>CM030362.1:208636459-209236459 GCA_017893485.1 Hemerocallis citrina
CATAAGGCAGTCGACTGGTACTTAACAGCTGATCTAATTCAAACTGTTTCGACCTTTAATCTTTTGAAAAAGACTCAATTATAAAGATGTGTGAGTATGTGTGTGTAACAAGGCTGTTACATCAATCTAAGACTCAAAAATAGAAAATTATAATTATTTTACAAGACATGTAATATAACACATTGAAGCATAGGTCTTGTCTTGAGTCTTGGGTCTTGAGATGGAGCTTTAGCCTTTGTCTTTGTCTTTGAAGCTTGCTTGATCAATCTTGAGCTTTAGAACCTTGTAGCTTTCTTGATCAATTTGCTTTGAGTGCTTCGTTTGAACACTTTACCTTTGTGTATACATGATATTGATACAACCTGTAATACATAAAAGGTAGCACAACAACTTTGCATTGTGTTGTAATCTTCAAAACCAAGAATCAACACAACTCTCTTCAGAGTAGCACACAGCAGGATCGTCTTCGACTTCGATGGTGGTGAGTGCAGCGGGGTTGCGGTCTGGTGGTGGTGAGGGTGCTAGGGGTCTTCGACGGAGTGAAGCGAGGCAACTGGACAGCGGTGGTGCAGGTGGTGCAGTCGAGAGCAGGGGTTACTGCGGTTGTCGACAGCTGAGGATGAGGTGGTTATTGACGGTATGGCAAGGGCAGGGCGGGATGGCGAGGACTGAGGCGTCGGTAATGGTGTTGGTGGCTCTTCGACGTGGTGAGGGTGAAGACGATGGGGCTGGCGGTGGAAGGCGGAGACAGGGAGTCGAGCGGAGGCTGTGGAGCTTCGGAGCTCGGCAATGGCAATCGTCGGTGCTTGCGGGATGGCGGAGACAGGGGCAGTGCGACAGCGGTGTGGGGAAAGGAAGAAAGAGCGGCGACGATGGTTGATGGAGGCTCGACGAGGAAGAGCTTCGAGGTCAGGGGTGAGCTCTGTTTTTGTTGGGAACAGATGAGAGGGAGAGAAAACGGGGAGAGAGTTTGGCGACTGTGTTGAGTTTTCACAGTGGAAGGGGGCTAGGGTTAAGGTATAGGGTAGGGTTATATATCGTATAGGGTTTGGGTTTGGGTTAATGGGTTGAATAGGATAGGATCCAATAAGAGAATAGGGTTTTAGGGTTTAATAAGTTAATAGGTTTAAATCCAATAGGGGGAAAATAATAAGCATTATATGGGTTTATAAAATATACATATACATTAAGTCAAATAAAGAATACGTATAAAATAGAGTTTGTTCGGCTTAAAATAAAATAATAGTAATAATAATAACAATAAAAATAATGGTACTGCAAATAATAACACTAACAAAAAAATAAAACTGGTAATAGTATTAATAGTAATATAATAATATAATAATAACAATAATAATAATGATATACATATCAAAATAGGATTTGAGATAAACAAATTTATTAAAATCCAAATAGTAATAAAATAAAATATAAATAGTCGATCACTTAGAAATGGAAAAATAAAGTTAGAATATACTATCATTCGAAGTAAATATAACTTTAGGTTCGAAATGTATTTAATAGAAGGTCCAAATCGAATTAAAAACAAAATCATGAATTTATAAATAATCAAAATACGGAAAGTATCCAAAAAATATATATTTACGGGAACGGGGGTTACAAAGATAATCAATACAACGATACGATAAACGATTAGGATCTACTTGGGGAATTTCAAAAAAAGTTCTTGAATTTGATACAATTAATGATTCAAGAGAGAAAGTGGCTTGCCTTATTGACGATTAGTGTGAATACCAAAGAATAACGGGATGAGAATCCAGACGGCGACACGTGCAAGACACGTACAATCACGTGCTCGCAAATGCACGTGCACACAATGTGCACAAGAAATCCACAGCAACATCAAGAACACACAACACCAAACAGCGAACGACAATCCCTCGACAAAATGGCAAAGAGCGATCTACTACTCCTCCACAAAACGATAAATAGCAATCCTCCAAAATAGCCAACAAACAGTAGATCAACTACACATGCAATGCATGTATAGTCAATCATAGTAGACAGCGAAAAACATCGAGGACTTCGGCTCGACTTCGACGGCATTGCACTGGATGGCGAGCGGTCGGAGGGTGGTCACGCGATGGCGGCAGGAAGGGGGATCTCGAGTGGCTGATGCTGTCGTCGAGCAGAACAGAGACAACAACAATGGCGACTCAGTTCTGGGCAGGAAAAACAAAGAAGCAGCAGGCATCTATAGGATTGGCAACTGGGGATGTGGCGGTGATCGACTGGGGGGTTGCTAACGACGGGAGGTCACCGAAGGTTGGTGGATGGTGCAGCAGGTGCGAGAAACAGCAGCGGTAGAAGAACGATGAGGGTGCAGTCGGGGGGATTGAGAGGTGATGAGTGAGGCTCCACAGTGGTGACTACACGTGCTAGGAGGTGCAGCAATGGCGGTGCTGTGGAGCATCGGGGATAGGGAGAAGAGGCGGTGGATGGGTGCTGACTGGCATGAGGAAGGAGGAGCGAGATGACGAGTGAGCAGCAATGGCGAATACAGGGGATGCGATGGGTTATGGCGAGGAGACGATGGGTGAGCGGGGGGTTGTGGAGTTAAGGGAGGAGGTGGTTTAGTGAGGCAATGGCGAGGAGAAGAGGACAATACGAGGGAGGCTTGGGTGGAGCTCGACGGACGATGAAGAAGATGAACAGGGTTGAGGAGATGGGGGTTGAACAGGGGCATGGGGTAAGGGATGAATAGTTGGGGTTGGGGTTTTGGCGGCTGAATAGTAGGAATAGGGGGCTAGGGTTAGGGTAGTGATTAGGGTTTTAATGAAGATGAGTATGCAAATGTAAATGTAAGAGTAAGGGAGTAAGCAATGCAAAGAATGGGAAGCAACAGGAGAATCCTGGAATATGTGGGTTATGGGCCCACCACGCTTCCGCTGCGCCACTCTGATCGGAAAGACTCCGTCATCAACATCCATTAACTCAAGCAATCTGCCTCACGGCTCACCATATCCTGACACGTCCAAATGTCACATCTCTAGCATGAAATTCGAACTCCTGGCAACTTCGGATTCTGAACACTTACTGAGATTCTGGGACTATCCATGCACATCTTGGAGCAAAATACGACACTTCCTGGTGATGATCCAAGTTGCTGACATGTCGTTGAAGACCTAGCGATGCCGATCGACGAACCGAACAAAAATAAGAGAAAAGATAGCACCAGAATCAAAAGAAAATGGGTACGAAAGAATGAATTTATACCCAATAAGGAATCAACGAATGGGAAAGGGACAAAAGACAATAAGAAATGAAGGAACTGAATGTGATGAAATCAAACAGGAATCAAATAAGACTAGTTTCTAGATCATAAGTTAGTCATCAATTATTCATGTAATCTCTGCATTATGCATACTGTTGAGTTAACCCATAAGCTATTTATCCGATCAACTCAACAATATAATCAGTACAGAACAATTGCGCAAGCAATATTAATAATCTCATGAACAATAATACTTGGAATGAAGCAATATGAAATATCCAAATACAATAAACCAACGTCTGGAAACAATAATAAAATTCGGGTCATAAGCCCAGTACAATAATAAATCCAAACACAATGATAATAAATCTCAATACATTATGTTCAATAACACAATTAGCAACTAGAAAGCATTAAATCTTCAGAAAGTTTATTCTCCAATTCCAGCAGGAAATTCTCCTTGGTCAGCTGTAAACACTTCATCTAAAAAGAGGAGAAAAATTGTCCTTAGAGCAAGTCATGGACAGCAAGTAGAGAAGGCAAGGAACAATGGAATAACGATATAACAATTAATTTAATGGACCAATAGGAATCAATAACATGGGACGATAGGAATAATCAATATCAATGATAGTCAATGTAATGGTTGTAAACAATGATTCAATATTCAATGACAAGGTTCAATGGTATCAATAACACTTGGACAATATTTGATATCAATAGGAACAATGATGTATGGTATGCAATGTCGATGTGAAATTCCTAAGTCTATTAATTATTTTAATCCTAACTAATGTAGCACTTCATGCGTCCCATTTATTTACCAAATAGTTGCTACATACAAACAAGTTGCGTTTAGACTTAGTGGTGAATTCTATTGATAATGTACTCGGCAATGATAATCAATATTCAATAGTTACAATTCAGTATTTAGTGCACAATACAATAATTGGCCCCGATACAATACACGATAGAGTAGGTTACCGTCATAAGCCACAATCAACCGATAAGACAATAACCGATACAATATTTAGGAAAACACAGGCCCTTCCTCCGAGTACAGTCACTATATTGTCCACTACTAAAGTCAACCCTTAAAGCTCGGCTTGTTAATTATTTTATCAAAGCAACAATACAATATGCAACTGAGACATAAGATAAAAAATAGTAACAATAGAGGAACAATAAGATGATAACTTGGATAGGACGATTAGAGTGATGACAATAAAACATTAGGAACATGCAATGCAACATACACACTTTGATTCATGTATTACTACGATATAGGAATAATTAAATTAAGAAAATCTAGAGGGTATAATTCTGGATAGTAAGAGTTCCCTGTACTAAAATTGAATTTTCCGTTGTTAAAGAACTCGAAAACTGAAACCGTCATAAATTCTGAAAACTAGACTTCTACACAGTTCCAATGCATATTTCAAGTTCAAACACACCATTCTTTATAGATTTCATGTTTAGTCAGAATTTCGACATCAAGTTGTTATAATTTTAGAATAAGCAAAAATACAATAATAAATGCATCAAAAATATTAATTAGACTTCTAAATATGTTATCTAACATTCTGGAAATTTTTAGAGCAGTATTTTAATATTAAAACAGCCTTTTAAGAGTTTAAACATGGAATATACATGAATCTGAAATTCTGAAAATAAAAACACAGCTGTAGTAAAACAATCATAACTTTTGATACACAACTCGGAATACAAAATTTCAAGATGTTCTGTAAACTAGAAACATAGGGCTACAACTCTTATTCAAAAAGTTATTTATTTTAAGATCAATTATTGGGCCGAAAGTAGAAAATAAAATCCTGACAGCAAACAACATACAGAATTTTGGTATTTTTCATGAAATAAATTAATTAAACATAACGGGTACCAATTCTATAGTCAATTAACTTCATAATCAGCATGATGGGTGCAATAACATGATAAATAAAATTAAGAATACCCACGTACACTAATTCAACATGAACTAAATATCAATCGATCAATCAAACATACAACCTAGCAATTATTTCTACAATAGATTAATTGTGTCGTGATTATAAGAATAACCCTATTATCACTACATGAATGCATGAAAGATTCAATCTTTGGAGTCAAAAGTGGCACAAACTAAAGAATATTGGAGTTAGCTCGTGTAAACCCTCAATAGACCCAACGTAAGATACTCAATATAACGATATGATAAACGATTAGGATCTACTTGCGTAATTCTAATAAAAACTCTTGAATTTGATACAATTAACGGTCCAAGAGGGAAAGTGACTTGCCTAATTGATGATTAGTGTGAACACCAAAGAATAACGGAATGAGAATCCCGACGGCGACACGTACAATCACGTGCTCGCAAATGCACGTGCACACAACGTGCACTAGAAATCCACATCAACAGCAAGAACACACAACACCAAACAGCGAACGGCAATCCCTCCACAAAATGGCAAACAACGATCTACTACTACTCCACAAAATGACAAACGGCAATCCTCCAAAACAGCCAACAGACAGCAGATCAACTACAGGTGCAATGCACATATAGTCAATCACAGAAGACAGCGGCAAACAGCGAGGACTTTTTCTCGACTTCAGCGGCGTTGTGCTGGACGGTGAGCGGCCAGAGGGTGGTCGCCTGACGGCTGGGGTGGCTGCTGCTGTCGTCGAGCGGAATAGAGACATCAGCAATGGTGGTTCTGTTTTAGGCAGGAAAAACAGAGAAGCAGCAGGCATCTATGGGATTAGCAACTGGGGATGTGGCGGCGATCGACTAGAGGGGTTGCTGACAACAGGAGGTCGCCGGAGGTGTGTGGATGGTGTAGCAGGTGGGTGAAACAGCAGTGGTAAGAGAACGACGGGTCGAGGGGATTGCGAGGTGGTGAGTGAGGCTCAATGGTGGTTGACTGCGCGGGCTAAGAGGTGCAACAATGGCGATGCTATGGAGCGTCGGGGACAGGGAGAAGAGGCGGTGGATGGGCGGGGACTGGTGATGAGGAGGGAGGAGCTTGATGACGAGTGAGTGACAATGGCGAAGACAGAGGATGCGATAGGTTATGGCGGGGGAGACGATGGGTGAGCGGGGGTTATGGAGTCGAGGGAGGAGGAAGGTCGAGGAGGCAGTGGCGGGGAGATGAGGAGGAGTCGAGGGAGGCTTAGGAGGAGCTCGACGGGCGATGAAGAAGATTAATAAGGTTGAGGAGATGGGGGTTGAACAGGGGCATGGGGTAGGGGATGAACAGTTGCGGTTGGGGTTTTGACGGCTGCATGGTAGGAATAGGGGCCTAGGGTTGGGTAGTGATTAGGGTTTTAATGATGATGAGTATATATAAAGAATTATTGGGATATTAGGTTTCGGGTAGGATCCAATAAGAGAGAGTCTATAGGGTTAAAAATAAATTAATAAGTTTAAATCCAATAGGGAAAAATAATTAGCATTATAGGGTTTATAAAATATACATATGCATATACGTTAAATCAAGTAATGAAATACGTATAAAATAAAGTATGTTCGGGCTTTACAAAAATAATAGTAATAAGAATAATGATTAAAAAAAAGTAATAATTATAATAATGGTAAGAACGATGATAATAATAATAATAACAGTAATAATAATAATACCGATAATAATAATAATAATAGTAATGATACTAATAATAATAATAATAATAATAATAATAATAATAATAATAATAATAATAATAATAATAATAATAACATTAATAATAATGATAATAATAAAAATAATCGATCAATCAGGAATAGAGATTAATGTTAAAACATACCATCGTTCAAAATAAATATAATTTTCAATTAGAAAAGATTTTAATAGAAGGACAAAACCAAATTAAAACAAAATAAATTTATAAATAATCAAAATACATAAAATATTCAGAAAATATGTATTTACGGGAACGAGGGTTACATATATAGTATGATGGTAGACTCCAGAACTATAGACTCAGTTTGACGGTGGACTCCAGGACTGTGGTTGCTTGTGATGTGAGATGAGCCTTAATTAAATTCGGGACTATGATTGATTTGATGGTGGACTCCAGGATCATGAATAGTCTGGCAGATGGGAGGCCAATCTCTAGTGTATATTCGTATACCAGAGCTAGAAGGGAACTTGCGAGATGTTCGCACGACGAGGATTCTGTAAGGTTTGACGGTGGACTCCGAGACTGGAAATCGTACTCATGGAGTGTCTAAACCATGCTTTTGTTACTGACTAGTTTTGCATGGAGAAGGATTAAACCCTTTAATATAGGATACGTAGGTGCTTGCCCTTGGACCTATGTAGTATGAAATGCATAGAATTCGAACAAGTATGCATTAGTATCATCGTAGTATAACATCTGCATTAGTCACTAAGTCATATCATACACTGACATGCTTAGGATAATCACTTTTCACACTTTGTTTTGCATTCAAGGTTGTGTTTCCTAAATATAGAGAATCGATGTTTTATAGTATTGCGTCAGTTGTATGCAACTGACGTGCCCACAGTTTTCGAGTGCAGGGCTTAGATTGGCGAAAAGACATAAAGATGAATTGATGCTAAAGATTATTTTCAGATTTAAGTTGTTGATGTTAATGTTGAATATACCATGTTGTATTCATTTAAATTCCACTGTGTTGATGTAAAGAACAATGTTGTCTAATGAAAAGTTTTAATTTCCTTGTAAAATTGTACGAATTTGAAGTAAAAGATCCTGTTGTGCTACGAATTACATGTAAATGGAATTTGGGGCATTACAATCTTCTTCTTGGTCAAAAGCTGCCATCAACTCCTTACCCTTCCTCTTCCCCTGAATGTTACTGCTGGTCCTCCTGGTGCCTTCACCATAACTTCCTTTCTCTTACATTCGATACTGGCATTGTGGATCGACATCCAGTCTATGCCAATGATTATATCGACTCCTAAGACTACCAATTCTATGAAGTCGATTCCAAAAACTCTTCCTCTGATCTCGATGTCACAACCAACATAATACCGATCAGTAGTCATTGTTTCTCCTGAAGGGGTAGCTACCTCTAGAAGCTTGCCAGTGAAAATTTTCGGCTCAAACCCCAATTCATCCGAAAATTTAGGTGACACAAAAGTGTGGGACGATCCAGTATCAAACAAAACAGTAGCTTTTATTCTATTTATTAGAAGTTCCCCTGTTACATAATGAATACTCTCAGTACATAACATTCCTCTAAAACTTGAAATAACAACATTAAAACTCTACTCAGATGCTCCCATACCAGTGATGACAATGTCGGCATCCTCTGCATTGGCTTCAGTCAGAGCGAACATTCGCCCCTGCCGGTATGGTTTCTTTCCTTGCTCTGCCTACTTCTGCCTATGCCCTCCTTGCTGGAGCTGTGTGTAATAGGGCTTGGCATGGCCTTCCTTCCCACAGTAGAAACAAGTTATGGGGTTCTGTGGCTTGGTACATACAGTCTGGAAATGGCCCGATTCCGCACAATTGTAACAGGTCACTCCTGGGGCCCTGATACCTCCGTTGCTTGGCCTCTGTGCTGGGGTAAGCTTTCAAGCTCAATTTGTAACCTATGCTTGACTATAGTGGGCTTCATGTCTCGGTCGTAGTGATTTTCATGCTTAAGCTCGATGTAAGCACAAGCTTAATCATATTCATACTTAGGAGTATCACGGTGAGTGGTTGTGTTACATGATTAGATTGTCGTAGGAAGATGCTTGTAATTGTATGCCATACTTAAGGCGCTATAGGTTGAAGTAATAAGCATTGGGAAGACCACTAGTGATAGTTAGTCCGATAAAGGCTGTTATGTCGCCTTCGGATTCTTCCTTAGTAGAATACCGACCATAGAATATTAGTAGACTCTTCTGTTGCTTCTAATAATAGGAGATCAAGTTTGCTAGTAGCACGTTTGGTTGCTTTTAAGATTGATTACCTGTATGGTTGTTTGCATATAGTTGTGCTCGTACGTGGCTCGACTGGCCCGTACGTAGCTGTGGGTCTCATACGTAGCTTACTTGGCTCGTATGAAGGTTGTTGTCTCGTACGCGGCTCGACCGGCCCGTGCGTAACTGTTGGTCTCATACGCGGCTTATTTGGCTGGTATGTACGTGGTTATCTCCTACGAGGCCCGCATGGCTCGTAGGTAGTTATTGTTTCATACGTAGCTTATTGGCTCGTATGTGGTTGTTACTCATGTATAGCTTGTTAGCTAGTACACAGTTCGTTGTGCTCGTCTAGGGTGATATTACCACCCTAAGGGCTATCGACCATCAAGACATATGTTTTCTTACCCTAAGGAACTGTGGAGGAGTCACTCCTTGTGTACCGTCGAATCTTAACCAGGGTAGGTTAATCGAGGACCGGAGTATAGACGAAATCCAAGTCTAGGGTAGCGGCATGCATGTATATTTGCACGGCCAAAGTCTTGGATCGATGAGTCACGAACCGGATCCTGAGGGATTCTGGTAAGTCTAGGTTGAGCAGCCTAGTAGAGTTGTCTTGCGAAGTCTACTTTAAAGGCCTAGCATGTTGTGTTTATAATATTGTCATCCCTAGGAGTGTTCATGGCTAGGGACATTATTAGGGTAGTGACTTACAAGGATCATTTTACTTAAACCCTTTTTGCCGGGAGAGAGGAGTCAGTTGTAGGGGGCCCCTTACACTAACTCGTCCCTTGAGGCAGATCATAGGTGGTGTATTGGGTTGTACCTTCCCGTCAAAGGGATACGTACGGTGCCGTCTCACAAATTGAGGACACGGGTTGCGTATCTCGCACTGTTAATTCCTGAGGTGCCATGGCTAGGGGTGCCACAGGATGCATTGTGCAGTCCTGCGCTTGCGAGACCCCAGAGGGTGCCACAGGGTAGGCTTCGTGCTACCCTGCGCTTGCGAAACCCTATAGTTTGATTTTGGAATGACGCCCGATACATTGGGTTCGTCTGTTTTGAGTGAGGTCCGGTTAGCCGGGTTGTAGTGGCGAACATAGACACCACTGGCGAAATACAACAGTGGCACATGACCACATCTGCAACCTCATCAGTCACATGTAGGTGTCAGGAACAGGTTGTGTACAATTAGAAGTTCATAACGCAGGGTTCAAATCCCTATATATGGAGAAACGGCTTGAGATGGGGTCGCATGTAGTATGGGCTGCATGTTGCTTCGGAGACTTGCTGACCTTAGAATAGGAAGCATCCTAGTTCTATTTTGATATCGCATAAGAGTCTAGTCATAGCACTCACGAACACTTAAACTACACCAACACCATTGCTATATTTTGTATATTGTTTGGGAGATTTGCTGCTATATGATCAGCCTTTAAGCGTCAGTGAATACTGACGTCCCCACTTCCATAGGTACTGGATCGCCGAAGTACAAAGGCAAGATTTAGGAGGACTCAAGGCAAGGCAAGCAAGGAGTCAGTGTTATGTTTAGTTCCGCTGCAGTATAGGTATTGATTATCTATTAGTTGAGAGGTACTCGGATGTAAGATGTTGAAGGTTGTAATACTTGGAAATGTAAAGGTAATATTGTAACTCTATTGTAAGGTATTACAGTTGTACAATATTCAGACTTGTAACACTTTGTGTATTGAATAAAAAGTTTTAAATTCTCCTGTTTTTCTGTGTATTGTGACTAATTGAAGAAAAGGTCTTGGCTCGTGTCACGGTTTCCCAGTGTCAGAAATCGAGGCGCTACAAGTAGTACAATTAGAATGCTCAAAATAGAGAACTTGCAGGGGGTAGATTACTTTTATTGAAAACAATTAGGCAGCCGCTTCTAAGTTGCGAGCCGCCCTTACACTTTGATAAGGAAAATAAAAAAATCATTGACATGTCTTATGGAGCGCTCTTGGGGAAGTTGCTTGGAGCGGTGTTTAGACACTCTCTTGGTACTTCATCAAGTGCTCTGCATTCCATGTCATCGGTATTCTCCTGCTCCCGGGTCTTCGAGTTGATACGCGCCTGGGTGAATAACTCTGGAGACCCTATACGAACCTTCCCAATTGGGTGCTAGCTTGCCTTTTTTGCTTGGGATGGAGGTCAACAACTTTCGGAGTACTAGCTCTCCCTCTTTAAGATAAGCTGGTCGGACTTTTTTGTTGTAGGACTGAGTGATCCTACGTCGATACGTCTCCTGTCGGATGGAAGCTCTTCCACGGATCTCGCCGATGAGGTCCAGACTGTTGCGAAGTTGGTTCACATTCTGTTCTTCACTATAGGCTATCAGTCGGGGTGAAGGAAGGCCCACTTCTAAGAGAATTATGGCTTCGGAACCGTATGTGAGATTGAAGGGGGACTCCCCTGTCGGAGTTCTCTTGGTGGTGCGATAGTTCTAAAGCACGTTGGGAAGATGTTCGACCCACAACCCCTTGGTGGATTTATCGAGCCTCTTGTTCAGGCCGGAGAGTATTTGTCAATTAGCGTTCTCTGCTTGGCAATTGGACTAAGGGTGGGCTATCGAGGAGAACCGCTGCTGGATGCCGAGGTCAGCGCAAAAGTTGCGAAAGGTTGCTCCTGCAAATTGAGTCCCGTTGTCGGTTAAGAGGATACAGGGTACACTGAACCAGCAAACAATGTTCTTCCAAAAGAACTTCTAGACCTTGTGCTTGGTAATCGTTGAAAGGGATTCGACCTCGATCCACTTGGAGAAGTAGTCTATAGCCACGACCAGGAACTTCAGCTGGCCCGGCGTCGGAGAGAACGGTCCGAACAAGTCCATCCCCCACATTGCAAAAGGGATTGGACTTGCCAAGGAGGAGAGCTTGGCTTGTGGTAGGCAACGGATTGGAGAGAATCTCTGGCAGGAATCGCACCGGCGAGCGTACTCTTTGGAGTCATTAAGTAGTGTGGGCCAGAAGTAGCCATAATTTGAGAGTTTACGGGTGAGGGATCTCGCTCCCAAGTGCACACCACACATACCGTCATGGGTCTCCTTCAGGGCATAGAGTGCTTGCTCGGGGGAAAGACACCTCAGGTAGGGTCGGCCATAAATCTGAGTGTAGGAGCGTTCGTACATGACTCCATCAAGAAGTGTGTACCGCTCGGCTCTAGTCCTGATCCTTCTCACCTCTTTTGGGTCTTCTGGAAGAACTCCATCTCTAAGGTACTCGAGTAAGGGCTTTATCCAATCTTCCCCAAGTGTGAGGCACATAGTCTCCATTGGCTCTAAGCTGTCTTCCTGAATACTCGGTCTCAAGAGTACCTCTATCAGTACGGTTTGCTCCAAACCCTGGAGGGAGAAGGAGGCGAGCCTTGAGAGGGCATCGGCCTGTGGGTTCTCCTCTCGGGCATCTTCAAATAAGGCCAGTAGTCCCTTTGCCTTCTCCAAGTACTTGGCCATGTGCTCATCTCTTGCTTCAAACTCCCCGAACACCTGATTCACGACCAGCTGTGAATCACTGAAGACCTGGATCGCTTAGCCCTGGCTTTTCGGGCCATGCAGAGTCCCGCTATGAGGGCCTCGTACTCGGCCTCGTTGTTCGATGCAGGGTAGTTTAAGCGAAGGGAGTATTACAGGACGAAAGTGTCTGGACCGGTCAAGATGATGCCAACCCCACTTTCTTCGGCATATGAGGATCCATCAACATAGATAGTCCAGAGCAGGGGTTCAGCAACCGACTTGCAGGGGTAGGAATGGTGCTCTCCACAATGAACTCTACTAGAGCTTGTGCTTTGATAGCAGTTATAGGTTGGTAGCTGATGTCATGCTGCCTCAGCTCTATGGACCATTTCATCGAGTGTCACGATGTCTCGGGCTTGTGGAGAACTTATTTCAGTGGCTGGTCGGTAAGAACGACCACTGAATAAGACTGAAAGTAGGGACAAAGCTTTCGGGTCGCCATAACCAAGGCAAGGGCCATCTTCTCTAGCTTCGGGTAACGGAGTTCAGTGTCCCGGAGGACCTTACTCACGTAGTAGATGGGCCTCTGTGTCCTGTCCTCATCTCTTACCATGACTGCATTGAGGGTTTGCTCCGAAGTGGTGAGGTATAGGTAGAGGACCTCCTCGGGCCTGGGTTTGCTCAAGAGTAGGGGATTAGCTAAGTACGCCTTGAGCTGGTCGAAGGACTTTTGTTGTTGTTGCCCCCATTCAAAGCCTTTAGCCCCCCCAGGGCCTTAAGAACGAGAGGCACTTCTCCCCATATTTGGTGAGGAAAATGCCCAATTGCTGCAAGGCGCCCGGTGAGCCTTTGTACATCTTTAACACTGGAGGGGGCAACCATTCTGAGTGTTACCTGGATCTTCTCAGGGTTGGCCTCTATGCCCCTCTGGCTGACCATGAACCCTAAGAACATGCCGGATGAGACTCCGAACGCACACATTCTTAGATTCAACCTCATGTTGTACTTCCTCAGCACCCCGAAGGCTTCCTGGAGGTCGAGGACATGCTCCTGCTCTCAGATGCTCTTGACCAACATGTCATCTACATAGACTTCCATATTCCGACCAATCTGGTCTCGGAAGACCCTGTTCACTAGGCGCTGGTATGTAGCTCCCGCGTTCTTCAAGCCGAACGGCATGACCCGGTAGCAATACAGGCCCTGATCTATCACGAACGAGGTCTTTAGGATGTTGGAAGGGAACATTTGGATCTGGTTGTACCTCGAGAAGGCATCCATGAAGCTGAGGAGCTCGTGTCCGGAGGTTGCATTGATCAGAGCGTCGATGCTCAGAAGGGGGAATGGGTCCTTCCGGCACGCCTTATTGAGGTCGGTAAAATCGATGCATATCCTCCAGCTTCCGTTGGCTTTCTTAACCATCATCACATTGGATAGCCATTCGGGGTAGTTCACCTCCTGGATGAATCGGGTGTTCAGGAGCTTCTTGACCTCTTCTTTGATCACTTGTTGACGCTCGGGAGCGAACTTGCATCGCTTTTGCTCGACAGGCTTGACTCCCAGGGCAATGCTGAGGTTGTGCATCAAGAGCTCCTTTGAGATCCCAAGCATATCCGTCGCGGTCCAGGCGAAGAGATCACGGTTCTCCCTTATGAATTAGGAGATGTCTTTCTTGACGAAGGGAGAAAGTGCCTTGCTGATCCGAAACATTTTGGTGGCGTCTTCATCTGAGAAGGCCACTTTCTCCAGCTCATCCACTAGCTCAGAGAGGGTCTAGCTACTTTCCGATGGGAGTTCGAGGTCTTCTAGGGAGAGGATCGTGCCTCCCATCGAGGTTATATAACACTTGCGAACTGCCTCCTGACTCCCTCTCACTTCTCCCACCCCTGCGGGAGTGGGGAACTTCATCTTCATGTGATAAGCCGAAGGGATGGCATGGAGAGCGGCTAGACCTGATCGACCCAGGATAAAATTATAGGCAGCTTTCACATCGACCACCATGAAGTCCATCAGGTCCATGCGGGTGACCGGGGTTTTTCCAGCGGTGACGTCGAGGGTTATAACTCCCTCGATCATCATTGGCACCAGGTGAATCAATGAAGAGTATAGCCAGCTGGCTTGAGACGGTCCCTTGATAGTTGGAGGCCCTTGAATGACTCCAAGAAGAGGATGTTAACCGAGGTACCATTGTCCACCAAGACCCGGCGTACGTCAAAGTTCGCCATTCCGAGGTTAATGACGAGGGCGTCACAATAGGGGTTGCGGACGCCCTTACGATCTCTAACGGAAACGTGACAGGGACCCCAAGACCCTTCAGAAGGGGATGGCTCTGCACAGCATTTACTTCCCGAACGAAAGCTTTTCAGGAGGAGTTGGAATTTCCCCCTATTGGGCCTCCGTGTATAAGGTGTAGGATGGTCTCTGATTCGACATCCGGTGTCTTCGCATGCTGTTCTGTTCGCCTGTTAGCCCCCTTGGGGGGTGGAGGCGGATCAGCCCTATCCCTCCTTACGAACCTAGCGAGCTACCCTCTCTGAATGAGGGCCTCGATTTCGTCCTTCAAGGCCCGACAGTCATCGGTGTCGTGCCCCTGGTCCCTGTGGGAGCGACACCACTTATCCCGGTTTCTCTTCTTCCCGGGGGTGTTCATCTTTGGAGGTAGCAGTAGAATACCCTCGTTCCCAATTAGCATCAAGATGGCGGAGACACTCGCATTGAGCAGAGTGAACTTTTCAAAGCAGGGAAGAGGGCGTCGTTGACCTTCGTTGTCTTTTCGGAGGTTATTAGCTCCTTCTTCCTCAGTCGTCTTCCATTTGTTCCCGGAAGACGACCCCTCTATAGTGGGGCGATTAAGAGCCTCTTCATCTCGGATATACTTCTCACTCTTGAGGAGGAGCTCGCAGAAGTCCCGAGGAGGCTTCTTGGGCAGGGATGATATTGGATTGGAAAGCAGCCGAAGCTACTAACTGATCTAGGGAGGCGATGGACCTGGCTTCTGTGGTGAACAGCTTAATGTAATCCCTCAGCCATTCGTCCTTCTTTTGGCTGAGGAAAAGCAATGAGGTGCCCGTCTTCTCGGAGCAGTGGTGCTCACGAAATGTGTGAGGAAGAGGCCTTCGAACTGGTCGAAGGAGAAGATGGATGCCGGAGCAAGTCTGGAATACCACTCCTGAGCGGGCCCTTTGAGCATGGCAAAGAAGGTCTTGCATAAAAGGGCATCAAAGACATGATGGATCATCATGAGAGTTTTGAAACTCTCAATGTGATTGGCGGGGTCCAACTCCCCGGTGTATGACTCAAAGTGTGGAGGCTTGAAGTTTTCAGGAACTGCTGCTTCCATGATAGTGCAGGAGAAAGGGGGGCTGCTAAGGCGGAGGTTCCTCGCCCGTTGTTCTTCGTCTTTATCGAGCTGGCCAAGGCGCCTCTCCATTTCGTGGATACGGCGGTAGACCGAGTCTTCTCTTCGTTCATGCCTAGCTAAGCCCCGAGACTCATCTTCAAGTAGAAGAGGGCTGAGGCTACAACGGCAGTAGCTTGGAGTAGGCCGTGGACTGGGGGTGCGACGGTGATTGCTCGGATCCGGCCGAGTACTAGGAGAGCGATGGTGATGGCTCGGAGTCGGCCGAGGACTTGGAGAGCGGCAGCGATGGCTTGGAGCCGGCTGAGGACTGGGAGAGCGACAGCGATGGCTCGGAGCAGGCCGAGGACTGGGAGAGCGACGGCAATTATCAGGAAATGGGTGGTGATGGTTGTTGTTGGGGGTGACGTTCAGCGCCCAAAAGACTGCCTCCTGGAATTGTTGGAACTCCACCCTCGTGATGGCGGCCTCCTGCTCCCGTTGAGCTCGAGGTGCAGGACGGCCAGCCGAGGAGCGGCTTCTTCTTTGATGATGTTGGGGCAACTCTCTTCGTCTCTGGGGAGAGCTGGAACCCTCTGCGATTTGTCCTGCGAGGGGACCGGTCTCTCTAATGCTCCCAGCGAGGGTTCCCTTCACGAGTCTGCCTCTCATCCAAGTAGGTTTGAAGATCTGGATCATTCTGCCGGTTGTTGCGAACCTCCCATAGATCTCTCGGAGTTGGAGGGCTATGGGAGGCCATGGATTCCGTAGAAGGGTTGTGCAAGGAGACGCCGACCTGGTGCATGGGTTGCTTCTGATGGCTCCGTCGAGAGGGTTCCCTTACGACCACTTGGGGCCCTAGAGGCTGCTGAACGGATTGTGGAATGGGTTGTTCGAGCTGCGGGGCCGGTTGGACGGGCAGAGGGAGACCCTCCGGCGGCAGAGGGAGATTGGAGGTTGTTCGACAGTTACAGGCCACAGACTTTCCCTTCTTCGGAGGCATAGCGAGGAGTTGCTTTTGTTGAGGGAGGAGGGTCGGATAGCTATTCGAGGGTTCCCACAGACGGCACCAATCTGTTGCCGCTGAGTTCGGTGTGGGGGCAATCAGATGAATTTGTGGATTCGCAAGAACTTGAATGGGTCAAATTTGACCTCTTCCATTGCTGTTCAACTGGCTCGTCGCAGCTGCACGGACCTGCACAAAGTACGAAACACCGGGATGGATCCCAGCAATGCACCCTCCGATGCTCTTATCAAAACTCAAAAAAAGATATCAAAAGAAGCTTTAGGTAGGCAAAGAGTGATCACCTTATAACGGTAGGAGGTACGGGGATTTTTGTAGTCGCCGTGGGGATCTGCTTCGAGATAAGAGCGAATCTCTACTCCTCGGTAGCTGGATAGAAGTGGTTAGAACCACTTCCCTTGGATATGGGCGGATCAGGATCTCTTCATATCTTCCTGAATTTCCTCTCAACGGGTTGGGACCCGTTCTTCGTTGAATTGATCCGTTCACAGGTTATTGGGCCCAAGAGAAGAGACACGGTTCCCAATTCGGACCCGTCCGTAGGTAAAATTACTGTTTTTCCCCTGTGAACTTTAAGATTCGTGCCTTCCGATTTAATACCATTTTTAGCCATATCAGTATCTAAATCCTTAGGTAATTGAATCATGAATAAAAATCAACACTCGAGAATTTAGCGTTACCCCTACATCGGTCTTAAAATATCAATCATTATCCACAACCCAAACTTGTCACAAATTATCACATTTCTCTTTTTCCAAACTTTCATTCTCGCCGATGTGTGGTCTTAGCTAACATTCTAGTCTAAATTTTCTTTTCATGTTCATTATACTTGTTCACAAATTTCACAATTCATCATTTTTCTTTTCAACAAATTCTCTATGCACAACATGCATATTCTTAGACAATTTCACATTAAATTCTACCCAATAATTTATAAGTCAAATCTGATTTTTGAGCTCTTCACGATTTTCTCTAAGTTCAACAAATATTTGTATCTTTAATTACAAAAAGAATCATATCCAAAAAATCTTATTACTTCTTCTTCTCAAAATTCAAATCATAATAAGTCAAACATTATAGAAATACTTTTCATGAAAAATTCAGAACTTGAAAATCAACAATTAGAGCAGTTCAGTCGATTATTGAACAGTGGTCAGCCGACTGTCCTGCGAAACTTCAAAACTCAAGAACAGACACTCAGTTCAGACAAATGTGGAAAATGGCCAGTCGACTGTCCTGCAAAACTTTAAAACTTAAGAACAGATAGTCAGTTTAGTCGACTGTGAAAATTGGCCAGTCGAATGTCCTGTGAAACTTTATAGCTTAAGAACAGACAGTCAGTTCAGTCGACTGTGGACAAATGGCCAGTCGACTATCCCCTGAAACTTCAGTACACAGACGAAAGTCTACTGCTAAACAAAATTCAAAATTTGATACTTGACAGTCGACTGTCGACTC
Organism: Hemerocallis citrina; assembly: GCA_017893485.1. Lineage (NCBI taxonomy): Eukaryota > Viridiplantae > Streptophyta > Magnoliopsida > Asparagales > Asphodelaceae > Hemerocallis > Hemerocallis citrina. Next base: position 208,654,865 of record CM030362.1, read on the forward strand.
TAATTCGGTCGACTGTCAAGTGACTGTACTATTTCTAGATTATTTTATAAAACTTGATTTTTCTCTTTTAATTGGTTCTTATAAAAGTGAATTTTTCCTGAGTATAATTTCTATAGAAAAAAAGTAACTTGCATTTTTCATGATTTTCATGGAATTAATTTTTAACACAAAAACTATTTCTCCCTCAGTTAGTTTAATAAATAGATTAAAATAAACTCATGTTGACATAAAAACATTTGTTTCTACAAAAATCTTTTTATTAATAATTTTCCTCATTCTCATTGAGTTCAAATACAATTTTCTTTCTTTCATTCCTTACTAAAGATTTAATTAATCAATTTAGTCCTATTTTCCCAACTACATAATTTAAAACACAAATAGGGCTAAATAAATTCAATTATCACAATTCTACTTGTATAAGGCACATGAACACATTTTTACCACAATTTCATCTATTTAAATTTTCATGAAAATTAAATTAAATTCAATCATCTATCCATAATCGCAATTTCCACATATTGTATTTTTCATTTCATGCATATATAAGTCTCACAACAATTCATAATTCACCCACTACCAATTCATCAAACACAATTTCACATGCACATTCTATTTATTCAACTATTTTTTCTATGTAGATTATTTTGATGTTTTCTTCTTAATCTCTTTAAAAAAACGCACGAAAATTTCTTTCCTATTCATTTTAGCATGATCACAAATTTAATCCTAGCATGGTATCTAGCTAGAAATTTGAGAAATCAGCCACCTATTTTGAAGAAACATAAATGAAAAGAATTCATAGAAATCTCATTGAACAAAGTGCGATGCTTCTCCTCTTAGATTGTGCCACAAATTGCCTTCTCCTCCTTGTGCTTGGTCGAACCCAAGCCTTCCTTGCTCCTTGATGAATTGGACGGCCTCTAATGGGGATGAACACATACAAACTAGCAAACAAATGAATTCTTTTCTCACTTTCTCTCAATCTTTTTCTCACTTTTGTTTGTTTGTTTCTTTCTTTCTTTCTTTATAAATTTTTTAATGTATTACATGAAGAGAAACTAGGGGGTATTTATACTAGTTTTTTGGGTGATATGAAGGGCCAGGATTAATCTAGATGGTTAAAGATAAAGTGCTAGGATGTATTAGGGAGTTGTAGCAACCACCCATGAACAAGTAACCACCTATCCACTAAACCAACTCACTCATCCCTTCTCTTCCATTTCCAGCCTACTCTTGCATGGCTTAAGACACATGCTAGTGCAATGCACGTGTCAAATGTAGCACCCCTAGTTTCTAGTTGTACATGATTAATTAATAAATTGTCTACAAAACTAGTCTACACTACAAGTCATGACAATTAAAAGAGATTTAAACAAGTGGACTTCAAATTAGTGGGCTTAGAACTCAATGGGCTATTAAAAATAATTAATTAATTAGGGTGGGCTTAAGAATAAACAATTAGGCATTAGAATTTAAAATAGGCTTTAAAACTAAAAGAAAAGGATTAAAATATTTGTTCATGTTATAAAAAAACGATTCTAGGGAAAATGCACATGAATTTGTACGTGCAAAACACGTAAAAATCAACAAACACTTTATTAAAGTATAAATGAAATTCAGGATGTTACATGATGTTAGTTATTCACTGGGCTAATGCAATATAGTCGTATTCCGTATTTTTGGAAAGTTGGGCATGATAAGGTTTTCAGTGGTATCAAAGCTCTGGTTTGGATAATATATCAGTCAAACGAGACTAATGAAAGGAAGTTTTAGGTTTGATTGATTTATTAATCAGATTTGCTTTTTATCGGGTTCACAGTATATGCAATACAGGAATCACATAAAAATTGATAACCAACTTATGATCTAGAAACTAGTCTTATTTGATTCCGCTTTAATCCCTTCACATTCAGTTCCTTTATTTCTTGTTACCTTTTGTCTCTTCCATTCATTGATTCCTTATTGGGTATGATTTCATTCTTTTCATACCCATATTCTTTTGATTCCGGTGTCATCCGTTCATCTTCTTCTTGCTTGGTTGTCGATCGGCATCGCTTGATTTACAACGACATGTCTACAGCTTGGATTCTGTGCAGTGGAAGCGTTGTGGACCCATAACCCACAGGTCCTAGGATTCTCTTGTTGCTTCTCTTTCTTTGCATTGGTTGCTCCCTTATTTATTCATTTGCATTGCTATCATTCATTGAATCTTTATTCACATCATTCTTGATCACTTCATTCATATCCATGTTCTTTCTTATTCTGGTGTTGCCACAATTTTTCCTCTTTTCCATTTATCTCCTGTTTTGTTATCCACAAGTTTGCTTTTGTTTTGTACTATGTATCGTCTAAGCAAACTTCGAGGACGAAATTTTGTTGTAAGGTGGGTAGGATTGTAAACCCCATTCACGTTAACAAGTATTTTCCGTGTATTTCTATATCTTGATTATTTAAAATTTAATTTGTGCTAAATTTGTTTCAAATTCTTATTTAAGTGTTTTCTAATCAAAAAAATTTCTCATTTCGAATAACTGGGTATTTTGATCTTACATTATATGTGTTATTGATTGAATATTTATATTTGAGCCAAAATCAAGTGTATTATTATTATTACATTATTTTAATAAAAATTGTTAAACCCGAATACTACTTTATTGTATAATTTTATTACTATTATGATTATGATTATTAATTGTTATTTTATGATGATCTATTAAAATTCATCTATTGGATTATTTTATTATTGTATCGGATCTGATTTTCTTGGCAAATTTTCAATTTATTTTCAACCCCGGTTTATATTCTACTCATTTGTATTTTTTAGTTATTTATTTGGATTTAAATTTTTGTTCATGAATTTTTTCGTTCTTCGTGATTAAACTATTTTGTTGATCCTATTTTCTTCTATCTAATTGTGGGTATTTTTATTTGAACCCTATTGATTTAGATCTATCTCTTATTTGAACCCTAAAATGAAATTTCATTTGTTCTTCAACCAAAACTGTTTTCATTGTATCCTAAATCACTAACCCAATACCCTAATTGTACCCTATAAATACAACTCTACTGGAAACCCTAAAAATTGCACAATTTTGAATCCCTAGCCATCTAATCTCTCTCTTATCTCCTTTTTCTCTCTCCTTCATGTTTCTCTCTCACTGACTCCTCATCATCCCGCCTAATCTCAGAGAACCCACCTCCTCTGTTCATCTTCTCCGGCGAGCCCCCAGAGCTGTGGCGCCCACTTAGTGCCGCCAACCCCAAGGTCACCTCGCCTTGCCAATCGACGGTCGATCGAACCCCAGCAGACCAGTAATGACGCCCTCGCCCAGATCCCCTCGCGCCTCCGTCCGTCGACGCCGCCCCCATTCGCCGTCAGCCAGGCTGCCAGCGAAGCCCCTTTGCTATTGTTGTCAATTGTTCTTCGATGTTGTTGCTTTGATTTATTTTGGACATAGTATACACGTGCTATTCCGTGTGTTCGTGAGTTTGTTGCTTCGGGATTCTTATCTCGTTATTCTTGGTGTTCAATTTTGTCATCTATAAGGCAAGTCACCGTCCTCCTGAATTGTTAATTGTATCAAATTCAAGTTATGTTAAAACTCTTGCAAGTGGATCTCTTATTTATCGTATTATACTTTGTTCAACTCTTCATTGGGTCTATTGAGGGTTTACACGAACTAACCTCAATATTAGTGCCACTTTTGACTCTAAAGATTGGATCTTTCATGCATTCATGCAGAATTGGTAATAGGGTTAACCGTATAATCATGATACAAGTAAATTATTATAGAAATAATTGTTAGGTTGTATGTTTGGTTGATTGATTGTTGTTGGTTGATGATAGATTGATGTAAGATTGCGTTTTATTTTTATTTATCATGTCGTTGCACCCATCATGTTGGTTAGACAATTTATTAACTAAAAAATCGATACCCATCATATTTAATTAATTTTTTTTCATGAAAAATATCCAAAACCTGTATAATGCTTGCTGGCTGTATGTTGACTGCTATTTTTGAACCAGTAAACTATATTAAAATGAATAATTTTCTAAATAAGAATTGTAGCCTTATCTTTCTAGTTTCTAGAACATCTTGAATTTCTAAATTCCGAGTGGTTTAGCAAAAGTTATACCCATTTTACTAAAACTGTGTTTTTAATTTCAGATTTTCAGATTCTTGTATCTTCCATGTTTAAAAAGTGAAAAGGCCGATCAAATGATAGAATTTTGCTCTGATAATTTACAGATTGTTGCTTAACATGTTGAGGAGTCTACAAAATATTTTTTTATGAATTGAATACTGAGTTTTTGCTGTTTCTAAAAATATAACAACATGATATCGAAATTCTGCATGAACATAAAATCTGTAAAGAACAATGTGATTGACCTAGGTACTGTTGTCGGATTTTGAACTTTAAATATGTGTTGGAACCGTGTGGAACTCTAATTTCTAGAACTTCTGATGGATTCCATTTTCAAGTTCTGAAACAGCAGGAAATTGTATTTTTGTACAGACTACTCTTGTTGTCTAGAATTTTAATTTCCAGTTTTATTTAATTAATTATTCCTATATCGTAGTATTGCATGAGTTGAAGTGTGTATGTTGCATTTCATGATCCTAGTATCCTATTGTCACCATTCTAATTATCCAATTCAAGTTATCATCCTATTGTTCCCTTATTGTTGCTATTGTTCATCCAATGTCTCTAGATTGCATATAGTATTGTATTGTTGTAACGATAAAAATTGTTAACAAGCCGGGGTTTAAGGGTTGATTTAAGTAGTGGACAATATAAGGAATGTACTCGTAGGAGGAGCCCGTGTTTCCCTATTATTGGTCTATTGGTCTATTGGTCATATCGGTCATCGATTAATTGTAGATTACTGACTACAGTATCTCAATTGATTCAGTCATCGGTAATTATTGAATATCGTTGCCGAGTACATGAATTATAGCACCCACCATTAACTCTAAACGTAACTTGTTTGTATGTGGCAAGCATGTGGTAAATAAATGGGACGCATGAAGTACTACATTATTTAGGATTAAAATTAGGATTAAAATGATTAATAGACTTAAGGATTGACAACATCGACACATCATATTGTTCCCCATTGTTTCTATTGATATCGAATATTGCCTAAGTGTTATCGTTATAGATCATTGATTATTGTTACCGAATATTGAATCATTGTTTATAGCCATTGTATCGATTACCTTAATATTAATTATTGATTATCGTGCCATGTTATTGATTCCTATTGATCCATTGAACTCATTGTTATACCGTTATTCAATTGTTCTTTGCTTTCTCTACTTGCTATCCATGACTTGCTCTAAGGACAATTTTTCTCCTCTTTTAGATGAAGTGTTTACAGGTGTTGATGGAGAATTACCGGATGGATTGGGAGAACAGCATTGGTGAAGGAGTTGATTGCATCGCCGCTTAATAAATCATTACTTTGTTATCAAGACTTAATTATTGAACCATTGTTATCTCATTGCATTGTGGACTCATTACCCGCATATTGCTATTATTGTTCCAGATGTTGGATTATTATTGTATTTGGATATTTTATATTGTTTCATTCAAAGTATTATTGATCATGGGATTATAATTATTGCCTGCGCAATTGTTCTGTATTGATTATATTGTTTAGTTGATCGGATAAACAGCTTATGGAGGACGTTAGTCATTCGCTGGGCCAATATTATCTACTCTTATTCTGTATTTTTGGGAAGCGGGGCGTGACATAGGGTTTTGGTAATTAGGGTTAGGGTGTGTTTAAGAGGGTTATATAGTCAAAATGGGTTTAGGTTAACTGGGCAGTAACCAATAGGAAGAAAAGAGTCCAATTTTAAACAAATAGGCCATGAATTAGGTTTAGACAATAAACAAGGTCAACAATAATATGTAGATCAATCGAATGAGAATATAACTGCTGAACCAAAGCAAAATGAGTTATAAGGAATAAAACAACATACAATTCAAAAGGGATGAAAAAAATAAAATGAGAAACAAAATAAAATAACCAGGGATTTTAATTAAAATAATAAAAATACAATAATGAGTCAGAGGGGTTACAAAAAGGGCAGTAACAGCAGTCTCTTTGCTGCACAAAAACAAAAGGGTTTTCTTTATTATTAATTTCTTAGAGTTTCGTAGCGAGGGACTGGGATTTTTACGGAGGAGGACTTTTCTTAATTCTTTAATATTTTGCTTGATTCTTCAATAAGATGAGTGACATATGTTTGATTTCTTATTGTTCTATGCATGTTAAATATGATGATTTGTTTAGTAGAATGTATGTTAGATGATTGTATGATGAAGTAATGGAGAATGAATAACTAAAAATAGAACTTTTCATGAATAATATGCAAGGGATGAATAAATTTACTATATAGATGATATAAAATGTTACATAACCTAATAGAAATCGTGGTATGTTGTTTCTTAATTATTCTTGTTGTTTGATTGTCTACATAATGAGATTATATGATTGAGATGCACAAATTTGAATAAAGATGAATAATTTACTGTTGATTATACATGTATATACTATTCATGTTTGGATGAAGAATAACTTGATGAAAACGTGTTGTAGGTGATAGTATTCAAGGGGTAAACTAATGTAATTAGTTGTATGTGTATAACAAGTTACAAAGAGGTTTTTAAGAATGAAAAGATCAAGTTTTGAAGGTTGAATAGGGTTTGACATTTCGGGTCTGGAAGTACACAGCTGAAATTGGATTTTCTGTGTTTTGAGATGTTTTTCGATTGGATCTTGATTTTTATCGATGTTGAGTTTGAAATGATCAATATATTACTTACACACATTGACTTTTTGAAGCTTTCACTGATATACATGCCCACATATACACACATACACATATTCCCCTGTTTTGAAGGAAGTTTGATGTTTGATATTTTATGAATTTGATGAGATTTTGGTTAGATTTATAAACCTCAGTATGTTAGACAAGTTGTGTTTGATCATCTCAGGATTTTTAAATTTACAATTCATGTTTTAAAATAGTAAAATCATGTATCAGTCGAAAAAGTGTACAATTTTGAAACTAGTCAAGTAGCAGCTAACGGTCGACCGACCCCATTTTGAACGAAGATGTTTGGTCGACCGTCATTTGAAAAATTGAATTTTTTGGGCTTGTGCAGTCAACCGTCGTTCTTTTGAACTGTTTTCGACAGTCGACTGTCACCTGCTGTTTTTGATGATTTGTTTAGTTTTCTTGCTGATTTCTTGAATGATTATTTCTTCGAACTTATGGATTATTAATCTACTATTTTAAATGATATTTTCACTACATATTACTGTATTTTACAGTGAGTTATTTTTTTTATTTCTATAGAATTTAAATTGTATTTTAAGAAGCGAAATATATATGGATTTCATGATATGGATGCTTTGTGATATTCTATGACTTCGAAATATGAATCTCGGTCATTTAATAGATTTAATATCTTATTTCAGTTCTAGAAATTTGTGAGTAATCGGATAAATTTGGAAATGCTTGATTTAAAAAAGTTTTCTTTGTATAAATGGTTTGGTGATGGAATTAAGTGTTTTATCGAAGAGTTTTGTGTTGATATTCGATTTGTGAGTCTCTAGAGGTTGAGTAGGATTCCTGTAAACCTGCCAGATGAGATTTGGGGATGCTGGCGTCTGGTGGCAGTCTGTGAAGCAGACTTTTGGGGATCAACTGGTAACATGGGAGATTTCTCTGGAGGAATTCAGGGATCATTTCTTTCCTCTTGATATTCAGGAGAAGAAGGCAACATAATTCTTGAATCTGCAGCAAGGCAACATGTTAGTGTGCGAATATGAGACTAATTTCGCCCAGTTGTCAAGGTATGCACAAGAGCTGATTGTTAATGAGGCGAAGTAGGCCAAGAAATTTGAGTAGGGCTTAAGGCCGAATTTGAGTTCGCGGATTATACCATTGGGTATCAGAAGGTTTGATAAGCTGGTAAGGAAAACAGCAATGACAGGAGAAGATTTGGATCAGTTCCAGCAGAAGCAGGGGATCTGGAACAGAAATAAGAGGCTAGCAGCTTGTCAGAGTAGGAAAAAGTTCCCAGTGAAGTAGAGCAGGCTTAGTAGGCCAGTACAGAAGGCACCCGCAATTCAAGGCGTGACTTGTTTCAACTAGGGAGCGACATGCCACTATCAATCAGCATGCACCAAGCCACTTAAGGCGCGGGCTTGTTATCAGTGTGGTTGTCAAGGGCATATCAGACCAAACTGTCCGCAATTGAAGAAGGAAGGTGCAGGCGGAGGCAAATTTTAGAGGCAAGGGCGAGTGTTTGTGTTAACTGAGGAGGATGTGGGTAAGTCAGATGATGTGATCTAGGGTATGCAAGAATTTTAAATTCATTTATTTGATGTATTAAGTAAAACATTGTTTGAGAATAATTTGGAGAATTTTGTATCATTCTTCAGGTAATAGGATTTGTCTTGATTAATGGAATAAAAGCAAAAAATTTATTTGATACTGGTTCTTCACATACATTTGTGTCGCCCAATTTTGCTAAAGTTTTGGTGTGGAACCTAAGGTATTTCCATGCAGAGTCTTGTCGGTGGCAACACCATCAGGAGAGAAATTGATTGCTGATCGATATTACGAGGTCTGTGATATTGAGATTGGTTAGAGATTTTTTGGCATTGATTTCATTGAACTGAAAGTCATGGGTGTGGATGTGATCGTAGGCTTTGATTGGATGACAATATATGATGTCAAAATTGAATGGAAGAAGGAAGAGGTGTTGGTGAAGGCACCAAGAGGTCCCACAGTGACTTTTCAGGGGAAGAAGAAGGACCCGAAAGTGACTGTAATGGTATCCGAGTTGATGATTCTAGATGAAGTCAGAAGCATTCCAGCTGTCAGGAAATTTCCTAGGATATTCTTGGAAGATTTACCGGGATTACCGCCGCAGCGAGATGTTGAGTTCTGTATTAATGTTCAGCCGGGAAGTGCTCCGATTTCTAAGGCTCCATACAGGATGGCACCTATGGAGCTAGATGATGTTAAGAAGAAGATTGAGGAATTATTGAGTATGGGATTCATTAGGCTGAGTTCTTCACTGTGGGGAGCACCAGTGTTGTTAGTGAAGAAAAAGGATGGGTCAATGAGGATGTGCATTGACTACTGGGAATTGAACAGGGTGACTATTTATAACAAGTATCTACTTCCACAGATTGATGATCTGTTTGATAGGCTTTGGGGAGCAACTGTATTTTCGAAGATTAATCTGCGGTCAGGGTATCACCAGGTTCGATTTAAGGAGGAAGATGTGAGCAAGTCAACTTTCAGGACTCATCATGGACTCCACGAGTTTTTTGGTAATGCCATTCGGAGTGACGAATGCGCCGGCAGTGTTCATGGACATGATAAATCAAATCTTGCGGCCATTTATTGAATCATTTGTGGTGGTTTCCATTGATGATATTTTGGTGTATTCGAAGTCGGAGGAAGAGCACTCTAACCACTTTACAAAGGTATTGAAGAAGTTGCAGGAGCATAACTTGTATGCCAAACTGTCGAAGTGTGAGTTTTGGAAGTTTGAGGTAGCTTTCCATGGTCATATCCTTTCTATGGAGGGAATGGCCACCGATCCTTAGAAGGTTGAAGTAGTGATGCATTGGCCCAGGCCAACGACAGTGAAGGATGTGAGGAATTTCTTGGGTTTGGCTGGGTACTACAGAAGATTAATTCAGGGCTACGCACAGATCGCAGTACCTTTGACAGGGTTAACTCGGAAGAATGTGGCATTCACTTGGACTGATAAGTGTAGGTCGAGTTTCCTTAAGCTAAAGGAGAAGTTGACGATTGCATCTATCTTAGCTTTGCCACAAGCTGGGAAGGACTATGATATTTTTAGTGATGCGTTTCTCAGAGGTTGGGGGTGGGTCTTGATGCAAGAAGGGATGGTTAATGTGTATGGTTCAAGGTAGTTGCGTCCGCATGAGAAGAACTATCTGACGCATGATCTGGAATTGGCAGCAATTATCTTTGCCTTGAAGCAGTGGAGGCATTATGTATATGGAGAGAAGGTCAACAAGTATACCGACCACAAGAGCCTGAAGTATATTTATCAACAAAAGGATCTAAATCTTCGGCAGAGAAGGTGGTTGAAAGTGTTGGAAGACATTCGTCCTGAGATCAAGTACCATCCAGGCAAGGCGAATGTTGTGGCCGATGGGCTTAGTCGGAAGAGCAGTTTGTCGAGTTTGATCACTACTTAGAGAGAGTTGGCAGCAGAGTTTGATCAGGCAGGTATCGAGGTGGTACTACAGGGTTTGGGAGCTTCTTTGGCTCAGTTGAGGTTGCAGCCTTCTTTGAGAGAGCATATTATGGAGGGCCAGAAATCAGATGCAGAGATTCAAAGGATGTTGCAGTAGGTTTCCGATGGCAACTTATCAGAGTTCTGTGTCCAAGATGGAGTTCTTTGGATGGGTGAAAGGTGGTGTGTGCCGGAGAATGCATATTTGAGAGAGAGTATCTTACAAGAGGCACACAATACCTTGTTGTTAGTACATCCTGGAGGCACAAAGATGTACAATGACATAAAACAAAACTTTTGGTGGTCAGGGATGAAGAGAGATGTGGCAGACTTTGTGGTAAGATGTCTGACTTGCCAACATATCAAAGCAGAGAATCAAAGGTCGGGAGGTTTGTTACTGTTATTGTCCATTCCAGAATGGAAGTGGGAGAATATCAACATGGATTTCATCAAAGGGTTGCCGAGGAGTCCGAAGGGAAATGACTCAATTTGGGTTATTATTAACCGTTTGACCAAGTCAGCTCACTTTCTGTCTATGAAGATTACTTGGTCGTTGGAGAAACTGGCAGAGTAGTACATTGATGAGATTGTGAGACTTCATGAGGTTCCAGTTTCGATTGTTTCCGACAGGAATGCGAGGTTCACATCGAGGTTTTGGAAGGGTTTTCAAGCAGCTTTGAGTACCATAACCGATTTCAGTACTACTTTCCATTTGCATACCGATGGTCAGACTGAAAGGGTGAATCGGGTTTTAGAGGATATGCTGAGGGCTTGTGTTATGGATTTTGGGGGCAGTTGAGAGAGGTACATGGCAGTGGTTGAGTTTGCTTATAACAACAGTTACCATGCGAGTATCTGGATGGCTCCGTATGAAGCCTTGTACGGGAGAAAGTGCAGGACACCTATTTGTTGGTATGAAGATGGTGAGAGGCAGATGTTTGGACAAAGATTGTGCAACAGACATCAGAGAAGATCAAGCTAATTCGTAAGAGGTTGGTCGAGGCTCAAAGTCGGCAGAAGAGTTATGCAGACACTCGACGAAGGGATTTGGAATTTGTGGTTGGGGATGCATTTTTCTCAAGGTTTCTCCGACTAAAGGGGTAATCAGGTTTGGAAAGGGAGGTAAGTTGTCGCCAAGGTACATTTGGCCATACGAAATTTTGAAGCGGATTGGTAAAACAACATTTAGGTTGGAACTACCAGAAGAATTGGCACAGGTGCATGATATGTTCCATGTATCGGTGTTGAGGAAGTATGTGTTGGATCAGAATCATCAGTTGGCGGAAGTGGCCAAGGGTCTACAGTTGAACTTGAGTTACAAAGAGCAACTTGTAGAAATTGTTGATCGTCGGGAAAAGGTGTTGAGGAATAAGGTGATACCTATGGTTAAGGTATTGTGGAGGAACCAGCTGTTTGAGGAAGCTACTTGGGAGCCGGAGAATCGCATGCAGAAGGATTTTCCTGAGCTCTCTGTATGATTGTATTCTTTTGGTTAAATTGTATTCTTTTGTATGAGAGTATTCTTTAAACTATATTTCCATTTATGTGATTGCATTTTTTGCTTATATCGTTTGGTCCCTATTAGTAGTTCTGAGGACAGAACTATTCTGAGGGTGTGATGTTGTCACGCCCCACTTTCTAAAAATACAGAATACGAGCACATAACATTGGTCCAGTGAATTACTAACGTCACCCATAAGCTGTTTATCCGATTAACTCAATAATATAATCAATACAGAACATATGCGCAGGCAATAATAATAATCTCATGAAAAATAGTACTTGGAATGAAGCAATAAAAATATCCAAATACAATAATAATAATCTAACGTCTGGAAACAATAATAAAATCCGGGACATAAGCCCAAACAATAATAATCCAATCCAAAATAATAACAAGACTTAATACATTAAGTTTATTAAAGCAATAAGCAATTAGAAAGCAGTAGTCTTCAGAATGTTTGTTCTCCAATTCCAGCAGACAATTCTTCTTCATTACCTGTACACACTTCATCTAAAAAGAGGAAAAAAATTGTCATGGACAACAAGTAGAGAAAGCAGGGAACAATGGAATAACAGTATAACAATGAATAAATGGATCAGTAGGAATCCATAACATGGCACGATTGTAATAATCAATAACATGGTAATCAATGCAACGGTGTAACAATGGTTTAATATTTGGAAACGGTAATCAACGGTTAATATCCATAACACTTAGAAAATAATGGATACAAATAGGAACAATGATGAACAATATACAATGTCGGTGATGTGTCAATCCTTATGTCTATTAATCATTTTAATCCAAACTAATGCATGGACTACTGCTTCCCAAACTAATGGTTCGATCCATACAATCAATTTTGTTTAGACTCAAGTGGTGCACTCGGTAGATCATGTACTTGGCAACAATAATATTAAACACTATTCACCTTTCGGTGTACGATACGGTCATCGGCAATGATACGGTACACGATAGATTAGGTTACTGCCATAACCACAATCACATGATAAAACGGTAGCCGAAACGGTAATTAGGGAAACACGGGCCCCTCCTCCAAGTACAATCACTATTTTGTCCACTACTCAAATCTCCCTTTAACCCCGACTTATTAATTATTTATCAATGCAACAATACAATATGCAATCAATGGACATTTTGGTGAACTATGGTATCAATAGGGAAACAGTAGGTTGATAACATGGATAGGAAGGTTAGAATAGTGACAATAACTCATTGGGAACATGCAATGCAACATACATACATTAACTCATGCAATAGTACGATATAAGAATAATTAATCTAATAAAAAGTGGAATTAAAAATTCTCGTTAGCAAGCGCAGTGTGTACAAAAATGCAGTTTCCTGTAGACTCAGTAAACAAAAGTTGAATCTGTCAGAAATTCTAGAAACTAGACTTCCTCATGGTTCCAACGCATATTTAAAGTTCAAATTCTGACAAAAGTAGCAAGGTCAAACACACTGTTCTATACAAATTTCATGTTCAGGCAGAATATCGACATCATGTTATTTTAATTTTAGAATAGCAAAAATTCATTATTAAATTCATTAAAAATACTTATAAGATTCCTAAACATGTAAATTAAGAATCTGGAAATTTTCAGAGCAAAATTTTATCATTTGATTAGCCTTTTTACTATTTAAACAAGAAAGGTACGAGAATCTGAAAATCTGAAACTAAAAACACAGCTGTAGTAAAACAGGCATAACTTTTGCTACAAAACTCAGACATAAGAAATTCAAGATTTTCTAGAAACTAGAAAGATAAGGCTACAACTCATATCCAGAAATTAATTCATTTTAAGATCGTTTACTGGTTCAAAAATAGCAGTCAATATCAGGTCAACATGCAATATACAGGATTTGGGTAGTTTTTCTTGAAATAAATTAATTAAACTTGATGGGTATCGATTCTTTAGTCAATAAATTGTGTAATCAGCATGATGGGCGTCAAAAAATGATAAATAAAATTAGAACACGCTCATGCATCAACTTATCATCAATCAATCTTCAATCGATCAAACAACATACATCCTATAAACTGTCTCTACAATAATTTATTTGTATGGCGGTTATATGAACAATCATATTATCAATTTTATATGCACTCATGGAAGATCCAAACTTTAGAGTCAAAAGTGTCACAATGTCAAGAATATTGGGGTTAGCTCGTGTAAACCCTCAATAGACCCAACGAAGAGATGAACGAAAGGATAATATGTTAACAAAGAGATCTACTTGTAAAAGTTTCAACAAAACTTGAATTTTATACAATTAAGAATTCAAGAGGACAGTGACTTGCCTTTTTAACAGTAAAAACAAATACCAAGAATAACGGGATAAGAATCCTGAAGCAACGAACCCACGAACCAACAAAATTAAGCACGTGCAATACACATGCACAAAGCAACAAGCAAAAGAGCTAGCAACCACAACAGTACAAGAGAGTCAGCAGCAACCAGAGAGGGCACGACAAGGGGCTCGGGGTGTGATGCCGTGGCCTGATGGCGGCACTGCGTCAGGAGGCGAACGGCGCGACGGTAAGCGGCGCTTGGTGGTCGTCGATCGAAACTGGGAGGAGCAGTAGTTGGAATTTAGGTTCTCGACTGTTGTTGAAAGGGAAAGGGGGAGGTGTTGTGGCGGCGCGAACGGGTGTGTGACACCATATATTTTTCAATAAGAGGTAGATCTAAATCAATCGGGTTCGAATAAAAATACTGACAATTAAATAAGAAAACAATAGGATCAACAAGAATAGCTCGATCAAAGGAACGACGAATTTCATGAACAAGATATAATTAAAATAATCAAGAGCCAAAAATAGAGTATTTTATTTAATATCAAATAAAATATTATAAAAGGGGAAAACATAAAAAATAGCGGGAACGATAGTTACAGATGTAACACCCTAAACTTTTAAATAATGTTTTTGAGATTAATAAATGAATTAAAGTGGTTTTTGGTGATTTAATAAACAATTTTTTGAAATTTATCTTTCTGCACTTGCAAAACACGTGCAAATATTTTCTTGGGAATTTCAAAGTCAAAAATTACTTTGGGAAAACCTAATTTTTATTAGTAGGTATTATTTAAAAATTTTCTGGATTTTTCTGATATTTATTTTGTATATTTGCAATTATTACAAAAATATGGGCTTTTGTGCAAAATTACCACTTGGAGTAAAAACTCCAGAATTTCTGGTTTTTTGGGCTGAGCATGATGGCTAGCAAACTCAGAGGTAACAAGTTTACTTTTTATTCTAATAGATTTGGTTTATTTCGCAAATTTGTTAAAGAAGGGTCTTTTTGCAAAATTGCCACTTCGAGGCCAAAATTACAAAATTTGTTTTTCTGGGTTTGAAACCAGTGCTGGCCAAATCTGGGTGGTTATTTTCTGATTTTTAAATCTCAATTGAATTTGTTAACCTAATTTCCTAGTATAAAGATTTACACATGTAAAGATATATTCTCAAGGAATATTTTTCAAAATTTTCTCAAAACCCTAATGCCCAGATTTTGGCCTATTAAAAGGGCAGTAGTAGTCGTTTCTTTGCTGCACAAAAAACAAAAGGGTTTTCTTTATTATTAATTTCTTGGAGTTTTGTGAGTAACTGGATAAATTTGTGATTA
The DNA here is from genome assembly GCA_017893485.1 of Hemerocallis citrina. Classification (NCBI taxonomy): domain Eukaryota; kingdom Viridiplantae; phylum Streptophyta; class Magnoliopsida; order Asparagales; family Asphodelaceae; genus Hemerocallis; species Hemerocallis citrina. The sequence goes on from CM030362.1 coordinate 208,670,324, forward strand.
ATTAGATAAATTTGGAATTGTTTGATTTAAAGAAGTTTTCTTCGTATACATGATTTGGCGATGGAATTAAGAGTTTTATTGAAGGGTTTTGTGTTGATATTCGTTTTGTGAATCTGTAGAGGTTGAGTGGGATTCCTGTAAACCGATAGATGAGAATTTGTGGATTTTGACCAGTTTGGGTATTGGGGTTGTTTTGTTAGAATTAAGTCCGGCAGTGTACACCAGCTCTAGGGAGGGGAAAATTCTGTTTTAATTAATAGTAGTCACCTAAGGACAGACACTAGTGGAGATGTGATAGAACTTGGTAAACGTAAGTATGTGCTCTGTGTTAGTCCAACGGATGCGTTCCAGGACTGTGTTTTGTGTCCCCGGGGGGGGGGGGGAGGGGGGGGGGGGGCAGTTGGTATGTTCGCGTGTCGAGGTTCGGTAGGCCTATTCACAGAACATACGGTGCATTCGCTTGTCGAGGGTCGGTAGGCCTATTCACGGGATGTACTGTGTATCTGCACGTCGAAGGTCGGCAGGCCTATTCCTGGGGTACACGGCGGGGAGGTGATTCTCCGATTTTAGAGCTATACTTACATGATGCTTAAGCGTCGACGGTTGTTAGGCCTATTCGTGGAGTGTTCTAGATCTTGTTTCTATCAGTGTTGTAGGATTGGTTGCGTAAGAGGGATTTAACCCTATAAAGTGGAGAACGATAAGGGTTTGCATCGGACGTATGTAGTATGGAATGCATAGAATCCAACAAGTATGCATTAGAGAGTCATTATACTGTATTTGTGTTTTCTTGACTTGGTTTTATACATGTTTGTTTCTGTTTTCCTACACTTGACATTTAGCTTAGTTTCACTTGAAATTTTCATGCTTTATTTATTGTTATTTCATTATCCATGTATCACTATTGTGGGAATATGTTGATTATGACTTTATTCTTTATGCTTCATTTATATTGTATTTCTTTTGTTGTCACTCACACCGTTATGGCTGACCCCTGTAGTTCTGAGGGTTAGGGTTATCTCGAGCCTCGTATTTTATAGGTAGGTACCTATAGCTTGGGATTTGGATGCATGTGGTAGAATAATAATATGGCTTATCCAAATTGTAAAAGAATGTGTTATAAAAGAAAGAAATTGTAATTCAAGATATTTAATTTTCCGCTGTGCTATGTAAAGAATTAATGTAATGAAAGTTGAAAAAAATATCTGTGTTTGGCTATGTTTAGTATTACATTGAGGTAGATGCTGAGAAATGTGCCACGTATTTCTGAGTTTATTATATTGGAAATTCGGGGCGCTACAGGAACCTCCAACCGGTGCAAGGGGTCTGGTCCTTGGGCAGTCACGAACCATGTGGTCATTACTTCCATATAGAAGGCACTGGCGATAGGCTAAACGACAGTCTTGGCAAAAGTGCCCAATCATGTGACAGTGCACATAGACCGGATTCGTCCTCTGAGCGGCAGGTGGATACGACGATGCCCTGGAAGGAGGGGTGGTCGGGTCTGACCTCTGAATAGGTCCTCCAGAAAACCTGGCAGCAATAGGGTTCGGAATAGACTACAGAATGACACACTTCCTCTTCTGAGTCTGCTCCTGGATTCTAGCAGCATCCAGGATATCCGCATACGATCGGAGTCGCAGGACAGCAAGGCGGTCCTGAATTTTGATATCCAGACCCGACAAGAATCGACGGCCTCTATTTTCATCATTTAGCACCATGGAAGTAGCAAAGCAGCTCACTCGGGTAAATTCCACAACGTACTCGTCTACGGTCCGACTCCCCTGGTTCAAGACAATGTTTAGTTTAACGTTGAAATATTATGAAATGAACAACAAAACTTTGCATAAATAAACACTATTTGGAGAACCTAGGTTTGCGAGACAGTTGCCGCTCCATTTCATCTTTAGAGACACTAGGAAGGAACTTCGTAAGGAAGCTCTCCGTGAAGATGGCTTGGTGTGGGTCACCCCAGTCGTTCATTCTCTGCTTGCCACCAGATGTAGGCGAGGTCAATGAGTTGGATGCTCATGACATCCACCCGATCAACATCCGAAATCCGTGCTGCAATCAACAACTGCTCAGTCCGAATTAGCCATTGCTCTGTATCAAGCGAAGTCTCAGTGCCCGAGAATTTATCTGTATGTAGCCTCATGAAATCGGCCGCATTACCAGATCTCGGTTGTAGCAATACAGGTGCAGGTCCAGCAAGTTCCCTGTTGGCAGCTTCAAAAGCCACCATCATCAGCTCATTGTGTTCATGCTGCATCTGCATCATCTGAGCAACAATCGGCCCTTCTGACTGATCATCTCTAGTACGGGAAGACGAAGCACTCTTTCTAGCCATGGTCTGCAATAAAAATCAAATAGTTAGCATCCAGATTATAAGTTGGTTAATAATTATCCATCTGATTCACATGTGGTACATATTGTTGAGTCAAGCCGGATAAACCCAAACCTGGCAAATATATCAGCCAAACATGACTAACACATTAGTCAAACCTGGGCTCTGATACCACTAAAAACCTTGCAAAGCCCCGCTTCCCCAAAAACACAGAACATAAGCACGACATTGGCCCAACGAATGACTTGCGTCATCTTATTGTTTAACTCAACAATATAACAAGAAAAATACAACTACGCATGCAATAAGAACAATCACATGAATAACAATACTTAATATAAAATAGACATAACTAGATATGATAATCCAATGTCTGGAAACATAATAACAATCTCTGGGTCAAAAGCCCATAATAGAATGTTTAATAAAACTCAATACAAGAAGTGCAATAAAATAACGATCAATCTATAACGCAATAAATCCTCAGAAAGTCTGTTCTCCAAGTCCTGCAGAAAACTCTCCTTGATCACCTGTGAATACCTCATCTGAAAAGACTAGAAAAATTGTCCTTAGAGCAAGTCATGGACAGCAAGTAGAGAAACAATGAACAATGGAATACAGTATAATGATGAATTTAATAAAATAATAGGAATCAATAACAATGGACGATAGCAATAATCAATATAAATAGTAACAATGTGATGGTTGTAACAATAAACGATGTTTCAATATTCGATGTCAACACTCAATGGTCGATGTCAATATCGATAACAATGTTCAATATCAATAGCAATGACGATGTTCAGTATGCAATGTCAATAGTCTCAATTCTTAAGTCTATTAGCTTTTAGCCTAACTAATGCACGTTCTACTGCATCCCACACCACAGGTTCGATGCATACAATAAATTCCATTTAGACTCTAGTGGTAGAATGTATAGTTCATGTACTTGGCACGATAACACTAAAACGATACACGATGAATTGAAATACTATGGTCAGTAATCAAACAATCAGTCGATAACCACTAGCCGACACAATATTTTGGGGAAACACAGACCCCCTCCCCGAGCACAGTCTCTATATTGTCCACTACTTAAGTCAACCCTTAAACCCCGGCTTGTTAGACATTTTATCGATGCAATCAATACATTAATTCGATAAGCGTTGGTCTCCATCGAAGTAACAATAGGACGATCAATTACAATGAGACACTTAGAATGGTGAAAATAGTATATTAGGATCATGTAATGCAAGTTATACACTTTAATCCATTCGATATAATGATATATAGACAATTATATTAAGAAAATATGGAACAATTCTGGACAGCAATAGGTTACTGTACCAAAATCAAGTTTCCCGCAGCTACCGAAATCCAAAACTGGATCCGTCAGAACTTTTAGAAAGTAAACTCCTGCCCAGTTCCAATGCATATTCAAAATACGAAATCCGATAAAAACAGATAGGTTAATTACATCATTCTTTATAGATTACACGTTCTGAGTAAAAAATCGACATCAAATTGTTATATTTGTAAGATCAGTAAAAACCCAATTTTAAATTCATCAAAAATATTCATTAAGTTCTTAATCTTGTTAACTAACAATCTCGAAATTATCATGCAATATTCTAACATTAACTTAGCTTTTTATTAACTTAGACATGGAGAGATACATGAATCAGAAATTCTGGAAGTAAAATGCAGCAGTAGTAAAAACATCATAACTCTTGCAATAAAACTCAAAATTCAAATATTTCAGATGTTCTGGAAACTAGAAACACATGGCTACAATTTTTGTTTAGAAAGCTATAATTTATTATATCAAATACTTGGTCAAAAAGGTCTCACAAATTCTAGGCAGACAGTGAAAATTAGGGTTCAACATAATTTATGAAATAAAAGAGATCTAAACATGATGATATTCGACTCAATACTTAACGAGTCTTATATCCAATATGGTAGACACAATAGAATGGTAAACACAATGAAGAATACATCCATACACTAGTTTAACCTCAAACAAGACATCAATCAATCATTCTATCACAACAACCTAATAGTCAATTCTACAATAGTTTATTTGTGCAGTGCCATCCATGAACAACTTTTATAATCAATACTACATGATTGTATGAAAGAATTGATATTTTTGAATTAATAATGGCACGAAGTCAAGAATATCTTAGGTTCGCTAATGTATACCCTCAATATACTCGACGGAAGATGAACGATATAACAATATGATAACAATTGGATCTACTTGTGGAGTTTCAATAAAAGCATAAATTTGACACAATATGCAATTCAAGAGGGAAGTGACTTGCCTTAATTGGATTAGTTATGAGCGAACGAACGAAAAGCGGCAGGAACACGGCGACACGTGCACACTATGTTCACAAGACTGCAGCAAGGGCTCCAACACACAACATCAGACAGTGATGTCAGCAACAGAAGATCAACACAAATAGCAAACAGCTGTGTCAAAACACAACAACAGCTACTTCGGCTTCGACTTCGACTTCAACTGGTGGCTGCGATGGACGAGTAATCGATGGCAGGGCTTCGACACAATGATTGCGGCGAGGGAAGTCGGTGGGTGGTTGTAGTGGCTGACTGGCGACGAGGACGGAGAAGGTGATATGGGCGATGAGAAGCGGTGGATTCTGTTTCAGGATGAAACAAAGGAAGGAGGGGAAAGGTGATGGGTTTGGTGGTGAGCGGCGATGGATGAAGGCGATGGGGCAGGTGGTCGATGTGCGTCGAGGGGGTGCTCGGGGTGGTGGAAGAGCAATGGTAGTAATGGCAGATGAGGAGCGGGTTGGTTCGACAAGGTAGTGGGTCGATGGTCGGGATGGCGAGGAGTTTTTGTGGTTGGCAATGAGGATGGGCATAGAGGATGATGGCAAGGTTGGAGGTGAACGGTTGATGGGGAAGAAGATGGAAAGGCGTTGGGTTCGGCTGCACGGACTAGGAGGAAGAGAGGTGGGGGTGATTAGGAGGCGACTGTGTTTAAACATGGGTAATTAGGGTTAATTGATAACTAGGGTTTAATTAAAAGGGTGTACATATTTGATTAGAATTAGGGTTAAGTATGGGGTTGGCTAATGGGTTTTACTAATAGGTTAAATATGGATCAATACTATTGGGCTTTAGAGACAAATATGGATCAAATAATTGATAATTATCAATCCAACAAGAATAAGATTATCATGAAAAAAAATAGTCCAACAAGGAGGAAAGAAAATTCAAATTGGGGGAAAGAAAAATTAAGATTCGAATAATTAAACAGGTATCAATGATAGTTCATGAGCAATATTAGGACCAAAATTATTCGAGACGATTAAAAGATAGAATATAATTCAAATTAAAAAAAAAAAGATGACAATGGATCAAAAGAGAAGAAAATGAAAATGGCAGAGTTTGAGTTATACGTGTAATGCACGTCAGCTAGTATATTTAAATAAAGTATATAATGGAAGAGTTGCTCGTGCAATGCACGTAAGGTGGTAGATTTACAAATGAAACTAAGACTTTCTCCCATTATAATAATAGTGATAAATAACACAATAAATGAAATGTCTCATATATGAAATAAATATCATGATACAATGTAAACTAGTAATGTCAATACACAACTGGCCTCTAGAGCATACACCAACACTTTTTGCATTTCATATTCTGGACAGTTTGTTTCATCCGTTAGATCTAGAGTAGATTTGGGTGGCTAGGATTGCACCATGTCACCAACTTTGAGTGCCTAAGATTGCTCCATGTCATCCGTTCGATTATCAACAAGAGTTTTTTCTCTATAAACCACCACCAACACCCCCCCCCCCCGCGTGCGCGCCCCTCAATTATTTTGCTTCGCCTTCGTTTTTAATCTCAAGTCTTCTCTTTTCTCCTTCATCTTTACTCTGTAGACTCAAACTTCGACGAGTTTTCTAGCCAATTTTCGTTGTTAATTCACCGTCAACAGCCCTGTAATGTTATTATAAGTTAAGTAGGCCATGTCTAGGGTTCATTTAGGTAGCTCCTTCTCCTCCTTGGATCATGACGAGAATGGGGCACTTTCCGTTCGTCAACCCCATTTCTCCAGGAGGTGGAAGGGCAAAGAAGTAGTCAATTCTTCCATTATCATAGAGGAGGAGGATGAGATGCGAGTGATAATGGGAAACATCTTCGATATTCCTCATCCTCACAAACCCTTCCTCGTTCGTCAATATCCTGACGACTTGGGGGATATAGAGTGGTTCAGTCTGCAGATGACGAACTAGACTACCACCCTTCTAATGAGGCCGATCATGTCAATACTATCCCATAAAGGATGCCCTTCGTTTGATTAAAGTTGCCTTAGGCATTCTCAGTGATGTCCAATGAATTTTGCGTCTTCCACTACGACACTTTCCATGCAGGAAGGCTCCATCCCATGCATCCATTCATGAAGGAAGTTTTCAACTGGTACATGCTTAACCCGGTGCATTACATATTGAACGTGTGGAGGCACTTCATCTTGAAATGCCCGAAAGTGGGCTCCGAACCAAGCTTGAAGATCTAAAGGAGGCACTTCAAGCATCATCATAAAAAGTGACGGACCACTAGTACTCTCTCTCCTCGTTTAGAGAGAGGACTTATAGAAAATCCCGACTCGATCAAACACTAGAAGAGTAAATAATTCATAATTGTGTCAAGATTTTCTATAAGTCCCCTCTTTGAATGAGGAGAAAGTACCTGTGGTCCATCACTTTTTATGGTGAAGCTTGAAGTGCCCGACTTTTTATGACCATTGAAAAATGCGTCCTTGAACTGTTGATAAATTGTTTGTTGTTCCCTCTCCACTAGTGTAGTTCTAGGGAAAGAACTATTCTAAGGAGGGAGTAATGTAAGATCCCGCTAAATAGTACCTAGCTATTTTGTATATTAATTCCCTGCACTTTTGAGAGTCACACGTATTAATGGATTTTTCTCAATATTTATTAAGTATTGAAATAGGTTATTAATTATAATGTTTTGGAACTCAACTGGTAGAACTAGAGTTGAGATATACTTGTCTCAATCATAATTGAGATGAAATGTACAAATAATTAACTATTATTTATATAATAATATTTACTAGGTTTTCCCGTTGACACGTGCCTACGGCACATCTTCGTGAACGATGCAACATATGAAAAGCCCTATAAACATATAAAGAAAATGCAGGCAAAGTAAAGCATATAAAGAAAATACAAGCAAAACACATAAAGAAGTCAAAGAAAATGCAGCATGCTAGTGCTACTACTAACCATCCAACTGTTGGATATCGTCCTGTCTTTTACCGATAATATCAGGTATACTGGAACTTGGAAGTATCAATAGGCAAAATTCAAATCTAATATGGGTAATGCATCTTTCTTTATTGTTGGATATTTCAAGTTGTTTTGCTTTTAACGAAGTCTTCAGTGTATTATTAGTTTGGTTGGTTTGATCGTGAGAACAACTTTTGAACCTAACTTTCATGGGGACATGAATGTTTTAGATACGAAATGCGAGTTTGATTCATTTTGATATCCTTTCAAAATCCTCAGATCAGCTCTTCTCCTTCATGTATGGTTAATTTTCCATGAATGTTCCATGAAAGTTCTTCTAAATGTATGGTGAATTTCATGAATGTTTCACAGACAAAATTGAATTTTTACTCATTTTGATTTCAGTTCAGAATCCAGGGATCAACTTCTACCTTCTTCTCTTTCTTTTGGGAATAAACGACTTCTTTTATTTTATTTCATTAAAAAAAAAATGGAAACAAACAATGTCTTCTCACTTTCTCCTCCAAACGCCCATAAGCCCATTGTCAGACAAACCTAAAACGAAGAATTGGAGTGATGATATGGAAATTGCCATAAATTAAGTTGTAATAAGGGAAACCCCCTCAAAAAAAAGTGTGCTACTGTTCCTAAATGATCGGTTAAGTGTCAGTCAAATTTTCCACAGTTTCAATTAAATATTTAGTTACAAAACAAAAATATATATTTGGTAACCGAACTGAATAATATATGGCTTGAATATAAAAACTAGTAAATATAAGACCTGAACATAATTACATTCAACTATGAGATAGGAACATATATATAATTCCTACAATAGGTTCTTTATAAACAAATTTTCCAGCACTCAATGCTACAAATCTTTCAATATATTGAGCAAGAATCTTTAGATATGTAAATTGAACACTCGATCATGGAGAGCTGAGCAAGTTCTTGAACTATTGATCTCAGTCCTTAGGATATATCTTTAGGCAATTCATATAATCAACAAAATACAAACCAAATCTCGAAGTGTATCCTGTGGCCCACTTCCAGTTGTCTAGAACAGACCATACAAAGTATCCTATTACATCACATCCATCGTCCCTGCAATTCATTCATAGTTCATAACAAACACTGTGCTTGATTCAACTTTCGCTAGAAAATTGCAATGCACATAATATTTCAAACGAAAAGCATAAAGTTATGAACTGGTATTAAGTGAAGGTATTTTTCATTGAAGGATGGATGGAACAAAATAACTCACTTTATGAAGAAAATTATAAATAATACTATGAGATCCAAAAAGTCATGCACTTGAGTGGTTGCGGTGTAGATATATGGCTTTTGATAGATGGTTTCAGAACTGATGTTCATATAACATTGGTAATTGGAAAACATTATTACACATTAAGAGAGTAAATGAAAACCCTTAAATAAATGTATATTTACGAATATGTTCACATCTTAAAAATATAGTTAGACATGAAAATTAGTCAGTTAAATACAAATATTATCCATTAATTGTTGAAAGCTGCACAATGTGAAGGCTTCACACACTCAATCATGGAAGTTTCATGTAAATTAGCCTAAAAATTTTGCTTGATGTATACTAGGGGATTACCATACTTTTGCTTGATGTAGTTCATTAGGTTTCTCATCCGTTGGGGTACAATATACAGTCTCAAGGTTTTAGATTGTGCTATGCTACTTTTGCTTAAACATGTCAACAAATGTAATCGCCCCCAAACAAAACCACATTCACACTGACCACATCCATCAAATTGTAATTCCCCCAACACAAACATAAGATAATTCCTCAAACCAAGCACATTCACAAAAATGTAAAGATGAGAGGAATAGTGGTAGTGGTCAAATGTAAATTCTGAGATGATCATCATAGGATAGCCTCTTCTAGAATCAATCAACATGATTCACTTTTTCTCAACAATATGACACAAACTAACTTAAATGATCCAATAAACAGTTAGTCTCAATTCTGCATAAACCACTTTAATCAAGAACAAAAATTCCTAGATTACTTTTGAAAAATTGTAGCAAAAATGAATGGTTAGAAATGTTGTTTCACATGAATAAAAAGGTTTCCCAGGGATATACTGATACTGTCACGCCCCGCTTCCCAAAATATGAAATACAAGTACATGATATTGGCCCAGCGAATAACTAACGTCACCCATAAGCTGTTTATCCGATCAACTCAACAATATAATCAGTACAGAATAATTGCGCAGCCAATAATAATAATCTCATGAATAATAATACTTGGAATAAACAATATGAGATAACCAAATACAATAATCCAACATCTGAAAACAAATAACAGCAATATTTGGGTCAAAAGCCCACAATACAATGAGATAAAAATAGTTCAACGATTAAGTCTTCATCAGAAAATGGTAATTTATTAAGCTGCGATGCTATTAAAATTCATTCGCAAATGCTGTTCTTTCAATCCATCAGGCAATTCTCCATCAATATCTGTAAAAAATTCATCTAAAAAGAGGAGAAAAATAGCCCTTAGAGCAAGTCATGGACAACAAGTAGAGAAAGTAGGGAACAATGGCATAACCATATAACAATGAATTCAATGGATCGATAGGAATCAATAACATGGGACGATAGTAATAATCAATATCATGATAATCGATGCAATGGCTATAAACAATGATTCACTATTCGATAACAATGTTCAATGATCAATATCAATAACTGACACGCCCCACTTCCTAAAAAGGAATACGGAATACGGGTACACGACTAAGTCCAGCGAATGATTTTCATCATCCATAAACTGTCAGGATCTCTACAACATTTCACAAGAATATCAGAGTAGGAAGCAAGAGAAGTCAACCACGCATGCACAATTGAATCAATGTAGTCAACAAGATTACTTGAAAAGAAACAGGAATACTGAATTTTAAATAATCATGTCTGGAACAAAACACAAGTCTTGTACAAAAAACCCAATACAGAATAATCCATATAACCAAGTACAATTATTTAAGATAAGCAACAAGAAAATAAATAGATATAGCAAAAACTCTGGCCACTAGAATCTTAGATCACCTACTTCATCGGAAAGCTGATCATCATAATCTGCAATTGAATAAATTACAGGAAAAGGAAAAAGAAAAACAACGCCCGTCAATGCAAGTTATGGTCCGCTTGTAGTGCAGGCACAAGTACGGAAAAAGAAAAAAAAAATATAGAGTAACAGCGGAAGCAAACATAGCATGAAATAGACATTGCAACAAATTAGAACAACTAGCATGGTACGATGAACAAGTGCAAGTGGTATGTAACAAGTGTCCAGTAAACAAGTATCATGTAAACGAGTAACGAGTAACAAGTGTCAAGTAAACAAGTATCATGTACAAGTAACAAGTAGCAAGTGTCAAATATCAAGTATCATGTTGTTTCAAGTCTTGTATTATCTCTATCTAGGTAGCACTTCATGCACCTCAGGGTTTACCACAAGGTTGCTACATTCAAAAAAATTACATTTAGATTTCGTAGTGGATCATAGAGGGCAGTGTACTCAGGAACAAGCTCTAAGTATCATGTATCAAGTTCCAAGTAACCAGATATCAAGCTCCAAGTGTCAAGTGTACAAGTGTCAAGTAGTCACGTGTCAAGCTCCAAATAACCAAGTATCAAGCTCCAAATAACCAAATATCAAGCTCCAAATAACCAAGTATCAAGCTCCAAATAACTAAGTAGGATCTATGAATTCTCTTCCGAGTACATATTTCTGTATTTTCCACTATTAGATCTTTCCATTTAAATTTTCGTCTTAGTTTCTTGTTATTATTATTCAAGCAAGCATGGACGTGTACAAATAAGTCAAGAAACATGGTGAGATGACAAGGAACAAGCACAAGTTGAATGAAGGACACGAACGGATGACAAAAGACTCAAAATAGACTAAGACAACAAAAATTCTAGTTCTGGATAGCAAGACAGTACTGCATCAAATCTGGGATTCACGTTGCCACGAACATGCAAATCTAGATCCTTTAGAAGATCTTGAAAATAGACTCCCGGCTGAATCTAGCAAATGTATATAAGTCATATGGTAAATCACAAAAACAAGTCTCAAAATAGAATTGTATGCAGATCGACCATCGGGAGAGTGTACTAGGGCTCTCGGGACTACCATGCGGTCGGCTACTATGACTTTTGTGCTCGAATTGCTTGTGCAAGAATACCAGAAAACATGTTCAGCCAGAAACTAGAAGTTTTGTATTCATACATAGAAAAATGGCATAAAAACTTACTGATTCAATCCAAAAAAAATCTGGGGAATTCCCTATTATGTTTAGTAACAGAAAATAAAGTTTCATAATTTTCCAACATAGATGGAATAGTCAATTAAAATCAGCAAGCAGCAAGATATATCAGTTTTGTAAATTTTGAATCATAAACACTGCAGTACTAAAACATCAATATCTTACAAAATATAAACCAAAATCCAAATCCATAAAAAGGGTGATAAAATAGAGATAGTAAGCTATAATTCATATTCACAAAGTTTTTATAAACTGCAAGTAGAATTAGGTTGAAATTATGTTTCTTTGTTGAACAACATGAAAATTCTGCAATTATAGTAGTTGTTTGTAAGTATAGAATAGTATAGAATAGTTTATAAAAATCATCAATTAAATCCACAAAAGTTAGGGGTTAATCCCAATCAAGTCTAGTTATGCTCAGCAAAATATTGGATCAAAATATTATCTTTAGCACTAGTATAAAAATAATTTACTCTCCAGAATTCATATAAAACAAAATCTGGAATTTTTGAACACATCTGTAGTAAAATAGGCATAACATGCAACTCATAAATCGAAACTGAGATATGTCAGAAAATATGGAAGCAGACAGAATTCTCTACAATTCATATTCACAAATAATTTGCATATACTGACGTTAATAGTCTAAAATATTGAACAAAACGGGGTACGGCAAAAACTGAAATCTTCTCCAAGCATAAAATCAACTAATTTATATGAAATTTATCCAAAACATAACAAAATGTGAAATAGGGTATACTAGATGTCCAAGCAATATTGTATAGTGTATTCTACAAGTCTACAACAAGTTATACTACTACTAACATATCAATCATACGAGATCATACAACACATCATGGATTACGAATAACATGCATGTATACATCAAGAATCTATTAAATATAAGTTATTTCATGTCATGTGGGTAACGAGACGATTACGGACGGATCAATGACTAGAGACAAGTTCAAACAAGGGTTTCATGAGAATGGATTTTGAAACACTACACTACAGGTGGTATTTAGTACTTGTATTATACAAGGAAAAAAATACAAGTTACTTGCCTTATAGTTGACGACGGCAACGACGCAAGGGCAAGAATAACAGGCACGAACATGAGTGAATGAACCACGAACCACAAACTCAACAAACACATGAGCAACAAGATCAACACGCACACACACAACTCGACACCCGCACACAAGAGGGGGAGAGAGAGGCTGGGTGTGCACTGCATTGAGGGAAGGTGACGGCAAGCGGACGAAGCGGCAGCGGCAGAAGACGATGGCAGAAGGCCGAGGGGGCGTCGGGTGCTGTCTGCTGCATCGCGAGGCAGGAGGAGACGGGGAGAAAAGAGGGGGTTGCTGTAGTGGAGGCTTACAGCGCTCGGGAGGAGAAGGGAAGGAGGTGACCGGGGCTGCTGGCACTGGAGCAGGGCAACGCGACTAGGGGTCGCGATGGCGATGTGAGCAAGCAGAGGTCGCAACACAGGGAGGGTCGCGCTGATGGGGCGCTGGGGACGTCGGCTATCGCTGCTGGCATGGTGCTGAAGGCGACAAAGGGGAAGCTGGCGTCATGGCGCGCTGGACAGAGGCGCAACACAGGAGCGCAGGCCGGGGTGCACACAGGGGACGAAGGGAGCGAGACGAACGGGAGGGAAGGGTTGGCGATTGAGGGTTAGATGATTAGGGTTGAATATGAACAGAACGAGGGATATGTATATATAGGGTAGAATATAGGATTAGGGTTTTGGGCTTAAAATCCAATAGGGAAATTAAAATAACCAATTAAAAGTACGTTTATATATATAAAAAAAATGTACTACAATATGGAAATAATTTGAAATAACTACTAATAAAATTAACAATTTAAATGGATTTTTGAATAGACAATCAAAGTTATAATAATAATAATAATATTAACAATAATCATATTAATAATAATAAAAATAAAAATAACCGTAATAATAATAATACTGAAGAATAGTAATAACAACAATACTAATAGGGTTTGTATTTCAATATAAAAAAAACAATGGAAAAATAACTACGATTAAAATTATTGATTAAACATATACTTTAATAGGAGATCCAACAACAAATTTTTAACAAAAAGAGTTTAAGAACGTAAAAAAAATAATTTACATAAAAAATCCGAAAATACACAGAAAATACGTATTTGCAAAAACAGGGTTATAATAACACCTAGCCAATATTTGATATCAATAGGAACAATAATGAACAATATGCAATGTTGATGTGGTGTCAATCTTTAAGTCTACTAATCATTTTAATCCTAAATAATATAACACTTCATGCATCCCATTAATTTACCACATGGTTGCTACATGCAAACAAGTTACGGTTAGACTTAGTAGTGGATTTCATAGATCATGTACTCAGCAACGATAACAATATTCCTTCCATAACGATAATTTATCCATAAGATGCTACAAGATCACAAGATCACAAGATCACAAGAACACAAGATCACAAGATAACGATATAGAGAACCATGGGCTCCTTATTCGAGTACAGTCCTTATATTGTCCACTACTAGAGTCAACCCTTAAACCCCGCCTTGTTAATTATTTTATCGATGCAACAGTACAATATACAATTTGAGACATGAGATGAACAATAGTATCAATAGGGGAACAATAGGATGGTAACATGGAATAGGACAATTAGAATGGTGACAATAACTCATTGGAATTATATAATACAACATACATACATTAATTCATTCAATACTACGATATAGGAATGATTAATCTATTAAAATTTGGAATATAAAATTCTGGACTTCAAGAGTAGTCTGTAAAAAAATGTGAATTCCCGCTGCTCCAGAAATAAAAAACTGAAACTGTGATAAATTCTGAAAACTAGACTTCCACCCGGTTCCAATGCATATTTAAAGTTCAAAATTTGACAACAGTAGCTAAGTCAAGCACATCGTTCTTTACAGATTATAAGTTCAGGCAGAAATCGACATCAAGTTATTATAATTTTAGAATCGGCAAAAACTCGATAATAAATTCATTAAAAATATTTTCTAGACTCCTAATCATGTTAAGTAATAATCTTGAAATTTTCAAAGCAAAATTTTTAAATATGATCAGTCTTTTAACAGTATAAATATCAAACATACAAGAATCTGAAAATCTGGAGATAAAAATAGAGCTGTAGTAAAACGAGCATAACTTTTTCTATACAACTCGGAATTCAGAAATTCAAGATGTTTAAAAAACTAGAAAGATAAGGATACAACACTTATTCAGAAAGTTATTTATTTTAAGTTCATTTACTGAGTCGAAAATCGTAGACAAAATACAGCCAGCGAGCAACATACAAGTTTTTGGGTATTTTTTATGAAATAAATTAATTAAACATGATGGGTATCAATTCTATTAGTCGATAAACTTCTTAGTTCGCATGATGAGTGCCAAGCATGATAAATAAAATTAGAACACACACATACATCAATTTACCATCAACAAACACCAATCAATCAACCAAACATACAACCTAACTATTATTTCTACAATAGGTTAATTGTGTGACAATTATATGTGTACTCCTATCATCTATATAATAAACTACAAAGAAAGCTATCAAGTGGCTCACATTCAATCGCCCTCAAAATCAATGGCCCAGATCTAACCTCACAAAACATATTTTCCCGCACAAAATTTCAAACCCCACAAATTTAAATATACTCACACACACTCTCTCTCGCTCTCTTTCCCAAAACACCCTCCCCCTTATCTCTGTCTTTCTCACTCCGTCTCTCTCACTTTACCGCTCTCTTTCTCTCCCCGCTCTCTCTCACTTTTCCAACCCCAACAAGAAAACCAAGAAGAAAAAGAAGACCAAGGAAAACCCCTTCTTAATCCACAACCCTAATTCCAATCACCCAAACCCCAATCCCACCGGCCGCCACTTCCACCACCGCTACTCCCTCGGTCGCGAGCTCGGCCGCGGCGAGTTCGGCGTCACCTACCTTGCCACCGATGCCGAAGACTCCTCCCTCCTCTTCGCCTGCAGGTCCATTTCAAAATCCAAGCTCTGAACCCCGATCGACGTCGATGACGTCATACGCAAGGTCGACATCATGCACTCTCTACCGCCGAATCCGAATATCGTAACTTTGAAGGATACGTTTGAGGATGACGAGGCGGTGCATTTGGTGATGGAGCTCTATGAGACCGGGGAGTTGTTTGATCGGATTGTGCAGAGCGGGCATTACACAGAGAGGGCAGCCACCGTGGTGACGAAGACAATCGTCGAAGTTGTGCAGGTGAGGGGCTAAAAAAATATTTTATTCCAATTAGGGTTTGGGTTAAAGATTTGATTTTGATGGGAAGTTGTGAACTGAAGGTTGGGGCTTTTGGGGTTCTTGAGTTGGGGTTTAGGTTAAAATTTTGATTTTGATGGTGGGTTTGTGTTAAAAAATTGATTTTGGTGGTGGCTTGAAATTGTGTTGTTTAGATATCTTATTATAAGCTTATGATTTTATTTTGATGGTGGTCCGATGTTTAGATGTGCCATATGCATGGAGTGATGCATAGGGACTTGAAGCCAGAGAATTTCTTAAGGTAAAGGATCCTCTCTTTCCTTTCATTTTTCTTATAAAAAATTTTAAGCTTGGATTTTGAAGCCTTTTTCCAAATTATTTGATTTGAGTTGATTTGATTTCAGGTCTGAAGATAAAAAATAAAGGGCTGATGGGACAGGTTTCAGGCAGAATTGGATTGGGAACGAGAGGTATGTGTGGATATTGGCAATAAGTGAAGTTTGATTTTTGCATAAATTTTAAAGCATTTTGTTTTGATTTCAGGTATGCAGGATAAAAGGAAATACGGGACGTCATAGGTCTGATGTGCAATTGGATTGTTGGTTCCAAAGTTCGTTGATTATCTCAATTGGATTGTTGGTTCCAAGGTAAAGGCCCTAAATAAATAGAGTTTGTGATTTTGTTCAAAATTGGAAGTTAAGAAATTCACCTAATTTGATATTTTATGTGCTGGGTAGATGTGGTTGTGAAGAAACAAAACATGTCCATGGTTCGGCACATAGGGTAAAGCTCTCTCACTCTCTCTGTCTCTCATAAATGTTTTATGAATGTGTTTGCATATCACCTGGTAAAAATATATTAGGAAAGTTGATAAAATTTGTATTGTGTTTGTAGAATCTATTAGGCTCTTGGTTGTAGAATTTGTATTGTGAAAGTTGATAAAATTTCTATTGTGTTTTGAATGAAGTTGAAATTACATCTATATAACCTACTTCCATTATACTGAGAGAAATTGCAAATTCGAGTTGTTAATTTATCAACATACATTTTTTTTGCTTTCAAATAGAGTTTTAGAAATTTTTATTATTATTGTAACTGAAGATTTTAGATCAGCCTCTTCCTATCATATTAATTTCCCAAATTATTGTTCTATCCACTCTTTTACTACAGAAAATAATTTTAGAATTCATATTACTGCAAAAAAAAATTCTGAAAAAATCAAGGTTTGCAAAAGGTGGAAAAGTGTCTGAAATGGTATAGAATTTTTAGTAATCAAACCAGATTTTAGATATTTTTTAGATGAAATGAGGAGGATAAGGTGGAAAAGTCATGGATTGTAGCAATCAGTTGCAAAAGACTTGATCATTCAAATTGTGGATAAAAGGAGAATTGGTAAGGAAAAGTGATGGATTGTAGTGACTGTAGCAATGATCAATGATCAGGTTTACCTCTAATTTCTCTTCACTCTCATTAATTAAGGTCACTTTAGTGTAGCTTGGAAAGTCTAGCTTGGAAGAGGCAAGAGCTTTGATAGCAACTATTTGTATGATGATAGTGATCAATTGTTTGAATAGTATATTCCTCAATTGACCATATCACCTGCACAAAATTTCTTACAGTGCCTTAGAGAGAGAATTGATCATATAACCTGCACAACATTTAATTTTTCTTATAAAATTTTTAAGCTTGGATTTTGAAGCCTTTTTCCTAATTATTTGATTTGATTTGATTTGATTTGATTTCATGTCTGAAGATAAGAAAAGAAGGGGCTGATGGAACAGGTTTAGGCGGAATTGGATTGGGAACGAGAGGTATGTGTAGATATTGGCTAGAAGTGAAGTTTGATTTTTTGCACAGATTTTAAAGCGTTTTCTTTTGATTTCAGGTATGCAGGATAAAAGGAAATACGGGACGTCATAGGTCTGAAGTCCAATTGGATTGTTGGTTCCAAAGTTCGTTGACTATCTCAATTGGTGTGAAAGTTGAAAGGTAAAGGGCCTAAATAAATATAGTTTGTGATTTTGTTCAAAATTGGAAGTTAAGAAATTCACCTAATTTTATGTTTTATGTGCTGAGTAGATGTGGTTGTGAAGAAGCAAAACGTGTCCTTGGTTCAGCGCATAGGGTAAAGCTCTCTCTCTCTCGCTCTCTCATAAATGTTTTATGAATGTGTTTGCATATCACCTGGTAAAAATATATTAGGAAAGTTGATAAAAGTTATATTGTGTGTTTGTAGAATCTATTAGGCTCTTGGCTGTAGATGAATGAAGTTGAAATTACATCTATATAAACTATTTCCATTATACTGAGAAAAACTGCAAATTCGAGTTGTTAATTTATCAATATGCATTTTTTTGCTTTCAAATAGAGTTTTAGAAAATTTTATTATTATTGTAACTGAAGATTTTAGATCAGCCTCTTCCTGTTATATTAATTTTCCAAATTATTATTCTATCCACTCTTTTACTGCAGAAAACAATTTTAGAATTCATATTACTGTAGGAAAAAAATTTGAAAAAATCAAGGTTTGCAAAAGGTGGAAAAGTTTCTGAAATGGTATAGAATTTTTAGTAATCAAACCAGATTTTAGAATTATTTTAGATGAAATGATGAGGATAAGGTGGAAAAGTCATGGATTGTAGCAATCAGTTGCAAAAGACTTGATCATTCAAATTGTGGATAAAAGGAGAATTGGTAAGGAAAAGTGATGGATTGTAGTGACTGTAGCAATGAGTTGCAATGATCAGGTTTACCTTTAATTTCTCTTCACTGTCTAATTAATTAAGGTCACTTTAGTCTAGCTTGGAAGAGGCAAGTTTAGATGCTTTCTCTCAGTTTTGATAGCAACTATTTGTATGATGATAGTGATCAATTTTTTGAATGGTATATTCCTCAATTGATCATATAACATGGACAAAATTTCTTACAGTGCCTTAGAGGGAGAATTGATCATATAAACTGCACAAAATTGGTCATTGAACGACATATGCCATTGGCATTAGTATTCCCGTAGGCAAGTGAATAACAGAATAGGCAGTATGGCGACTGAAGATGACTACAGATGATTGATATTGAACGACATAGTTAAACTTTAAGTAATTGATGTACTTTTTTAAATCATCTCTCTGCTGCGAAGAGTTGTTAGATGATAAATATCTTCATGAAAGCAATGATCAAAATCGTGAAGATCAGTTGCGAAATGGGCCATGGATTACTTTAAAAACAGAACAAAATGTGATAGTAATATTGGCATTACTGTATGTTTACTACAGGTCTTCCACAATCAAGTTTTGTGATAGTTTTAAGGTTGAAAACTTTTCTATTATTGAGAACAGTTTGCAGTGATTGAGTACTTGGAATATTTTCTGTAATGCAGTTACTACATGCACAGTTGGTCCTGTAAATGAAAAGATTACACGATAAGAGATTCATCTATTTGGAATGGTTGAGATTAAATAGTTGAATGTCTACAAATGACAATCTCAATTCTCCCATTATAATATTAGATATTAGAGATTAGAGATATCCGTATCCGAATCCGCTTTTCAAAGTGCTATCCGTATCCGTATTCACATTTTAATTTTTTTAGATTTGAATATCTGAATCTGTATTTGCCTGGATACGAATTTTTCATATCTGTATTCACAAAAAGTTCGGATTCGGATACGGATCGAATATATCCTTATCCGAGAGCTTCCCTGATATGCATTTTTCTAAATGCAAAATGCTGAAGTATGTATATGAACTTAATAAGGACATGGTTATTCATTGTTTAACTTCATTTTATCACAGTAAATAACATTCATCATAGCACATCAAATAAATAAATGAACCCAAATCAACAATTAAAGTAACTATGGCTGGATGATCAATAAAGGATACACACAGAAGTGTTCTATTCATGGACGAGTTTAGATCTTAGCATGTATAATGATAAATTTATATGTAGTTCACACAAATAAATAACTCCAAATAAATTTATATACAGTTTCGAATACGTGCCGTAGGCACGTGCCCACGGGCATACCTAGTGAATACTATATGGATGCGTGAAAGATTCAATCTTTAGAGTCAATGGAGGCATGATGTCAAGAATATTGGGGTTAGCTCATGTAAACCCTCAATAGACCTAACGAAAGATAGTCAATACAATGATACGATAATGAATAGGATCTACTGCGAAGTTTCAATAAAATTCTTGAACTTGAAACAATTAGCAATTCAAGAGGAAAAGTGAGTTTCCCTTATAAACGGTTAAAACGAATACCAAGAATAACGGGATAAGGATCCCGGAGCAATAAACACAATCCGCAACAACGCGTGCAATACACGATCCCACGAATATCATGCACTCTACGTGCACAAGAGAATAAAGCAACCAATCGCTAGAGCAAGACAGCAACCAACAACAGTAAGAACAGACACACAACAAAAGGGGGCAGCAAGGGTCGACAGCGACGGCGTCGAGGAACGGAGGCACGAGGGGTCGTCGACTGGAGAATGAGTGGGAGGCACGGATGGCGGCACGGGGATCTGGGCTGGTTGGTGACGAATCTGGGTGTTGGCGGTTTGACCGGAATTAGAGGACAGCTAGGGTGGGTTTGGGCGTCGACTGGGTGAGAACGGGGGCGGCGTCGACTAGAGAGATCGATGAGAGGTGGCGCGAGGTGGGGTGTCGCCGGAGTTGGCCGGAGAAGAAGAGGCAGTGGGTTTGGGTGGGAAACACAGGTCGGGGAAAGAGAATCAGGGAGGAGAGATAAAATGGATAGAGGAAAGAGATTAGACAGCTACAATTTGCATTTTTTGTGTTTTTCGGGTTTGCAATAGGATTGTATTTATAGAATACAAGTAGATTGTTGGGTTAATGGGTTAGGATCCAAAAGTAGTAGGTTTTGGGTCAAGAAATAATTGCAATTGGATTTTGGGTTCAACAAGAGATGTGTTTGAAGACAATAGATTTCAAATAAAATACTCACAATAAATAAATATGATCGACAAGAAAAATAGCCCAACAAGAAGAATAATGAATTTCATGAACAAAAATTTAAATCCAATTAGGTAAATAAATAATACAAATGAAAAGAATATAAATTGGCCTGAAAATAATTTGGAATTTGCTGAGAAAATTAGATCAAGTACGAAAATAAAATAATTCGATAAATGAACTTTAAATAGATAATCAAGAAATAAAAATTAATAATCATAATCATAATAATTATAAAATTATATCCAGGCTTAACAACTTTATTAAAATAATCCAATAATAATATATTTGATTTGGGCTCACATATAATTAACCGATCAATAAAAGATAGAAAGTAAGATTAAAATACATTATTATTCAAAATAAATAAAACTTTTGATTAGAAAACACTTTAATTAAAGATCTGAAAAGAATTTAGCACAAAATAAATTTATAAAAATCAAATTATAGAAAAATACATAGAAAATACTTATTGTCGGAAATGGGGGTTACAATCCTACCCAGCATACAACAAAATTTCATCCTCGAAATTTGCTCAGGCAGTATATAGGACAAGGCAAAAGCAAAATGTCAAATAACAAAATTGGGGATTCAAAGGAAAAGACAAAATGGTGGCAACACCAGAATAAGAAGGAACATGGATAAGAATGGAGTGTTCTAGAAAGATATTGAGTAAATATTCAATGAAAGATGACAAAAGCAAATGAATGAATAAGGAAGTAAACAATGCATAGAAGAAGAAACAACAAAAAAATCCTGGGACCTGTGGGTTATGGGCCCACCACGCTTCCGCTGTGCCACTCTGATGGTGATGTTCCAAGCATCAGACATATCGTTGAAGATCAAATGATGCCGATCGACGAACCGAACAAAAATAAAGAAAAATGATGGCACCAGAATCAAAAGAGTGGGTACAAAAAAAATTAAATTAAACCCAACAAGGAATCAATGAATGAAAGTGGCAAAAGACAGCAAGAGATGAAGGAACTGAATGTGAAGGGATCAAAGATGAATCAAATAAGACTAGTTTTCAGTTCATAAGTTGGTTATCAATTGTTCATGTGATTCTTGTATTGCTCATACTATTGAGTCAAACCGGTTAACCCAAATCTGACTAATATATCAATCAAAGCCAAACTTTCTTTCGTTAGTCACGCTTGACTGATATATTATCCAACGTAGGGCTCTAATACCACTAAAAACCTAGTCACGCCCCGCTTCCCAAAAACACGAAATACGAGTATGATATAGGGTAGGTGATGTGGCATCATTCGGGCCGTCAGATCCCCTCAAATTTTGCTCCTCCATGATCATCAGGTCAAAACAGGTCAAATGGGCTTCGGCCCATTCAGGCCCATAGGAAAACGGGCCTGACCAGGTCCGTTAGGGTCTCCGACCAGTTTACCCCTACCTATAAATACCATACCCCTCCATCACTTCTAAAGGAAATAAACTTTTTCCCACCTGAACCCTAGCTACTGTTGCTTTCTCAGTAACTGACTAGATCGTTGGGGGGCCTATCGTCGGGACTTCTCCCAATGTTTCTAGGTAGTGTGCAGGTACAAGAGTCTGAGCCGAGCCAAGCTACGAGATCCGAGCCGAGCATCCGGCCTCTACCTCCCTTCGGCTATCCTCGAGTCGATCTTACAGCCGAGGATCAGACCAGCACTAGTACCACATCTTCCACTACATAAATTACAAGAACTCACACTTGTTGCTCCCTCACCCAAAAAACAAATATCATCAGGCTGGCACCGTCTGTGGGAACCTTTAGGTACTGATGCCCTGCCGATCCCAGCCAAGGACGTCATCTCATGTCCGAGCTCTTTCATGGTTCCCAAAGCAAGGAGGGCCATCACCTTCGGATGTCGTCCTGACCCTCCTCCCCATCACAGCCACGGGTCGCCCTGGGCTCTAATCAACTGCAGGTCAATGGCGCAGCCGGACCAGGACCCGAACCAGATGCTTCTGACTCAGTCGAAACTAACTTGCGGTGCTTCATCAAAAATTGGCAGGCCATTCGAACCAAGGGAGCAGCCGCTTCCAACTCATCCCTGAACCAAGGAAGACAGCCGATCCCAGAACGGGAGCCGGGACACAACCGCTCACCCCGAGAACCTCAACCATCGCACGACCCGATGGGGCAAGCCCCAATTACAAGGGCCGAGTTTTAGAATTTTAGGGAGGAGATCCTCTAGGCAATCCGAGGCAATCCTAGGACCGAGGCGCGCAGCGACACCATCCCTCAGCCAGAAGCCCGGGGCGGCGAATCCCACAGATCGACCTGCTCGCTTGAACAAGAAGATGCTGTCCTTCGATGCCTTCGAGAGATGGAGAACCGACTCGCCCATCTCGGCGAGGGTGGACCGATGCTAGGCCTTGGTTACAGGCTGAACAGACCCCCATTTTCCTCTCAAATCTTGGAAGCCGAAATCCCCAGAAACTTCAGGCCTCCCAAATTCGAGACATACAACGGCGAGGGTGATCCCGTTGATCACATGGAGCGGTTTAAAAACCATCATGATGATTCACAGCACTTCAGATCCCCTCCTATGCCGCGCTTTTCCTGCCACCCTATGCGGTCCGGCTCGGGAATGGTTCTCGAAGCTCACCCCCGGCTCAGTCTTCTCATTCGACCACTTGGAAGCAAACTTTCTATCCCACTTTGTGACCAGTCAAAAGGTGGAGATGACGAGCGCGTCCCTTCTGGACCTCAGACAGAAAGAAGGGGAGCCACTCCGCGAGTTCGTTCGGAGGTTCACTACAGAGTCATGGTCTGTCTCCACTCTCGATGTGGGTGTCGCTTCGGTAGCTTTCCAACACAACGTTCGGCACGATCAGCTTAAGGCTTCCTTGGGCAAAAACCACTTGTCGACTTCCCTGACCTGCTCAACAAGGTCGAGAAGTACATTCGAGCAGAAGATGCCCTAAACCCTGAGGGCACCAAAGAAGCCACTGCCAAGGGAAAGCGGAAGGAAGACGACGTCGAGCCCGTCAAGAAAGTCACAAAAGAGGCGGCCAGTCTAAAAAGAATTCCTTCGGTCCCCCGATTTGAGAGGTATATGCTGCTGACCCAGAACGTGTCAGCAATCCTAATTGAGATCGAGGATAAAGGGGTCGTCTGACTCCCTTTCCAACCAAGCAACAACAAAAAGCAGGACCAGAGGTTCTATTGCCTCTTCTTCCGAGATAATGGGCACGATACAGACAACTGTCGAGCCATCAAAGATGAGATCGAGCCCCTCATCCAATGAGGGTACCTCAGGGAGTTCACCCGGGATAACCCAAGAGATCGGAGGGATCTGAGGAATCCGAGGCCTTCGTCTCCCCCTCGAACGATCAAACGGTGACCCGAACGGGACCCCGAGCCCAAGGAAACCGGAGGGCATACCATCCTACACTGCGTCCATGGTGGACCCATGGGAGGGGAGTCCAATACTTCCCGTCAGACCTTCGTCCGAGAGGTTAACTCCGTTTGAGACCATCCCTCCACCCAGATTCAATAGCAGCCGGTCTCCTTCTCCTGAGAAGATTTGGAAGGAGTCTGGCTCCCGCACTGCGATGCCCACGTCATCAGCCTCGTCATGGCAAATTTTGAAGTCTGCCGAATTCTCGTGGACAACAGAAGCTCAATCAGCATCCTCTACTTGGAAGCATTTGAGAAATTCAAGCTCCCTTAAGAAAAGCTAAAGCTAGCCAGGTACACCCTGCACAGGATATCGGGCATCCCAGTTCAAATTGAAGGGATCGTAACACTGGATGTAATAGCCGGCACGACCCCCATCAAACGGACCAAGTCAATGGACTTCATGGTGGTCAACGTCAAGGCGGCATACAACACCATCCTTGGTCCACCCGGCCTCTGCTCGTTTCAGGCAGTCCCTTCGGCCTACCACTTGAAGTTGAAGTTCCCCATTGACCACGGGGTCGGCATTGTCAGAGAGAATTAAGAATCTGCACGTTCGTACTACATGACCGTGGTTGGAGGCGGGGTGTTCCCCCTTGACGCAATCGAGCTTGCACCGGAAAGAAGCCAACTAGAGTCAGAACTTGCGGATGAATTGGAGGAGGTCTCATTTGAAGCAGAAGACAAGTCTAAGTGGTTCCGTGTGAGCCGCACCCTTTCGCCCTACCTGAAGCCAGGTCTAATTGATTGAATCCGCCGTAATATCGACCTCTTTGCTTGGACCCCGTTTGGCATGCCCAGGTTTTCCGAGGACCTAATCATGCACAGGATAAGTTTCTAATTTGGTTCCAAGCCGATCCATCAGAAGCGACGCAAATTCGCCCCGGAGAGGCAACGAGTAGTGAAAAGTGGAGGTAGACAAATTGTTGTCATCCCGATTCATTCAAGAGGTCAGCTACCCGAGTGGCTAGCTAATGTTGTGATGGTGAAGAAGGCCAGCGGAAGCTGGAGGATCTACATAGACTTCATGGACATCAACAGGGCGTGACCCAAAGATCCTTCCCCCTCCCGAGCATTGACGCTCTGATCGATGCAACGTCGGGGCATGAGCTACTGACCTTCATGGATGCCTTGTTAGGCTGTAATCAAATCCGGATGTTCCCTCCAGACATCACCGAAACGTCCTTCGTTACTGACCAGGGTCTCTACTGTTACCGGGTTATACTCTTCGGACTCAAGAACTCTGGAGCCACCTTCCAGAGAATCGTCAACCGAGTTTTCAAAGATCATATCGGTCGTAACATAGAGGTATACGTGGACGACATGCTCGTCAAGAGCCAACAAGGGCAAGACCATGTTGCCGACCTTGAGGAAGCCTTTGGCGTCATTCGGTCCCATAACATGAGGCTCCATCTCGCCAAGTGTGCCTTCAGTGTCTCCTCGGGGAAATTTCTCTGGTTGGTCATTAGCCAGCGCGACATAGAGAAAAATTTCGAGAAGATCCAGGCCATAATCGACATGGTCCCTCCCAGAAACATTAAGGAGGTTCAACGGCTCACGGGTAGGCTAGCGGCCATCGGCCTCTTCCTCGCCAAGTATGGAGAGAAGTCCCTCCTCCTCTTCAAGGCCCTGCGGGGAGCGAAAGTCTTCGAATAGGGCGACTCACAGCAACAGGTGTTCGACTAGTTAAAGTCCTACCTCGCCAACCCCCACTTCTGAGAAAATCCGAACCAGGAGAACCTCTTTTCTATACTTCTCAGCCTCGAAAAATGCACTTAGCACCATACTCGTTTGGGAAGAGGACAAAATTTAGAAACCTCTCTACTATGTGAGTAAAGTTTTGCACTTAGTGGAGACCCGATATGCAAAGATGGAGAAGGTTTCCTACGCCCTTGTCATGGCCGCGCGGAAGTTTCCTCCTTATTTGCAGGCCCACTCGATCCAGGTCCTTACAAACCAACCTCTCAAGGCCATCCTCCACAAGCCCGAAAGTTCCAGATGCGTAGTCAAGTGGTCGATCGAGCTGAGCCAGTACGACATCAGTTACCAGCCTAGGACAGCCATTAAGGGATAGGCCGCTCGCTAAATTCATCACGGAGTGCACTATCTCCGAGCCAACTGACATCCAAGAGGCCGATCCAGTTTGGGAAGCTTATGTCGACGACTCTTCTTGCGAGGTGGGAAGTGGTGTGGGCGTCATCCTCAAAGGTTTTGACAACTTCATTTTCCAGTATTCTCTTTGCCTGAGCTTCCCAGCATCTAACAACGAGGCAGAATATGAGGCTATAATCGCAGGGCTGACCCTAGCGCACAAGGCTGTTGCCAGGAAAATCAGGGCCTTTAGTGACTGCCAGCTCGTGGTCAACCAAATCATCAGC
This sequence comes from Hemerocallis citrina, assembly GCA_017893485.1. Classification (NCBI taxonomy): domain Eukaryota; kingdom Viridiplantae; phylum Streptophyta; class Magnoliopsida; order Asparagales; family Asphodelaceae; genus Hemerocallis; species Hemerocallis citrina. The sequence continues at coordinate 208,697,327 of CM030362.1, forward strand.
GAGTACGAGGCTCATGACGATCAGATGGTCCGATACATGGCGGTAGTCCAGCAGCTCTTGACATCCTTCGATTTTTCCTCGGTAGAACGGATCCCCAGGGAGCAAAACACCCAGGCTGATTTCTTGTCAAAACTCGCCTTATCATCCTTCGAAGGCCTCGACCGCACTATCCTAATCGATGTCCTCCTCAAGCCCAGCATCAACCTCCCCAAAGCCTTCTGCCTCACCACCGAACTTCAACCAGACAACTGGACGACTCCCATCCTGAAGTTCTTGGCAGAGGGCGAGCTTCCACAAGATCGAGCCAAGGCGAGAAGAACCAGCGTTCATTCAGAAAGATTCATCATAATCAACGAGACACTCTTCAAGCACTCGTACACAACAGCAGATGGCAGACCCTACCTTCACTGCATGACCCTTGATGATGCCAAATATGCTCTGAGGTAACTGCATGAAGGAATTGGGGGTTGTCATATGGGGAACAGGTCGCTCACCAGAAAAGTTGTAAACCACGGCTACTACTGGTCGACCATGTTACAAGATTCCCAGGACCTCGTCAAAAGGTGCAGTCTCTGCCAAAGATTCTCCTCGGTGAAAAGGCTTCCACAAGCCAACCTCCGCTGCCTGGCCAGTCCGACCCCCTTTGCTATGTGGTTATGGACTTGGTTGGCCATTTTCCAAAAGCAAGGGGCCAAAAGGAAGTTTCTGGTGGTGGCCATTGTCTACTTCACCAACTGAATCTTGGATGAGCCCCTGGCCACGATCACGGAACAACAAACTCAGCAATTTTTCTAGAAGCACATCATCCATCGGTTCGGTATCCTGCAGGTACTCATCACCGACAATGGGACCCAATTTGCATGCAAAAAAATTCGAAAATTCTGCGAGGACATCAACGTCTAGCAGCGCTTCTCACCGATATGCCATCCTCAATCAAACGGCCAAGCTGAAAATGTGAACCTTCAAATTCTCGATGGCCTGAAGAAGCGGTTGGATAATTTACCCAAGGGGCTGTGGGTTGACGAGTTACCGAGCGTAATGTGGGCCAGGACAACTAAGAGAATCCCAATGGGAGAATTTCTCAGTCCAATCAAAACTTACAATTTTCTTAGTCAGCGCTGTAGTGGTACAACAATTCTGGCATAGTTCTGGATGAACTTCCTGTAGTACCCTGTCATGCCTAAGAAGCTTCTGACCTCCTTCACAGTTCTCGGCTGAGGCCAACTCTTTACTTCCTCGATCTTCTGTGGGTCTGTAGCCACTCCCTCCTTAGAAAGGACATGGCCTCAGAATGCCACTACTGATTTCTAGAATTCACACTTTGACAGCTTGGCATAAAGTTGATGCTCCCGTAGCTTGATCGATACTACATTCACATGCCCACCATGCTCCTCTTCTGTTTTTGAATATACCAAGATATCATCTAGGAAGACAACCACAAACGAATCGATGAATGGCCGCAAGATGCGGTTCATCATGTCCATAAAGATCGCTGGAGCATTAGTCACCATGAATGGCATCAACAAAAATTCGTAATGACCGTGCCGGGTTCGGAATGCTATTTTGGGTATATCTTCCTCTTTGACCCGAACTTGATGATAACCTGAATGCAAATCAATCTTTGAGAATACAGCTGCTCCCTGGAGCTGATCAAACAAGTCATCGATCATGAATATTGGGTACTGGTTCCGAATAGTAACCTTGTTCAACTCCCGGTAATCGATGCACATTCTCGTGGTTCCATCCTTCTTCTTCACAAGTAGCACGGGTGCTCTCCAGGGTGAAGCAATTGTCCTGATGAATCCCTTCTGTAGCAGTTCTTCAATTTTCACCTTCACTTCTTTCTGATCCACTGGTGCCATCCGATATGGTGTCTTAAACACTAATGCGCTGCCTGGCTGGATGGTAATGCTGAGCTCCACATCCCTGTGTGGTGGGAGTCCAGGTAATTCTTCCAAAAATATGTGGGGAAATTTACGTACAATTGGTATCACCTTGACTTCACCTGGCATACGTACTCCAGTTGTGGCTGCAAGAATTTCTTCACACTGCCTCTTCTTACCTTGGAACACAAGTTCTGATCCTCCGGATGGGGTAATGGCTACCCTCTTCTCCTTGCAATAGATGCTAGCCTTATGCCTGGACATCCAATCCATCCCAATAATCACGTCTGTCCCTACAAAGCCCAGCTCTAGCAAATCTATACTCATGGTCTCTCTGTCAATCAGGAGTTTGCATCCCTTGTAGCATAAATTTATAGGGAGAGCCGCTCCAGATGGGGTAGCAACCAACAAAACCGAGTCCGGAATTGCCTCCTGGGTAGTGCATTTCAACTTCTTTGAAAATACTTCAAACACAAAAGAATGCGATGACCCTCTATCAAATAAAACAGTTTCCTGGATTCCATTTATATTAATCCATCCTGTTTACAAAAGTGTTTACATCATTATTGTCTTATGCCAAAATATTCAAAATACTACAATAAACTAAGCCATAATTTCTTCACCTACCGGTGATGACTCACTCATCCTCATCGGCGTCTTCCTCCGTGAGCGCAAATACTCGTCCTTGGCGGTCAATCCCCTTCCCTTTGCTATTTGCCTTAGGAGCTGGCCTACCGTTGACCCTCTGAAGCTGGGGACAGTCTGGCCGCACATGGCCAATCTTCCTGCAATTGTAACATGTGCGGGTATCACTCAGAAAGTTCTTCTTTGGGCACTAGCTCTTGAGGTGTCCTTGCTCGTCGCATAGGAAACAGCTCCCTGTCTTGGCACCTCCGGTGTTGCCAACAGTCTTCTGAATTTTCTGATTTCTCCCAGGTTCCTTAATCCTGACGCTGGTGCAGGCCTCTTTCCCTTGTTCCACCTTCTTGTATTAACTTGCAGTTTTGGTCCTCTGCACATATCCAACTCCGTTGTAGCTGCACGATGGACCAATTTCTCGAACCTCCGGATGCAAAAGGGTACCATTTTGGTTCTAAGTATGGGCCTAAGCCCCTACTCGAACCACTTCGTCTTCTTGACCTCATCCTGTACCATTTCTAGAGCATAGCACGACAGCTGTGTGAACTTGGTTTTGTATTCACGGACCGTCATGCTTCCTTGCTTTAGGTTGAAGAATTCCATGGCCTTTTCCTCCTGCACATCTAAGGGAAAGTAGTGCTGCCTGAAGTCTCCTAAGATGTCTTCCCCGCCAATGGGTCCTTTGCCCATGCCCCTTTTCACCGACTGCCACCAGACCCCGGCATCTTTCTCTAGTAGAATTTTAGCCAACCTAACGTTGTTTTCCTCCGGTGTCAGCATCACCTCAAACACTATCTCGAATCGACGAATCCAGTCGTCAAATGCCATCGGGTCCGCCTGGCCCTAAAAATAGGCGGCCTCATCCTACGGAAGGACTCGACCATCTTAACAGGGTCGAAATTCGTAACTCCCCGGTTACCTGCGGGTGCTCTCTGTTGCTGTACATTGTTTTGGCTTGCCTCTGCTAGGTCTCCGAATGCCTGGTACATACGGGCGAATTCTGCCCCAATATCCTGACCTGCACCATTGCCTCCACTACCTTCGCACTAAATCGGGTCGATTCTACCGCTTCTTGTTCTGCGAGACATCGGATAGAGAAAAAAAAATAGAACATACAAAGGCATCATATTGTAATATTCCAAAAATAACATCCATCTAATCACAACATGCACATAAGAGTTGTAGAAATTGTAAGGCTAAACTTCATTTCATTATAACCCCATGTCTTACAATAAACATGTTCCCCTAACATTGTATCCTACATACTGGTAGTAAAATAAAAAAAACAACAAAATAACATATAGGCATCTAACTGCCTAATCCCTTCTACTAGTGTCTCCTGCAGGCCCCCTTGCAACAGGTTGCGGTCCTAGTAGCATCTGCAACTGAGTGATCTGTGCCTGCAGCTCTGCGCACTTGCGCTCCAGGCACGCAAACTGCACACGGTGAGTTTGGTTCATGACCACTGCCCTGCAGTCGGCCCTTGCCTTCACCCTCCTCAATTCTGCTACTTCCCTCTCGTTATTGAGGGCCACGAACTCGCAGGAGTCCATCCTGTTCTCTAGACAGGCGTGGCACCAACTCCACATTGCGAGATCGCGGAATACCTGCTCAAAGGCTTGCTCTACAGTAGTAAGCTGGGGCAGTGGCAAGGTTGGCGGTACTGGGATCTGGCCATCTGCAAGGGCACCCCCTGTTACAGCAGCTGCTGTGGCCCCATTGGCCAACCCAGATCCAACTGGTGACTCGTCACCATCAGTGATGGGCTCTAGATATGAGTTCACCTCGACCATTGTCCCATTAGCCCACCCATTCCCAAGGGGAATCGCTCCGTCAGCCATCCTACAAGGAGTGGACACGAAAATTAGCCTAGATATAAAAATATCATAAACATAAGTTGAAGGAAACAACAGTATGATTTATAATTATCTACAACAAGCTAAAAACCTAACTCCTACACGGCATCTAAGTCTATTTTCCTACCGTGTTGGACTATAAATTGAAGTCAGCTCTGATACCACTTTGTAACGCCCCGAACTTCCTATATGGAGAATTCGAGACATGAGCCAGGACCTTTACATTCAATTAGTCACAATACATACAAAAACAGGAAAAATTAAATTTTTTTACTCAATACGAATATTACAAGCGGAGTGTTACCATTGTTTCAATATATTACAACAGAGTATACAAGAATGAAACAATAAACGTCGAGCTCTTCACTTGGAAACCATGCCTTGACTAGAGTTCTCCCGAGTTGGTGATCCTGTGTCCACAACCTATTAGAGTGGGGACGTCATTACATATACTGATGGTTAAAGGCTGATGACTAGCAGTGAATCTAAAAAACAAACATATTAAGCCTGGTAAAATGTGTCGGTGTAGTTTAAGTGTTCGTGAGTGTAATGACTTAGAATCCAATGCAATGTCAACTAAAGCAAGGATGCTCTTATTCTAATGCAGGCGAGAATCTGGAGTCGTATGTATCCCATAACTACATACGTCCATATCACGCCATTCTCCATATTTAGGGGTTTGAACCAGCGTTATGAATTCTACTTTTGTACACAACCTGTTCATGACAGATACAACATGACTGATGAGGTTGCAGACGTGGTCAAGTCCCACCAATGCAGTATGCTCATGGTGTCTATATTTTTCACTACTACCCGGCGCACCGGACCTTACTGAAAAACCAGACGAACGCAGGGTATCCACAGCATAGGATAGCACAAAGCCTACCCTGTGGCACCCATAACTCATAGACCGTGGTCTAAGGCCCGTTCGCTTCCCCTGCATAGAACGTGATAGAATTCCGCGGTCCATCCCCTAGTTTCGAAAGGAGAACCTCCCGTTCTTATCATGGTACTTTAGGAATTAACAGTGTGAGATACACAACCCGTTCTCCCAACTCGTGAGAAGGCACCATACGTATCCCTTTGACGGGAAGGTACAACCCAATAACACCACTTGGTGTCAGCCTATAGGACGAGTTGTGTAATATCCCGGACGGATATTACCTCGTATAAATCACTATTTCATTATTATTTTATTATTATTTGGTTTTAATTCCAAAATCAAATTATTTTGGTAATTTTTCGCCGGTTTGTCCACAAACATTGTCTACGCGCATATATCGGTCGGTGTACATCCGAAATACATCAAATTGGTAGCACGATCCTCCGAATTAATAATAAAACATATTTTTATTATTATTTTCAAGTTAAACTATTTATGGGGATTATATAAGGATTTTTTTCGTATACACATACATATACACATACATACATTGTATTATACCTAGTACATTATACAAAATAGGTAGCTTGTACTCTTTTTATAATGTATTCATCTTGTCATGACAACTTAATTAGATGGTTAGGGTTTGATTAGGAGGCTTAATCTAGGGTTGTATGCATGAGAAGATTAAAACCCTTCTAGAAACCCTCACATAACACCTCCACCACATAGCACCATACCTCACCTTACCTCCACCTCACCCCTACCCCCTACCAAGCATGGCCGGCCTTACCTCTTCTTGGGGTTTTTGTGCATATTGTTGAGTGCAATTTTGCACTATCCACCCTTCTCTCCTCCTATAAATACCCCCTCCTTCTCCACCTTGTCTCATTTTAGAAAGATCAAAAAGAAAGAAAGAAAGGAAAGGAAAAGAAAGAGAGAACCTCATACTAACAAGAGAGTTTTCTTGTAGGTTGTTCCTAGGAATTCTAAGAGCTAGGGGAAGGAGAAGGTTAAGCTAGCAAGTCCTTCCAACAAAGAGATTAAGGTGGGGGTTTCTCTTTGTTTGTTTGTTGTATTGTTGTTTTTGATGTTTCTTCTTCTTCTTGCCTTCCTTGTTTTGTTTTCTTTGATTTTTGGAATGGGTTGTTGTGATAAATGTTGTTGTATGTGATTCTCTTTTGTATGTTGTAAGTGTTAAAAGTAATGATCACATAAAATAAAATGGAAACAAATGGACATAAAGATTAAATCTTTATAGTGGTAGTTGTTGTTTTGTGTTTATTAATTGAACTAAAATGACATAAGGCATATGGACTTGAACATACAACCGTTTGGGGTTGTAGGACTTGATATGAACTATACATAAAGCATATGAACATTTTATACAACCATTTTTGGTTGTAGGACTTGTATTGGACTATTGACTAAAAAGATAAGCATATGTTGGTTGAACCAAATGAAGGTTCTTACCTTATTTTTATTATTGTTGTTTTCTTTTATAATCTTAAAAAGAACCTAAATTAGATGTTATTTGTAACTATGAAAAAGAAATTATTTTAAATCACTAGTTGTAGAATAAATAAAAAGATCTCTTTTGATGATCACTAGTAATAAATAAATGCTAATAGAAAATAGTAGACATTTAAATAGTAGTAGTATGTTGTTAAAATAAAGAAGTAGTAGTAAGTGTTAAAAGAAGTAGTTGTAGATGGTTTATGTCCATATTAATATAAAGTAGTAGTAGTAGTAGATGATTAAATGAAGTAGTATTAGATAGTTGTATGTTATGTTCTTGGGTAAAATGAAGTAGTAGTAGTAGTAGATAGTTGTATGTTATGTTCTTGGTTAAAATGAAGTAGTAGTAGTAGTAGATAGTTGTATGTTATGTTCTTGGGTAAAATGAAGTAGTAGTAGTAGTAGAGAGTTGTATGTTATGTTCTTGGATAAAATGAAGTAGTAGTAGTAGTAGATAGTTGTATGTTATGTTCTTGGGTAAAATGAAGTAGTAGTAGTAGTAGATAGTTGTATGTTATGTTCTTGGTTAAAATAAAGTAGTAGTAGTAGTAGATAGTTGTATGTTATGATTTTGGTTAAAATGAAGTAGTAGTAGTAATAGATAGTTGTAGATGTTTATTTTATGTTCATATTAAAATAAAGTAAATATCATGCTAAGATTGGATTAGATTAATTTATTTATGCTTAGAATGTTGTAGGATCCATTCTAAAAATTACCTATCATGTTTTTATGCTTAGAATGTTGTAGGATCCATTCTAAAAATTACCTATCATGTTTTTATGCTTAGAATGTTGTAGGATCCATTCTAAAATTACCTATCATGTTTTTATGCTTAGAATGTTGTAGGATCCATTCTAAAATTACCTATCATGTTTTTATGCTTAGAATGTTGTAGGATTCATTCTAAAATTACCTATCATGTTTTTATGCTTAGAATGTTGTAGGATTAATTCTAAAAATACCTATCATGTTTAGGAATGATATTCATGCTTAAAATGTTGTAGGATTTATTCTAAAATTTCCTATCATGCTTAGGAATGATATCCATGCTAGGAGTGTTGTAAGTTAATTACTAAGTAGATGCCATGCTCACATTGTTGTAGGATGGATACTAATTAATCTACCATGCCAGGAATGTTGTAGGTTAATCACTAAGTAAATACCATGCTCACATTGTTGTAGGATTGATGCTAATTAGTCTACCATGCTAGGAATGTTGTCGGTTAATCAGTAAGTAAATACCATGCTCACATTGTTGTAGGATTGATGCTAATTAATCTACCATGTGTAGAAGTATATATATATATATACTTAGGAATATTGTATGTTCATACTAGTAGTTATCCATGCTTAGTAAGATATTCATGCTTAGATGATAGTAGGAAAGTAGTATACCATGCTAGCTAAATTTGTCTATGCTTAGATGATTGTAAGAAAGTAGTATACCATGCTAGTTTAATTTATCTATGCTTAGATAGTTGTGGGAAAGTGGTATATCATGCTAGATTAACTTATCCATACTCACATGCTTATAGGTAAGTTGTATACCATGCTAGATTAATGGTAGGGAAGTTGTATACCATGTTAGTTTAATTATAGGTAAAGTTGTATACCATGCTAGATTAAATAAATATTCATGCTTACATGATGCCCATGCTTAGATAAGTATATGTTCATGCTATGTTAGTAAGTGATCATGCTTAATCATTATTCATGTTAAGTTAGTAGATGACCATGCTAATGACAGTTTATGTTAAGTTAACGGTATCCATGCTAATGATATTCATGCTTAAAATATAGTAGATACTCATGCTTAAATCAAGGGCACTATCCATGGTTAGTTGTAGTGATTTTTATGTCATGTTCTATCCATGCTAGGATTGTTGTAGAAACTCACGCTATGTTGTAGGTTGGTACTTAACTAGTATACATGACTAGAATGTTACTAAAATGTACACCATGCCATATGTTAGTGTTTAAGTAGCATACCATGTCTAGGAATGAGGCATACCATGCTAAAGTTTGAATGCGTGCTTAGAATGTTGTAGGGTTAATGTTAGAATACCTACCATGCCTTGGAATGTTGTATATTCATACTAGTTATATATCCATGCTTGGGCTGTGGTGATTAGTCATGATAAGTAGTAAGCATTCATGCTCAAGTTATAACCTATGCTTGACCGTAGTGGACTTCATGTCTAGATCATAGTGATTTTCATGCTAAGATTGATATAAGCACATGCTTAATCATATTCGTACTTAGGAGTATTGTGGTGAGTGGTTATGTTATAGATTGTCATGGATAGATGCTTGCAATTGTATGTCGTGCTTTAAGTGCTATAGGTTGAAGTAATAAGGATTGGGAAGACCACTAGTAGTAGTCAGTTGATAATGGTTGTTATGTCGCCTTCGGTTTTTCATTGGTAGAATACCGATCATAGACTATTAGTAGATTCTTCTGTTGCTTCTAATAATAGAAGATCGAGTTTGCTAGTAAGAACTTTTGGTTGCTTCTAGGATTAATTACCTGTATGGTTGTTTGCATATGGTTGTGCTCGTACGTGGCTCGACTGGCCCATATGTAGTTGTGGGTCTCATACGTAGTTTAATTGGCTCGTATGTAGGTTGTTGTCTCGTACGCGGCTCGACCGGCCAGTGCGTAGCTGTTGGTCTCATACGCGGCTTATTTGGCCGGTATGTACGTTGTTATCTCCTACGAGGCCCGCCTGGCTCGTAGGTAGCTATTGTTTCATACGTAGCTTATTAGCTCGTATGTGGTTGTTACTCATATATAGCTTATTAGCTAGCACACTGTTCGTTGTGCTCGTCTAGGGTGATATTACCACCCTAAGGGCTATCGACCATCAAGACATATGTTTTCTTACCCTAAGGAACTGTGGAGGAGTCACTCCTTATGTACCGTCGAATCTTAACCAGGGTAGGTTGATCGAGGACCGGAGTATAGACAGAATCCATGTTTAGGGTAGCGGCATGCATATATATTCGCACGACCGAGGTCTTGGATCGATGGGCCAGGAACCGGATCCCGAAGGATTCTGGTGAGTCTAGGTTGAGCAGCCTAGTAGAGTTGTCTTGCGAAGCCTAATTTAAGGCCTAGCATGTTATGTTTATAATATTATCGTCCCTAGGATTGTCAAGTCAGGGACATCATTAAGGTAGTGACTTATAAAGATCATTTTGCTCAGACCCTTGCCAAATAGAGAGGAGTTGGTTGTAGGGGGCGCCTTACGACCAACTTGTCCCTTGAGGCAGGCCTTAGGTGGTGAGAGTGGGTTGTACCTTCCCGTCAAAGGGATACGTACGGTGCCGTCTCACAAGTTGAGGAGACGGGTTGCGTATCTCGCGTTGTTAATTCCTGAAGTGTCGTGGCTGAGGGTGCCACAGGGTAGGCTTCGCGCTACCCTGCGCTTGCGAGACCCCAGAGGGTGACACAGGGTAGGCTTCGCGCTACCCTGCGTTTGCGAAACCCTATGATTTGGATTTTGGAATGACGATCGTCTGTTTTTTGAGTGAGGTCCGGTTAGCCGGGTAGCAGTGGCAAACATAGACACCACTGGCGTACTGCATCAGTGGGACATGACCACGTCTGCAACCTCATCGGTCACGTGTAGGTGTCAGGAACAGGTTGTGTACAATTAGAAGTTCATAACACGGGTTCAAATCCCTATATATGGAGAAACGACTTGAGATGGGGTCGCATGTAGTATGGGCTGCATGTTGCTTCGGAGACTCACTGACATTAGAATAGGAAGCATCCTAGTTCTATTTAAATATCGCATTAGAGTATAGTCATAGCACTCGCGAACACTTAAACTACACCAACACCATTGTCATGTTTTGTATGTGGTTTGGGAGATTCGCTGCTTTGATATCAGCCTTTAAGCGTCAGTGAATACTGACGTCCCCACTTCCATAGGTACTGGATCGCCAAAGTACAAGGGCGAGATTCAGGAGGACTCAAGGCGAGGAAAGCAAGGAGTCAGTGTTATGTTTAGTTCCGCTGCAGTATATGTATTGATTATCTATTAGTTGAGAAGTACTCAAGTGAGAGTTACCAAGTGTTGTTCTTCATTCCTTGTACTCTGATGTAATTTGTTGAAGGTTGTAATACTTGGAAATGTAAAGGTAATATTGTAACTCTATTGTAAGAATAAAAAGTTTTAAATTCTCCTGTTTTTCTGTGTATTGTGACTAATTGAAGAAAAGATCTTGGCTCGTGTCACAGTTTCCCAGTATTGGAAATCGGGGCGCTACAAGTTGGGTCATAGAGTAACACCCGTAATACCAACTCCTCTCTTTTGGCAAAATGGTTAAGTAATGATCTTTATAAGTTACTACCCTAATGATGTCACTAAACCTAAACAATCTTATGGGGTTTTCAACTTAGACTTACTTATGTTTATCATGGTCCAACTCACGGCCTATCGATCCAAGACACCGGTGACTGGATCTCCCTCACTCATTACTACCCCTAACTCGGATCTTGTCAGCATTCTCGGCCCACGATCAACCCACACCGGCTAAGATTCGTCGGCGCACAAGGTGTGATTTATCCATAGTTTCCAAGGTGGTAAGATACGAGTCTTGATGGTCGATGACTCCTAGGGTAACTATAAGACCCTACACGAGTTTTTTCTAAGGTTAACAATAATAGTGACTTTCCCAGCCATTATCAACCATACATTGAAGATGAAGAACATTCACATGTTGTTGTCAAATTTTAATTACAACCACATACAACTAGAATTCTTGGGTTCTTTTTCCCAAATTTGAACTAGGACAACATGCAACTAGGTTCATGGGTTCTTTCAAAAGGTTGAGCTAGAACCACATAGAACCTAAATGCATGGGTTCCTCGTCAATTTGAGCTAGAACTATCATGCAGCTAGTTTCATGGGTTTCTTCTTAAAAGTCTAACTAGAACAAATATGGAACATGGGTTCAATTCAGTAGTTTAACTAGATTAGCATGAGTGCTAAATTCATGGGTTCCTTTTTAGAAATTTAACTAAAACCATTACAACATACAACTTAAGTATGCATGGGTTCTTTTGAATCTAGAACAACTACACAAACTCAAGCATGGGTTTTTTTGAATCTAGAACAACTACACATACTCAAGCATGGGTTCTTTTAGCATATACAACTCAAGCATGGGTTCTAACATACAACTCAAGCATGATGGGTTCTTTTCTAGAACAATACAACTCATGCATGGGTTTTTTTAGCATATACAACTCAAGCATGGGTTCTAACATATAACTCAAGCATGATGGGTTTCTTTACTACAACTCAAGCATGGGTTCTTTACTACAACTCAAGCATGAGGGGTTCTTTTCTAGAACACTACAACTCAAGCATGGGTTCTTTTAGCATATACAACTCAAGCATGGGTTCTAACATATAAATCAAGCATGATAGGTTTCTTTACTATAACTCAAGCATGGGTTCTTTACTAGAACAACTAGCAACTCAAGCATGGGTTCTACATACAACTCAAGCATGATTCTTTACTATTACTCAAGCAGGATTTTTTACTACAACTCAAGCATGGGTTCTACATATAACTCAAACATGATTCTTTACTACAACTCAAGTATGGGTTCTACATATAACTCGAGCATGGGTTCATTTACTAGAACAACTAGCAACTCAAGCATGGGTTCTACATACAACTCAAGCATGATTCTTTACTACAACACAAGCATGGGTTCTACATATAACTCAAGCATGAGTTCATTTACTAGAACAACTAGCAACTCAAGCATGGGTTCTACATACAACTCAAGCACGATTCTTCACTACAACTCAAGCATGGGTTCTACATATAAATGAAGCACGAGTTCATTTACTATCTATTATACAGACTACTTCTTTTATGAATTACAAGTCTCAAAATATTACAAACATCTAACTTTATTGAATCTACAAATTCTACAAATTACAAAACCTACTTTTCTTTAACCTACTAGTTCCTACATACAATAAAGTCCACTTTTTTATGAACTAGGGTTAGCAAGATTTGATATTTTACACAGTAGAGAGCAATAAACAACAAAAGACTTATCTTTTAATAGTTTGTTGAGTTCTTCAACCCTATAATGGGTATGTAAGTATTTTTACTACACTAATCTTTATATGCTTTTAGTAAGTTCTACATTCAAAACTCTTCATGTGGTCCTTTTTGACTCACACTACTCATATGCACATATAATTAGTCCCAGTTGTTAAAATAACCATAACAAGGCTTAAAGATTACACCTTTATGTTGTTTTGGTTAAGTTCTACCATCCATCTTTCTCATGTGATTATTTTGATCCATACAACCATGGTTATGCTTAAGATTTAGTCCAAGTTGTTTATTAGAACATACAACAAACACACACAACAAGAGAGAACAAGAATCAATACAAAATAAAATAGAGAAACCCCCACCTTGGTTTCCTTTGTAGGAATAACTAGCCAAGAACCTTCTCCTTCCTCCTAGCTCCTTAGAAAAAAAGACCTAAAAATGAAGAACTCTCTAGTTAGGGTTTTGTTTTCTCTTTCTTTTTCTCTCTTATTTTTTTTTCTTTTGGCAAATGAGGCAAAAGGTGACGGAGGGGGGTTATAGGAGAAATGAGAGGGTGTGAGTGCAAATACACCAAGGGATTTTGCAAAAACCCCCCTGGGTCCATGATGTGGCAGGCCATATATGATGAGGTGGAGAGGGTGAGGTGGAGGAAAGATCTAGTAGAAATCCACCTATTAACTCTTATGCATTTTCATTAATCCTAAATCCTAGGTTTAACCCTCCAAACAAATCCTAGCATCCAATATTGATTAATCATGACAAAAATAAGATATTTTTGTCCAAAACACATACTACATGATTTGTACAAACGTATGAAATTGATACAATACGCATACGTATACATTAATTTATATACTGATAATTTTCGTTTGTTAAACCGCAAATCTGTATAAAAATAAATTAATTCGGAAAATAATAATAAAAATAAATTTTATTATCGACTCGGAAGATTCTAGTACCAAAATGGTATAACACATATACATTCCGAAAATAAAATAAAATAATTAAATAATAATAAAAAAAATATTATTAATAATTGATCGGGATATTACATTGACGTCATGGGTACATGGTTTTGTACCGGAAAGTTTGACACGTCTTTTTCAGTGAGATCCGTGCGCGGGTACTAAGTGGCAAACGTGACCACCACTTTAAGGACTGCAGTAAGGGATTAGACCGAATGACTGTAACCTCCTCAGACACGAAAATCTATTGGGAACAGGATGAGTACAAGAGTAGGATGCATGACGAGAGATTGAACCCTATAATCAGAAGATAAGAACTTTTTGGAAAGTATGTAGAATGAGATGCATACGTTTCTAGTGAAGTTGATTTTGGGAAAGTATGTAGTATGGGAAGCATACGTTCCCAAATAAATTGCATTAGAGTAGGTGCATCGTGTGCATTCTTTGTATTGTGCATTAGATTAGGCCATGCTTGATTCTGGAACGTATGTAGTATGGGATGCATGCGGATCCAGAGTTCCAAAGTTTTGCTTGCATTAGAATAAGGCATGTGACATGTAATATCCCGGTCGGATATTATATTTGAATAATTATTATTTTTAAAATTAAAATATTTTTATGGAAATTATCTAGTTTTATTAATAAAAACATATCTGTGTATATATACTAGTAAGTATATATATGTATTGTATCGGTTTTGTGCACTTGTACAAAATCTTGTAAATGGCATTTTTGAGAAAATGTCTGTAAAATCTCGGGCTCATATAAAAAATTATTATTTTATTATTATTTTAGGATTGAAATATTTTTGGTGGATATTACCCGGTTTTACTAATAAACATTTTCTATATATATACTCCAGTCTGTATACATCTGTATTGTATCAAATTGGTACTGTAATCTTCCGAGCCGGTAATAAAATTATTACTAATATTATTTCTGAATTAAAATATCTTTGGTAGAGATTATTCGTTTTAACTAATAAAAATTATTTGTATAGATAGATATATGTACGTGCATGTACCGTATCGATTTCGTATGTTTATACGAAATCATGTAGTATGTGATTTTGATAAAATACCTCTTATTCTTGATCAATCATGATCAAATAGAAGGTTAGGATTGGATGAGGGTGTTGATTGCAAATTTATTGGGTTTGATTTCAATTTTAATTTGCAAATTGATTCAATTTGTTTTGAGCCACAAGAGAGAGAGACAAGTGGCTCTCTCTATACCACATCTCTCTCTCCCTCTCCTACATATTGGCCGGCCACAATTCAAGAGGGCAAAAGCCCTCTTTCATTTTGTTTCTCCATCTTTTCTCACTTTTTCTCTCTTATATTCTTTTACTTGTTTTTTTTTAGCTAAAATTGAGAAGGAAAAAAAAGAAAGTGAGAATCAAAAGAAAAGAGGGGTTGATTTCATGGGTTCTCTTTGTAGGGGAGCAAGAACAAGGAGGAGAAGATCTAGCAAGCTCTTCCAACCGATTTGGGTGGGTGTTTCTCTACTCATGTGTTGTTTTTATTTTTATTATTGTTATTATTATTGTATGTTGTTGTATTGAACTAATTTCATGTGCATATGGACTAGAATAAAGATGCATATTAAAGTTGTAGTGGTAGAATACAAAATAAGGTGATTAAGATTCAATTTTTGGAGTTCTAGGGTTAGAATTAATTACCCATTTTAAAGGTGGAATTTTGACTCCAAATTAATTGGAGAGGTTCTCAAATGCGTTTTTTTTTTTTTTTTTTTTTTTTTTTTTTTTTTTTTTTGAGGAAAAGGTGGAGTCTGGCCACCCTATTTCATTAATAAGATATTAACAAAACAAACTCGGAGAACTAAGCTCACTACAAAATCCTACAAACATAATGAAAGCACAGAATCTCCACCCTAAACATGGGAGGAGGGATAAAAAAAACTAGAAAACCAAAGAGAAATATATCATGGTCCCCCCAACAAAACCTTATGGGGGTGGGCACCTCTGATCTGTGTCTGTAGCGTAAGCTATCAATCGATCATCGGTCTGATCTCAATTTCCTCATCGTCGAACTCCTGAACCTGGAATACGCTCGTAATCCGTCCTCTGGGACCTGCTGTGGCCATAGTAGCTCAAAAAGAAATAAGATTCCTAGTGTGAGTCAAATTGGCAGAAATACTATTGCAAGTTCCACGAAAGTAACAGTTATTTCTGTCTAGCCAAAGAACCCAGATCACTGCGGTGATAGCAATATAGCACGCTTCTCTCATAGCCCCCCGCTCTATCCCGAACTTAAGGCCCACCCACAGCTCCTCATGTACACTAGGGTATTGTGACGTCCCTCGGTCTCAGTGACTTATGGTCTCATATGCGTTGTTACCATGCTCAATTTTTTTGTAGAATTTTTGGGGTTAATTTGATCCGCCAAACAAACTGTTTCCCCCAAAATAGCGGGGTTTTAAGCTAAAACAACAACTAGCTGTCTTGGGTTAGGTTTTGTTGTGTGTTCAACGAACCAAATCTGGAGTTCCTTGGGGAATTTGGAAAAATGATCAACTAGGAAGTTGTAATAGACGTTCTCACTTTTCAAAATGACCTATTTCGTTAGATTCCGATAAGCGGTGCAAAAGTTATGACCGTTCTAAAACACAACAATCAGCTTTTGGCTGAATGCTTGCTGTTTTGTTTGCTTTATGTTTTTGTACATCTTACTTGCTGAATCTGAGAAAGTGATCAACTAGAAGTTGTAGTAGAGTCTCTCACCTTTCCAAAATGCCCTATTTCGTTAGATTTCGATAAGTGGTGCAAAAGTTATGACCATTCCAAAACACAGCAGCCAGCTTTTCACTGAATGCTTGCTATTTGGATTGCTTGATGTTTTTGTATCTCTTACTTGCCGAATCTGAGAAAGTGTTCAACTAGAGAGTCGTATTAGAGTCTCTCATCTTTCCAAATGTCCTATTAGGTTACATTCCGATAAGCAGAGTAGGAGTTATGGCTTTTACAATTTACAACAGCTAGTTTTGTCTGAGAACTTGCTGTTTTGATTGCTTGATGTTTTGTACCCTCTTACTTACTGAATTTGGGAAAGTGGTCAACTAGAGGGTCGTAGTAGAGTCTCTCACCTTTCTGAAATGTCCTATTTGGGCAGATTCCGATAAGCGAAGTAGAAGTTATGGCTTTACAATTTATAGCAGCCAGTTTTGGCTGAGAACATGCTGTTTTGACTGCTTGATGTTTTTGTTACT
This sequence comes from Hemerocallis citrina, assembly GCA_017893485.1. Lineage (NCBI taxonomy): Eukaryota > Viridiplantae > Streptophyta > Magnoliopsida > Asparagales > Asphodelaceae > Hemerocallis > Hemerocallis citrina. The sequence continues at coordinate 208,714,393 of CM030362.1, forward strand.
TTTACTTACTGAATTTAGGAAAGTGTTCAAATAGAGAGTTGTAGTAGACTTTCTCACCTTTCCAAAATGCCTTATTTGGTTAGATTCTGATAAGCGGAGTAGGAGTTACAAGCTTTCAAAGTTTCAGCTTTTTGTTAAGAAATCTATTGTTAGTTAATTTTTGCGTGTGTTCAAAGGACGATGGACTGAATTCCATAAGGAATCTGAAAAAGTCATCAACTAGAGAGTTGTATTATATGTTCCCACCTTTCCAGAAAGTATAATATGGTTAAATTCCGATAAGTAGAGCAAAAGTTACATGCTTTCAAAGTTTCAGCTTTTTGTTAAGAAATCTGCTGTTGGTTAATTTTTGCGTGTGTTTAAAGGACGATGGATTGAATTACATAAGGAATTTGAAAAAGTTATCAACTAGAGAGTTGTAGTATATGTTCCCACCTTTCTAGAATGTATAATTTGGTTAAATTTCGACAAGTAGCAAAAGTTACAAGCTTTCAAAGTTTCAGCTTTTTGTTAAGAAATATGCTATTGGTTAATTTTTATGTGTTCAAAGGACGGTGGATTGAATTTCATAAGGAATCTGAAAAAGTCATCAACTAGAGAGTTGTAGTATATGTTCCCACCGTTCCAGAAAGTATAATTTGGTTGAATTCCGATAAGTAGAGCAAAAGTTACAAGCTTTCAAAATTTCAGCTTTTTGTTAAGAAATCTGCTGTTGGTTAATTTTTGTGTGTTCAAAGGATGGTGGATTGAATTCCATAAGGAATCTGAAAAATGTCATCAACTTAAGAGTTGTAGTATATGTTTCCACCTTTCCAGAAAGTATTATTTGGTTAAATTCCAACCAGTATAGACAAAGTTATGAGCTTGGAAAGTTTCAGCTTTTAGGCTCTACTGTTATTGTTTGAAATTGTGTTTAACGAACCGGATTTTGAGTTCCTTACCGAATCTGAAAAAGTGTTCAACTAGAAAGTTGTAGGAGATGTTCTCACCTTTCTAAAAAGTATAATTTGTCAAATTCCTGAGGAGCGTAGCACTGTTTGCTTCTAGTGTGTTAGAAGAGTTTTTATGTCTCTTTCAGGTTTTCATTAGTAGTATGTTTATATTAGGTTGTTAGAAGATTCTTTTGTTGCTTCTAATTATAAAAGATCAAGTTTTTGTTAGTAAGCTTATACACGAAATTCTAGTTCTTGTTAACTAGAGTTGTCGTGAATTGTTTGTAGTTTGAAACATGCACTTGATTATGGGTAACAAGTATTCCTTGTGCTCATAAGTCGTGTAATAAGAAATGGTATGTCTCATACGTAGCTCACCTAGCTCGTATGTAGTTGTTTGTTCATGCGTATTGTAATATCCTGGACGGATATTACCTCGTGTAAATTACTATTTTATTATTATTTTATTATTATTTTATTTTAATTCCAAAATCAAATTATTTTGGTGATTTTTCGCCGGTTTGTCCACAAACATTGTCTACGCACATATATCGGTCGGTGTACATCCGAAGTACATCAAATTGATAACGCGATCCTCCGAATTAATAATAAAACATATTTTATTATTATTTTCAAATTAAAATATTTTATGAGGATTATATAAGGAATTTTGGTATACACATACATGTACACATACATACATTGTATTATACTTAGTACATTATACAAAATATGTAGCATGGACAATGTACTCATTCTTGTCATGACAACTTAATTGGATGGTTAGGGTTTGATTAGGAGGCCTAAACTAGGGTTTTGTATGCATGAGAAGATTAAATCCCTTCTAGAAACCTTATCCCTTCACATTGCTTCCAACTCATACCTAGCACCTTACCTCCACCTCACCCCTACCCCCGTACCAAGCATGGCCGGCCTTGCCTCTTCTTGGGGTTTTTTTGCATAATGTGAGTGCACATTTGCACTTTCCCCCTCCTCTCCCCTCCTATAAATACCCCCTCCTTCTCCACCTTGTCTCGTTTTAGAAAGATCAAAAAGAAAGAAAGAAAGGAAAGGAAAAGGAAGAGAGAACCTCATACTAACAAGAGAGTTTTCTTGTAGGTTTTCCTAGGAGTTCTAAGAGCTAGGGGAAGGAGAAGGTTAAGCTAGCAAGTCCTTCCAAACAAAGAGATTAAGGTGGGGGTTTCTCTTTGTTTGTTTGTTTGTTTGTTTGTATTGTTATTTGACTTCTTCTTCTTACCCTCCTTGTTTTGTTTTCTTTGGTTCTTTGGAATGGTTTGTTGTAATGATATTGTTGTATGTATGGTTGTAAATGGTAATAACCACATAAAAAGAAAAGAAATAAATGGTAGTGTTAAATACACATAAAGATTAAATCTTTATAGTTGTAGTTGTTGTTGTGTTTGTTATTGGACTAAAATGACATAAGGTATATGAACTTGCACATGCAACCGATTGGGGATTGCAGGACTTGATACAAATTCATGGACAAAGCATATGAACATTTTATACAACCATTTTTGGTTGTAGGACTTGTATGGGACTTGGACTAAAAAATAAGCACATGTTGATTGAACCAAATGAAGGTTCTTACCTTATTTTTATTATTGTAGTTTTCTTTTATAATCTTAAGTAAAAAGAACATAAATTAGATGTTAGTTGAATAAAAAGATCTCTTTTTTTGATCACTAGTAATAAATAAAGGCTAATAAAGAATAGTAGACAATAAAGTAGTAGTAGTATGTTATTAAAATGAAGTAGTAGTAGTATGTTGTTAAAATAAAGTAGTAGTGGTATGTTGTTAAAATAAAGAAGTAGTAGTAAGTGTTAAAAGAAGTAGTTGTTGATTCTTATGTTATATTCGTGGTTAACATAAAGTAGTAGTGATAGTAGATGATAAAAAGAAGTAGTTGTAGATGCTTTATGTTATATTAAAATAAAGAAGTAGTAGTAAGTGTTAAAAGAAGTAGTTGTAGATGCTTATGTTATATTCATGGTTAACATAAAGTAGTAGTAGTAGTAGATGATTAAAAGAAATAGTTGTAAATACATTATGTTATGTTAAAATGAAGTAGTAGTAGTAGTAGATAGTTGTTGATGCTTATATTATATTCATGGTTAACATAAAGTAGTAGTAGTAGTAGATGATAAAAAGAAGTAGTTGTAGATGCTTTATGTTATGTTAAAATAAAGTAGTAGTAGTAGTAGATAGTTGTAGATGCTTATGTTATATTCATGCTTAGAATGTTGTAGGATTCATTCTAAAATTACCTATCATGTTTAGGAGTGTTATTTATGCTTAGAATGTTGTAGGATTCATTCTAAACTTACCTACCATGTTTAGGAATGATATTTATGCTTAGAATGTTGTAGGATTCATTCTAAAATTATCTACCATGTTTAGGAATGATATTTATGCTTAGAATGTTGTAGGATTCATTCTAAAATTTCCTATCATGTTTAGGAAGGATATTTATGCTTAGGATGTTGTAGGATTCATTCTAAAATTTCCTACCATATTTAGATTAACGTATTCATTCTTAGAATGGTGTAGGATTTAAATTAAAAATCCCTACCATGTTTAGGAATGATGTATATCATGCTAAGTGTATAACCATACTTGGAATGTTGTAGGATAAATGCTAAAATTACTTACCATGTTTAGAAGTATATATCTATATACTTAGAAATGTTGCATGTTCATACTAGTAGCTATCCATGCTTAGTAAGATATTCATATTAGTAGCTATCCATGCTTAGTAAGATATTCATACTAGTAGTTATCCATGCTTAGTAAGATATTCATACTAGTAGCTATCCATGCTTAGTAAGATATTCATGCTAGTAGTTATTCATGCTTAATAAGATTCATGCTAGTAGGAAGGTTGCATACCGTGCTACATTCACTTATCTATGTTTAGATAATTGTAGGAAAGTGGATATCATGATATATAAATTTATCCATGCTTACATGCTTATAGGAAAGTTGTATACCATGCTAGATTAAATAAATATTCATGCTTACATGATACCCATGCTTAGATAAGTATATGTTCATGCTATGTTAGTAGATGATCATGCTTAATCATTATTCATGATAAGTTAGTAGGTGTCATGCTAATTATTGGTTGTGTTAAGTTAATGGTATCCATACTAATGATATCCATGCTTAGATTAGAGTAACTATCCATAGTTATTGTAGTGACTTTTATGTTATGTTCTATCCATGCTAGAATTGTTGTAGAAACTCATGCTATGTTGTAGGTAGATACCTAACTAGTATACATGACTAGAATGTTACTAAAATGTACACCATGCCATATGTTAGTGTTAAAGTAGCATACCATGTCTAGGAATGAGGCATACCATGCTAAAGTTTAAATGCATGCTTAGAATGTTGTAGGGTTAATGTTAGAATACCTACCGTGCCTTGGAATGTTGTATGTCCATACCATTTATATATTCATGCTTGAGTTGTGGTGATTAGTCATGATAAGTAGTAAGCATTCACGCTCAAGTTATTGATGGAACTGAGATGATTCCCAGGACTACGGATTGGTGTGCGTATCGATCGTTAAATATAAACAGATTAAAAATGTGATCTAACCCTATATAGCGGAATCTAGGGTTCACAAATTATACCTGCGGTGAGAAGAAGACGACAGCGACCCCAAGATCTTCTGCACGTATTCCTTCCTCGGGTTGGACGTCGTGTGGGCGACGATCTCCCAACCTTTCTTCTCCTTGGCTGACCTCTCTTTCTCTCCTTACGTGAATCACGAGTTTTGAGAAAAAAATCTTATATTTTAGATTGTCAATGACGGCTAGAGAATAGAGGATATATATAAGGCTACGGCAGGGACCTATGAGGAGAAATTAGGGTTAGGTCTCCTAACAAATCTGGGTATCCCGTGTTCAGCCCGAACACACAACCCAGGCCCATTAACAATAGCTCGGTCCACTAAGGAGCTATTGTTGCACTACCTTCCTAATCCCAAATTATATTTATGGGCTCGTTTTATTATATGCTCGTTCAACTCCCCATGTTAAGATATCGAATGTTCGTCGATCAAATTAAGTTACTGACAACTATATTAATCAACATCTTTTATCCTTAAGTAGTACCACTCAACTTTATTTGTCATGTCGGATGTAATCCACCTGCAGGGTTTACATGACAATCCTTATGAGCTCCTTAAGGGGACATCATCAACCCGACATATTGGGACATGGATTCCTTTTACAATCAACAGCCCATCATACATACAATGTTATTACCCAATTCATAGAGGTTGTTGATCCATAATGAATCTCACTCTTTTATGAGTCAAAGTAATGCACACTGCATATACATGTCTGTTATTATATCTGGATTAAGAGCATAAGCATCCATAATAACAGAGGTGTTTGTTCTCTTTTGTAGTCAGTACAAAGAGAACAACCTCAAGTGGTCCTGTTCAATACACACAAAGTGTACTAGTGTAAACCTATAGTCAAGACAGACTAATACCAGATTACACTACAACCTTTCCAATGGATTGTCCAAGTCCGTCTAGGTTGTGAACTATTTATATATTCCATAGGGAACTGATAATATGATCTTCTGTGTGTCACCTCACACCATATTATCAACCTTATAGAATATCAGACACTTGCATTAATATTATAAAAAATACAATACCCAAACATATGCCCATATGATTCTCATTCAAAAAAATAAGGAAATAAAGTTAATACAAAAGTGATGCTTTCAGTATATAACCCTAACAGTTATAACCTATGCTTGACCTTAGTGGACTTCATGTCTAGATCATAGTGATTTTCATGCTAAGATTGATATAAGCACATGCTTAATCATATTCGTACTTAGGAGTATTGTAGCGAGTAGGTATGTTATGTACCATAATTAGATTGTCGTGGATAGATGCTTGCAATTGTATGCCATGCTTAATGTGCTATAGGTTGAAGTAATAAGGACTTGGGAGGCCACTAGTAATGGTTAGTTTGATAATGGTTGTTATGTCGCCTTCGGTTCTTCCTTAGTAGAATACCGATCATAGACTATTAGTAGATTCTTCTGTTGCTTCTAATAATAGAAGATCAAGTTTACTAGTAAGCACGTTTGATTGCTTTTAAGATTGATTACTTGTATGGTTGTTTGCATATGGTTGTGCTCGTATGTGGCTCGACTGGCCCGTACGTAGCTGTGGGTCTCATACATAGCTTATTTGGCTCGTATGTAGGTTGTTGTCTCGCACGCGGCTCGACCGGCCCGTGCGTAGCTATTGGTCTCATATGCGGCTTATTTGGCTTCTCATACGTCTGCAACCTCATCAGTCACGTGTAGGTGTCAGGAACAGGTTGTGTACAATCAGAAGTTCATAACGTGGGTTCAAATCCCTATATATGGAGAAACGGCTTGAGATGGGGTCGCATGTAGTATGGGCTGCATGTTGCTTTCAGAGACTTGCTGACATTAGAATAGGAAGCACCCTAGTTCTATTTAAATATTGCATTAGAGTTAAGCCTTCTATTAATCTACTGCTTGAGTAAAGAATCAAACTCTTAAGCCTTATATTGCTGCCATTCAAGGCCTGTCGAGTATGAACTCCTGAAGCTCAATTTGTATTGCCAGAATTGACTCCTGAAGCTCAATTTGTAAATATCTCTTGTTTCACTCTGATTGGATTATTGGGTTCCAATCAGATGAATTGTTTGCACTGAAATGCCGGTAGAATGAACTACAAATCATACTGATAAAGCATGCAGTGAAACATTATTGTAAAAATTACCTGATGCATTGAAAAAGTGCACAAAGTGATAAAGCTATCTTTCTCAGTTACCTGATGCATTGAAAAATTACCTGATGCAGTGATAAAGCAAACATCACTGCAAACATCAATCGAATAGCAAACATCAGGTAATTTAATCTGATGCAATGAAATTATCTGATGCATTTGACCAAACATCACTGCAAATTATCTGATGCAGTGAAAAATTATCTGATGCAGTGAAAAATTATCTAATGCAGTCGACAACCACATAAATAGCAAACATTAATCAAAGAGAGGTTTCTTAGGATTTAGATTTTTAAAGGGCATTTTAGTCTAGCCACTTTAAAAAATTAGCCCTATTTTCTCTCCCCTCCAAATCCCCCCACTTTTGGAGGGGAGCCAAAATTGGCTTAAGAGGGGTGTTGCACCCCCCCATTTCCCTCCCCTCCCCTCCTAAAAATTGAACCAAACAAGAAAACTATTAAAAAACCCCTTCCCTCCCCTCCCCTTCCCTCCATTCCCCTCCAACCAAACAGACCCTTAGGGTTAGTGACATCGTTATGGTAGTAATTGTTAACCATTTTTATCTATGAATTGCAGAAGAGTGAGAGTTGGTGTTAGGGGCGATACCTTATAATCCGACTTCTCCTATAGGCCGACACTAGGTGGTGTTATTGGGATGTATTCCCCTGTCAAAGGGATACGAGCGGTGCTTTTTCATGATTAGTTAGGAGCACGGGATCCGTATCTCGGCTGTTAATTCCTAAACTGCCATGATAAGAACGGGAAGTTTTCCTAGAAAAATAGACCCTACGATTCCGTCAGGTTCTATGCCTTCTCATGACGAGTTGAGGGCATGGAAGAAGGTTGGCTAGTATATTGTGGTTCGTGTTGGCTTTTGTACGATGTCCGGTTCGCTGGGAATAGTGGAAAATAGGGACACCACTATTGTATTGCAATAGCGGAACTAGACCGTACCTGCAACTTTATAAGTCATGTAGTATTATGTCAGGAATAGGATGGGTACAAAAGTAGAGTTCATGATGTGGGTTCAATTCCCTATATATGAAGAAACGGCTTGATATGAGGCATATGTAGTATGGGCTACATACTGTTCCAGAGTGTCGCTTGCATTAGAATAAGAGCATCCTTGCATTAGTAATCTTGCATTAGAGTCTAAGTCATAGCATACACAGACACATCAATTATATATACACGTTTCTCTTTTCATCAATCTGTTTACTTAAAGTTGAGAATCATTGCTAGTCATCAGCCTTAAAGCGTCATTATATGTACTGACGTCCCCATTTCAATAGGTACTGGATTGCAAAGGTACAGGTACAGGATTCAGGAGGACTCAAGGCAAAAGAAGCAAGTGTTGATTTATTTCAATTGTAATATATATTGTAATTTATTTATTGTTGAGAAGAATCCAAGTGAAAGTACCAAGTGTTATGTATTATTCATTGTACTCTGATGTAATCTTTATTGAAAGTTTGTAACACTTGGGCTTGTATGGCATTATTGTAACACTGATGTATTGTATTGTAGTTTTGTAACATTCAGACTTGTAATACATTTGTTTTGAATAAAAAGTTTTAAAATTTTCATGTTTTTCTGTGTATTGTGGCTAATTGAAGGAAAAGATTCTGGCTTATGTCATAGTTTTCCAGTGTATGGAAATTGGGGCGTTACATGACCGGTGCATTTAGTTGTTAGATCATGGCATACACAAACACTAGGGATTAGGATGCACGTTTCTTTTCTCATTCAAGATGGTTTGTGGTTGCCAGTTTTGAGATTGCTATTTCTTATCAGCATTGCGTCAGTAGAGTTACTGACATTCCGCACCTTTTAGGTACTAGTCCTACGTTTCGAGCCGGTGCAGAAATAGTAGAGTCGCGCAGTAGAATACTCAAGCTGAGGGGCAAGTTCCAGGGAAGCAGATTGACCACTATGCGGAGCTTCGGCAGTGATCAGTCAATTACCATTCCGGGAGACAGCTGATAGCTTTACAAGAGGAGTTGGTAAATATTTTGTAATAAGATGTAATGAGTTAATGTAACTTGTATTCTTATTCAAGAACAAGATATTGGTTGTAATGGATGATGTAATGACCTTATTTGTCAATAAAAGTTTTTAAATTTCCGTGTTATTACTGTGTTGAGATGCATTTGAAGGCAAAGATTCTGGTTGCGTCACGGATGTCCTGTAACAGGGATCCGGGGCATTACAACCTCTTCAGCTGTGCCCGGTCATCGATGCCTGGTTGAAGAGAGACAAGAATCAAGAAGGAGTGTCAAGTACAAATAGTTAAACAAGCAGAAAACAAACACTTTACCACCACTTGGGCTTGAGCCCACTTCATGTAGGCCGTCTCCAACGTCTCGGTCACCAGAATGGACCGATCGAGGGCCGGGGCGAGGTTATCTACAACCTCGATCGAGATCGGACCCTCGGCCAGCGAGTCACCCTCCATGACAGCCTAGTCTGGGGTGAACGACCTTAGCCCGCTCTTACCCACCATCTGCTAGGCATTGGGTCGCAAGACAGAGGTCCCCGCCATCAAGACCTCAACAACCTTATGGCTGCTGGAGCTCGGCACCGACTTGGGTGCATCTTTAGCCGAGGGGGCCTTCTTCAACTTCTTATGGGGCCGTTCTGAGGGGCCGTCGGAGCCCCCATGGCGGACCTTGCCTTCGGCGCTGCCTTCTCGGCCCTCCTTTTCTGGGCCAGAGCAAGCAGGGTCTTCCTTGCGTCGAGCTTTGACTGATCCATCGCTGCATGGAAAAAAAGTAAGAATGTTAACACGAAAGAAGAAAATTAAACGAAAATGAAAGAACAACATATAAGGGTTGACTGGGCTCAGTCCGGCTCGGGCTAAGTGCGACTCTGGCATGTTCGGCCAACTGATGCTGTGCCCCTCAACAATTCTATCGCCATCAGCCCACTCTGCCTCAGTCAAGTTCCTCCGCCTCGGTGGTTTGTGGTTCGGCTTGTAGAAATTCCAACCGTAGGAATTTCCCATGGTACCTCGCTTCCGACCACGAAATACTTGGCCTTCCACCCCTTTATAGAATCCGGATGCCCGTGCACCACTTTCTTGTGGGGACGAGGCGAGATGTAGACGATGCCCTCCTGATCTCCGAGCGATCTCACCCTTAAATAGCCTGGAAATACTTCAGCTTTAGAGCCACCTTCTTCTCCTCGCACTTCAGAATGAAGTAGACTAGCTGCTTCCACGAATTGGGGCCATACTGCATCGGACATAGCTCCCCACACCTCAGCACCCTCTTAATGAACGGGTGCAGCAGCAGCCTCAGTCTTGAGATGAAGGCTTCCACGGGAAACATACAGAAGCCGAGGGCCAACTTGGTAGTGGGGCGGAAACCTGGGCTCGGGATCATCAGCTCGTACTCCCGAAGAATGAAGTAGCTAGCCCTTACCACGGGCAGATAGTCGGCCTTCAGCACACACTGAACCTTGTCCATCCATATCTGGGTCCGGCTCGGCGAAGACACCTCCACGCCAAATTGAACTAAGTTTTCGACGTCATCGATCATGGGTTCTTGTAGTAGGGGACGTCGATCCCGTGCACTAGCTCAAACTCGTCTGGTGTCCTCGGACTATCCTGAAGGCGTCACTTCCTCCTCTTCATCCGGATGCGAGGAGCCTTCAACGAAGACGGTGTCGCGAAAGGTAGGAGAGGGGGAAGAGCCTCTCCTTCCTCTCCCTCGGCTCCTCCCTCACGGCCTCCCTGCTCCACCACTCCTTCCTCAACCTCATCACCTAATATCTCGACCTCTCCAGTAGAAGCAGACTCTACCACCTCCGGCTTACGGATTTGGAGAGGCACCACGTCCAAAACTTGGTCGTCTAAATCCCAAGACGTGGAGTCCGACTGACGATCCCCCTCTAAAACTCGGTTGTCCAGATCTCAAGACGTGGAGACCGACTGACGACCCCCTTCAGCCCGACCAGAAGAACTCATTTCAGAATCGGACTAAGAGTACGACATAACAAAAAATACTAACCTGTATTTAGTGAACTGAGAGATCAACGGAAAAGTCATCACCGGTTGGTAAAGAGAGAAGCTCCTGTTTTTTAGAAAGAGAAAGAAAAGTGAAGAAATGGTGAGGGGGTGGGGTATTTATAGAGTGACTAACGACACCTCGAATTCCGCATTGGAATCCTAACTGTTCAATCTTGATCATGAAGATCTAACGACTGATGAGGTTCTTATGCCTCGAATTCTACGTTAGAATCCTGATCGATTCAGTCTTGATCATCAAGATCTAATGACTGAAGATTTCGAAGCCTCGAATTCTACCCCCAAGATGTCAGCATCCTTTCACAACAAGTAGTGTGGGTCTGATGCTTGACAGTGACCTAAAGCCACCCCTTAGTTTTCAAAGCAAGCATGGGGGCTCGACTGTCGGCAGTAACCTCGAGCCACCCCTAGATTTTGCAGCAAGCAGGGGGCTCAACGATTGGCAGTGACCTTGAGCCACACCCTGGCTTTTACAGCAAGTAAGCGGGCTCGACGATCGGCAATGATGTCGAGCCACCCCCTAGCTTTTGCAGCAAGCAGGGGGGCTCGACGGTCGGCAGTAACCTCGAGCAACACCCTGGCTTTCACAGCAAGCAAGGGGGCTCGATGATCGGTAGTGACCTCAAGCCACCCCTAGCTTTCGTAGCAAGCAGAGGGGCTCGACAGTCGGTAGTAACAACGAGCCACCCTTGGCTTTCATAGCCAGCAGGGGGCTCAACGGTCGACAGTAACCTCGAGCCACATCCTGGCTTTCACAGCAAGTAAGGGGGCTCGATGCTCAGCAGTGACCTCGAGCCACTCCTTAGCTTTCGCAGCAAGCATGGGGCTCGACGGTCGGTAGTAACCTCGAGCCACCCCCTAGCTTTCGCAGCAAGAAGGGGCTCAACACTTGGTAGTGACCTCGATCCGCACACTAGCTTTCACAGCAAGCAAGGGGGCTCGACGATCGACAGTGACCTCGAGCCACCCCTTAGCTTTCGCAGCAATCATGGGAGCTCGACGGTTGGTAATAAACTCGAGCCACCCCTTGCTTTTGCAGCAAGCACGGGGCTCGATGATAGGTAGTGACCTAGAGCGACCCACTAGATTTCACAACAAGCAGGGGGCTCGACGGTCGGCAATAACCTCGAGCCACAACCTAGATTTAACAGCAAGCAAGGGGGCTCGACATTCGGCATTGACCTCGAACCACCCTTTAGCTTTCACAGCAACCAGGGTGGGCTCAACGCTCGGCAGTGACCTCGAGCCATCCCTTAGCTTTCATAGCATGCAGGGGGCTCGACTCTCGGCAGTGACCTCGAGCAACCAACTAGCTTTCACACAAGCTATAGGGCTCGACGCTCGGCAGTCACCTCGAGCCACCACCTAGTGTTCACATAAGCTACAGGGCTCGACGCTCGGCGGTGACCTCGAGCCACCACCTAGATTTCACACAAGCTATGGGGCTCGACGTTTAGCATTGACCTTGAGCCACCACATAGCTTTCACAGAAGCTACGGAGCTCGACACTCGGCATTGACCTCAAGCCACCACCTACCTTTCACACAAGCTATGGGGCTCGATGATTAGCAGTAACCTCGAGCCACGCTCTAGCTTCCATACAAGCAGGGGGCTCGACGCTCGGCACTCGATGCTCTACACCCAAGCATGGAGGCTCGACCATTGATGCTCGACCCTCGAGCACCTGTCATAAGCTCAGTGCCAATTCCTGGCTCTATCACAGGCCGGGCTCGACGCTCCACGCTCGGCTCCCTACCCTTTGTTCTCGGCTCTCGATGCCCCTTATTCTCCAGGGGATCTCCTTCGTCCTACCCCACCTACCACTCCAAGTAAGTACAAATCATACTCGCCAAACATATCGCTCCACTCTTCCTATGGAGACAGACTACTCCTCCACGGCTAGCTTATGCAGCCCTCCAGGAGTGGGGGGATCCTAATATGGGGTAGGTGACATGGCCTCATCCGGCCCATCAGATCCCCTCAAATTTTGCTCCCCCATGATCATCAGGTCAAAGCAGGTCAAACGGGCTTCAGCCCATTCAGGCCCTTAGGCAAACGGGTCCGACCCGGTCCGTTATGGTCTCAGACCTGTTTACCCCTGCCCATAAATACTAGACCCCCTCCTCACTTTCAGAGGTAATAAACTTTTCCCCACCTGAACCCTATCTACTGTTGCTTTCTCAGTGACTGACTAGATCGTCAAAGGTTCTGTCACCGGGACTTCTCCCAGTGTTTCTAGGCAGTGTGCAGGTACAAGATTCAGAGCCGAGCCTCGAAGTTCTGAGCTGAGCTTCTGAAATCTAAGCCGAGCTACGAGATCCGAGCCGAGCATCCGGCCTCTACCTCCCTTCGGCTACCCTCGAGTCGATCCTACAGTCAAGGATCGGACCAGCACCAGTACCACATCTTCTGCTACACAAATTACAAGAACTCACACTTGTTCAATAATTAAGTCTTCATGACAAAATAATAAGTTATTAAGCGGCGACGCTATCAATTCCTTCACCAATGTTGTTCTTCCAATCCATCATGCAATTCTCCATCAACAACTGTAAACACTTCATCTAAAAAGAGGAGAAAAACTTTCCTTAAAGCAAGTCATGGACTGTAAGTAAGGAAAGTAGGGAACAGTGGAATAACGATATAACAATGAATTCAATGGGATCGATAGGAATCAATAACATGCGACAATAGCAATAATCAATATCATGATAATCGATGCAATGGCTATAAACAATGATTCACTATTCGATAACAATATTCAATGATCAATATCAATAACACTTAGCCAATATTTGATATCAATAGGACAAATAATGAACAATGTGCAATGTCGATGTAGCGTCAATCCTTAAGTCTATTAATCATTTTAATCCTAAATAATGTAGCACTTCATGCGTCCCATTCATTTACCACATGGTTGCTACATGCAAACAAGTAACATTTAGACTTAGTGGTAGATTTTATAGATCATGTACTCGGCAACGATAACAATGTTCCATCCATAACGATAATTTATGCATAAGATGCTACAAGATCACAAGACCACAAGAACACAAGATAACGATATAGGGAACCACGGGCCCCTTATCCGAGTACAGTCCTTATATTGTTCACTACTAGAGTAAACCCTTAAACTCCGGCTTGTTAATTATTTTATCGATGCAACAATATAATATGCAATTTGAGACATGAGATGAACAATAGTATCAATAGGGGAACAATACGATGGTAACATAGAATATGACAATTAGAATGGTGACAATAACTCATTGGAATTATGCAATGCAATATACATACATTAATTCATGCAATACAACCACATAGGAATGATTAATCTATTAAAATCTGTTATATAAATTCATGACAGGAAAAGTAGTCTGTACAAAAATGCAAATTCCCTCTGTTCCATAAATCAAAAACTGAAATCGTTAGAAATTATGAAAACTAGACTTCCGCACAGGTTCCAACGCATATTTAAAGTTCAAAATCCGACAACAGTAGCGAAAATCGACATCAAGTTATTATAATTTTTGAGTTGGCAAAAACTCGATAATAAATTCATTAAAAATATTTTCTAGACTCCTAAACATGTTAAGTGACAATCTAGAAATTTTCAAAGCAACATTTTAACATATGATCAGCCTTTTAACAGTTTAAATATCAAATATACAAAAATCTGAAAATTTGGAGATAAAAACACAACTGTTGTAAAACAAGCATAACTTTTGCTACACAACTAGGAATTTAGAAATGGATACAACTCTTATTCAGAATGTTATTTATTTTAAGATCATTTACTGAGTCGAAAATAGCATACAAAATACAGCCAGCAAGCAACATATAGGTTTTTTTTGTATTTTTCAAGAAATAAGTTAATTGAACATGATGGGTATAAATTCTATTAGTCGATAAAATTCTTAGTTCGCATGATGAGTGTCAAACATGATAAATAAAATTAGAACACACACATACATCAATTTACCATCAACAAACACCAATCAATCAACCAAATATACATCCTAACAATTATTTCTGCAATAGATTAATTGTGTGACAATTATATGAGTACTCCTATCATGAATACTATATGCATGCATGAAAGATTCAATCTTTAGAGCCAATGGAGGCACGATGTCAAGAATATTAAAGTTAGCTCATGTAAACCCTCAATTGAACCAATGAAAGATAGTCAATATAATGATATGATAATGAATAGGATCTACTTGCGGAATTTCAATAAAATTCTTGAATTTAGTACAATTAGCAATTCAAGAGGGAAAATGACTTGGCTTATAAATGGTGAAAATGAATACCAAGAATAGCGGGATAAGGATCCCGGAGCAACGAATACAATCCGCAACAACGCGTGCAATACACGATCCCACGAATATACGTGCACACTACATGAACAAGAGAACACAACAACCAATCGCTAGAGCAAGACAGCAACCAACAATAGTAAGAACAGACACACAGCAAAAGGGGGCAGCAAGGGTCGACGGCGGTGGCGTCGACGAATGGAGTTGCGAGGGGTCATCGACTGGAGCGTCGAGCGGGAGGCACAGATGGAGCCGCGGGGAACTGGGCTCGACGGCGACGGATCTGGGTGTGGCCGGTTTGACGAGAATCAGAGGACTTCCAGGGTGGGTTTGGGCGTCGACGGGGTAAGAATGG
Source organism: Hemerocallis citrina (assembly GCA_017893485.1). Taxonomy (NCBI): domain Eukaryota; kingdom Viridiplantae; phylum Streptophyta; class Magnoliopsida; order Asparagales; family Asphodelaceae; genus Hemerocallis; species Hemerocallis citrina. Next base: position 208,729,845 of record CM030362.1, read on the forward strand.
GAGCGGCGTTCACTGGAGAGATCGACGAGAGGTGGCGAAGGGGTAGGGTGTCGCTAGAGTTGGCCGGAGAAGAAGAGGCAGTGGGTTCGGGCGGTAATCACAGGTCGGGGAGAGAGAAATAGGGAGGGGAGAGAAAGAGGAGAGAGGAAAGAGATTAGACGGCTACAATTTGCATTTTTTGTGTTTTTAGGGTTTGCAATAGAATTATATTTATAGAATACAAGTTGACTATTGAGTTAATGGATTATGATCCAATAATAGTGGGTTTTGGGTCAAGGAATAATTGCAATTGAGTTTTGGGTTCAACAAGAGATGGGTTTGAAGACAATAGTGTTCAAACAAAATACTCACAATAAATAAATAGGATAGACAAGATAAATTGGCCAATAGGAAGAATAAAGAATTTTACGAACAAAATTTAAATCCAAATAGATGAATAAATAATACAAATGAAAAGAATATAAATTGGCTTGAAAATAATTTGGAATTCCCCAAGAAAATTAGATCAAGTACGAAAATAAAATAATTCGATAAATGAACTTTAAATAGATAATTAAGAAATAACAGTTAATAATCATAATCATAATAATTATAAAATTACATCCAGGCTTAACAACTTTATTAAAATAATCCAACAATAATAATATATTTGATTTGGTCCCACATATAATTAACCGATCAGTATGAGATAGAAAGTAAGATTAAAGTACACTATTAATCGAAATAAATAAAATTTTCGATTACAAAACACTTTAATAAAAGATCCGAAAAGAATTTAGCACAAAGTAAATTTATAAAAAAAAAATTATAGAAAAATACACGGAAAATACTTATTGTCGGAAATGGGGGTTACAGATACGAAATAACATCAAACGATAACAACATCAAGATAGACATGCGACTAAAGATAAATGTAAAGGTGGTTTGGGCTTTTCTTTTTCTAGCTTGTACCATGTCTCTTTCTAAATAACCCTAAACATCTGAGTCAACAATAATACAAAAAGGTCAGATTGATAGAATTAATGATTTGTAAGTGAAAAAATTTCAAAATAAAAACTTTACAAAATTATAGAAACAGAAGATAAAAACCTAGACTTCATGCAGAATAACTTAAACCTAGGCAGAATGGACCTCTAAAATGTAATATAGCTTATGTAGGGATATGATTGATCACAATTTGGAAAAATCAACAAAATGTAACTTCAAGTAGAGGAAGCATTAAAATAACCAATCTGAGCAAGTGTTATATATTCTCTGTAAAGAAAGATACAGTTGTACAAGGATAAAAAGGCAGATCTGATCATAAGCACTCACTACATCTATCATACATTCAAGTAGAGGAAACAATTTTTCACTGATTCATGAAAACATCCCAACCCCACCAAAAACAATCCAACCCCACCAACAAATAAGCAAATGCAAGCATCAGTAGAAATGTTATATTTGCAAGTTACTGAGTTAGAAATGGCTCAAACTATAGATTTTAATGTAGAAAGGTTTAGATGTCACCAAAGTTGTAGACGTAACCAGAATCAGAACCTAGTCTATAATATTGTTGGGAACCCATAACAAAAAACCCAATTAAAATGTATAAATATATAGAAAACAACCTCAAAGGGAAATCATAATCACGGGCTTTTCTTCCTGAAAAACAACATAAACAGCAAAATTTAAGGGAAATTTGAAATGGGTAATCGAGCAAAGATGGAGAAATTGGTGAAATGGGTTGTTATCTTGATATCTGATTGAATGTGGGTCGATCGGGGTGTGGGTTTTCTGAGGGGACTGAGACACAAATTAGAAATCCACCTCCTCCCTCACCGAAATCAACGGCCGAAACACCTACAAAATTAAAGATCAAAACTTTATCATCGAAGATCAAATCTTTTTGGCTCCTAAATACTAAAATAAATCCTAGATACTTACATGAGAGAGATAAATTGGAGTTTCCAATTTAAGGAAGAGCGAGAGTGAACTTACATGAGAGAGATAGAGAGATTTAAAAAATTGGAGCATTAGTTTTAGGAAGAGAGAGCACTTCGGTTTCGAGAAGAGAGAGAAAGAGCTTCGGTTTGGGGAAGAGAAGATATGGTGAGGTTTCAGGAAGAGAGGGAGAGTAATGTCTTATAAAGTGAAGAGAAAGAGAGTAATAAAGTGATGAGTTGTTTTGGTTTTTTTTTTTTGGGCGCGGGGGGGGGGGGGGGGGGGAATTGGTTTTGGGGGGGAAATATATTTTGGGAGAGTGAATCTGAGCCGTTGATTTCGTTTCAATTGAAGGGGAGCCACTTGATAGCTTTTTTTCAAATTGCCTTGTGATTTATTATATAAAGATATGAGTATGATTGCACGTACTACAAAATATTCGTTTTTAATTAATTTTTGCGTGTGGTACATTTGGTATGTACAATTTATTTTTTTTGTGCACCAACTTGAGTGTATGTTGAGTCAACCAAGACTCATCATTGTTAGCCATTTGAGCTTTAACCATGACCAACTTGGTCCCATGAGCCTAACATGTCATGAGCACATCACATACATATTGTATACTACACACTACACTATGTACACATGCATACATATATTGTTGGATCTTGTAGGCAAGGCAAGAAACACTAGAGGGGGGTGAATAGTGTTATATAAAAATTAAAGTCGAAATTGAACTTGTCTTCAGTTCAGTCGACTTAAAAGAGAAACAAGTCGACTGAGGCGTCAAAATAGAAGTGTATTTTAGACAAGTCTAATAAGTCGACTTATAGCGGAAACCAGTTGACTTGCCAGAAAAGTTATATGAAAAATATATTATATGAATCTGACCAGTCGACTTAAGTAAGAAAGGAAGTCGACTGTCCAGACAAGTTTCTCAGAGTAATTAATAACCAAATAAAAAAAATGCAAGTTCAGAGAAATACAACTACAGAGTACACACGATGTATCCTGGTTCGGTCCTCCCGACCTACATCCAGTCCCCAAGCATCCCACTTGAGATTTTCCACTATTCTTGAAAAATTACAAGAATACTCTGACGTTTAGACAACAACCTTATCCAACCCATAGACTTCTCTCACCACTAGAGAGAACAAACCCACTCTTCCACCAAGAGTGAAAACCTGACTCTACAACCTAGAGCCCTACTCTCCAACCGAGAGGACCACTCTTACAACCCGAGAGTGAAGAACAACAACAAAATAGTTACAATAACCTATAGCCTTGTTTGTGATTTGTAATCTTTGTATGGTGGCTAATAGGTCAACTTCCAAAATCAGGCGAAAACGAAATCACTATTATACTAGACTGATTTCAGAGAACCAAGACTTAGAGAAAATGAATGCTTTTAGAATGCTTTTTCTTCTCAAAACCAAAAGCTTGAGAACTTAAGAAATAAAATGCTTGGAAAAGGTTGTTAACCTTTGCCCAATGACCTCTGTACTTTTTTTATAGAGGTAGAGACGTTTGTACGTTGAAAGGTTGAATCCGAACTGCCATACAACGGCAGTAAAAAGATTTGATTTTGAAAAACAAGTTTAAAAATAGAAAACTGTCGAAACGGCTTGAACAGTCGACAGGGTTGCCATAATGAGTCGACTGGTCAGAGTTTGAATGAGTTCAGACAGTTTTGTACTAGGACAATTGACTGATGCCAAATAGCGGTCGACTGGTACTTAACAGCTAAACTTATTCAAGCATGTTTCGATCTTTTTATGTTTGTAAAACAATCAATTATTTAAAGGTATGTGTGAGTTTGTGTGACAAGGCTATTATAGCATTCTAAGACTGAAAGAATAAAAAGTTACAATTCTTAAAAGACACTCAATACAACATATTGAAGCATATATCTTGTCTTGAGTCTCGAGTCTTGAGATGGAGCTTTAGCCTTTGTCTATATCTTTGAAGCTGGCAACCTTGTAGCTTTCGTGATCAATTAGCTTCGGGAGCTTTGTTTGTAGTTTTGCTTGATCAACTTGCTTTGAGAGATTTGTTTGTACATTTGTCTTTGTGTAATACAACCTGCAATATATAAGATGTAGCACAACAACTTTGCATTGTGTTGGAATCATCAAAACCAAGAATCAACATTCTCTCCCTTTTTAATGATAACTACACAATAGCTTAAAAAATAAAAGGAATATTACACATGCTCAATGCTCCCCTTAACTAATATACAATATGCATATATTGAAAAACATGCACCAAATGAAAGACATGCATCAAATACACAAACATGCACAAAACAGCTCTTTTTCTCCCCCTTTGTCATCAACAAAAATAGGAGGGAAAAGAAATTGTAAACAGAAAGGAGCATTTGCAAAATAGTATGCACATAGTAAAAGCAAATGTATAAACAGAAATATGAAGTACATTCTTCAAATGACTACATAGAAAAATAGAAAATACAAAAATAAGTAGAAAAATACATAAAGAAGTAAAATGCAGTGAATCAGTCTTCTTCATCTTCATCTTGGGCACCTTCAGAGGGAGGAGGAAACTGAGAGGTGAACAAGTGAGTGAGATGGGAAATACTGGCTTCAAGTGCATCTTGACGATCCATTATATAATTGACAGAAGTGCAAAGACTCCTAGGATCATCAAAATCAGCATGTGGACGAGATGAACTAGAAGCAGAAGACCGACGAGCTGAAGTGGCTAAAGAGATAGGAAGTGCATTTCTATGAGGTGACCTAGGTGGAGAATTAAGCAACTTCATACGTGCTAAACTAGCACGAGCAAACGAATCAAAGTGGTTGACATGGCTAAAAATGGGGTTAAATCGGAACCGTCCAAATCAGGAACGAATCTCAAAGCCTAGGGATAAAATGATAATTTTGCCAACCAATGGATCTGAAGTGGGTCTTGGGTCTTTTCCCCAAAGACCCAATAACCCACGAACGGATCCACCTTAACTGGGTACGGGTCCCAACCCGAAATAAACCCAGTCCAGCTGGATAGAATTAGGGTTTCTGATTAATACTAATCAACGGCCCTGATTCACATCTATCCTTTCACTGGGGATTAGGGATTACATTCCTTATCTGATCACAGGGATTACATTCCTAATCTGACCCCAACGGCGAATATAAATATCCCCATCCACCACCATTAAGAGGTAATCAATCTTTTGCCAATTTACGCTCTTTCATAATCTTCCTGGTTATTGACTTGAGCATCGGAGGGTGCGTCGCCAGATCAACCCCAGTGTCTCGCACGTTTTGCAGGTGAACGACGGGAGTCAGCGGTCAAAGTCCAGCGAAACAGGTTCAGGTTTTCTATTCAAGTTTTCCAAGAATCCACAAATACTATCTGTTTACCTCCACACTAGATTTAGCGGTAACAGATTGGCACCGTCTGTGGGAATCAAACGAATAGCAGCCTCCCCTCTTCCCGTTGGTCAGATCTTCTCCAGCCATGCCTCCTAGGAAAGTAAGATCCAAAGGGTCCACGGTTGGACCCAACCCTGTTGATCAGCAGCAGGAAGTCCCCATCCAACCTGCTCAGCAGCAGGGGCAACTTCCTCCTCAAGTCGAGGACCCTCTCCAACAGGACCAGCCTCCTCTTCATAATCAGAAACATCCTAAGGGTCCCCCTGGTCCTCAGAATGCCGGTGCAGGGACCTCGCGACCCAACCCGCAGAAACAACCTCTCCATCAGGACCACGTCTCAATACACAATGCCTCTACGAATTCTATGGCCTTCCATAATCCCTGAGCATCCGACCTTTGCAATACCATCCTCAATCGGCAGAAGGTTGAGGATCTTCACTTCCGTCTGGATGAAAAACGGGCCCGAGAGAGAGCCTCCTGGCAACAACGTCTGGATGAGCGATCTCCTCACCGCCGAGACTACAGAAGGTCCCCTACCCGAAGAGGGCGAAGAGAGTCCCCCAAGCATCACAGAAGAAGATCCCACTCTCCTACTGGTTAGCGACCTCCCAGGAGCGATGACGCACCCATCACACGTGCCGAGTTTCAGCAATTCCAAGCAACCATCCTACAAGCTCTCAATCTCCGACCCAACAACACCAATGCTCCAAGGATTCCCACTCCTCCTCCGGTCCGAAGTCCTCGTCGAAGGTCCCTAACTCCTCCCCCAGCTCCTAGCAACCCCCAGCACATTCCTAGTCCTCGCCGCTCCAGGAGCTACCGTAGTCGTAGCCCCTACTCTCCCTCGCATGAAGACGAGTCTAGAGGCTCGGTTGATTATCGTCGAAGGGATGATGCTGTCTACCGCTGTCTCTACGAAATGGAGAGGCGCTTGGGTCAGTTAGACAGAGAAGAAGAGCTTAGAGGAAGGACCCTTCGCCCGAGTCGACCTCCTTTTTCCCGAACCATAATGGAGGCACCCGTACCAATTAGCTTTAAACCTTCTCAATTCGAGACTTATTCTGGAGACTCTGACCCTGTCGATCACATTGAAAACTTCAAGACCCTCATGCTCATCCATCAAGCTTCCGATGCTCTGCTGTGAAAGACCTTCCCCGCTACTCTCAAGGGTCCGGCTCGAGAATGGTTCTCTTGCCTTGCCCCATCCTCAATATTCTCCTTCGAGCAATTTGAGACCCTCTTCGTCACCCACTTCGTGAGTAGCCGCCGAACTGAGAAGACCAGCATTTCGCTACTCTACCTCAACCAGAAGAAGGGTGAGAAGCTGAGAGACTGTGAAAAGGTTCACAGCGGAAGCCAGGTCCATAGCATCCCTCGACCAGTCGGTTGCTGCGGCAGCATTTCAATCCAATGTCGTCAACTCCAGCCTCCGCTCCTGTAATATCCCGTTCGACTATTAATAATATTATATTTTTATTAGTATTCAACTACTTAATTATTTTTATTTTTCTCCATGAAGAGTTATCTTTTAGCCATGACAACCTAATTGACAATTAGGAATTGTTGGATAGTTAAACCTAAGGTTAAAAGACACAAGGGATTAAGGAATTCTTCTAGAACTCTCTCTCTTCCACATCACCCTCCACCTCACCTAAAGCACCATACCTCCACCTCATCCTCTCCTTCCCTAGTAGAAACCGGCCCCAAAATATGGGGGGGGGGGGGGGGGGGTTGTGCAATTGTGTGGGTGCACATTTGCACTCTCCACCCTTCTCTCCACCTATAAATACTCCCTCCCTCCACCTTTGTCTCATTTAGAAAGACAAAAAGAAAGAAAGGAAAAAGAATGAGTGAACTACTAACTTGAGAGTTTTTCTTTGTAGGTTTAGTAGGAATTCTAAGAGCTTAGGAGAAAGAGTAGGAGTGATAGCAAGTCCTTCCTACAAGAAAAGAAGGTGGGAGTTTCTCTTTTGTTTGTTCGTTTGTTTGAATTGTTGTTTTGATGTTTCTTCTTCTTCTTATCCTCCTTGTTTACTTTTCTTTTTGGTGTGGTTGTTTTGTAGTAGTGTGGTTGTATGGGTTTCTTATCTTGTATGTTGTAGCATAATCACCGAAAAAATAAAGAAAAGAATGATAAGAACTTTCATGGAACACATAAGGAAAGAATGTTGTTAGTAGTTATTGTTTGACTAATAAAAGAACTAACTACTTGGACTATTTCATTAAGCATATGGAACAATGGCATAAGAAGGAGGAATGGTGGAGTTGATTGTGTTATTGAATGAACAAATTGACATAAACATATGCATATGTGTGTACATACCCATTGGGATGTAGAACTCAAACTTGACATAAGCAAAGTAGAATTTTTATATGCATTGAAGTAGTAAACTCAACAAATAAACTCTTATTCTTTTACTATTTGCTCTCTACTTGAAATGCTGATTTTGGTTACAAAAGAAAAAGGAAAAAGAAAGGAATGCTAAGTAGGTTTGCAACTCATTATGTGTAATTGTAGATCATAAAGAAAGAAAGAAAGAAGGAAAGATAAATAGTCCTTGTAATAGCTAATAACTAGTTAACCATGCTTAGATGATTAGAAAATACCATGCTTAATTGTTGTTTATGCTTGAGTTAGTAGGTATTCATGATTAATGGTGTCCATGCTTAATGATATTCATGCTTAAAGCATAGTAGATACTCATGCTTAAGTTAAGGTAACTATCCATGGTTAGTTGTAGTAATTTTTATGTTAGGTTCTATCCATGCTAAGATTGTTGTAGAAACTCATGCTATGTTGTAGGTTGATACTTAACTAGTATACATGTCTAGAATGTTACTAAAATGTACACCATGATTTATGTTAATGTTAAAGTAGCATATCATGTTTAGGAATAATATACATACTTAGAACGTTGTAGGATTAATGCTAAAATTATCTATCATGTTTAGGAATGATATACATGCTAGAATGTTGTAGGATTAATGATAAAATTATCTATCATGTTTAGGAATGATATACATGCTTAGAATGTTGTAGGATTAATGCTAAAATTATCTATCATGTTTAGGAATGATATACATGCTTAGAATGTTGTAGAATTAATGCTAAAATTATCTATCATGTTTAGGAATAATATACATGCTTAGAATGTTGTAGGATTAATGCTAAAATTATCTATCATGTTTAGGAATGATATACATGCTTAGAATGTTGTAGGATTAATGCTAAAATTATCTATCATGTTTAGGAATGATATACATGCTTAGAATGTTGTAGGATTAATGCTAAAATTATCTATCATGTTTAGGAATGATATACATGCTTAGAATGTTGTAGGATTAATGCTAAATTTTTCTATCATGTTTAGGAATGATATACATGCTTAGAATGTTGCAGGATTAATGCTAAAATTATCTATCATGTTTAGGAATGATATACATGCTTAGAATGTTGTAGGATTAATGCTAAAATTATCTATCATGTTTAGGAATGATATACATGCTTAGAATGTTGTAGGATTAATGCTAAATTTTTCTATCATGTTTAGGAATGATATACATGCTTAGAATGTTGTAGGATTAATGCTAAAATTATCTATCATGTTTAGGAATGATATACATGCTTAGAATGTTGTAGGATTAATGCTAAAATTATCTATCATGTTTAAGAATGATATACATGCTTAGAATGTTGTAGGATTAATGCTAAATTTTTCTATCATGTTTAGGAATGATATACATGGTTAGAATGTTGTAGGATTATTGCTATAATTGCCTATCATGTTAGGAATGATGTATACCCATGCTAAGTTTATATACATGCTTAGAACGTTGTAGGATTAATGTAAAAAAATTACTTACCATGTTTAGGGATAGTATAGAAGAGTATATACATGCTTAGAATTGTTGTATGTTCATACTAGCTATATATCCATGCTTAAGATTGCTGCAAGTGCATGCTAAATCGCATTCACAATTAAGAGTGTTATAAGTTGATGGTTATGTCGTATACACCATGTTTTAGTGGTGGAAGATTGATGCTTGCAATTGCATACCATGCTTGAATTGCCATAGGTTAAGTAATAAGGAAGAGTCATGTTGTTAGTAAGGAACCATACATGCTTGAACGGTATAGTATAGCATCCTAGTTACATGAGGAAATGTACCAATGTTTTATGTTGACTAGGAAAAGAACCCATGGACTCTAGTCGGGTAGGTTCTAATTTAAAATGGAACCATTGTATATGAGCACCCTTCATTCATAGCAAAAAGGGTTGAGAAGTTCTAATAGTGGTAGCTTGATAAAAAGCTAGCTTAGGGTCTTCAAGTACCCTAGAGGTCGTCGACCATCAAGACCGCATCCTACCCCCTTAGAATAAATGGATAGATCTCACCTCGGGCATCGACGGATCTTAACCAATGTAGGTTGACCGTGGGCCGAGAGTGTTGGTAGAATCCAAGTTAGGGGCAGGGATGAGTGAGAGAGATCTCATTACCAGAGTCTTGGATCGAGGGACCACGAGTTGGACCGTGTTAATCTAAGTTGGAAACCATGTAATATTGCATAGGAGTAGTAACATCATTAGGGTAGTGACCTATAAACTCATTACTTAACCTTTTCGCCAGAAGGAAGGGGAGTTGGTAGTAGGGTGCACCGTACGACCAAACCTTTCTTTGGGGCCAACCTTAGGTGGTGTTATTTGGTTGTACCTTCCCATCAAAGGGATACGTACGGTGCCTTCCCACGAGTTGGGAGCACGGGTTGCGTATCTCGCTCTGTTAATTCCTGAAATACCGTGGCTTGGGGTGCCACAGGATGCATTGTGCAGTCCTGCGCTTGCGAGACCCCAGAGGGTGCCACAGGGTAGGCTTCGTGCTACCCTGCACTTGCGAGACCCTATGGTTTGATTTTGGAACGAGACCCGATACACTTGGATCGTCTGGTTTGGAGTGAGGTCCGGCATGCCGGGTAGTAGTGGCAAACGGAGACACCATAAGCAGACTGCATAGGGGGACTTGACCCCTTCTGCAACCTCACAGAGTCATGGGTATTGTCAGAAACAGATTGTGTACAATTAGAATTCATAACGCGGGTTCAATCCCTATATATGAAGAAACGGCTTGAGATGGGGCGCATGTATTATGGGTTGCATGTTGATTTCGGAGACTTTGCTGGCATCAGAATATGAGCATCCTGGTTTAGTTGACATGGCATTAGTATCCTAGCTTAGTTGACAGTGCATTAGTATTCTAGTTTAGTTGACAGTGCATTGGTATTCCAGTTTAGTTGACATTTATTAGATTCTAATCACTGCACTCACGAACACTTAAACTACACCGACATATTTTACCATGTTTGTATATGCTTGTTTTGGAGATTCGCTGCTATGATATCAGCCTTTAAGCGTCAGTGAATACTGACGTCCCCACTTCAATAGGTTGTGGATACAAGATCGCGAACCAGAAGGACTCTAGTCGAGGCATGATCTACAAGTGAAAAAGCAATGATTATCTTTTATTCATGTACACTCTGATGTAACTTATTGTATTAGTGAAAACACTCGGCCTGTAATATTATGTTAATAAAAAGTTTTAAATTTTCCTGATTCTGTGTATTGTGACTAATTGAATGAAAAGGTCCTGGCTCGTGTCTCGGTTTCCCAGTATATGGAAAACGGGGCGCTACAGAGTGGTATCAGAGCCGACTTCAATTTATAGTCTAACATAGAGGGGAAATATACTTAGGTGCCTTGTAGGGATTAGGCTTTCTTTTAGCTGGTTGTAGATAATTATAATTCATACTGTTGTTCCTTCAACTTATGTATTATGATGTTCTATATCTATGCCAATTTCCGTGTCCACTCCATACAGGATGTCGAACGGAGCAGTTTCCCCAGGAATTGGAGGAGCACACGGAGTTGTAGTCGAGGTGGACTCGGACCTGGAGCCCATCACAGATGGGGACGGGTCACCGGTTGGAGTCGGATTGGCCAATGGAACCACCGCAGCTGCCACAGCAGGGGGTGCCCCTGCCAATGGCCAGATCCCAGCACCACCACCCCCACCACCTCCCCTGCATAACCCAGTACAGCAAGCTTTCGACCAGGTCTTTCAGGATCTTGAGACATGGGGATGGTGCCATGTCTGCCTGGAGAACAGGATGGACTCATGTGAGTTCGTAGCCCTCAACAATGAGAAAGAAATAGTGGAGTTAAGGAGGGCAAGGGCAAGGGCAGACCGTAAGATAGTGATCCTAAAGCACACCCACCGTGTCCAATTTGCGCGCCTGGAGTACAAATGCGCGGAGCTGCAGGCACAGATCTCACAGCTACTTGCACTGTTGGCACCACCACCTGGTGAAGGGGACGGGACCTCTAGTAGTACTGACTAGGCAGTTAGGTGCCCTAGACTATTTTGTTATTTTGGATATTTTGCTTCCTACTGTATGATATAAATGTAAGGAAGGTAATGCAATGTAAGACCTGGGGTTATGATAAAATGAAGTTAGCTTTATGTTTTCTGCAAATCTTATGTGCATGTTAAATTGGATGGATGTTATTATTATTACTATTTTTATAACAAATATGATGCCCTGTGTATTCCGTTACTCTCTTCTACCAGATGTCTCGCAGGACCAGGAATGGTAGGACCGACAATCTGGAAGGCGAGGGCAGTGGAGGCAATGGCACAGGTCTTGATTTGGAGACGGAATTTGCTCGTATGTACCAGGCCTTGGGTGACCTAGCAGAGGCGAGCCGAAACAATGCGCGGCAACCAGGAGCACCCGGAGGTAACCGGGGAGCAGTAGCCACCGATCCCATTAAGATGGTCGAATCATTCCGAATGATGAGGCCGCCCATTTTTGAAGGCAAGGCAGACCCAACGATGGCTGATGACTGGATTCGTCAAGTCGAGATAGTGTTTGAGGTGATGTTGACGCCAGAGGACAGCAAGGTCAGGTTGGCCAGCATTCTGCTAGAAAAAGACGCCGGAGTCTAGTGGCAATCAGTAAAAAGAGGCATAGGCGAAGGGCCCATTACCTGGGAGGATTTCCTAGCAGAATTCAGGCAACACTATTTCCCGCTGGACGTGCAAGAAGAGAAAGCCATGGAGTTCCACAACCTAGAACAAGGAAGCATGACGGTTCGAGAATACGAGACCAAGTTCACCCAGCTTTCCCGCTATGCCCCTGAAATGGTACAAGATGAAGTCAAGAAGACGAAAAGGTTTGAGCAGGGGCTGAGGCCCGCACTTAGGACCAAGATTATACCGTTTTGCATTCGGAGGTTTGAGAAGCTAGTCCGTCGAGCAGCTACGACAGAGTTGGACATGAATAAAGGGCCAAAACTGCAGGAAAACACTGGAAGGTGGGACAAGGGAAAGAGGCATGCACCAGCGTCAGAATTTAGGAACCAGGGTGGGAACCCAAAATTTCAAAAGAAGGTTAGCAACACCAGCGACATCGAGCCAGGGAACTGCTTCACATGTGGCGAGCCAGGGCATTTCAAGAGCCAATGCCCCAAGAATATGAACCCTCTGAATAATGCTCGCTCCTGTTACAATTGCGGGAAGGTTGGCCATATTCGGCCAAACTATCCCCAACTTCGAAGGGGCGACGGTGGGCCGGCTCCCAAGACAAACAAAAAGGGGATAAACCGCCAAGGGAGGGCATTTGCACTCACAGAGGAAGACGCCAATAAAGACGAGGGAGTTATCACCGGTAGGTGAAGGATCATGGCTAAGCTTTTGTAGTATTTTGAATATTTTGGCATAAGATAGTATTGATGTAATCGCTTTTGTAAACAGGTTGGATTAATATATATGAAATCCAGGCAACTGTTTTATTTGATAGTGGGTCATCTCATTCCTTTGTGTCTGGAGCATTCTCTAAGAAGTTGAAATGCACCCAGGAGGCAACTCCGGAATCAGTTTTGCTAGTAGGTACCCCATCTGGAGCAACTCTCCCTGCAAATTCATGCTACAAGGGATGCAATCTCCGGATCGACAGGGAGACCCTGAGTATAGACTTGCTAGAGTTGGGCTTTGTAGGGACAGACGTGATTATCGGGATGGACTGGATGTCCAGGCATAATGCTAGCATCGATTGCAAGGAGAAGAGGGTAACCATTACCCCATCCGGGGGACCGGAGCTTGTGTTCCAAGGAAGGAAGAAGCAGAGTGCGGAGATTCTTACAGCAGCGACTAAGGTATTAGTGCCAAGTGAAGTCAAGGCGATACCAATCGTACGAAAATTTCCCCACGTATTTTTAGAAGAATTACCCGGACTCCCGCCGCAAAGGGATGTTTAGTTTAGCATTACTACCCAGCCAGGCAGCGCACCAGTGTCGAAAACACCCTATCGGATGGCACCAGTAGAGCAGAAGGAAGTAAAGGAGCAAATTGAAGAACTGCTACGGAAAGGGTTCATCAGGCCAAGTGCCTCACCCTGGGGAGCACCTGTACTACTAGTGAAGAAGAAAGATGGAACCTCGAGGATGTGCATCGATTACCGGGAGTTGAACAAGGTCACTATTCGGATCCGGTACCCCATTCCCAGGATTGATGACTTGTTTGATCAGCTTCAGGGAGCGGCTGTATTTTCAAAGATTGATCTGCGTTCAGGCTATCATCAAGTTCGGATCAGAGAGGAAGATATACCCAAGACTGCATTCCGAACTCGGCATGGTCATTATGAGTTTTTAGTAATGCCATTCGGGGTGACAAATGCTCCAGCAATCTTCATGGACATGATGAACCGCATCTTGCGGCCATTCATCGATTCCTTCGTGGTTGTCTTTCTAGACGATATCTTGGTATATTCAAAAACAGAAGAGGAACATGCTGAGCATTTAACTGCAGTATTGGCCAAGCTACAAGAACATCAGCTATATGCCAAACTGACAAAGTGTGAATTCTGGAAGTCAGAAGTGGCATTCTTGGGCCATGTCCTTTCTAAGGAGGGAGTGGCTATAGACCTGCAGAAGATAGAGGCAGTAAGAGATTGGCCCCAGCCGAGAACTGTGAAGGAGGTCAGAAGCTTCTTAGGCATGACAGGGTACTACTAGAAGTTCATCCAGAACTATGACAGAATTGCCGTACCACTTACTGCCCTGACCAAGAAAAACATGAGTTTTGATTGGACTGAGAAATGTGAAGATAGTTTCCAGGAGCTGAAGAACAAATTGATTTCTGCACCAATTTTGGTTCTGCCTCAACCAGATAAAGGATACGTAATCTTCAATGACGCTTCGTTTTTGGGGTTCGGATGTGTTCTGATGCAAGAAGGAAGGGTCATAGCATACGGATCAAGGCAACTTCGACCACATGAGAAGAATTACCCGACACATGACTTAGAATTGGCTGCGATAATCTTTGCTCTGAAATTGTGGCGGCACTATGTCTATGGATCGAAGGTGGAAATGTTTACCGACCATAAAAGCTGAAGTATATCTACCAACAAAAGGATCTGAATCTCAGGCAAAGGCGATGTTTGGAGGTTCTGGAAAACATAAGACCAGAAATTTTATATCACCCAGGAAAGGCCAATGTCGTGGCCGATGCGCTCAGTAGAAAATGAATTGTGGCCATGCTCACTGTGATAAGACGAGAGCTAGAAGATGAGATCAGACAAGCCGGTATTGAACAAGTTGTTCAAGATTTAAGCACCATTTTGGCAAATCTAGAATTACATCCAAGTCTGAATGACCAAGTCAAGAAGGCTCAATGGGGGGATGCAGAGATTGAAGCACAAAAGCAGCTAGTCAACGAAGGGAAGGCCTCAGAGTTCAGTATAAGGGAAGGGTCGCTTTGGTTTGGGAGCAGGTTGTGTGTGCCAAGAATCAACGAATTGCGGGAAGATATCATAAAGGAGGCACACTCCACCTTACTCACAGTTCACCCAGGAAGCACAAAGATGTATAAGGATATAAAACAACATTTTTGGTGGACTGGAATGAAGCGAGATGTGACAGAGTTTGTGGCCAAATGCCTTACATGCCAGAAAGTCAAGGCGGAAAACCAGAGACCAGGAGGTCTACTACAGCCACTACCCATTCCAGTGTGGAAATGGGAGAACATCAGCATGGATTTCATCACAGGACTGCCCAGAAGTTCAAAGGGGAACGACTCAATTTGGGTAGTAGTGGACCGCTTGACAAAGACCGCACATTTCCTTCAAGTAAAGACGACTTGGTCGGTGGAAAAGCTAGCAGAGGTCTACATAGAAGGCATTGTAAAGCTACATGGGGTGCCAGTGTCAATCGTTTCCGTCCGGGATGCTAGGTTTAAGTCCCGATTTTGGCAGAGTCTGCAAGAGGCCTTAGGAACGAGACCAGACTTTAGCACAGCTTTCCACCCGCAAACGGATGGGCAGACAGAAAGGGTTAACAGAATTCTCGAGGATATGCTGAGAGCATGCATAATGGACTTCGGAGGAAGCTGGGAACGACACTTAGCATTGGTAGAGTTTGCATATAATAACAGCTATCAAGCAAGTATTGGGATGGCTCCATATGAAGCGTTGTATGGAAGGAGGTGTAGGACCCCTGTGTGCTGGTTTGAAGTAGGTGAAAGACAATTGTTCGGACCTGAAATAGTGCAACAAACATCCGAAAAGATCGAACTAATCAGGAAAAGGATGCAAGCAGCACAAACCAGACAGAAGAGCTATGTTGACAACCGCCGACGAGACCTAGAATTCGAGGAAGGTGATTCGGTATTTCTGAAAGTCTCACCTACAAGGAGAGTGGTCAGATTCGGAAGAGGCGGCAAGCTAGCACCAAGGTATATTGGACCCTACCAGATTTTGAAAAGGATCAGAAAGACGGCATACAAACTAGAGCTACCAGCCGAATTGTCCCATGTACATGATGTGTTCCACATTTCAATGCTGAAGAAATATGTACCAGATCCCAGTCATCAGCTGCCAGATGTCCCTGAAGACCTACAAGTGGACCTTACATATAAGGAGCGACCGGTGAAAGTCATCGATCGTCGGGATTAAGTACTGAGAAACAAGACTATTCCGATGGTCAAGATTCTTTGGAGGAACCAATTCGTGGAAGAAGCCACTTGGGAGATGGAAAGCCAGATGAAGCTCTCTTTTCCCGAGTTATTTTGAGTATCGTTGTTTTCTCCTCGCCCCACTTAGCACAGTTCTGAGGACAGAACTATTCTAAGGAGGGAGTATTGTAATATCTCGTTCGACTATTAATAATATTATATTTTTATTAGTATTCAACTACTTAATTATTTTTACTTTTCTCCATGAAGAGTTATCTTTTAGCCATGACAACCTAATTGACAATTAGGAATTGTTGGATAGTTAAACCTAAGGTTAAAAGACACAAGGGATTAAGGAATTCTTCTAGAACTCTCTCTCTTCCACATCACCCTCCACCTCACCTAAAGCACCATACCCTCACCATACTTCCACCTCATCCTCTCCTTCCCTAGTAGAAACCGGCCCCAAAATATGGGGGGGGGGGGGGGAGGGGGTTTTGTGCAATTGTGTGGGTGCACATTTGTACTCTCCACCCTTCTCTCCACCTATAAATACCCCCTCCCTCCACCTTTGTCTCATTTAGAAAGACAAAAAGAAAGAAAGGAAAAAGAATGAGTGAACTACTAACTTGAGAGTTTTTCTTTGTAGGTTTAGTAGGAATTCTAAGAGCTTAGGAGAAAGAGTAGGAGTGATAGCAAGTCCTTCCTACAAGAAAAGGAGGTGGGGGTTTCTCTTTTGTTTGTTTGTTTGTTTGAATTGTTGTTTTGATGTTTCTTCTTCTTCTTATCCTCCTTATTTACTTTTCTTTTTGGTGTGGTTATTTTGTAGTAGTGTGGTTGTATGGGTTTCTTATCTTGTATGTTGTAGCATAATCACCAAAAAAAAACGGAAAATAATGATAAGAACTTTTATGGAACACATAAGGAAAGAATGTTGTTAGTAGTTATTGTTTGACTAATAAAAGAACTAACTACTTGGACTATTTCATTAAGCATATGGAACAATGGCATAAGAAGGAGGAATGGTGGAGTTGATTGTGTTATTGAATGAACAAATTGACATAAACATATGCATATGTGTGTACATACCCATTGGGATGTAGAACTCAAACTTGACATAGGCATAGTAGAATTTTTATATGCATTGAAGTAGTAAACTCAACAAATAAACTCTTATTCTTTTACTATTTGCTCTCTACTTGAAATGCTAATTTTGGTTACAAAAGAAAAAGGAAAAAGAAAGGAATG
Source organism: Hemerocallis citrina (assembly GCA_017893485.1). NCBI lineage: Eukaryota > Viridiplantae > Streptophyta > Magnoliopsida > Asparagales > Asphodelaceae > Hemerocallis > Hemerocallis citrina. Next base: position 208,747,412 of record CM030362.1, read on the forward strand.
CTAAGTAGGTTTGCAACTCATTATGTGTAATTGTAGATCATAAAGAAAGAAAGAAAGAAGGAAAGATAAATAGTCCTTGTAATAGCTAGTAACTAGTTAACCATGCTTAGATGATTAGAAAATACCATGCTTAATTAATGTTTATGATTCAGTTAGTAGGTATTCATGATTAATGGTATCCATGCTTAATGATATTCATGCTTAAAGCATAGTAGATACTCATGCTTAAGTTAAGGTAACTATCCATGGTTAGTTGTAGTAATTTTTATGTTAGGTTCTATCCATGCTAAGATTGTTGTAGAAACTCATGCTATGTTGTAGGTTGATACTTAACTAGTATACATGTCTAGAATGTTACTAAAATGTACACCATGCTTTATGTTAATGTTAAAGTAGCATATCATGTTTAGGAATGATATACATGCTTAGAATGTTGTAGGAATAATGCTAAAATTATCTATCATGTTTAGGAATGATATACATGCTTAGAATGTTGTAGGATTAATGCTAAAATTATCTATCATGTTTAGGAATGATATACATGCTTAGAACGTTGTAGGATTAATGCTAAAATTATCTATCATGTTTAGGAATGATATACATGCCAGAATGTTGTAGGATTAATGATAAAATTATCTATCATGTTTAGGAATGATATACATGCTTAGAATGTTGTAGGATTAATGCTAAAATTATCTATCATGTTGAGGAATGATATACATGCTTAGAATATTGTAGGATTAATGCTAAAATTATCTATCATGTTTAGCAATGATATACATGCTTAGAATGTTTTAGGATTAATGTTAAAATTATCTATCATGTTTAGGAATGATATACATGCTTAGAATGTTGTAGGATTAATGCTAAAATTATATATCATGTTTAGGAATGATATACATGCTTGGAATGTTGTAGGATTAATGCTAAATTTTTCTATCATGTTTAGGAATGATATACATGCTTAGAATGTTGTAGGATTAATGCTAAAATTATCTATCATGTTTAGGAATGATATACATGCTTAGAATGTTGTAGGATTAATGCTAAAATTATCTATCATGTTTAGGAATGATATACATGCTTAGAATGTTGTAGGATTAATGCTAAATTTTTCTATCATGTTTAGGAATGATATACATGCTTAGAATGTTGTAGGATTAATGCTAAAATTATCTATCATGTTTAGGAATGATATACATGCTTAGAATGTTGTAGGATTAATGCTAAATTTTTCTATCATGTTTAGGAATGATATACATGCTTAGAATGTTGTAGGATTATTGCTAAAATTGCCTATCATGTTAGGAATGATGTATACCCATGCTAAGTTTATATACATGCTTAGAACGTTGTAGGATTAATGTAAAAAAATTACTTACCATGTTTAGGGATAATATAGAAGTATATATACATGCTTAGAATTGTTGTAAGTTCATACTAGCTATATATCCATGCTTAAGATTGCTACAAGTGCATGCTAAATCGCATTCACAATTAAGAGTGTTATAAGTTGATGGTTATGTCGTATACACCATGTTTTAGTGGTGGGAGATTGATGCTTGCAATTGCATACGATGCTTGAATTGCCATAGGCTAAGTAATAAGGAAGAGTCATGTTGTTAGTAAGGAACCATACATGCATGAACGGTATAGTATAGCATCCTAGTTACATGAGGAAATGTACCAATGTTTTATGTTGACTAGGAAAAGAACCCATGGACTCTAGTCGGGTAGGTTCTAATTTAAAATGGAACCATAGTATATGAGCACCCTTCATTCATAGCAAAAAGGGTTGAGAAGTTCTAATAGTGGTAACTTGAAAAAAGCTAGCTTAGGGTCTTCAAGTACCCTAGAGGTCGTCGACCATCAAGACCGCATCCTACCCCCTTAGAATAAATGGATAGATCTCACCTCGGGCATCGACGGATCTTAACCGATGTAGGTTGACCGTGGGCCGAGAGTGTTGGTACAATCCAAGTTAGGGGCAGGGATGAGTGAGAGAGATCTCATTACCAGAGTCTTGGATCGAGGGACCACGAGTTGGACCGTGTTAATCTAAGTTGGAAACCATGTAATATTGCGTAGGAGTAGTAACTTCATTAGGGTAGTGACCTATAAACTCATTACTTAACCTTTTCGCCAGAAGGAAGGGGAGTGTGTAGTAGGGTGCACCGTACGACCAAACCTTTCTTTGGGGCCAACCTTAGGTGGTGTTATTGGGTTGTACCTTCCCGTCAAAGGGATACGTACGGTGCCTTCCCACGAGTAGGGAGCACGGGTTGCGTATCTCGCTCTGTTAATTTCTAAAATACCGTGGCTTGGGGTGCCACAGGATGCATTGTGCAGTCCTGCGCTTGCGAGGCCCCAGAGGGTGCCTCAGGGTAGGCTTCGCGCTACCCTGCGCTTGCGAGACCCTATGTTTTGATTTTGGAACGAGGCCCGATACACTGGGATCGTCTGGTTTGGAGTGAGGTCCAGCATGCCGGGTAGTAGTGGCAAACGAAGACACCATAAGCAGACTGCATCGGGGGACTCGACCCCTTCTGCAACCTCACAGAGTCATGGGTATTGTCAGGAACAGGTTGTGTACAATTAGAATTCATAACGCGGGTTCAATCCCTATATATGAAGAAACGGATTGAGATGGGGCGCATGTAGTATGGGCTGCATGTTGCTTTCGGAGACTTGCTGGCATTAGAATATGAGCATCCTGGTTTAGTTGACATGGCATTAGTATCCTAGCTTAGTTGACAGTGCATTAGTATTCTAGTTTAGTTGACAGTGCATTGGTATTCCAGTTTAGTTGACATTTATTAAATTCTAATCACTGCACTCACGAACACTTAAACTACACCGACATATTTTACCATGTTTGTATATGCTTGTTTTGGAGATTCGCTGCTATGATATCAGCCTTTAAGCGTCAGTGAATACTGACGTACCCACTTCAATAGATTGTGGATACAAGATGGCGAACCAGAAGGACTCTAGTCGAGGCATGATCTACAAGTGAAAAAGCAATGATTATCTTTTATTCATGTACACTCTGATGTAACTTATTGTATTAGTGGAAACACTCGGCCTGTAATATTATGTTAATAAAAAGTTTTAAATTTTCCTGTTTCTGTGTATTGTGACTAATTGAATGAAAAGGTCCTGGCTCGTGTCTCGGTTTCCCAGTATATGGAAAACGGGGCGCTACAGCTCCTCCCTCGCCAAGAAGCCCCCGCAGAACTTCTCTGACCTCCTCCTCCATAGCGAAAAGTATATTCGGTCCGAGGAAGCTGAGCACCGCCCCAACTTTGAGGGGCCTTCCTCCGGGTCCAAGAGAAAGGGAACAGAAGAAGAAGGAGCCAAGAAGCTCCAGAAAGACAATGGCGGACAGCGCCGACCTCCCGCCATATTCGAAAAGTTCACACCTCTTAACGGCAACATTTCCACAATTCTCATGGAAGTTGAGAAGGAAGGGGTGCTGCCCCCTGCGCCAAAAATGAACACCCCTGGCAAAAGGAGGGATAAAGAGAAGTGGTGCCGCTATCACCGGGACCATGGCCACGATACTAATGATTGTCGGGCCCTTAAAAACGAGATAGAAACCCTCATCCAGAGGGGTCAGCTAACCAAGTTAGTGAGAAAGGACCGAACCGATCTCCCTCCCCCACCTCGGGGGGCTAACAATCGTCCTGAACGCGATGAAACGCCCGAATTCAAAGAGGAGCGTGTCCTACACCTTATTCATGGGGGCCCAATGGGGGGCTCCTCCAACTCCTCTCGAAAGGCGTTTATAAGGGAAGTCAATTCGGTTCGCGCCATACCTCCTCCTAAAGGCCTCGGAGTGCCCCTCACATTTTCAGATGAAGACCTTGAGGGTGTCCGAACCTCCCATTGTGACGCACTTGTCATCAACCTCCATATGGCGAACTTTAAAGTGGAAAGGATCCTGGTGGACATTGGCAGCTCCGTTAACATCCTCTTCCTCGCCACTTTCAAAGGCCTCAAACTATCCCGGGACAGACTTAAGCCCATCGGCTACACACTCCAAGGGTTCACGGGAGTGCCAGTGACTATTGAAGGGGTGATCACCCTCGACGTAACCGCTGGCAAAACTCCTACTACCCGAACGAAGTCGATGGACTTTATGTTCGTGGATGTCCCTGCAGCATATAATGTCATCTTGGGTCGGCCCGGCTTAGCTGCTCTCGAAGCCATCCCTTCTGCCTATGACCTCAAGATGAAATTCCCCACCCGGGCAGGAGTAGGGGAAGTAAAAGGCAATCAGGAAACAGCCCGCAGATGCTACACGACCTCTACTATGGGTCCAGTCCTTTCCCTCGAAACTATTGAAATCCCCCAAGATGTTGTCCGACCAACGTCCGAGCCGGTGGATGAGTTGGAGGAAGTGCTCTTCTCTTAGCCGGATCCGAGCCGAAAGTTCTTTGTCAGCAAGATCCTCCCATCTGCCCTATGCTCCGACATAGTCCAGTGCATCCGAAGGAACCGCGACCTCTTTGCTTGCTCCGACATGCCCGGAATTTCCGAAAAGCTTTTAGTCCACCACCTCAGCGTCGCTCCGGGGTCCAAACCGGTCCAACAGAAGAGGCGCAAGTTCGCTCCCGAGCGCCAACAGGCTATAAAAGAGGAGGTGGACAAACTCTTGAAGGCTCGGTTCATACAAGAGGTAAATTATCCCGAATGGCTCTCGAATGTAGTAATAGTGAAAAAGTCCAATGGGACCTGGAGGATCTGTATCGACTTTACCGACCTCAACAAGGCATGCCCCAAAGATCCATTCCCTCTTCAAAGTATCGATACTTTGATTGACGCCACTTCGGGCTATGAACTCCTCAGCTTCATGGACGCATTCTCAGGCTACAATCAGATTTGTATGTTTCCCCCGGATATCCTGAATACCTCCTTTGTAACCGATCAGGGCCTCTACTGCTACAGGGTAATGCCCTTCGGTTTGAAGAATGCAGGTGCCACTTATCAATGCCTTATCAACAAGGTTTTTCAAGCACAGATCGGCCGAAATATGGAGGTATATGTTGACGATATGCTTGTGAAGAGCATCCACGGGGCCGATCATGTGGCCGATCTGCAAGAGGCGTTCGACGTACTCAGGAAACACGATATGAGGCTCAATCCGAACAACTGTGCGTTCGGAGTCTCGTCGGGAAAATTCCTAGGCGTCATGGTCAGCCAAAGAGGAATCGAGGCCAACTCCGGGAAGATCAAAGCTATATTAGACATGGCTCCCTCGAAGAATGTTAAAGAGGTTCAGAAGCTAACGGGTCGCCTGGCAGCCAAAGGGCGCTTCCTCTCCAAGTCAGGGGAGAAGTGTCTTCCCTTCTTCAAGGCTCTCAGGGGGGCTAAAGGCTTCGAGTGGGGTCAGTAGCAACAAGACTTATTCGATCAGCTGAAGGCTTACCTAGTGAACCCTCCTCTCCTCAGCAAGCCTGTTCCCGGGGGAACCCTCTACCTCTACTTAGCCGCCTCCGAGCAGACCCTCAGCACCGTCCTCATAAGGGAAGAAGATAAGACTCAAAAGCCCATCTATTACGTGAGCAAGGTACTTCGGGATGCCGAGCTCCGCTACCCGAGGATAGAGAAGATGGCATACGCCTTAGTCATGGCCGCAAGAAAGCTCCGCCCATATTTCCAATCCCATTCGGTGGTCGTTCTTACCGACCAACCACTGAAGCAAGTTTTCCACAAACCAGAGACCTCCGGGCGCCTCATGAAGTGGTCTATCGAGCTGAGCCAGCATGATATAACGTATCAGCCTCGGACCGCGATCAAGACTCAGGCCTTAGCTGAATTCATAGTTGAAAGTACCATCCCCGAGGTCAGCCAAGCAATGAAGGGACCGCCTGTCTGGTCGGTTTATGTAGATGGATCATCTTGTAACGAGGGAAGTGGAGCCGGGGTCATTCTGGCCGGCCCAGATGATTTCATCCTCCAATACTCCCTCCGCATCAACTTCAATGCCTCTAACAACGAAGCAGAATATGAAGCACTCATAATCGGCCTCAGAATGGCTCGCAATGCAGGGGCGCAGCGCCTCCGGATCTTTAGCGACTCTCAGCTGGTCGTAAATCAGGTCCTAGGCGAGTACGAGGCACGAGATGACCGAATGGCTAAGTACCTAGCCAAGGTCAGGAATCTCACGGCCCTATTTGAAGAAGCTCTCATCCAGCGAATCCCCCGAGAAGAGAATTCCCAAGCCGATGCCCTCTCCAAGCTAGCCTCCTCCTCCCTCCAAAGTCTGGAGCAGACAGTCTTGATCGAGGTGCTCCCGAAGCCAAGTATAGAGGATGAAACTTCCGACTCGATGGAGTCGCTACCTGTCCTGCTTCAAGATAACTGGATGAAACTCCTGGTAGAATTCCTAAGGGATGGGCTCCTCTCCGAAGACCCTAAAGAAGCTTACCGAGTGAGAACCCGAGCAGAGCGATACACACTTATCGAGGGCATCCTATACAAGCGCTCCTTCACACAAGTAGACGACATGCCTTATTTGAGATGCCTTTCCCCGGAACAAGCCGATTACGCCCTGCAGGAGCTCCATGAAGGCATCGGCAGGGCACATTCAGGGTCCACATCCCTAGCCCAGAAAGTGTTGAATTATGGATATTTCTGGCCTACTCTCCTTCAAGATGCCGAACTACACGTTTGGCAATGCATCTCTTGTCAGAAATACTCCAACGTCCGTCGCCTCCCACAAGCTCCACTCACCTCCCTATCAAGTCCTATCCCTTTCGCAATGTGGGGGATGGATTTACTAGGATCATTCCCACCAGCTCCCGGCCAACTCAAATTCTTAGTCGTGGCAATCGACTACTTCTCGAAGTGGATAGAGGCCGAGCCCTTGGCCACAATCACCGAGAACAAAGTACTTCAGTTCTTCTGGAAGAACGTTATCTGCCGATTCGGTGTCCCTCGAGTCCTCATAATAGACAACGGAACCCAGTTTACCGGGGCTGCCTTCCGAGCTCTATGTGAAGACCTCGCCATACAACAACGTTTCTCCTCCGTCTCCCATCCACAGTCGAATGGTCAAGTGGAGAATGCTAACCGACAGATCCTCTCTGGTATTAAGAAAAGGTTGAATAAGTGCTCTAAAGGATTATGGGGATCAGCTCCCAGGAGAGTCGCCATTCAACCTCACATATGGGTCCGAGGCTGTGATCCCGTTGGAAGTCGGCATACCTTCTCCTCGCCTTCTTGCCTACGAAGAAGAACAGAATGCCAGAGAACTTCGGGCAAACTTAGACTTGGTCGACGAGCTACGGGAAAGAGTGTCAATCCGCCAACAGGGTTATTGGAGGAGGATAGAGTTGGCGTACAATAAGAGAGTCCGTCCTACCGACCTCAAAGAAGGAAGTTAGCAATCTCTTTTCCTGGTCAGAAGAGTAAACTAGCTCCAAATTGGGAGGGACCCTACAAGATCACCAAAGTAGTTCGGCCCGGGACATATTGTCTAGAAGACCTCGAAGGCAGAGAGATCCCCAGGACTTGGAATGCTGACCATCTTTTGAAATACCAAGAGAGAGCATTAACGCCTCTCTAAGTATTCTGGGATGTCGAACCGTTCCTCTCCTTTTGCTTGTATTGTTTCCTTTATGTAATAACGGCTCGCAACTTAGAAGCAGCCAACTATTAGTTATCAATAAAGAAAGTTTTTTCATATTTTACTTGTAAAATTGCTTGTATCTCTCTGCTTTTACTCTTCACCCTAACGACGAGTTCGGAGCCCAACACTTGGCTCGACTCCTCTTCGCAAGCTCACTCTTAAGCGGGCTAGAAGGGGTTCGCCATTCGGAATTGCTCCCACAACCGTCGAACAAACTCTAACGACGAGTTCGGAGTCCAACACTTGGCTCGAATCCTTTTCGCAAGCTCGCTCTTAAGCAGGCTAGAAGGGGTTCGCCATTCAGAATTGCTCCCACAACCGTTGAACAAACTCTAACAATGAGTTCGGAGTCCAACACCTGGCTCGACTCCTCTTCGCAAGCTCGCTCTTAAGCGGGCTAGAAGGGGTTCGCCATTCGGAATTGCTCCCACAACCGTTGAACAAACTCTAACGACGAGTTCGGAGTCCAACACTTGGGTCGACTCCTCTTCGCAAGCTCGCTCTTAAGCGGGCTAGAAGGGGTTTGCCACTCGGAATTGCTCCCACAACCGTTGAACAAACTCTAACGACGAGTTTGCAGTCCAACACTTGGCTCGACTCCTCTTCGCAAGCTCGCTCTTAAGCGGGCTAGAAGGGATTCGCCATTCGGAATTGCTCCCATAACCATTGAACAATCTCTAACGACGAGTTCGGAGTCCAACACTTGGCTCGACTCCTCTTCGCAAGCTCTCTTAAGCGGGCTAGAAGGGGTTCGCCATTCGGAATTGCCCCCACAAACGTTGAACAAACTCTAACGACGAGTTCGGAGTCCAACACTTGGGTCGACTCCTCTTCGCAAGCTCGCTCTTAAGCGGGCTAGAAGGGGTTCGCCATTCGGATTTGCTCCCACAACCGTTGAACAAACTCTAACGACGAGTTCGGAGTCCAACACTTGGCTCAACTCCACTTCTGGCTTGCTTAGTCAAAAGTTGGAGGAGTTATACTTAAACTAATACCAGCCAATGCAACCTTCGAACATCAGAAGCAAAACAAACTTTTTTATTAAGAGCTCAAACAAGACTGACACTCCAATAGAGTTTTTACAATAACTTGAAGAGCATAATACAACTTGTTTAGCGCTTCTTTGGAAGGGAAACGCTTCGGTTCAGAGACACACGAGGGCGGCGTCGCCTTACCTCTGAGCTCGACTCTAAACCAGCGAAGCAAGAACCCCCTTCGCCGCTGATTCTAGCTGTGGCCTCAACTGAGGCGCCACTAGATGAAACAGCTACACTGCTTTGAGCGTCAGTTGGGCTCTGCCTAACGGCAAGCAAACGAGTTGCAAGTTCGTAGAACGAGATTCCTCTTTCGCTCTCTTCGCGAGTACACGACGTACTGCGAACATTGATCCTTACGGGTTGAGGTTTCAGCGTTGCAATCCCCTCCTCTAGCTCGACGATCCTATCTCTCAGAATATCGCCCTCCGCCGATACTTTGAAACGGGAATGTTTAGACGAGCCTGCGAGGTTAGTGATATCGGCCACAATACGACGGAAATGAGTCACTTCGATACCCCTGTCGATCGTGATCCTCCTCAGTTTGTCAATTCTTGTCGTCAATTCATTGCGCTCGGACATCAACTTCCCCACCCTCGAAGCTAACTCCTCTTCCTTCGCCGAATGTTCTTTCACCGTTACCTCCAAATGACGAACCTCCTCCAGTAGTTCACTATTCCTTTGGTCGACATCGAAGAGCTCCTTACGGAGCAACTCTATCTCGCCTTCGAGACGAGTCTCTCGAGGTTGCTTCCACAGTTGCCTCAACTCGCGAAAATACCCTCTCGCAGTTGCTTTGATGTCCTCCAATTTCAAGAAGTCGTAAAACGAGTTATCCCGACTGCGAGAAAGAGCCCGCTTCGTTTTCTTCAGCTCAGTAAGAAGATGGGAGACCTCAGTAACCGGACCCAACTCGACCTGAAAGTGGAGGAATATCAAAAGAAGTCTTCAATACTTACGGACACAATCCGAACAAAAGGAGCTGAACACTTTGCGAAATTTCGAAATATTCAGCCAAAACACCAAAAAGGAAACCGTTTCATTAAAAGTCCAAGATTTACAAAAAGCGGTGGCCAGTCCGCCGTTAGGCATTACAAAAAAAAATAGGGGGAAGAACAAGAAAATGAGAAGAGACGACAAAGTCAGGGGTCGACCTCATCATCGCTCGGCACGGCTACAATCGCACCCTCGGCACCCACCTCGTCTTCGGTGTCTTCGCCCTCCTGCTTAGGAGCGAGCTCGGCCAGGGGTAGCGCTTCCTCACCCTCTACGGGTTCGTAGAAGTAGTAGGACGAGACGTCAAATCTTTGGTTCCGAGCGGCGATATGCTTCAGCGCTCGGCCGTACGCCTCCTCCATGTTGGTCAACATGTGAACCTCGGCCTCGTCCTGAACCTTCGACGCATGATCGCTCAGGGCCTCCTCCGACGCCTTCAGGGCCTTAGACAGCTCTCCTTCGAGTCGAGCCGTCTCCTTTTCTAGGGTCTCGACCTTGGAAGCCTCGGCGGCCGAGCTCCTCAGCGCCTCGGCGAGCTTAGCCTTTAGGTCGGCAACTTCAGCCTCGAGAGAAGCAGAATGCAACTGCTCGGCCTCCAGCTGCTTCACCGCCTTAGACCGGTCCGACCGTTCCCGGTCGTTCAGAACGGTCATCTCCTTTTCCTTGCTCGCGAACTCCTCGAGCAAATAATTGAAGTGGCAAAGGGTCTACAAGCCATACAAGAAGCAGTCAAGCACGAGCACAAAAACTTAGAAAATTTTTGAAGAAAGTCCTCTAGTACTTACCGACATAGTGTTCCGAGCAATCTGCATCGCGGCGTCGCCAACTTCGCCTGCCTTGAGCGTCGCTCGGTCTTTAGGGGTCGGTAGATGCTTCACCGCCTGCATGCAGATGTTGCTGTCCCCTAGGAACCCATCGACCTTCATCACCCACCAATCGGGGACGAATATGCGCTTGTGCTCCTCGGTCGGGATTGCCTCTGCCTCGGCAGTGAGGGGCGGGACATCGAGAGCCAGTGCCGCGCTAATGTTGAACGCTCTGCCCAAAGACCCTGGAGCATATGTTCGCGCCGTTGGGGTCGGCGCATCTGAGGTAGGTGGGGCGGACGGCACGACGAGGCCTTGATCGGACCCGACCAGAGGAGCCTCGACAACATGCCGCTCGATGGTCGGAGAGACCGAGGGGATCTTGGGCGCTCGGCCGCCTTGGGGCCCGGACACGATCCTCTTTCTCTTCCGTGCCTCCTTCTCCTTAGCCGCCCGGGCCTTCTCCATCAGATCCTTGTAGTCCATGCCGGGAGATTCTGCACCAACCGAGTGAAAACAGTTAGAAAAATTTTCCAAACCTCAAAGACAAAACAAGAATAGCAGAAGCGTACTAGGGTCGATCGAACTGAGACCCCCTCGGAATAAGGCCTCCTCGGTGATGTCTTTCCAACTGAGGGTCGGAAGCCCGAGCAGCTTCTCCACAATTTTTGCCTCTTCGTTACTGAGCACGGGCTCTTTCATCGCCCGCTTCAGAAGGCCGTCCCTCAACCACACCGTCGGGATCACCCATGGCTCGGGAGCTCGGACGAGGAAGTACTTCTCTTTCCAATGCTTGATCGAGTCCGGGTTCTCGATCAGCTTCACACCCTTCCTCGGCGAGAGGTAGTACCTCTGCTCATTTTTGTTTGGTTGGCATGGACGGTAGAGACTCCGAAGGATGAACATATTGGGCAGAGCGCCGACCTCCTGGCATTAAAGAACAAACGCCATAACGTGCCGCCAGGTGTTCGGCATTAGCTGAGACGGACTCAAGCCGTATCACTACAGAACTTCGATTATGAAAGGGTGCAGCAGCAGCCGAAGTCCGGTATTCAGGGAATCGGTGGGAAAAATGCACGTATCGGCCGAGGAAGACGTGCAAGCTCAGAAACTAGGGCCGGGGAGAAGGAGCCCGTACTCCGTGGGGATTCGGAACACACTCCGGATTCGATGCAAATCTGCCTCGGTCCGGACCGAAGAGATCTGATCCACCTCAGAAGTTTCCCTCGGCTCGTTCTCCTCGATCGATTTGGCGGTGCCCTGCGTCACCTTCTCCAACAGATCTCCGGAGTAGCTCTGCACACCGCCAACGCTCGACAGAATGCTCGGATGCTGACCCAACTCCCCTGCAGTCTTCGGGTGCTTGATTATCGTTTCCACACCCTTGCCCTTGCTAGACCGGACCACTACCTCCTGGAGAGGCTCGGCAACTTCCTCGCCTGTACTCGGCCTGACTGTTGTCTCTTCGGTCGGCTCGACGACCTCCTTCCCATTACCCTTGCTCGGCCTCACCGCTCGACTGACGCCTAGGTCCGAGGAGGGGGTCTCATCCGTGGAAGAAAACTTAACCATTTTACAAAAATGAGAAAAGAAACTGACCTTGAAGTGACTAGTATGGTCGGAAAAGATCGCCGGAGCTTAAAACGCCTTGCCGCGACAGCTAGCAGCACCACCCAAGAGCTAAAAACTTCGCAGCTAAGGAGTAAAACCAAGAGTGAGAAAGTAAAAGTGAAAAATGAGGTAAAGTGTTGAGGGGGTGAAAACTTATAGTAAAAGAGACGCCTCTTGGGCTTTGTAACGTAAGGGCGCAACTCTTGGGCCTCCCTTGAAGCGTTACAGAAGCCCAAATGATTAAGTAATGAAGAGCCGCGATTGTTGGCAAAGGAAGCGACGTTTCGACCCAAGTAAAACAGCTCGGCACCTCGGAACCAAGATCCGAGCTACAGGAGATCTGACCTCCACAACAAAGAGGATAGCTCGGATTCCGAGCAAGTGCCAATCTGAGCTACGAATTGGAGAAAAAAGACTTTCCCCTCAAAATTCGCGTAAGATTTCGATCGGATGGCTAGATCTTGCCAGCACCACTAAACGACAAGATAGTGTTTTCTTGGGAACTGAGCCAGCCTCGAGATCTGTGCCATCATCCAACGGCTCCGATCGCCCCACATCTCTCGGAACCAAAATCCGAGCGACAGGCGATCCGACCTCAACAATCAAGAGGATAGCTCCGATTCCGAGCAAGTGCCAATCCGAGCAACGAATTGGAGAAAAACGACTTTGCCCTCAAAATTCGCATAAGATTTCGATCGGACGGCTCAGATCTTGCCAGCGCCACTAAACGACAAGATAGTGTTTTCTTGGGAACTGAGCTAACCTCGAGATCTGTGCCATCATCCAACGGCTTCGATTGCCCCACGTCCCTCGAAACCAAAATCCGAGCAACAGGTGATCCGACCTCAACAATCAAGAGGATAGCTCGGATTCCAAGCAAGTGCCAATCCGAGCTATGAATTGGAGAAAAACGACTTTCCCCACAAAATTCGCGTAAGATTTCGATCGGACGGCCCGGATCATGCCAGCACCACTACACGACAAGATAGTATTTTCTTAGGAATGGTGCCCGCCTCGAGATCTGTGCTGAGATCCGACAGCGCAGATCGCCCCACGTCGCTCGGAATTCTGAGCCGAGCAACTAGCGATCCGAGCCACTTGCGCGAGGGAAGAACCGAGCCACTTTGCTCGGATTCCGAGGAGGTGCCAATCCGACCCTAGAAAGTGAAGAAAAATGCTGTCGAGCGTCTCCAACCGTTGGATCATTGCAAAAATCGTGCGTGAAATGATGGACGGTCCAGATTACACCACGTCTACTAAACGACAAGATAGTATTTTCTTGGAAACTGTGCCTTCCTCGAGATCCGCACTGAGATCCGATGGCGCAGATCGCTCCACGTCGCTCGGAATTCTGAGCCGAGCGACTAGCGATCCGAGCCACTCGCGCGAGGAAAATACCAAGCCACTTCGCTTGGATTCCGAGCAAGTGCCCATCTGACCCGCAAAAGCAGAGAAATTGCTGCTGAGCGGCCCTGTCCATCCGATCTTTCAGAAATTCGCACCCACACAAGATCAACGGTCCAGATCGTGCCACGCCGTAATTCGGTATTTTATTTATTAAAATTGTTCTATTTATTTAAAAAATTGCGAAAAAATGATTAAAAATTTGGGAAAATTAATTAAAAATCCTAGAAAATAATTATAAAGTCGGGGAAATATTTTTGATCCCCAGAGTAAGTAATTATCACCTAGGACAATTTATTAAGACCCCCGAACGACGAATCGACACTTCGCAAAATTAAGTAAATATTCCGAAAAAATAGATAAAAATCACCAAATGTCCAGAAGAGCTCTAGAACAACTAAGAGCACGCAACTAACTTAGAAAATCACCTTACTGCCTCCTGCAGAGATTCGAAACCTTCCATTTGGATTCCGATACAACTCCGCCAGTCATTAAGACAGTAAAACTACTCCTCAAAGGCTGATCAAGCTCAGTCTTCAGGAGTGGGGGGCTCGTGATATGGCTAAAAATTGGGTGAAATCGGAACCGTCCAAATCAGGAACGAATCTCAAAGCCTAGGGGTAAAATGGTAATTTTGCCTACCAATGGGTCTGAAGTGGGTCCTGGGTTTTTTCCCCAAAGACCCAATAACCCACGAACGGATCCACCTCAACTGGGTACGGGTCCCAACCCGAAATAAACCCAGTCTAGCAAGAAAGAATTAGGGTTTCTGATTAATACTAATCAACGGCCCTGATTCACATCTATCCATTCACTGGGGATTAGGGATTACATTCCTTATCTGATCACAGGGATTACATTCCTAATCTGACCCCAACGGCAGCTATAAATACCCCCCATCCACCACCATTAAGAGGTAATCAATCTTTTTCCAATTTACGCACTTTCATAATCTTCCTGATTATTGACTTGAGCGTCGGAGGGTGCGTCGGAGGGATCAACCCTGGTGTCTCGCACTTTTTGCAGGTAAACGGCGGGAGTCAGCGGTTAAACTCCAGCGGAACAGGTTCAGGTTTGCTATTCAAGTTTTCCAAGAATCCACAAATACTATCTATTTACCCTCACACCAGATTTAGCGGTAAAATCTGTTATTCACATAAATAATGAAATGCTGTTATGATGATAATTGTGGATAGATGAATATTCGTACTAGGCGAATGTAAAATAAGGATATATATCCGAGGTTGATGTGAAGCATATAGTGAAATGTGTGAACTTATGGATAATTAAATAGTTGAATGCAGGTTGGCAAAGTATTTGATATAACATCGTATTGGTGATGTTGTGTTCAGAATTCAAGTTGCATTATCTTACCTTGATGTTTGTAAGTTTAAATTATTTTCTTTATACCATTTTAATTTGTTTATTAGATTAATAACTATACTCACACCAGAAATGGCTGACCCCTTAGTGTTTTTGGGGTTAGGGAGTCCCTGGACTACCCTAGATTCCCTACTGTTACAGGTCCTCAGTAGTGCAGAGATGAGGCATAGGTTTGTAGAGTGGAGATTTATTTTTAAAATACTTGTATAAATTAGTTAGGTGAATAGTAAGTGTTACGCCCCGCTTCCCAAAAATACAGAATACGGGCACGTAACACAAGCCGGCGAATGAATATAATCATCCTTAAGCTGTTTCAGAATCTTTACAATATATATCACAGGCAGTATATCAGAGTCAACATATATCAGAGTCAATATATATCACAGTCGGAAGCAAAGAGTGGAACCAACATGCATCATTGAGATAATTTTACCAACAGGACTTAATTGAAACCAAATATCTTGTTCTCAAATAAAAACAGAGTCTGGAACAAATATTCTGGGTCACATCACCCAAATACAAATAATACTCAAGTCTCAAGTACAGGAATAATCAAGTTCACGAATACAGAATAAAGTTCTAACAGGAAATAGAAATAATAATCAGCAACTAATACTGCGAACCACCAGTACCTTCTTGAATCTGTCCACCATAATCTGCAATCATCGAATGCAAGAAAAAGGAAAAGAAGAAAACACAGTACCCGTCAATGGCAAGTCCGGGTCACAAAAAGAATAGGATACAAGCACATGGACACTATCTAATCACAGGATATACTAACAGGTATAGGTAAACATATGTCAAGTGTCAACAGGTAACATGTATAATTATCAGGTATTCAGGTAATCAGGTAAATCTGTATCAAGTATCAGGAAAACAGGTAACAGAATATATCAGGTAACAGGTAACACGTATACAGGTGAACATGTATCAGGTAAACATGTATCAAGTTATATCAAGTCTAAATCTTTTTATTTACTATCTAGGTAGCACGACATGCATCCCAGTTTTTACTACATGGTTGCTACAACAAACAGTTTCGCTTTAGATTTCATAGTGGACCATAGAGGGCGGTATACTCAGGTACAGGAAAACAGGTTCATGAATCATAACAGGTACACGAATCATCCGATTCATGCAGCAACAGGTTCATAAAGCAACAGGTACACGACCAACAGGTAAGTGCAGCAACAGGTAACAGGTACATGAACCAAAGGTCCATGCAGCAATAGGTACACGAACAAAAGGTACGTGCAGCAACAGGTAACAGGTACATGAACCAACAGGTCCATGCAGCAAAATGGGAAACACGGGCCCCCTTCCGAGTACACGTTTTTGAATTATCCACTATTCAATCATTCCCTTAAACCCCGGCTTGGTTACTTTTATTATTAAGATCATCAACAGGCATGTGAGTGTACTAAATAATGACTAACAGTTTATAATCAGGTTTAGACTCAGGGAATTAGATCAGTAAGTATAGGTGTAGCGCCCCGATTTCCATATACTGGGAAACCGAGACACGAGCCAAGACCTTTCCTTCAATAAGTCACAAAACACAGAAAACAGGAAAATTTAAAACTTTTTATTAACTCAATATTACAGGCCGAGTGTTCCTATCAATACATTGGATTACATCAGAGTATACATGAAATAGTTATTACAGCGGAAATTAAAACTTGACGTTGACTCCTCACTTTCCTTGCCTTGAGTCCTCCTGAATCTCGCACCTGTATTTTTGCGGTCCAGCACCTATAGAAGTGGGGACGTCAGTATTCACTGACGCTTAAAGGCTGATCATATAGCAGCGGATCTCCAAACAATATATATACAACCATAGTAAAATATGTCGGTGTAGTTTAAGTGTTCGTGAGTGCAATGATCAGAATCTAACAATGTCAATCAAACTGGAATACCAATGCACTGTCCACTAAACTAGAACACTAATACACTGTCAACTGAGTTGGGATACTCGTATTCTAATGCCATGTCAACTAAACCAGGATTCTCATATCCTAATGCCATGTCAACTAAACCAGGATGCTCATATCCTAATGCCATGTCAACTAAACCGGATGCTCATACTCTAATGCCATGTCAACTAAACCGGATGCTCATAATCTAATGCCAGCAAGTCTCCGAAAGCAACATGCAGCCCATACTACATGCGACTCCATCTCAAGCCGTTTCTCCATATATCGGGATTGAACCCGCGTTATGAATTCTAATTGTACACAACCTGTTCCTGACAATACTCCATGACTCTGTGAGGTTGCAGAAGGGGTCAAGTCCCCTTATGCAGTCTGCTTATGGTGTCTCCGTTTTCCACTACTACCCGGCATGCCGGACCTCACTCGATCCCAGTATATCGGGCATCGTTCCAAAATCAAACCATAGAGTTTCGCAAGCGCAGGGTAGCGCGAAGCCTACCCTGTGGCACTCTCTGGGGTCTAGCAAGCGCAGGACTGCACCATGCATCCTGTGGCACCCCAGCCACGGTATTTCAGGAATTAACAGCGCGAGATACGCAACCCGTGTCCTCAACTTGTGAGACGGCACCGTACGTATCCCTTTGACGGGAAGGTACAACCCAGTAACACCACCTAAGATCGGTCCTAAAGAAAGGTTTGGTCGTACGGTGCACCCTACTACCAACTCCCCTTCTTTTGGGCAAAAGGTTAAGGTATGATTTTATAAGTCACTATCCTAATGAGGTTATTATTTCTATGCAATCTTGCATAGTTTCCAATCATGGTCCAACTCGTGGTCCTTCGATCCAAGACTCTAATAATAATATTTCTCTCACTCATTCCTACCCCTAACTTGGATTCTACCAACACTCTCGGCCCACGGTCAACCTACATTGGTTAAGATCCGTCGACGCCCGAGGTGAGATCTATCCATTTTACTCTAAGGGGGTAGGATGTGGTCTTGATGGTCGATGACCCTTAGGGTACTTGAAGACCCTAAACTAGCTTTTTCTCAAGCTACAACTACTAGCACTTCTCAACCCTTATTGTTATGAATGAAGGACGCTCATATGCTATGGTTCCATACTAACACTAACTACAACAAAGTAGTTATTCCTACAATTTCCACATGGCTCTTCCTTATTGCTTATCCTATGGCAATTCGATCATGGTATGCAATTGCAAGCATCAACCTACCACCACTAAAACATGGTATATATGACATAACCATCAACTTATAACACTCTTGATTGTGAATGTGTTTTAGCATGCACTTGTAGCGATCCCAAGCATGGATACATATATAACTAGTATGAACATATAGCATTCTCAAGCATGTATACACATCCCTAGTATGAACATACAACATTCTCAAGCATATGTATATACTTCTACATCATCCCTAAAATATGGTAAGTAATTTTACATCAACCCAACAATCATTCTAAGCATATATATCATTCCTAATATGATAGATATTTTTAGAATAAATCCTACAACATGTAAAGCATGAATATGGCTTCTAAATATTTTTAGAAGTTATCCTACAACAAGTAGAGCATGAATATGACTTCTAATATTTTTAGAAGTGATCCTACAACATGTAAAGCATGAATATGACTTCTAATATTTTTAGAAGTGATCCTACAACATGTAAAGCATGAATATGACTTCTAATATTTTTAGAAGTGATCCTACAACAAGTAGAGCATGAATATGACTTCTAATATTTTTAGAAGTGATCCTACAACATGTAAAGCATGAATATGACTTCTAATATTTTTAGAAGTGATCCTACAATAAGTAAAGCATGAATATGACTTCTAATATTTTTAGAAGTGATCCTACAACAAGTAGAGCATGAATATGACTTCTAATATTTTTAGAAGTGATCCTACAACATGTAAAGCATGAATATGACTTCTAATATTTTTAGAAGTGATCCTACAATAAGTAAAGCATGAATATGACTTCTAATATTTTTAGAAGTGATCCTACAACACTTGAAGCATAAATATGGCTTCTAAATATTTTTAGAACTAATCCTACAACAATTGAAGCATAAACATGGCTTCTAAATATTTTTAGAAGTAATCCTACAACACTTGAAGCATAAATATGGCTTCTAAACATTTTTAGAAGTAATCCTACAACAATTGAAGCATAAACATGGCTTCTAAATATTTTTAGAAGTAATCCTACAACACTTGAAGCATAAATATGGCTTCTAAATATTTTTAAGAATGATCCTACAACATGTGTAGCATGAATCTCATCCTTATATATGATATAATACATCTACTACTTTAATGGAAACATACATCTACTATTACTACTTTTAATGAAACATACATCTACTATTGCTACTTAGTAGAAGTATACATATCTACTACTACTACAACTTTATTAGAAACATACATATCTTGTAACCCCTGTTTTTCACTTTTGGTACTTTGAGGATATTTTTCATTTTTGGTGAATTATTATTTTCCATTGTATTTTCAGAATAATAAATTTAATTATTTTTATTCTATAATATTTTTCTGGCAGTTTTGACTTCCTTTTTGCTGTTGTGCGCCGTTTGGCCGTTTCTCGACATTTTGATCTCTTTTTCTCAATTTCTTGATCTCGTTCATATATAGATGTTATTTTAGGGTCATGGTGGATTTTTAGGAGAGTTTTGACCAATTTGAGATTTTTGGCCTTAAGGAGATCTTTTTAGGAGCTATAGGATTCATTATATTTTGTATCCCCATTTGAAATCTACCTAATATCCATTACCCAATTGTATACCCATGGTTTTCTATTGATATCCACTACCCATTAACCCGCATTTGATCCCATATATATACCCCTAATACTAATTAATCCCTAACCCTAATCCATTTCTTCCCTCTCCTATTGTGTGCCGGCTACCCCTTCCTCCAATCAATCCCGGCCTGCATTCTCCAAAGCCCTAGCCGACCTCCCCTTGCCCTCTCTTGCCTTAGCCGATCACAAATATCTCCCCTCTCCACTATTTTATACAATACCACTTCAAAACTCGTCTCTTTCCTCTCCTTCTTGTGTTCGGCCAGCACCCAAGGAGCACCAAACCATCCCAAATCAGCACTTCATCTTCCCTCCTCACTGCGTTGAGTTGTGGGCATCTTCCACTTCGGTTCGTGTGTCAAAGAAATCAATCGTTGGAGCATCTTGTTCGTGGGTTTCGCTCGAAATCGCGCTAGAAGGTGTCTTGCTCGTGGATTCTCTTTGAAAGGCTTGGATTCGTCGCGTTCGTCATCTCATAAGGCAAGTAACTTGTACTTAAATTTCTTAGGTTGATACAAGTAGAAAGTTCACACATAGGATAGTTTGAGACTAGAGACGGACCAAGATCACGTCTTTATTGGTGGATTTCGTCTCTAAGGTTTCAAAACAGGCCATGGACGAATTAGAACATGAATTTGATAGGTTTATGCCTTAGGATTCACCCGACCGCGATTGTTATCGCGTATGTGACATATTGTATGCCCGATGTTTGATTGAATACCTATATGAGAAATATTGGATTTTGACATGTTAGAAACCCTTAGATATGACATTTAGGCAGTGGGTAGACAGTATTTCGAATTTGGAAGAGTTTTGATGATTTGTGAGAAAGTTATGATGTTTTGAAACTTGGTTGAGAAATCTGGAAATTTGGATGTAACTGGATTGATTGCAGTTTTTACCTAGATTAAATTCCGAATCTCAACATAGCTATTTCTGAGGAATTTGTAGATAATCGAATCTATTTTCTAAACCCACTGATTGCACCCTGTTTGGAGTTCGTATGGGGCAGTTATGATCATTTTAGTAACTGTATGTTAGTAGTTTCCAGTTCCAGTTTGGGGTAATTTTTGTAGACAATTTATTTTCAAGATCTAAGTTAGACCTAATTTCATGCCACAAGATTTTGTCCTGTGTTTCAATATGATGTTAGGTAGTTCTCTGATTTTTGTGGTAATTTAAAGATGAGTTTTGAGATATGCCTTACATCCTTTCCTAGATGTCACTTTTGCTGTAAACTGCATGTGATTGTATGTTGATTGCCGTATTTACCTTATTCCTAATTACTGTATGAATAATCCATGTGAGATATGAAAGTTAGGTAATTGTGTATACTTTCACCCTGTTTTGGCGGAAGTGGATTTTGATGCGCTGTGTGCAAGATATGCATGATTTTGTACAGCGGTGTTGAAGAATTCCAGATCCATCAAAACTGTGTGATGTGCTATTCTTTATTTTTGTAAACATATTTATACTTTCTGGAAAAATATGAAAATCTATATTTTGATACTATACTTATAGGGGATTACCCCAGAATTTTTGTGGATTTAATTAATGACTTTGTATGTTGTTTTCATGTGGTTTAAGTTATTCCTCTGTTTTCTGACTGTACATGCAAACTGTGTTAAATTGTGTTTTGAGTCGTGATGTTGTGAAATAGCATGTGGATTTATTATACCCGTTAGAAGCGTATGGATGTCTAGTTTCTAGATCAATTGACGGATCATTATTTGCATGCCTGTAGATCTGTGGATCACTGTTTATGTACAGACTGGTCTTGCTGACCTGATTATAGACATATACCATTTTGCTCGTATTTGTGAATATTTTGCATATATACTTACTGATCTGATGCCCTAAACCTAAACCTGATTATGTGATGTTAGTTTGACACCCTTTAGATCACATTCATGTCTATTTAATAACTACAATAAAAGTAACTAAGCCGGGGATTAAGGGAAAGATCGATTAGTGGATAGTTCAGAAACGTGTACTCAGAAGGGGGCCCGTGTTTCCCATTTTGATGCATGATACCTTTTGGTTCATGTCCTGTTGATGCACGTACCTGTTGGTCGTGTACCTGTTACCTGTTGATGCACGTACCTGTTGGTCGTGTACCTGTTACCTGTTGATGCACGTATCTTTGATCGTGTACCTGTTACCTGTTTTCCTGTACCTGAGTATACTGCCCTCTATGATCCACTATGAAATCTAAAGCGAAACTGTATTGACTGTAGCAACCATGTGATATAATTTGGGGCACATGTCGTGCTACCTAGATAGTTAATAAAAGATTAGACTTAACATAACCTGATGATCCTGTTTACCTGATTACCTGTTACCTGTATACCTGTTACCTGATATAATCTGAATACCTATTATATGAAACCTGTTATCTGATTTACCTGACATATCTGTTACATGACACTTGACATCTAATATCTGAGACATCTGCTAGGATACTATGTTAGTTGAGTTTACCATACCATATTAGGTCTGTTCCTGATGATTAGTTAGATCTGTTTAGTTTTTTTTCCAAGTGCTTGTATCCTATTCTATTTGTGACCCGGACTTGCCATTGACGGGTACTATGTTTTCTTCTTTTCCTTTTTCCTGCATTCGATGATTGCAGATTACGGTGGGCAGATTCAAGAAGGTTCTGGTGGTTTGCAGTATTAGATGCTGTTTATTATTATTTCGGTTTTCTGTTAGAACATTAATCTGTATCCCTGAGACTTGATTTATTTCAGTATTTAAGACACGTGTATTATTTATTTTGTATTGGGCGATGTGACCCAGAATGTTTGTTCCAGACTCTGTTGTTTTTATTTGAGAACAAGATATTTGGTTTTCAATTAATTCCTGTTGGTAAAATTTTCTCAGTGATGCATGTTGGTTCCACTCTTTGCTTCCGACTGCGATATTTTGACTCTGATATATGTTGACTCTGATATACTGCCTGAGATATGTTGTAAGATTTCTGAAACAGCTTAAGGATGATTATATTCATTCGCTGGGCTTTTGTTACGTGCTCGTATTCCGTATTTTTGGGAAGCGGGGCGTGACATATCTACTACTACTACTATAAGTATCAACTAAAATTTATTATAAACATCTACAATTAAATTACTACAAAAGTTTCTTACTAGTGGGCATAAAAGAAATCTTTTTAATCTTTTACAACTAGTGTTTAGAAAAGAAAAGATCTTTTTTATTTAGTTATTCTACAACTAGTGATTTAGTTAGTTTCTTTCTTTTTCATACTTTAAGATTAAAACTAAACAATAATTCAACAAATACGAACACTTTATTTTAGGTTTAATCCACATATGTTCTCTTTTAATTCAAGGTTCAACATTGGTCCTACAACCTTACATGGTTGTAAACAATCCATATGCCTTATGTATGGTTCCATATTCAAGTCCTACAACCTTACATGGTTGTATGTACAAACTTATATGCATGTGTTAATTTAGTCCAAGTAGTTAACAACATTCAAAATGAGAAAACTCATACAATCATACTACTACAAAGTAACCATACCAAAAGAAAAATAAACAAGAGGGTAAGAAGAAGAAGAACATCAAAACCTTCATTCAAATAAACAAACAAACAAACAAACATACAAACAAATATGAGAAACCCCCACCTTGTTTCTTTTCTAGATGGAAGCACTAGCTACTTTCCTTCTTTCTCCTAGGACTTCTAGCAACTCTACAAATAAAACTCTCAAGTTAGAACACTCATTCTTTTCCTTACTCTTTTTTTTCTTTGATGTTTCTAAAGTAAGATTATGGAGAAGGAAGGGGGTATTTATAGGAGGAGAGAAGGGAGGTCATTGCAATTGTGCACCCACATAATTATACAAAGAACCCTCCCTCTTTTATGGGCCGGCCTCAACTAGGGAAGAAGGGAGAGGTGGGGGAGGTGTTATGTGAGGGGAAGGTTGATGTGGGGGAGAAATTTTCTAGAAGAAATCTTAATCTCTTATGCCTTGTAACCCTAGGTTTAACTAACAATTAATTCCTAATTAAAAGATAACTCAATTGTGAAAGGAAAAATATAAAAATAAACAAGTAGTCGGATGTTAATAAAATAATATTATTAATAGTCGATCGGAATATTACAATACTCCCTCCTTAGAATATTTCTGTCCTCAGAACTGCACTAAGTGGGGCGAGGAGAAACAACGATACTCAAAACAACTCGGGAAAAGAGAGCTTCATCTGGCTTTCTGTCTCCCAAGTGGCTTCTTCCACGAGTTGGTTCCTCCAGAGAACCTTGACCATTGGAATAATCTTGTTTCTTAGTACTTTATCCCTACGATCGATGATCTTCACCGGCCGCTCCTTATATGTAAGGTCCACTTGTAGGTCTTCAGGGACATCTGGCAGCTGGTGACTTGGATCTGGTACATATTTCTTCAGCATTGAAACGTGGAATACATCATGTACCTGGGACAATTCGGCTGGTAGCTCTAGTTTGTATGCCGTCTTCCCGATCCTTTTCAAAATTTGGTAGGGTCCAATATATCTTGGTGCTAGCTTGCCGCCTCTTCCGAATCTGACCACTCCCCTTGTAGGTGAGACCTTCAGGAATACCGAATCACCTTCCTCGAATTCTAGGTCTCGCCGGCGGTAGTCAGCATAGCTCTTCTGTCTTGTTTGTGCTGCTCGCATCCTTTCCCTGATTAGCTCGATCTTTTCGGACGTTTGTTGCACTATTTCAGGTCCGAACATTTGTCTTTCACCTACTTCAAACCAGCACATAGGGGTCCTGCACCTCCTTCCATACAACGCTTCGTATGGAGCCATCCCAATACTTGCTTGATAGCTATTGTTATATGCAAACTCTACCAATGCTAAATATTGTTCCCAGCTCCCTCCGAAGTCCATTATGCACGCCCTCAGCATGTCCTCGAGGATTCTGTTAACTCTTTCTGTCTGCCCATCTGTTTGCGGGTGGAAAGCCGTGCTAAAATCTGGTCTCGTTCCAAAGGCCTCTTGCAGACTCTGCCAAAATCGGGACGTAAACCTGGCATCCCGGTCGGAAACGATTGATACTGGCACCCCATGTAGCTTTACAATGCCTTCTATGTAGACCTCTGCTAGCTTTTCTACCGACCAAGTTGTCTTTACTGGGAGAAAATGTGCGGACTTTGTCAAGCGGTCCACTATTACCCAGATCGAGTCGTTCCCTTTTGAACTTCTGGGCAGTCCTATGATGAAATCCATGCTGATGTTCTCCCATTTCCACTCCGGAATGGGTAGTGGCTGTAGTAGACCTCCTGGTCTTTGGTTCTCCGCTTTGACTTTCTGACATGTAAGGCATTTGGCCACAAACTTTGCCACATCTCGCTTCATTCCAGCCCACCAAAAGTGTTGTTTTATATCCTTATACATCTTTGTGCTTCCTGGGTGGACTGTGAGTAAGGTGGAGTGTGCTTCCTTCATGATTTCTTCTCGCAACTCGTCGATTTTTGGCACACACAACCTGCTCCCAAGCCAAAGTGTCCCTTCCTTTATACTGAACTCTGGGGTTTTTCCTTCGTTGACTAGTATTTTTTGTGCTTCAATCTCTGCATCACCCCATTGAGCCTTCTTGACTTGGTCGTTCAGACTAGGATGTAGCTCTAGATTGGCCAAAATGGCACTTAAATCTTCAACCACTAGTTCAATGCCGGCTTGTCTGATCTCATCTTGTGGCTCTCGTCTCATCACAGTGAGCATGGCTACAATTCGTTTTCTGCTGAGCGCATCGGCCACGACATTGGCTTTTCCCGGGTGATATAAAATTTCTGGTCTTATGTCTTCCAGAACCTCCAACCATCGCCTTTGCCTGAGATTCAAGTCTTTTTGTTGGTAGATATACTTCAGGCTTTTATGGTCGGTAAACATTTCCACTTTTGATCCATAGACATAGTGCCGCCATAATTTCAGAGCAAAGATTATTGCAGCCAACTCTAAGTCGTGTGTCGGGTAATTCTTCTCGTGTGGTCGAAGTTGCCTTGATCCGTATGCTATGACTCTTCCTTCTTGCATCAGAACACATCCGAACCCCAAAAGCGAAGCATCACTGAAGATTACGTATCCCTTGTCTGGTTGAGGCAGAACTAAAACTGGTGCGGTAATCAGTCTATTCTTCAGCTCTTGGAAACTATCTTCACACTTCTCAGTCCAATCAAAACTTACGTTCTTCTTGGTCAGGGCAGTAAGTGGTACGGCAATTCTGGCATAGTTCTGAATGAACTTCCTGTAGTACCCGGTCATGCCTAAGAAGCTTCTGACCTCCTTCACAGTTCTCGGCTGAGGCCAATCCCTTACTGCCTCTATCTTCTGCGGTTCTGTAGCCACTCCCTCCTTAGAAAGGACATGGCCCAAGAAGGCCACTTCTGACTTCCAGAATTCACATTTCGTCAGCTTGGCGTATAGCTGGTGTTCTCGTAGCTTGGCCAATACTGCAGTTAGATGCTCAGCATGATCCTCTTCTGTTTTTGAATATACCAAGATGTCGTCTAGGAAGACAACTACGAAGGAATCGATGAATGGTCGCAAGATGCGGTTCATCATGTCCATGAAGATTGCCGGAGCGTTGGTCACCCCGAATGGCATTACTAAAAACTCGTAGTGACCGTGCCGAGTCCGGAACGCAGTCTTGGGTATATCTTCTTCTCTGACCCGAACTTGATGGTAGCCTGAACGCAGGTCAATCTTTGAGAATACAGCCGCTCCCTGAAGCTGATCAAACAGGTCATCGATCCTGGGAATGGGGTACTGATTCCGAATCGTCACCTTGTTCAACTCCCGATAATCGATGCACATTCTTGAGGTTCCATCCTTCTTCTTTACGAGTAGCACAGGTGCTCCCCAGGGTGAAGCACTTGGCCTGATGAATCCTCTTTGCAGCAGTTCTTCAATTTGCTCCTTTACTTCCTTCTGCTCTACTGGTGCCATCCGATAGGGTGTTTTTGACACTGGTGCGCTTCCCGGCTGGATAGTAATGCTGAATTCCACATCCCTATGTGGTGGGAGTCCAGGTAATTCTTTCAAAAATACGCGGGGAAATTTTCGTACGATTGGTATTGCCTTGACTTCACTTGGCACTAGCACCTCAGTTGCAGCTGCAAGAATTTCTGCATTGTGCTTCTTCCTTCCTTGGAACACAAGCTCCCGTCCTCCGGATGGGGTAATGGTGACCCTCTTCTCCTTGCAATCGATGCTAGCATTATGCTTGGACATCCAGTCCATCCCGATAATCACGTCCGTCCCTACAAAGCCCAACTCTAGCAAGTCTATACTCAGGGTCTCTCTGTCGATCCTGAGATTGCATCCCTGGTAGCATGAACTTGCAGGGAGAGTTGCTCCGGACGGGGTACCTACTAGCAAAACTGATTCCGGAGTTGCCTCCTGGGTGCGTTTCAACTTCTTAGAGAATGCTCCAGACACAAAGGAATGAGATGACCCACTATCAAATAAAACAGTTGCCTGGATTTCATTTATATTAATCCAACCTGTTTACAAAAGCGGTTACATCAATACTAACTTATGCCAAAATATTCAAAATACTACAAAAGCTTAGTCATACTCCTTCACCTACCGGTGATAACTCCCTCGTCTTCATTGGCGTCTTCCTCTGTGAGTGCAAATACTTTCCCTTGGCGGTTTATCCCCCTTTTGTTTGCCCTGGAAGCCGGCCCTCCATAGCCCCTTTGAAGTTGGGGACAGTTTGGCCGGATATGACCGACCTCCCCGCAATTGTAACAGGAGCGGGCACCATTCAGAGGGTTCCCATTCTTGGGGCATTGGCTCTTGAAATGCCCTGGCTCGCCACATGTGAAACAGCTCCCTGGCTTGATGTTGCTGGTGTTGCTAACCCTTTTCTGAAATTTTTGGTTCCCACCCTGGCTTCTGAATCCTGACGCTGGTGCAGGCCTTTTTCCCTTGTTCCACCCTCCAGTGTTTCCTTGTAGTTCTGGCCCCTTATTCATGTCTAACTCCGTCGTAGCTGCTCGACGGACTAGCTTCTCGAACCTCCGGATGCAAAGCGGTATCATCTTGGTCCTAAGTGCGGGCCTGAGCCCCTGCTCAAACCTCTTGGTCTTTTTAACTTCATCTTGTACCATTTCAGGAGCATAGCGGGAAAGCTGGGTGAACTTGGTCTCATATTCTCGGACCGTCATGCTTCCCTGCTTTAGGTTGTGGAACTCCATGGCTTTTTCCTCTTGCACGTCTAGTGGGAAATAGTGTTGCCTGAATTCTGCCAGAAAATCCTCCCAGGTAATGGGCCCTTCGCCCATGCCTCTCTTTACTGATTGCCACCAGACTCCGGCATCTTTTTCTAGCAGAATGCTGGCTAACCTGACCTTGCTATTCTCTGGCATCAGCATCACCTCAACACACTGTCTCGACTTGACGAATCCAGTCGTCAGCCGCTGTCGGGTCTGCCTTGCCTTCAAAAACAGGCGGCCTCATCCTTCGGAATGATTCGACCATCTTAACAGGGTCGGTAGCTGCTGCTCCCCGATTACCCCCGGGTGCTCCTGGTTGCTGCATGTGGTTTCGGCTTGCTTCTGCGAGGTCACCCAAGGCCTGGTACATACGAGCAAATTCTGTCTCCAAATCAAGACCTGTACCATTGCAACCAAAACCAAGCCAGCTCCTTTCTTCCTCTCCCTGTCATTTTCTGGGAACCATCAAACAAAGCCACTGTGCTTCCTCCACCTACTCCCCTTCTACATATATACCTATATCCTATTCCATCACACACACACACACGAACCATCAAACAAAGCCACTGTGCTTCCTCCACCTACTCCCCTTCTACATATATACCTATATCCTATTCCATCACACACACACACACACACACACACACACACACACACACACACACACATATATATATATATATATATATATATATATATATATATAATCATATATATGTACATATATGTGAGATGAGTTGAGGTTGCTTCATGGATTGTTGCCGAAATGAATGTGCTTGTTGTTGCTTTGACCGAGAAGGAGCTTGGGGTTTGCTTTGGTGCACGGATCTCGAGGAGGCCATCGGAGTTTCTTTAGGAGCTCCTAATTCTAGGAGTTCATTTGAGTACAATTACAAATTCTTTGGGTTGGTGGTTCTCTTAAACTTCTAATTAGACATCATGCTAGGATATGGTTGATAAATTAAGAAGAAGCTTTAACTAATTTAGTCATGTGTTATGAAAATGAGACAAATTGCTATTAGTTTGAATGTATGTTAAAAGAGTGTTAATTAATTGCAAAATTATGATTTTTCATGTAGAGTTTACCATGCTATCATGCTCTATTTGATTGTTATGTGCTAAATTAAGAATACATGCTTGTATGTTAAATAATTGAAAAAAGAACTATGGAAATATGTGATTTTAATTATTGAATTGTTAAATGGCACGAAAAAGAAATTTATTACTGAGATAATTGTACAATGTTAATAAAAATATTATAAGTTATCTAGGAATATTTTAAGTGCAATTTATGAGGAGAATATGCTTATTTCTCTTAAATTCGAAAATTGAACAACAAAATGAAGTAGAGAGCAAATTATGTTTTTTTTGTATCAAAAATAAAATTTGATTTTTACAGAAATGCTGTAATAAGATGAAAAATAAAATCTGGAGTTTTTGAAAAAAATTGGAGAAGAAGAGAACTCAAAAACATTCATCTTTGGTAAAAATTCGAAATAACTGAGTCTCGGACTTAAACCCCTAAAAACCCCACTCCATTTGGTTATTGGTTGCTTTGAGTGCTTACTGTAGCGTGCGGGTGTGTTTGTGGTCTTGGGTTTGAAACTGGGCTCTGCCTTTTGCTTTCGTTTTTGAATAAAACCCCCAACCCGAAACCAAACCCCTTAACCAATAACCCACGTACCATGACGTTGTTGCGCCTTAGCTCAGTTGGCTTGCGGTGGCGGTTGGTTAGTCTGTGGTCATGGGTTCGATTCTTGGCTTCGGCAGGGATTAAAACTTTTGATTTTTTTTTTGCTTTAAAAAAATGATTTTTGGTTTCTAAAAAATTGGAAAAAAATACTATAATTATTCTAAAATTATGAGAATTCAATGAAAACTATTTGTTCATGATTTGACTAAAATAAAGGTGATTTAGAAGTAAAATTTAAGTAGAAATGCATGAAGTTGACATTGGTATATATATGAAAAGTGATTATTTTCATGCGAAGATTACACTAAGTTATAAAAGAGGAATTTGAAAGAAAGAAAATTTATGTGTGTTATCTATGGATTTTATTACCTAATTTGGGTGTTGTATATGAATGAAAATACGACTATGTGACAATTGAATTAAGTAAAGGAAAGCAACTATAGTATGAGAATCTAATGTGTTTATTGAAAAGAAAATTCAAGCATGAAATACATGAATTGAAATTGAACTTGATATGTGAGATTTGATTCATAGAAAAGAATGGAAATCATGTTACTTGTGAAAAAGAACTTATGAGTATAAAGACTCATTTTTTGTGATTATGAATTGAAATTGAGAACTAGGGTGTAGCTAAGCCTCATACCAGCATTGAAAAGAAATATGTTGAAATAAAATTTGAAATGAAAAGACCAAGATTTGGGTCATGTGATATAAATGGTTAAGACCGGTATAGTGGAAGGGCTAACTCTAGAGAATTGATTTTGTTCATGATTCAAATAACTAAGGACTAGATACATAGTAAAGATGTGATGAAAATAAGAGAAAAACACGAGTATGAGGGCCTCGGAGCTACGGTGTGAGAATA
Organism: Hemerocallis citrina; assembly: GCA_017893485.1. Classification (NCBI taxonomy): domain Eukaryota; kingdom Viridiplantae; phylum Streptophyta; class Magnoliopsida; order Asparagales; family Asphodelaceae; genus Hemerocallis; species Hemerocallis citrina. The sequence continues at coordinate 208,777,848 of CM030362.1, forward strand.
TTCACAGGCTGCCTTCACGATGCATCGTGACATGACGTGGATATGTCTCCGGGGTCCGGACCGCAGGCGACGCTCGTGGGGTGTTTAGTGACTGTGGGTGGTGTCATGTCCCATGACAGAGGCTGAATTATCTATAGGTTCTTCACGATGCGTCGTGACATGACGTGGGATTCCCCTCCAGGCTGTCTGGATATGAGCTCGTAATTCATAGAACATCTAGGTTACTTGTCGTAGTTACAGTAGTTGTTTAAGTCATAGCGAGGGATTGAACTCTACAAGATGAAGAACGGTTAAGGGCTTGCCCTCAAACCTATGTAGTATGTGATGCATAGAATCTGAACAAGTACGCATTAGTGTCATGTAATATACATAACTACATCAAGGACTAAGTGCACCGCACAACACGACATCAATAGGATAGTCCCTTGTAGTTCTGTTTGTGATCAAGTTTGTGGTTTGTTTAAGTATTTGAGAATCGTTATACTGTTTTGGCATAGAGAGGATAGCTGTGTATAATATTTCGTCGGTTGTAAGCAATTGACGTGCCCACAATTCCTATGCAGGATAAAGTGATTAACAAGACTAAAGAATGATCCAAGTGTTGTACATTTCAATTCATGTAAATTGTTGTAAATTGCTTCCGCTGTAAATTGGTAATGTAAATGTTAACTCTGATGTAACAAAAAGTTTTATTTTCTTGTAAAATTGTACGAAAAGAAATGTAAAGATCCTGTGAAATTTCGAATTCAGCCTGTTTTGGAATTCGGGGTGTTACAATTACTTTGCTATTTCAACAACGTGTGGGCCCCCCTTTCACACTATTCCTTTTCCATTATATTACCATCATGCCACCAAACTTTATTATATATAAAATCACCATATATATACTATATATTTTATATTTTTTAAAATTACGGGGTGTTACATCTTGCATCAGGACATACCCAAATCCCAAAAACGAAGCATCACTGAAGATTACATATCCCTTATCTGGTTGAGGAAAAACCAAAATCGGTGCAGAAATCAATTTGTTTTGTAGCTCTTGGAAACTCCATTCGCATTTCTCAGTCCAATCAAAACTTACGTTTTTCTTAGTCAGTGCTGTAAGTGGTACAGCAATTCTAGCTTTGTTCTGGATGAACTTTATGTAGTACTCTGTCATGCCTAAGAAGCTTCTGACCTCTTTCACAGTTCTCGACTGAGGTCAACTTTTTACTGCCTTAATCCTCTGTTGGTCTGTAGCCACTCCCTCCTTAGAAATGACATGGCAAAAGAATGCCACTTCTGATTTCCAGAATTTACACTTTGACAGTTTGGCATAAAGCTGATGCTCTCGTAGCTTGACTAATACTGCAGTTAGATGCTCAGCATGCTCCTCTTCTTTTTTGAATATACCAAGATATCATCTAGGAAGACAACCACGAATGAATCGATGAATGGCCGCAAGATGCAGTTCATCATGTCCATGAAGATTGCAGGAGCATTGGTCACCTCGAATGGCATCACCAAAAACTCGTAATGACCGTGCCGAGTTCGGAATGCTGTCTTGGGCATATCTTCTTCTCCGACTTGAACTTGATGATAGCCTGAACGCAAATCAATCTTTGAGAATACAGCCACTCCCTGGAGCTGATCAAACAAGTCATCGATACTGAAAATGGGGTATCGGTTCCGAAAAGTAACCTTGTTCAACTCCGATAATCGATGCACATTCTCGCGGTTCCATCCTTCTTCTTCACAAGTAGCACGGGTGCTCCCCAGGGTGAGGCACTTGGCCTGATAAATCCCTTTTGTAGCAGTTCTACAATTTGCTCATTCACTTCTTTCTGCTCTACTGGTGCCATCCGATATGGTGTCTTAGACACTAGTGCGCTGCCTGGCTGGATAGAAATGCTGAACTTAACATCCCTTGACTTCAGGTAATTCTTCCAAAAATATGTGGGGAAGTTTTTGTACAATTGGTATCACCTTGACTTCACTGGGCACACGTACTCCAGTTGCAGTTGCAAAATTTCTTCACTCTGCTCCTTCTTTCCTTGGAACACAAGTTCTGGTCCTTCGGATGGGGTAATGGCTACCCTCTTCTCCTTGCAATCGATGCTAGCCTTATGCCTGGACATCCAATCCATCCCAATAATCACGTCAGTCCCTGCAAATCCCAACTCTAGCAAATCTATACTCAAGGTCTCTCCGTCAATCAGGAGATTGCAACCCTTATAGCATGAATTTGTAAGGAGAGTTGCTCCAGATGGGGTAGCGACCAACAAAAATGATTCCGGAGTTGCCTCCCAGGTGCATTTCAACTTCTTCGAAAAAACTTCAAACACAAAAGAATGTGATGACCCACTATCAAATAAAACAGTTGCCTGGATTTTGTTTATATTAACCCATCCTGTTTACAAAAGTGTTTACATCAATATTGTCTTATGCCAAAATATTAAAAATAATATAATAAACTTAGCCATAATTTATTCAGCTAGCGGGGATGAATCCCTCGTCTTCATCGGCATCCTCCTCCGTGAGTGCAAATACTCGCCCTTGGTGGGCAATTCCCTTCCATTTACTGTTGGCCTTAGGAGCTGGCCTACCGTTGCCCCCTCCCCCCCCCCCCCCGAATCTGGGGACAGTCTGGCCGAACAAGGCCTATCTTCCCGCAGTTGTAACATGTGCGGGTATCCCTCTGAAAGTTCTTCTTTGGGCACTAGTTCTTGAAGTGTCCGTGCTTACCGCATAGGAAACAGCCCTCTATCTTGGCACCGCCTAGGGATGGCAACTGGGCCGGGTCAACCGGCGGCCCACCCGTGAACCGGCCCACGAACCCGGCCCGTCTAACAGTTTGGCGGGTTCGGGTCGAACCCGGTGAACAGTACCGGGTCGACCCGGGTCGCATAGAACGCGAATTGAAACCGCGAAAACCCGGCCCACGAACCCGCTCAACTCGCGAATTCAACCCGCCAACCCGCGGGTCGACCCGCGGGTTTCGACCCGTGCGGGTCGAACGTTCGACCCGTGACGGGTCGACCGTTGACTCGCGGGTCGAACGGTCGAAACGGCAGCTCTGTCTCCACAGAGCCGTTCCGAACGGCTCTATAGCCGTTGGTTTGGATTTTTTTTTGTTTTTTCCCACTTATTTAGCCTATAAATATCCCCTAAAAATCTCAAAAAAAATCACACCTCACTCTCTTACTCTCTCTACTATTATACATCATTTGTAAAGAATTTTTGAACAATTCTAGTATTCATCAAACAAGTGTACAAGGAGGCATATACACGATCAAATTTCGGTCGTATCGGAAACAAAATTCAACATCTTCAACTCTCTTCAACCCTCGTCAAATATACTTCAACATCTTCTTAACTTTTCAATTGCAGAATTGGAAAAGCGCTCCTCCATCTTTTCTATTCTATTCTTATTTTAACGATTTTTTTACTTACGCGTATTCCACGGTGAACGGTATTAAAATATCTCTCTCTCTCTCGTTAATTTTTTTTTTGCGTTGTAGTTAAAATTATTGTTCGTTTTTTTGAACTTCTCTATCTCAACCCTCTTGTTTTTTAGATTTTTTTTTGTATAATTCACCGCTCCTACATTGTATATTTTTTTTTACATACTTTACTTTAGCACATTACTACATTATGTCTAGATCACGCGGTAGCGGTCGTAGCGGACAAGATTCCTCCTCCTCTTCACATAGGCCACCAATTGTCCCAACTAGTGAGCCCGCCCAAGATTACATTGATCCTACTATGGAACAATGGGGTACACACGAAATGGATGTTGTAGGTGACATACAATTAGAAGAAGAACAACAACAACAACAAACCGAAACCACACAACTCCGTAGTAGTAGGAAAAGTAGAGGAGAAACTAGCGATTGGCATAAGTTTTATGATTATATCCCGGACGAACATACTCCGGGTATAGGTTTGAAAGTGTGTAAAACATGTAGTAAAACATACAAATTTAAGAAGGGTGACGGCACCGGTACAATTAGTAGGCACATACAACATAATCATAAAGAACTTCTTGATCAAATACAAGGCCAACAAAAAATCAACCCTAGGACCGGTCAAGTAGATAGCCACCCTTATGATCCCGAACTTGTTCGTCGGGAAATGGCCCGATTAGTCATTAAGGAAGAGTTGCCATTTTCCTATCCCGAGAGTAGGAACTTGGAAAATTTTAATCAAACGGCCTTAAACCCTCATTTTAAAAGAATTCCGAGAAATACTTGCAAATCGGATTGTTTTAAAGTGTACATGGAAATGAAGGATGCTTTGATTGCAATTTTATGGAGTTTAACTTGTAGGGTTAGTTTAACTTCGGATTGTTGGACGGGTGTCAACAATATTCCAACGATGGGAATAACCTGTCATTGGATCGACAATGATTGGATTCTTCAAAAAAGAATCATATCACTTGCGTCGTTGTTGTATCCCCAGAGTGGCACTGAAATAGCAAACCGTATTATAGAAATTTGTGATGTTTTTCATATTCGCGATAAAATTAAGGCTATTAGTTTTGATAATGCAACTAACAACAATGTAGCAATTACTACTTTAAAATCTGTATTAAACCCTCCATCTGACAATATTTTTCATGTTAGATGTGCATGTCATATTATAAATTTATGTGTTCAAGATGCATTAAGAATAGCTGATCCATATCTAGTTAAAATTAGAAATTGTGTACATTTCATTGCATTAAGTCCAAGCATTTTACAAGAATGGAAAGCTTGGTGTAGGGTTAGAAATGTTCCTTTTAGAAAATTTTCAAAGGATGTTAGACACCGATGGAATTCTACTTTTGATTTACTAAATGTTGTCACCGATTATAAAGCAGTTGTAAATGATTTTTGTATCGCAAAAAATATGCACAATTTTGAAATGACTCCCACCGATTGGTTTTTTGCCGAATCTTTGTTGAAATTTTCAGAACCTTTTAAAACCGCAACTTTAAAATTTTCAAAAACATATGAATCTACTTCTATTAGCATTTTTATTGAATTAGTTAGCATGGTGCAAATATTTAACGAAATGTTAAATGATCCCTATATTAGTGACATTGTAGTACCTGCATTTCAAAAATTTTTGAAGTATTATTTTCATCCTCCTATGTTGATTTGTGTTGCTACTGTTATGGATCCCCGTATCAAATTAGAAGGTACGAAGAATTTGATAGAAATGTTTTTTGAATATTTAGAGAACAATGTAGAATTAACAACTGATAGTGCTACTTTTTTAGTTCAGTTTGAATCTACGTTAAATAACTTGTATGATTATTATGATAGACGTTTTGCTTCTAGTAGTACAACTTCTGTAGTTAGTTCTTCTTCTGGTAGTTCTAAAGGTAAAGGTAAAAGTAGAATTGGTGATAGAACATTTAGTTTACTTGAACAAATTCAATCTAAAAAATCTAGGACTAATCAACCAAATGAATTAAATTGGTATAACCAATAGGATACTGAACCTACTCTTTCTCCACTAGATATTTTACAATGGTGGAAAGAACATGAACACACTTTTAGTATTCTGTCAATTATGGCTAAAGATTTACTAACTCCTCCTGTCTCTACAGTTGCTTCTGAGAGTGCATTTTCTACAAGTGGCAGGGTTCTATCTGATTACAGAAATCGGTTGAAGCCCGAGACATTAGAGATGCTCGTTTGCACAGAAGACTGGCTGAAGGCTGAAGATAGGACGCACGGGAAAGCACTATCAAGTTCCACAAGTGGGAGCAACTCACCCGAAGAACAACAACAACAACAACAACAACAACAACAACAACAACAATAGCTTTGCTTGTTATGTCAAATTAGAAAACTTGTACTCAATTAAAATTGTATATAAGAAATATGTTATTGTATAAAACTTATTTGTGAATTGAATTCTTCATTTCGTTATAAATTGTTCAAATTGTATAACTTAAATTCATATGAATAATATTTCAAAATTTGTTGTCAATTTCACTCTTTCAATCTTATTATTATTATTACGATTTTTATTGTTTATTAGTATTATTACTTACTTAGTATTATAATTAAACATCATTTGAGGATATTTGAAGAATTGTAGTATTATTACTTATTAGTATTATTACTGAATTACTTACTTAGTATTATAATTAAACATCATTTGGGGATATTTGAAGAATTGTAGTATTATTACTTATTAGTATTATTACTTACTTAGTATTATAATTTTTGAAGAATTGTAGTATTCATCAAACAAAGATATGGTTGTTTGTATACATCATTTGTAAAATTATTATTATTATTATTTTAATTTAAGCTACAAAAAAAAAAAAAAATTATTAAACGGGCCAACCCGCGGGTCGACCCGGCCCAACCCGGGTTGAACCCTAAAGGGTTCACGGGTTGGGCGGGCCACCCAAACGAAAACTTAGCCCGGCCCGGACCGGCTAAGTATTCGTGCCAACCCGTACGGGTTGGGCCCGACCCGGCCCGTACGACCCGTCCGCCATCCCTAGCGCCGCCGGTATTGCTAACACTCTTCTGAAATTTCGGATTTCCACGCTGGTTCTTGAATCCCGACGCTGGTGTAGGCCTCTTTCCCTTGTTCCACCCTCCTGTATTAAGTTGTGCTTTGGGTCCTCTACTCATATCCAACTCCGTCATAGCTGCACGACGGACCAATTTCTCGAACCTCTAGATGCAAAAAGGTACCATTTTGGTTCTAAGTATGGGCCTAAGCCCCTGCTCAAACCTCTTGGTCTTCTTGACCTCATCTTGTACCATTTCTGGAGCATAGCGGGACAGCTGTGTGAACATGGTTTCGTATTCACGAACCGTCATGCTTCCTTGCTTTAGGTTGAAGAATTTCATGGCCTTTTCCTCCTGCACATCTAAGGGAAAGTAGTGCTACCTGAACTCTCCTAAGAAATCTTCCCAGCCAATGGGTCCTTTGCCCATGCTCCTTTTAGTCAACTGCCACCAGACCTCGGCGTCCTTCTCTAGTAGAATGCTGGCCAACTTGACCTTGCTGTCCTCCGCTGTCAGCATCACCTCAAACACTGTCTCGACTTGACGAATCCAGTCGTCAGCCGCTGTTGGGTTTGCCTTGCCCTAAAAAATAGGCGGCCTCATCCTTCGGAAGGATTCGACCATCCTGACAGGGTCGGTAGCTGCTACTCCATGGTTACCTACGGGTGCTCCTTATTACTGCACATTATTTTGGCTTGCCTCTGCTAGGTCACCCAAATTTTGGTACATACGAGCGAATTCTGCCCCTATATCCAGACCTGTGCCATTGCCTCCATTACCTTCGCCCTCAAAATTGTCGATCCTAGCGCTTCTTGTTTTGCAAGACATCTGATAGAGAAGAAATATGGAACATACAGAGGCATCATATTATAATATTCCAAAAATAACATTCATCCAATCTCAACATGCACATAAGACTTGTAGAAAACGCAAGCTAAACTTCATTTCATGATAACCCCATATCTTACATATGCATTCTTTTCCTTACATTATACCATACATATAGATAGCAAAATAACAAAACCACAAAATAAACTACGGGAACCTAACCGCCTAATCGATACTGCTAGTGTCTCCTGCAGGGTCACCCTAGCAGGTGGTGGTCCAAGTAGTGCATGCAGCTGTGTGATCTGCACCTGAAGCTCCGCGCACTTGCGCTATAGGCGCGCGAAATGCACACGGTGAGTGTGCTTCATGATCACTGTCCTGCGGTCGGCCCTCACCTTGGCCCTCCTTAATTCTGCCACTTCCCTCTCAGTGTTGAGGAGTACGAACTCTCAGGAGTCCATCCTGTACTCGAGACAGGCATGGCACCAACCCCATGTTGCGCGGTCACGGAAGACCAGCTCAAAGGTCTGTTCCACTGTAAGTAGGTGCGGTGGCGGTACTGGAATCTGGCCATTTGTGGGGGCACCCCCTACTGCGGTAGCCGTTGTGGCCCCATTGGCTAACCCAACTCCAACTGGTGACCCGTTGCCATCAGTGATGGGCTCTATATCTGAGTCCACCTCGACCGTGATCCCATGTGCCCATCCATTCTCATGCGGAATCGCTCCATCTGCCTTCCTACAAGGAGTGGACACGGGAATTAACCAAGGTATAGAAATATTAAAAAACAAATGTTGAAGGAAACAACAGTATGAATTATAATTATCTACAACAAGCTAAAAACCTAACTCCTACAAGGCATCTAAGTCTATTTCCCTATTGTGTTGGACTATAAATTGAAGTCGGATCTGATACCACTCTGTAACACCCCGATTTCCATCGACTGGAAAACCGTGACATAAGCCAGAATCTTACATTCAATTAGCCACAATACACAGAAAAACAGGAAAATTTAAAACTTTTTACTTAATGCAATATTACAAGCCGATTTCATTGTTCAATATATACATCAGAGTATACAGGAATGAAATAACAAACATCGGGTTCTTCACTTGGAAGTCATGCCTTGACTAGAGTTCTCCTGTGCTGGTGATCCTGTATCCACAACCTATTAGAGTGGGGACGTCAGTACATATACTGATGCTTAAAGGTTGATGACTAGCAATGAATCTAAAAAACAAACATATCAGGCATGGTAAAGGTATAAGTGTAGTTTAAGTGTTCGTGAGTGCAATGCCTTAAAACATAATGCAATGTCAACTAAGCTAGGATGAACTTATTCCAATGCAAGCGAGAATCTGGAGTTGTATGCATCCCATAACTACATACGTCTATATCAAGTCATTCTCCATATTTAGGGATTTGAACCCGCGTTATAAATTTCTACTTGTGTAAACAACCTGTTCCTGTCAGATACAACGTGACTGATGAGGTTGCAGACGTAGTCAAATCACACCAATGCAGTACGCACATGGTGTCTATGTTTGCCACTACTACCCGGCGCACAGGACCTCACTCAAAAACTAGACGAACCTTCGGAGTTAACTACAACACAAGTTAGCTCGAAGCATCCCTTGTGGCCCCCTAACTCATAGATCGTAGTCTATGGCCTGTTCGCTTTCCCGGTATAGAACATGACGGAGTTCCGGGGGTCCATCCCCTAGCTCCGTCCGCCCTTATCATGGTACTTTGGGAATTAACAGTGTGAGGTACGCAACCCGCGCTCCCAACTCGTGAGAAGGCACCGTACGTATCCCTTTGACGGGAAGGTACAACCCAATAACACCATTTAGTGTCGGCCTATAGGACGAGTTGGGTCATAGGGTATCACCCCTAATACCAACTCCTCTGTTTTGGCAAAAAGGTTAAGTAAAGAGCTTTATAAGTTACTACCCTAATGATGTCACTAATCCAAAACGATCTTACCGGATTTTCAACTTAGATTATCATGGTCCCACTCATGGTCCATCGATTTAAGACACTAGTGACGGGATATCCCTCACTCATCATTACCCCTAACTCTGATCTTATCAACACTCACGGCCCACGATCAACCCATACCGGTTAAGATCCGTTGGCGCTCGATGTGAGATTTATCCATAGTCTCCAAGGTGGTAAGGTGCGGGTCTTGATGGTCGATGACCCCTAGGATAATTAGAAGACCCTAGACTAGATTTTATGAAGCTAACAATTATTAGTGACTTTTCCAAACCTTATTACCCATGAAGATGAATAATGTTCACATGATATGGTCCAATTTTAATTAGAACCTCATACATCTAGAATCCATGGGTTCTTTTTTCCAAATTGAACTAGAACTACATGCAACTAGATTTTTGGGTTCTTTCTCATGTTTGAGCTAGAATCACTTAGAAACAAAATGCATGAGTTCTCTTATCAATTGAGCTAGAACTACCATAGTCCTAGTTTCATGGGTTTCTCTTTAAAGTTGACTAGAACAAATATGGAATATGGGTTCATTTCAATAGTTAAGCTAGAACATATAGCTCAAGCATGGGTTCATGGGTTCTTTTTAATCTTTCACTACAATACTACCATATACAATTCAAGCATGGGTTTCTTTAACTAGAATGCTACAATATACCATTCAAGCATGCATGGCTCTTTTGAATCTAGAACAACTATGCAACTCAAGCATGGGTTCTTTCTAGAAGATTAACTAGAACAACTTCACAACTCAAGCATGGGTTCTTTCGAATCTAGAATAACCACACATATACCATTCAAGCATGAATGGGTTCTTCACTAGGATACTACAATTAGAACATGATGAGTTATTTACTAAAATACTACAATAACTCAAGCATGATTTCTACATATAACTCAAGCATGAATTCTACATATAACTCAACCATGATTCTTTAACTCAAGCATGAATTCTACATATAACTCAAGTATGATTCTTTACTACAACTCAAGCATGATTCTTTTACTACTACTTAAGCAAGATTCTTCTACTACTTAAATATGATTCGTCTACTACTACTTAAGCATGGATCTTTACTAATACTGAAGCATGATTATTTATACCACTTAAGCATGGATCTTTATTACTACTTAAGCCCGATTCTTCTACTACCACTTAAGCATGGATCTTTACTACTATTTAAGCATGGATCTTTATTACTACTTAAGCATGATTTTTCTACTACTACTTAAGCATGGATCTTTACTACTACTTAAGCATGATTCTTTTACTACAACTTAAGCATGATTCTTTTCCTACTACTTAAGCATGGGTCTTTATTACTACTTAAGCATGATTCTTCTACTACTACTTAAGCATGGATCTTTACTACTACTTAAGTATGATTCTTCTACTACTACTTAAGCATGGATCTTTACTACTAGTTAAGCATCATTCTTTTACTACTACTTAAGCATGGATCTTTATTACTACTTAAGCATGATTCTTCTATTACTACTTAAGTATGGATCTTTACTACTACTTAAGCATATTACTTTACTAGCTATTACAAAGACTACTTCTCTTTATGAATTATAAGTCATAAATTACAAAAATCTACCTTTATGAACTACAAAACTTAAGCATGAAACTTTAATAGCTATTACAAGACTACTTCTCTTTATGAATTACAAGTTTACAAAAAAGCTAACTTTATGAACTACAAAATTTAAGAATGAAACTTTACTAGCTATTACAAGACTACTTCTCTTTATGAATTACAAGTCTTAAAATATTACAGAAATCCAACTTTATGAACAACAAAACTTAAGCATGAAACTTTACTAGCTTATTACTAGACTACTTCTCTTTATGAATTACAAGTCTTAAAAATATTACAAAAATCTAACTTTATGAAATTTTCAAATCCTACATATTGCAAATCTTCTTTTCTTTAACCTCTTAGTTCCTACATACAACAAAGTCTACCTTTTTATGAAATAAAAGTTAGCAAGATTTGATTTTTAACAAGTAGAGAGCAATAACCAATGAAAGACTTATCTTTTATTAAGATTATTGAGATCTACAACCCTAAAAATGGGTATGTAAGTATTTCTTTTACTACATTAATCTTTATATGCATATAGTGTAGCGCCCCGATTTCCGACACTGGGAAACCGTGACACGAGCCAAGACCTTTTCTTCAATTAGTCACAATACACAGAAAAACAGGAGAATTTAAAACTTTTTATTCAATACACAATGTGTTACAAGTCTGAATATTGTACAACTGTAATACCTTACAATAGAGTTACAATATTACCTTTACATTTCTAAGTATTACAACCTTCAACATCTTACATCAGAGTACTTCTCAACTAATGCATAATCAATACATATACTGCAGCGGAACTAAACATAACACTGACTCCTTACTTTCCTTACCTTGAGTTCTCCTGAATCTCGCCTTTGTACTTAGGCGGTCCAGTACCTATGGAAGTGGGGACGTCAGTATTCACTGACGCTTAAAGGCTGATCATATAGCAGCGAATCTTCCAAACAATATACAAAATATAGCAATGGTGTTGGTGTAGTTTAAGTGTTCGTGAGTGCTATGGCTAGACTCTAATGCGATATTTAAATAGAACTAGGATGCTTCCTATTCTAATGTCAGCAAGTCTCCAAAGCAACATGCAGCCCATACTACATGCGACCCCATCTCGAGCCGTTTCTCCATATATAGGGATTGGAACCCGCGTTATGAACTTCTAATTGTAGTCAACCTGTTCCCGACACCTACACGTGGCTAATGAGGTTGCAGACGTGGTCCAGTCCCACTATTGTATTTCGCTAGTGGTGTCTATGTTCGCCACTGCGACCCGGCCAACCGGACCTCTCTCAAAATAGACGAACCCAATGTATCGGGCGTCACAACAAAATCAAACTATAGGGTTTCGCAAGAGCAGGGTAGCACGAAGCCTACCCTGTGGCACCCTCTGGGGTATCGCAAGCGCAGGACTGCACAATGCATCTTGTGGCACCCCCAGCCACGGTACCTCAGGAATAAACAGAGCGAGATACGCAACCTGTGTCCTCAACTTGTGAGACGGCACCGTGCGTATCCCTTTGACGGGAAGGTACAATCCAATACACCACCTAAGATCTGTCTCAAGAGACGAGTTAGTGTAAGGGGCCCCCTACAACTGACTCCTCTCTCCTGGCAAAAGGGTTTAAGTAAACTGATCCTTGTAAGTCACTATCCTAGTGATGTCCCTGACTCGAACAATCCTAGGGATGACGATATTATAACACAACATGCTAGGCTTTAAATTAGGCTTCGCAAGACAACTCTACTAGGCTGCTCAACCTAGACTTACCAGAATCCCTCAGGATCCGGTTCGTGGCTCATCGATCCAAGACTTTGGCCGTGCGAATATACACGCATGCCACTACCCTAGACTTGGATTCTGTCTATACTCCGGTCCTCGATTAACCTGCCCTGGTTAAGATTCGACGGTACACAAGGAGTGACTCCTCCACAGTTCCTTAGGGTAGAAAACATATGTCTTGATGGTCGATATCCCTTAGGGTGGTAATATCACCCTAGACGAGCACAACGAACTGTGTACTAGCTAACAAGCTATACACGAGTAACAACCACATACGAGCCAACTAAGCTACGTATGAAACAATAACTACCTACGAGCCAGGCGGCCTCGTAGGAGATAACCATGTACATACCAGCCAAATAAGTCGTGTATGAGACCAACTGCTGCACACGGGCCGGTCGGGCCGCGTGCGAGACAACAACCTACATACGAGCCAACTAAGCTACGTATGAGACCCACAGCTACATACGGGCTAGTCGAGCCACGTACGAGCACAACCATATGCAACAACCATACAGGTAACCAATCCTAGAAGCAACCAAACGTGCTTACTAGCAAACTTAATCTTCTATTATTAGAAGCAACAGAAGAATCTACTAGTAGCCTATGATCGGTATTCTACTAAGGAAGAACCAAAGGCGACAAAACGGCCTTTATCGACTAACTATTACTAGTGGTCTTCCCACTCCTTATTACTTCAACCTATAGCACCTTAAGCATGGCATACAATTTCAAGCATCTTCCTACGACCATCTAATCATATAACACAACCACTCACCATGATCCTCCTAAGTATGAATGTGATTAATGCTTATGCTTACATCAAGCTCAAGCATGAAAATCACTTACGACCTAGACATGAAGTCCACTATAGTCAAGCGTAGGTTACAAATTGATCATGGAAGCTTACTACTTATCATGACGAATCACCACAACCCAACTAGTATGAACAAGCAACATTCCAAGGCATAGTAGGTAGTTCTAACACTACTCCTACAATATTTTAAGCAAGTATTTGAACTTTAGCATGGTATAGAACACAACATAAAATCACTATAACTAACCATGGGTAGTTCCTTTACTCTAAGCATGAATATCATAGTATGGATGTCATTAACTTAACATGATCAATAATTAGCATGATACCTACTTACTTAGCATGAATCATGATCATCTACTAACATAGCATGAACCACCACTTATCTAAGCATGGGTACCATGTAAACATGAGTATTCATATAACCTAGCATGGTATACAACTTACTCACAATCTAAACTAGCATGACATATAACTTTCTTATAATTAAGCTAGCATGGCATACAACTTACTTGTAGTTAAGCTAGCATGGCATATCTATAATTAAACTAACATGGTATATCACATACCTACAATTAAACTAGCATGGTATATCACTTACCTATAATTAAGCTAACATGGTATACCACATACGTACAATTAACTAGCATGGTATGCAACTTTTCTACTATCATCCAAGCATGAATCTTTATTAAGCATAAATAACTCCTAAACATGGGTAACTACTAGTATGAACATTCAACATTCCTAAGTATATATGTATATATACTTCTAACATGGTAAGTAATTTTATCATAGATCGTACAACATTCTAGGCACAATTAATCTAAACATGGTAGGAAACTCTTAGATTGCTTCCTACAACATTCTAAGCATAAGTAGATTAATCTAAGCATGGTAGGAATTTTAGAATTAATCCTACAACATCCTAAGCATAAATAGGCTAATCTAAACATGGTAGGAACTTTAGAATTTGTCCTACAACATTCTAACATGAAATAGCATTATAGGATATTTTAAGAAAAAGTCCTACAACATTCTAAATATAAAGCATGATAGGATAATTTCATAAAACATCCTACAACATTCTAAACATAAAGCATGATAGGATATTTTTTTATAAAACATCCTACAACATTCTAAACATGATAGGATATTTATAGAAGAAATCCTACAACTAACTAAGCATGGAAACATGGTAGGATATTTTTTTTAGAAGAAACCCTACAACTAACTAAGCATGAAACATGGTAGGATATTTTTAGAAAAAGTCCTATAACATTCTAACATGAAATAGCATGATAGGATATTTTTAGAAATAATCCTACAACTAATTAAGCATAGAAACATGGTAGGATATTTTTATTAGGCATCCTACAACATTTGAAGCATGGGTATTGCTTCTAAACATTTTTAGAAGTGATCCTACAACATTTGAAGTATGAATATTGCTCCTAAATATTTTTAGGAGTGATCCTACAACATTTGAAGCATGAATATTACTTCTGAATATTTTTAGAAGTGATCCTACAACATTTGAAGCATGAATATTACTTCTAAATATTTTTAGAAGTGATCCTACAACATTTTACTACTACTATTACTCCTATTTTAATCAAAACATAACACACAATTATCTACTACTACTCCTACTTCATTCTTATCAAGAACATAACATACAACTTACTACTACTACTTTATAAACATCTATACTACTTACTACCACTTCTTCCTTTAATCAACATACTACTACTTTATATCAACCATACTACTACTTTATTTAATCACCCATACTACTACTACCTTATTAATCAACATACATGCTACTACTACCCCATTTAATCACATACTACTACTTTATATTTTAGCATGCTACTACTTAGTTGCTTACTAATCTTTATTATTACTAGTGATAAAAGAAAGGACCATTTTTATTTTATTTTACTTTACAACTAGTAAATATGAAAGAAAAGATCTCTTTTTATTATTTCTACAACTAGTGATTTAAAAAGAAAAGATCTTTTTAATTGCTACAACTAGTGATTAATAAAAAAGAGAAGATCTTTTTAATCTTCAACTAGTGATTATTAAAAAGAGAAGATCTTTTTAATATTTCTTTAACTAGTGATTAATAAAAAGGAAAAGATCTTTTTAATCAACAACTAGTGATTAATAAAAGAAAAGATCTTTTTGTTATTTATACAACTAGTGTTTAATAAAAAGAAAGGTCTTTTTTACTCAATAAGGAAAATTTCAACACACAACCAAGTTCCATAAAGTCCTACAACCCACAATGGTTGTAAAAATGTTCATATGCCAATTCCTACAAGTCCTACAACCCTCAATTGGTTGTATGTTCAAGATTATATGCAATATGTGAATTTTTAGTCCAATAACATATAAAAGAACAACTACAATACAAAAGATGTGATCTTTATATGTTAGTAGTCACTATTATTACTTTCTTTCTTTTTATTTACCACAACATACACACACTCATTCATAAGAACAACAAAAAAAAAACAAAACAAAACAAGAAGGTAGGAGAAGAAGTCAAACAACAAAACAAACAAACAAACAAACAAACAATCAAACAAAGAAGTGTGAAGAAACCCCCACCTTAGCCTTTTTTTGGAAGGACTAGCTTGCTACCTTCTCCTTCCCCTAGCTTTTTAGAACTCCTAAGAATCCTACAATAAAAACTCTCTTTTGTTAGTATGAGACCTCTCTTTCTTTTCCTTTCTTTCTTTCTTTCTTTCTTTTGTTTTCTAAAATGAGAGAAGGAGGAGAATGAGGGGGTGTTTATAGGAGAGACTAGGAGGTGGTAAGTGCACCACATTGGCACAAAATACCCCAAGGAGGGGTGGCCGGCCATGCTTCTAGGGGTGAGGGGTATGGTGTAGGGTGGTGAGGTGGAGGGATAAGGTTTCTAGAAGGATTTTAGTTCTAATCATGCATACAAACCTTCTTTTGAACCTCCTAATCAACCCTAACCTTCTAATTAAGTTGCCATTACAAGAGTAAGTATATTGACCAAAAGTATATACTACATACTTGCATGATGTACTAAGTACCATACAATTTTATGTATGTGTACATGTATGTGTATACAAAAATTTTCTTATAAAATCCTCATAAAATTCTCAAAAATAGTTTAATTTAGAAAATAATAGTAAAATAAATTTTATTATTAATTCGGAGGATCGCGCTATCAATTTGATACGCTTCGGATGCGCACCGACCGATAGATGCGCGTAGGCACTGTTTGTGGGCAACCCGGCGAAAAATCACCAAAATGGTCTGATTTTGGAATTAAAATAAAATAATAATAAAATAGTAATTTCTATGAGTTAATATCCGTCCGGGATATTACATATAGTTTAGTCCAAGTTTTTAGTTAACAAAATAACAACAATAAGAACAATAATTACAAAATGACAAAGATTCAATCTTTATGTGTTTTTAGTAAGTTCTTTATTTGTAACCCCTACTCCCGCAAATAGGTATTTCCATGAGTATTTTTCTATATTTCGAGATTTATAAAATTGCTATTTTTAAAGTTGTTTTGAGCTTCTTTGTTAAAACATTTTTCTAAACAATAATTATAACTATTTTGAATAAACTTTGTTTTCATTTCTACTTGATCAACTACTTGCATTTTAGCCCTCAGAAATATTAATATTACTTCGACTATTTCAACGAATTCCTATTTTTATATATTGATATTATTATTCTGACGATTGCTATTATTATTGATAGTCTTTTTATTCTTATTGGTTGATCGATATTACTAGTGTTACTATTTTATTATCATGGTTATTTTATTATTCTTATGGTTACTGAGATTACTTATTTAGTATTATTGATTATTAAGACCATTCCCTTCTTATTTAATATTTGTGTTTTAATTTGTCTCAAATTATTTATGTAACACAAATTATATTTTATCGGATATCTTATTCTTGGTGTTTGGGTTTATATTGATCTATTGTATTATATACAATGTATTTTATTTTATTAGATCCATACCAATACCGAATAACCAAATATCTCTTCTCCCTTATATATACTAATCCTTAGTTAATTCCCTAACCCTAATTAACACCCTAGCCGCCTAAACCCTAATTCCTGTGTTAACCCCAAGCCCCCGCTACTGTTCATCCACCTCCGTCTCCATCTCTCCCGCTCCCTCTCCCTGTTTACCCTACTGCAGATCTCCGATCGCCACCACCTTCCACCTCCGTCATCGTCTTCGCCACCCTCTCCTCATCACCATCATCGTCTCCTTCCCCTCGACCTCATCGCCGTCGTGTTTCCCCATCCTCGTCATTCCCCATTCATCTCGTCGAAACCCATCAACCCATTGCTTCACCTCGACATAATCCGCCACCTCGCCGTCCCTCGTTTTTGCCGTGCACCCCCCCCTCTCATCCTCCGCAGATCCCCTCATCGCCATTGCTGCCGTCTATAGCCGTTCAGCCAGTCATCGTCTCTCCTCTATTTCAGTGCGAGAACAGAGATGCCGTCGCCAGCCGTCGTTGCGTCACTTCTCGACCAGTGCCACCGTTGCTTCCCGACCGTGGTGCCGACACCGCCCCGCCCCATTGCAGTGCCCATCATCGCCGTATTTTCTCTCTCTCTCTTTGCCGAAGGAAGAGACGAGCCCCGATTGGTCAACTTTGCTGTTCTACATTGTGTGCACAGCGGATCCGATCCGCTGTCCCGTGTTTTGGCACATTGGTTCCCGTGTTTGCTGTTCTGTTGGAGTGGATCTGGGTCTGGCGTTTGCTGTTTTGGGCCGATCCAGTGTGGGGATTTTTCTGTTGTTGATTGCTCTGTTGCTGTTGTTTGCTTGGGTTTCTTCGCACGTATTTTGCACGTGCTGTTGGTAATTTCGCCCGGAATTTTGATCCCGTTATTCTATTTAATTGTATCTGCAATATAACTGGCAAGTCTCTTCCTGAACCCCTTTTATTGTTTGTGTTCAAGATTAGTTGATCTCATGCAAGTAGATCCATCCATTTTGTTATCGAAAATCTGCTTTGACAATTCCGTTAAGATTATCGAGGGTTTACACGAACTAACCCGACATACTCTTAACTTCGTGCTATCTCTTTGATCTATAACCCAGTCCCGAATGTTTCATGCATATGCACAATTAAAATAACTAGATTTATGCTTAGAACTGCTTGATGTAATGGACATGTGAAATTGAATGTACTGAATCGGTTTTTAAATGATGAATTGACACCATGACAGCAATAAATGTACCTTGAACCTTAGAAATTGCATGTTGACATCTAGGAATCACTTGATTATTAATTTGCATGCTAAATGTGAACATATGACTTACTTATGTGCCTATTCATGCTAAGACAAATTTCTGGACTGGTGTATGTTTCGTTTTGAATTAGATGTTTGACCATGCTAATGACATAATTTGAAAGAACTTACTAAACATAAAATGTAGCCCTTGATGTCTAGATAATTTTTCATTAGTCTGGATTTAAATTCCATTTTATCATTTGTTAGTTATCATCACTTTACTTCAACTGTGTTGGAAATTTCATACTCAGAATTTCACGCGTATCCTGCTATTCTATATTTTATTTGACCCTGTTAATAGTACAAGAAAAATCGAAAATAATTTAGGCTGGACCTAGACATGTATAGGTATCGCCCAGAATTTTTATAGATTTTATTAATGAGTTCTCTGATCTGAAATAAACAGTTGAACACAACCTACTGCATGCTGCCTGAACTTAAAACCTGATTAGAATAGAGTTTTCACCCTAGTTACTATACCTTTTATATACCTTAATTATACTCACTCGAACCGGGTGGAAGTCTATTTTCCAGATCTTCCGACGGATTCAGTTTTGCTAATTTGTAGTGACCAAAATCCATATTTTTGTACAGCAAGGTCATGCTGTCCTGATTTTGTAAAATGTGTTTATATGATGTGTTTGACCCATGCTTTGTCTGTAATGCTTAGAATTAGACACACATAGTAATGAACAACATTGACACCTTCTTGCATACTCACATAGGATGAAAATAAACTAATAAAAAGCCGGGGTATCATGGTTAGACTTGGTAGTGAACGATCGGAAACTGTACTCGGTCATGCCCCACTACCTGACTTGTATAGTCCTGTCCTGTACTGATGGCCATAATTACTTCCTGACCTGAACATGAAACACTACCTGATAATTACTGTCCCTGAACATGAAATACTGATTACTAAGCCGAGTACACGATCCGTGAATTCACCATCAGTCTAAAACATTCACTATGTGTTTGCGCGGAACTTGTGGAATGGGATGCAGTAGTACGTGCAATAGATAGGCTAATAAAATAATTAATAACCTGCATTTCGTGCATGATCCTGACATCACTCATTACCTGCGTGATTACTGTAGACCTTTGATATTCACCTGCCTTTGCCTTATTCTTTGTCTTTGACCATGTTCATTTTCCTTTGATATTCATGCTTTCCTATTATCCTCTGTTTTTCTCTACTTTCTGCCCACGACTTGCTCTAAGAGCACTCTTTTTCTTCATTTTAGATCAAGTATTAACAGATACCGAAGGAGAAATCCCAGAAGAACGTGGTGAGAAAACTCTCTAAAGATTGGAGCTGGACTTAGACTGCTTAGCTATCTTTTGTTATTTGCATATTGTATTTCTTTTTATCATACTTTGTATTTTTGGGCTTTATGACCGGAAGTCTGTTTTATCCTAGATGTTGGATTATTATTAATGGTGAATTTATTTCATGATTATCTTTGAGTTTATTCAATATTTATGTGATTATATTCTTTGCCTGCGTGGTTGTTTCTCTTGTATATTGTTGCGTTAGACTAGTACAGCTTATGGATGATGCATAATCATTCGCTATGCCAACGTTACGTGCTTGTATTTCTGTATTTTGGGAAGTAGGGCATGACAAGTTATTAGTGGTATCAGAGCCCAGGGTTAAGTAACATATCAATCAAACATGACTAACTTTACGGAGGTTCAGCTTTGATTGGTATATTAGTCAATTTTGGCTCTAGATAGGTTAACTCAATAATATGCGCACCACGTTGATCACATGAACATGTAATAACTTTAATATAATCTGGATATTAATCCTATTCGATCCACATCTGACTCCTTTGCATCCAATCCTTTGATTGCTTGTATCCTTTCGTCCTTTGCATTCATTATCATTTGTCAATCTACCCAGATATGTCTGGGTACTCACCAACTGGATGGTTTTGCAGACTATGGCTCGTGAAGGTTCTTCGACTCCTCTACCCAGGGCTAAAACATCAGAGAATTCTGCCATTCTCCAGGTGATGCAACGAATGATGGAGCTACAACGAGAGCACAATGAGCTGATGAGAGCTAGTCTGGAAATAGCCCAGGAGAATGCACAGCTCACCCGACTGTATGTATTTGCGCACTAGCATTATGCCTTCGCTATCATGAGGCGACCCATTGAAGGAAGGGCCCGACATGCAACTATTTTGGCAAGTTTGGTCATATACGCAAGGATTGCTAGGTAGCCCACCGTCGATGTCTTGTATGCAGAGCGAGAGATCACAAAGTTAGAGATTGCCCAAGGAGCAGGAGGAATGCACCAACTGGAGGATCAGCTCCTAGTGGAGGACAGACTGGAGAATGTGGTCAGGCCCCTAACCAGATTGCAGAGGAAGCAGAGACTGCCGAAGGTGCGACTGCGGGTATTTTGCTATTTTGTTGCATTTCAGTTCCTGTGTCTTTTATTTCTTCTGTTCTTGCATCTATCATATTTTGTCAATTAAATTTTGAGTATTATAACCCCTGTTTTCCTAAATCCGTATTTTCTATGTATTTTTGGTATTTTAAATTTTTGTAAATTATTTTTCTGCTTTCAAATCCTTTTGTCCAAATGTATTTTCGGATCTTCTATTAAAAACTATCTTCAATCAAAAATTTTATTTGTAACTATTTCTTATGTTTTTTCTATACAAATCTCATTATTGATATTATTACTTTGATTTCTTTTATTGTTACTATTACTGTTATTATTATTATTGTTATTGTTATTGTATTTATTATTATTATTAATATTTCTATAAAATCTAAATATTATATTTTTATTTGTCATTGTATTTATTTATTTATTTATTATTACCAAACCCACACCCGTTACCCTATTCACCCTAACCCATCAAACCCTGGCCCCAAACCCATTATCCTAAATTAACCAATAACCCAACCCGTTAGCAGCCTTAACCTAACCCCTTACCCCACCTGAAACCCACCAAACACCCTAAACCCTATTCCCCCCATATATATATATATATATACCGGTTAACCTTCCCCTATTCTAAACCCTACCGTTTCAACTTCTTCTCCTCCCTCTCTCTCCCGATCCCCCTAACCTATCTCCCGCACTTCGCTCTCCCTCTCCCTTGTGCCTCATGATCCCCTCCCTATCTCCCTCGTCGCGCCGCCTCTGCAGCGCCGCGCCCAGCAACATCATGACCTCTGCAGTGCGCCCCATCGGCGATAGCAGTCGACATTGCCGCCCCTGCTCCCTGCTGTGCAGACCTCCGACGCAACGTCACCCAGCCAACTAGTACCTCCCGAGCGCTGCCGCAGTGCGCCACCGGGACTGCCACCAGGCCGACGCCCCCTGTGCTTCTTTGTCGTGACTACAGCAATGAAGATATCTTCCAGAACTCGTTACTCCTCTCCCCCGACCTGTCCTCCTAATGCCTGCAGTCCACCAGGGCCACCGACCTCCCTATGTTGCTCCGTCTCGGCGTCGACCAGCAGTAACGAGTAGCTTTGGAGTTACTGATTGTTGGGTTTTGATCACCTTTGATGTGGTTCGTTGATCATGGTTTGATCATGTTAGATGTGAGCCGTCCGTTTGATTGTGATCTTGATCTTGATTGATTGATTCCAAGTCGTCCGTTGATTTGATCTTGATCATCACCATCGGGGTGATCTTGGCCGTCCGTTGGATCTTCATCATCATGCTTGATTGGATGTAGGCCGTCGACCTCCTCTTGATCATTCGATTAGATTCTAGCCGTCCGATCCCTTCTTTATTGACACGATCATGATGACCATCAACTTCCTTTGATAGTAGTCGTTCGATCGATCGATCTTAATCTTCATCATTATCTTCATCATCAGGGAAATCTGACCGTCCCATCTGATCCGATCATCTTGATCTTGATCTTTGATCTCAGCCATCCGATTGTGTTCGTGATGATCGTCTTAATCTTGTTCATGATCGTGTGTTCGTGGTTGGTTCGTGATCTATTCGTTGTGTTTGTGTTCGTGCCCCGAGATCCGTTCCCGTTATTCTTGCTCTTGCTTCGTTCTCGTCGTCATCTCTTAGGCAAGTAACTTGTACTCAATTCCTTTGTATGATACAAGTCATAAATACCGCTTGTAGTATAGTTGGGTTCTAGAGAAAACTCGTGTGTGATGTATTCTTGATGAGTATTTTTTCTATAGTGCTATTGACCATAGTTGCCTCACGACACATATGACATGAATTAACCTAGGAGTGAGAGTTTCTTGATGTGATGTATATGTGAAATAATTATGAGAACTCGTGTGCTTGTGAGATCCATGTGATATACTTATTGTGGACATGTCGTATACCCTATTTCATATTGTTTGGACACTTAGTAAACTCTAATTCATGTTTAGTTATGTTTTGATCAAGTTTAGTTTGATTCATGTTGGTTTTGTTCCTAAAGGAAATTCTGAATTTTGCTGATAATCTGTCTTGATCGGTAATTTAGACCATATTATGGTCAGTATCTTAATTTCAGTATTAAACATGATTTTTCCAGAAATCTGTCTTCTTTCCAACCTCTCTGACCTTGATCGGTTTTGTTTTCGTATGTATGAGATATGACTGTTTTACTACAGAGGTGTATTTTATTTCTAGATTTCGTTTCCTGGTGATTTCGATGACTAAACTATTTCGATACTAGTGCTAAGCGTATTATATTGATCTAAAAATTTACACAGTATTTCTATACCTATTTAGGGATTACCCAGAATTTTAATGGATTTTATTGATGAGTTTTATATGTTGTTTCATGTTTGTTTATAAAAACTATACTTGCTGGATTTTGCTCGCTGTTCTGTAAAGAAGTATATTTTCAACCTAGTTACTTTTCCTGTATGAAAAATATTTATGAAATAGGAAATTTATCTTATTTTGTCTATTTTCTTCTCCCTTTTGAGGATTTGGATTCCGTTTCACGGATTGTGAGATATTACAGTTTTCGTACAACAGTGTTGGGAATTCCAGATTTGCCAAACTATCGTTTCTTGATATTTTCTGATTTTTGTTGACTGAAATAATCTTACTAGAAAATTATAAAACATTATATTCTGATACTAAACATATTAGGGAATACCCCAGATTTTTCTTGGATTATTTTGAGGTGTTTTGATGGTGTTTTCCTAACTTTGAATTTGATTTACTGACTTCGGTCTGAACATATTTTCTGGTTTCAAAGCTGTATTGAGTTATGATTTTGTGAAATACTATATGACTTATATATATTTGCTGGATTTGGAAGGGAGTCTATTTTCTTGATTCTTCGACGGATCCAGGTTTGCACGTTTGTAGAATCTCAGTTTTACTGCAGTATGGTCTTGCTGTCCTGAACGAGAAATTTGGTTATTTTATCCAGTTATGAGTTATCTTTCACCTGAATATGTTTATCTTGCAACCTGAACCTATATTTATTTATATCATGTTACTCTTGACCTGTTTCGCGACACATACAAGCAAGTTTGATAATAATAACAAAATAACCAAGCCGGGATTAAGGAAAAGATCTAGTAGTGGAAAATATAGAAATGTGTACTTAGAAGGGGGCCCGTGTTTTCCAATTTGATTCATATTGATACATGAACTTGTTGATGCATGGACCTAGTAGTTCATGTACCTGTTACGTGTTGATGCATGG
Organism: Hemerocallis citrina; assembly: GCA_017893485.1. Lineage (NCBI taxonomy): Eukaryota > Viridiplantae > Streptophyta > Magnoliopsida > Asparagales > Asphodelaceae > Hemerocallis > Hemerocallis citrina. The sequence continues at coordinate 208,802,354 of CM030362.1, forward strand.
ACCTGTTGGTTCATTTACCTATTATTTGTTGATGCAAGGTCCTGCTGGTTCATGTACCTATTACCTGTTGATGTACGGACCTGTTGGTCATGTACCTATTGATTCATGAACCTGTTGATGCAGGAATCGGATGATTCGTGTACCTATTTTGATCATGAACCTGTTTCTTGTTCCTGTTTTCCTGATCCCTAAGTACACTAACCTATGGACTCCACTACAAAATCTAAACGAAACTGTTTGAATGTAGCAACCATGTGATAAAAGTTAGGGTGCATGAAGTGCTACCTAGATAGTAATAATTACAAGACTTGACATGACATAACTTGACACATGTTTACCTGTATACATGAATACCTGTACATGCTACCCGATACGTGATGCCGGATACTTGTTCACTTGATACTTGATACTTTCTACTTGTACTTAATACTTGACACCTGTTACCTATTTATCTGCTTGCTCGATACTTGTTGCTTATTTACATGATGCTTGTTTACTTAACACTTGATACATGCTACTTGTACTCGTTCACCTTACCATGCTAGTTGTAATACTTGATATCATGCCTATTCCATATTATTAGTTAGTTTTCCCCATGTACTTGTATCCTGCATTACAAGCAGCCCGTAACTTGCATTGACAGCCACTTTGTTCTCTTTTTCTTCGATTGCAATTTATTGATTACAGATTTTGGAGATCAGCTGCCAGATGTAATAGGCGAGATGAGATATTAGTGCTGGAGTTTTGCTTTAATTGTTTATTGTTATTTATGAATAATTGTACTTTATTAGTTGGATTTATTTTGTATTTGGGCAATGTGACCCAGGATTTTGACTTATTCGGATCATGACTATTTGAGATTTATATATTTGGTTTCAAGTATTCTTGTTGGTATTTTGGTTCATATGTATATATTGGTTGATACTTTTGCTTCCGACTCTGATTATTTCGTGAGATGTTGTAAAGATTCTTGAACAACTTATGGATGATGAAAATCATTTGCTGGGCTTAGTGACGTATCTGTATTTCGTATTCTCTTTTGGGAAGCGGGGCGTGACAAGTATCATGTTAGTTATTTCTTCCCTGCCATATTCTCTTTGATTCCGATTTTGCCCCTTGTTTCTCTTCCTTCGTATTCAATTCCTTTGATTTTCTTTTGTCTCTTCTAGTCATCATCTTCTTTGGCTCTTTATTGGGTATGAATTTATTTTTCCCCCACCTATTTTTCTCTTTATAATTATTTTTTCTGAATACTTTCTATATTTCGATTAGTATTTGTTATATTTATTTTGGATCTTCTATAAAAATGTTTCTCAACAAAAAATTTGTTATTGCGAATAATGGTGTATTTTAACTTCACTTTTCATTTTTGATCGACTATATATTTCTATTGGATTATTTTGGTAAGACAAATTTTTATTTTTTTGTATAATGCTATTATTACTACTATCATTATTATTGCTATTATTTTCATTATTATTACTAGTATTATTATTATTTTTGTTACTATTATTTTTATTATTATTGTTGTTTTCATTATTATTATTATTGTCGAATGACTCTCAAAAAAACAAAAATGTTGAACCCAAAACTATATTTTGTCTTGCATTATTATTCTTACCTTTCTACTATTTTATATCACGAATTTCAAAATATAACATCATACTTAAATTAAATGTCCCCTATCCATGTGCATATGGAAGGTTATATCTTCCATTTCACCGTTTTGGTGCAACCTAATGTCGAGATGGCAAATATGCAACTCGAAGTCAATGGACGCAATTTGCAAGTGGATGTCGGGGAGGCAAAATGTGCAACCGAATATCCAGACGGCAACCTGCAACCTGATGTCGTGAAGGCAAACATGCAACTTGATGTTAAGGAGGCAAGATTTTCTACCTATTTGTTAATTGATATTTTGAGACTTTTTACTTGTATAATGAAACTAATGGTAAAGAAATATTTTCTTCATGACATTTTGTTTATACAATTACACTTTATGTTTCCGTACAATTTGAACTAGTGTAGTTGATTTATTTATAGAGTTGATAAGCCAAATTCTTACTTTGTTTTATAATGCTTTTTTTTTTATTGCTATTGATTTTGTTATTATTATTGGTATTATTATCATTATTGTTATTTCTATTGCTGTTATTATTATTGTTTTCATTATATTTATTGTTATTGTTTTTATTATTATTATTACTGTTATTTTATTATTATTATTGATATTATTATTATTATTGTCGTTATTATTTTTAAAACTATTATTAATATTATTGCATTATTTTCTTGAACGTGTTGAGTCATATTCTGCCATGTATGTATTATCATTATTATCAGTATTATTGATATTTTTTATTTTATATTATTATTACCTGTATGATTATGATGATTTTGATTACTATTATTACCATTATTTTTATTGTTATTATTAACTTTATTATTATTGTTATTATTATTATTTTTATTATTGTCGTTATTATTATTTTTATTATTATCATTGTTATATTTATTTTTATTATTGTAATTATTATTCTATTACTGTTGATATTATTATCATTAATATTTTTTGTTATTATTATTTATGTTAAAGACATTAGTTTCAATCTATATTATGTCTTTTAATTATTTAAATTGAAGCTCAATTTTATATTCTTTTGCATTATTTGCTTATATCTATCTTGAGCCCATACCCTTTTTCATCCTGGTGTCTTATTCTCGTCTTCCTACTCGGTTCGTCGATTGGTGTCATACAGCGACATGTATGTAGCTTGGGACATCACCATCGCACAGGTCCTAAGATTCTCTTATTGTTTCTCCTTCCCTGCATTGGTTGTTTCACTCTATCCCTTGCATTCATCCTCACTTGTTGATGCATTTGCTTGGTCTAACTCTTCCTTGTCCATCCTTTCTTCGATTCAGCTCTATCTTTTTCTTCGCCTCTTTGCCTTGTTATCTTGCAAGTCTTGTGTTGTTCCTTTCCTTCTAACTCTTTGTTTTGTTACCCCAGTTTGTTTTTTCCTTATCCTATGTACCGCCTAAGCAAATTTCGAGGACGAAATTTTGTTGTAAGGTGGGTAGGATTTGTAACCCCTACTCCCGCAAATATGTATTTCCGTGAGTATTTTTCTGTATTTCGAGATTTATAAAACTGCCATTTTTAAATTTGTTTTGAGCTTCTTTGTTAAAATATTTTTCTAAACAATAATTATAACTATTTTGAATAAACTTTGTTTTCATTTCTACTTGATCAACTACTTGCATTTTAACGCTCAGAAATATTATTATTGCTTCGACTATTTCAACGAATTCATATTTTTGTATATTGATATTATTATTCTGACGATTGCTATTATTATTAATAGTCTTTTTATTCTTATTGATTGATCGATATTACTAGTGTTACTATTTTATTGTCATGGTTATTTTATTATTCTTAGGGTTACTGAGATTACTTATTTAGTATTATTGATTATTAAGACCAATCCCTTCTTATTTAATATTTGTGTTTTAATTTGTCTCAAATAATTTATGTAACACAAATTATATTTTATCGGATATCTTATTCTTGGTGTTTGGGTTTATATTGATCTATTGCATTATATACAATGTATTTTATTTTATTGGATCCATACCCATACCCAATAACCCAATATCTATTTTCCTCTATATATACTAATCCTTTGTTAATTCCCTAACCCTAATTAATACCCTAGCTGCCTAACCCCTAATTCCTGTGTTAACCCCAAGCCCCCGCTACTGTTCATCCACCTCTGTCTCCATCTCTCCCACTCTTTCTCCTAGTTTACCCTACCGCAGATCTCCGATCGCCACCACCTTCCACCTCCGTCATCGTCTTCGCCACCCTCTCCTCATCACCATCATCGTCTCCTTCCCCTCGACCTCATCGACGTCGTGTTTCCCCATCCTCGTCATTCCCTGTTCATCTCGCCGAAACCTATCAACCCATTGCTTCGCCTCAACATAATCTGCCGCCTCGCCGTCCCTCGTCCTCGCCATGCACCCCCCTTCATCCTCTGCAAATCCCCTAATCGCCATTGCCGTCGTCCATAACCATTCAGCCAGTCATCGTTGCTCCTCTGTTTCGGTGCGAGAACAGAGATGCCATTGCCAGCCGTTGTTGCATTGCTTCCCGACCAGCGCCGTCGTCGCTTCCCGACTGTGGTGCCAACGCCGCTCTGGCCCACCGTAGTGCCGATCGTCACCGTATTTTCTCTCTCTCTCTCTCTCTCTCTCTCTCTCTCTCTCTCTCTCTCTCTCCGCCAAAGGAAGAAGACGAGCCCTGGTTTGTCGACTTTGTTGTTCTGCGTTGTGTGCACAGTGGATTCGATCCGCTGTCCCGTGTTTTGGCGCATTGGTTCTCATGTTTGCTGTTCTCTTGCAGTGGATCTGGGTCTGGCATTTGCTATTTTGGGCCGATCCAGTGTGGGGATTTTTGGAGTTGCTGATTGCTCTGTTGCTGTTGTTTGCTTGGGTTTCTTCGCATGTGCTGTTGGTGTTTTTGCCCGTGATTCTGATCCCGTTATTCTATTTAATTGTATCTGCAATATAACATGCAAGTCTTTTCATAAACCCTTTTTATTGTTTGTGTTCAAGATTAATTGATCTCCTGCAAGTAGATCCGTCCATTTTGATATCAAAAATTTGCTTTTGACAACTCCGTTAAGATTATTGAGGGTTTACACGAACTAACCCAACATGCTCTTAACTTCGTGTTATCTCTTTGATCTTAGACTCAGTCCCCATTGTTTCATGCATATGCACAATTAAATGACTAGATTCATGCTTAGAAGTGCTTGATATAATGGACATGATAAATTGAATGTACTGGATCGGTTTTAATTGATGAATTGATACCATGACTGTGATAAATGTGCCTTGAACCTTTGAAATTGCATGTTGACACCTAGGATTCACTTGATTACAAGTTTGCATGATATATGTGATCATATGATTTATTTATTTGCCTAATCATGTTTAGACAATTTTTGGACTGCTGTATATTTCACTTTGAATTAGATTTTTAACCATGCTAATGACATAATTTGTAAGAACTTGCTAAACATAAAATGTAGCCCTTGATGTCTAGATAATTTTTCCCTAGTCTGGATTTAAATTCCAATTTGTCATCGGTTAGATATCATTACTTTACTGCAACTGTGTTGGTATTTTCAGACTCAGAATTTCACGCGTATTTTGTTGTTCTATATTTTATTCGACCATGCCAATAGTACAAGAAAAATCTGAAATAAATTCGGCTAGACCTAGACATGTATAGGTATCGCCCAGAATTTTTGTAGATTTTATTAATGAGTTCTCTAATCTGAAATAAACAGTTGAACACAACCTACTGCATGATGCCTGAACTTAAAACCTGATTAGAACAAAGTTTTCACCATAGTTCCTATACCTTTTATATACCTTAATTATACTCGCTAGAACCGTATGGAAGTTTATTTTCAGATCTTCCGACGGATTCAGTTTTGCTAATTGGTAGTGACCATAATCCATATTTTGGTACAACACGGTCATGCTGTCCTGATTTTGTAAAATGTGTTTATATGATGTGTTTTCCCCATGCTTTGTCTGTAATGCTTAGAATTAGACACAAATCGTAATGAACAACATGACTACTTCTTGCATGCTCACATAGGATGAAAATAAACTAATAAAAAGCCAGGGTATCATGGGTAGACTTGGTAGTGAACGATCGGAAACTGTACTCGGTCGGGCCCCACTGCCTGACTTGTACTGTCCTGTCCTGTTTAATGACCATAATTACTACCTGACCTTAACATGAAACACTGCCTGATAATTACTGTCCCTAAACATGAAATACTAGTTACTAGGCCGAGTACACGATCCGTGAATTCACCATCAGTCTAAAACGTTCACTGTGTTTGCACAGAACCTGTAGAATGGGATGCAGTAGTACGTGCACTAGATAGGCTAACAAAATAATTAATAACCTGTATTTCCTACATGATCCTGACATCACGCATTACATGCGTGATTTACTATAGACCTTTGATGTTTTGCCTGCCTTTGCCTTGTTCTTTGTCTTTGACCATGTTCATTTTTCTTTGATATTCATGTTTTCCTATTATCCTCTGTTTTTCTCTATTTGCCGCACACGACTTGCTCTAAGGGCACTCTTTTGCTTCTTTTTAGATAAAGTATTAACAGGTACCAAAGGAGCAATCCCAGAAGAATTTGGTGAGCAAACTATCTGAAGTTTGGAGCTGGACTTGGACTACTTAGTTATCTTTTGTTATTTGCTTATTGTATTTCTTTTTATCATACTTTGTATTCTTGGGCTTTATGACCCAAAGTTTGTTTTATCCCCGATGTTGGATTATTATTAATGGTAAATTTATTTCATGATTATCTTTGAGTTTATTCATTGTTTATGTGATTATATTTTTTGCCTGCGTGGTTGTTTGTCTTGTATATTGTTGAGTTAGACTGGTACAGCTTATGGATGACACATAATCATTCGCTGGGCCTACGTTACTTTGCTAGTATTCCCTTGTTTTGGGAAGCGGGGCGTGACATTATTCAAAAATTCTTGATGTGATCCTCTTGGGCTAACACTACTCATATGCACAATATAATTAGTCCAAGTTGTTAAAATAATCCATACAAGCTTTAAGCTTCCATCTTTATATGTTTTATTAAGTTCTACCATTCTCTTTCTTTCATCTGATCATTTTCTGATCCACAACCATTTCTGTGCACATGATTAGTCCAAGTTGTTTATTAAACATACAACAAAAGCACACAAAAAAAAAGAGAACAAGAGTCAAACAAAACGAGAACAAGAATCACACAAATAAGATAGAGAAACCCCCACCTTGTATACTTCTAATTAGGAAGGACTAGCCCAATGCACCTTCTCCGTCCCCTTAGCTCCTACGAAAACTCCTATGGAAAACCTACAATAAAAACTCTCTGGTTAAGGCTTTTCTTCTCTTTCTTTTCCTCTCAATTTTTGGTAAATGAGACAAGAGGTGAGGGGAGGGGGTATTTATATGGTGAATGAGAGGGGGAGAGTGCAAAATACACGAAGGGGGTATTTATCCTAGGTTTAGTCTTCCAAACAAAACCTAGCCATCTAAATTTGATTTATAATTAACTAAGTAATATCCACAAAAAATATTTTAATCTGAAAAAATAGAATAAAATAATTAAATAATAATAAAAATGCAACCCCTGTTTTCAATTTTGGTATTTTGGGGTGTATTTTTTTTATTTTTGTGTATTTTTATAACTCTTATATTTTTCAGAACCGTATATTGGATTATTCTCAATATATATCCTTTTCTTTCATTTTTGACCTCCTTGTGCTGATTGTTCGTCGTTTTGCACATTTTCGCCATTTTGAGTTCTTTTTCTCTCATTTTCTTGGCCTCGTTCATCATTATTATTTATTTTGGTGGTGTTTTGCCCAATTTGTGATTTTTGACCCTTAAGGAGATTTTTAGGAGCCATAGGATTCATTATATATTGTATCCCCATTTGAATTTGACCCAATATCCATTACCCATTTATATACCAATTACTACATATCCAAACCCACAACCCACTATCTGTAATATCCCGGACAGATATTACCGTCTATAAATTATTATTTTATTATTATTTTACTAGTATTTTGTTTTAATTCCAAAATTGAAATATTTTGGTGATTTTCACCCGGTTTATTCATAGACATTACCTGTACCTAGATATCAGTCAGTATACATCCGTATTGTATCAAATTGATACCGTGATCTTCCGAACTAATAATAAAATTTATTTTATTATTATTTCCGAGATTAAATTATTTTTATACAGATTATGCGAAGATTTTCGGTATACAGACATATATGCGCACATACGTGTAGTATGTCGATTAGTACATTATACAAATTGTGTGTTGTGTATTTTTGGACAACACTTGTCTTTGTTATGACAAGGCCTATTAAATTGTTAGGGTTTATGAGTGGTTAACCAAGGTTAAGTATGCATGAGGAGGTTAAGGAAACCCTTCTAGAAACCCTCACATAACACCTCCACCACATGGTACCATACCTCACCATACCTCCACCTCATCCCTACCACCCTAGGGGTATGGCCGGCCCCCATTTTGGGGAGGGTCTTTTGTTCAATTGTGTGCATGCACATTTGCACTCTCCACCCTTCTCTCCCCCTATAAATACCCCCTCCTTCTCCACCTTGTCTCATTTTAGAAAGATCAAAAAAGAAAGAAAGAAAGGAAAGGAAAAGAAAGAGAGAACCTCATACTAACAAGAGAGTTTTCTTGTAGGTTCCATAAGAAGTTCTAGGAGCTAGGGGAAGGAGAAGTTTTAGCTAGCAAGTTCTTCCAACAAAGAGAACTAGGTGGGGGTTTCTCTTTGTTTGTTTGCTTGTTTGTATTGTTGTTTTGACTTCTTCTTCTTATCCTCCTTGTTTTTTCTTCTTTGGTTCTTTTGGAATGGTTTGTTGTGATGGTATTGTTGTATGTATGGTTGTAAATGTTAGAGATAATAACCACATGAAAAGAAAAGAAATGAATAGTAGTAGTAATAAACATAAAGATCAAATCTTTGTAGTTGTAGTTGTTGTTTTATGTTATGAAATTGGACTAAAATGAACACATACACATGGACTTGGCATATACAACCATTTTTGGTTGTAGGACTTGAAAGTGGACTCACACCTAAAGCATATGAACTTGTATACAACCATTTGGGTTGTAGGACTTGTATTGAACTTGGACTAAAAAGATAAGCATATGGTTGGTTGAACCAAATGAAGGTTCTTACCTTATTTTTATTATTGTTGCTCTTTTATAATCTTAAGTAAAAAGAACCTAAATTAGATGTTAGTTCTAATTACGAAAAAAAATCACTAGTTGTAGAATGAATAAAAAGATCTTTTTTCTAATCACTAGTTGTAAAAGGATTAAAAAGATCTCTTTGATGTCCACTAGTAATAATAAGAAACATATGCTAATAAAGACTAGTAGACATTTAAGTAGTAGTATAATAAAATAAAGTAGTAGTAGTAGATATTAAAAAGAAGTAGTTGTAGATGTTTTATGTTCATAGTAAAATAAAGAAGTAGTAGTAGTAGTAGATAATTAAGAGAAGTAGTTGTAGATGCTTTATGTTATGTTCTTGGTTAAAATAAAGTAGTAGTAGTAGGGAATAAAATAAAGTAGTTGTAGATGGTTATGATATGTGAAATGTTAGTAGCTATTCATGATTAAAATAAAGTAGTCGTAGTTGATGTTCATGTTAAATAAGTAGCATTAGTAGATGTTTATAAATTTGTGTTAGATGTTCATGTTAAATAAAGTTTTGGTAGAGGTTTATGTTCAAGTAAATTGTAGTAGATGTTATGTTTCAAATAAGATAGTAGATGTTCATGCTTCATGCTAAGTTGGTAAGTATCCTGCTTAATAATCATTCATGCTAAGTGTATAAACATGCTTAGGATGTTGTAGGATTTATTCTAAAATTACCTATCATGTTTAGAGAAGATATTCATGCTTAGGATGTTGTAGGATTTATATTAAAAATCCTTATCATGTTTAGGAATGATATTCATGCTTAGGATGTTGTAGGATTCATTCTAAAATTACCTATCATATTTAAGAATGATATTCATGCTTAGGATGTTCTAGGATTCATTCTAAAATTACCTATTATGTTTAAGAATGATATTCATGCTTAGGATGTTCTAGGATTCATTCTAAAATTACCTATCATGTTTAAGAATGATATTCATGCTTAGGATGTTCTAGGATTCATTCTAAAATTACCTATCATGTTTAAGAATGATATTCATGCTTACGATGTTGTAGGATTCATTCTAAAACTATCTATCATGTTTAAGAATGATATTCATGCATAGGATGTTGTAGGATTCATTCTAAATTTTCCTATCATGTTTAGGGATGATATTCATGCTTAGGATGTTGTAGGATTTCTTCTAAAATTATCTATCATGTTTAGGAGTGACCTACATGCTTATAATGTTGTAGGATGAATGCTAAAATTACTTATCATGTTTAGAAGTATATATCTATATACTTAGGAATGTTGCATGTTCATACTAGTAGTTATCCATGCTTAGTAAGATATTCATGCTTAGTAGTTATTCATGTTTAATAAGATTCATGCTTAGATGATTGTAAGAAAGAAGTATACCATGCTAGTTTCATTTATCTATGCTTAGATAGTTGTAGAAAGGTGGTATATCATGCTAGATTAATTTACCCATACTCACATGCTTATAGGTAAATTGTATACCATGCTAGATTAATGGTAGAAAAGTTGTAAACCATGCTAGAATAATGGTTGGAAAGTTGTATGCCATGCTAGTCTAATTGTAGGTAAGTTGTATACCATGCTAGAATAATGGTAGGAAAGTTGTATGCCATGCTACTTTAATTGTAGGTAAGTTGTATACCATGCTAGATTAATGGTAGAAAAGTTGTATACCATGTTAGTCTAATTGTAGGAAAGTTGTATGCCATGCTAGATTAATGGTAGAAAAGTTGTATACCATGCTAAAACAATGGTAGGAAAGTTGTATGCCATGCTAGTCTAATTGTAGGTAAGTTGTATACCATGCTAGATTAATGGTAGGAAAGTTGTATACCATGTAAGTTTAATTGTAGGTGAGTTGTACACCATGCTAGATTAATGGTAGGAAAGTTTTATACTATGTTAGTTTAATTGTAGGTAAGTTGTATACCATGCTAGATTAAATAAACATTCATGCTTACATGATACCCATGCTTAGATAAGTATATGTTCATGCTATGTTAGTAGATGATCATGCTTAACCATTATTCATGCTAAGTAAATAAGTGTCATGCTAATTATTGTTTATGTTAAGTTAATGGTATCCATACTAATGATATTCATGCTTGAAATATAGTAGATACTCATGCTTAAATTAAGGGAACTATCCATGGTTAGTTGTAGTGATTTTCATGCTATGTCCTATCCATGCTTGTATGAACCCATTGTTGTAGGTTGTAGGTTGATACTTAACTTGTACACATGACTAGAATGTTACTAAAACGTACACCATGCCATATGTTAATGTTAAAGTAGCATACCGTGTCTAGGAATGAGGTATACCATGTTAAAGTTTAAATACATGCTAGAATGTTGTAGGATTAATGTTAGAATACCTACCATGCCTTGGAATGTTGTATGTTCATACTAGTTATATATCCATGCTTGGGTTGTGGTGATTAGTCATGATAAGAAGTAAGCATTCACGCTCAAGTTATAACCTATGCTTGACCGTAGTGGACTTCATGTCTAGATCATAGTGATTTTCATGCTAAGATTGATATAAACACATGCTTAATCATTTCCGTACTTAGGAGTATTGTGGTGAGTGGTTATGTTATATAATCAGATTGTCTTAGGAAGACACTTGTAATTGTATGCCATGCTTAAGGCGCTATAGGTTGAAGTAATGAGGATTGGGAAGACCACTAGTAATAGTTAGTTGATAAAGGCTGTTATGTCGTCTTCGGTTCATCCTTAGTAGAATACCGATCATAGACTATTAGTAGATTCTTCTGTTGCTTCTAATAATAGAAGATCAAGTTTGCTAGTAAGCACGTTTGGTTGCTTTTAAGATTGATTACCTGTATGGTTGTTTGCATATGGTTGTGCTCGTACGTGGCTCGACTGGCCCGTATGTAGCTGTGGGTCTCATACGTAGTTTATTTGGCTCGTATGTAGGTTGTTGTCTCGTACGCGGCTCGACCGGCCCATGCATAGCTGTTGGTCTCATACGCGGCTTATTTGGCTGATATGTACGTTGTTATCTCCTACGAGGCCCGCCTGGCTCGTAGGTAGTTATTGTTTCATACGTAGCTTATTAGCTCGTATGTGGTTGTTACTCGTGTATAGCTTATTTGCCAGTACACAGTTGTTGTGCTCGTCTAGGGTGATATTACTATCCTAGGGGCTATCGACCATCAAGACATATATTTAAAACCCCTAAGGAACTGTGGAGGAGTCACTCCTTGTGTACCCTCGAATCTTAACCAGGGTAGGTTGATCGAGGACCGGGGTATAGACGGAATCCAAGTTCAGGGTAGCGGCATGCATGTATATTCGCACGGCCGAGGTCTTGGATCGATAGGCCAGGAACCGGATCCCGAAGGGCTCTAGTAAGTCTAGGTTGAGCAGCCTAGTAGAGTTATCATGCGAAGTCTAATTTAAAGGCCTAGCATGTTGTGCTTATAATATTATCGTCCATAGGATTGTCGAGTCAGGGACATCATTAGGGTAGTGACTTATAAAGATCGTTTTACTTAGACCCTTGCCGAAAAGAGAGGAGTTGGTTGTAGGGGGCACCTTACGACCAACTTGTCCCTTGAAGCAGGCCTTAGGTGGTGATATTGGGTTGTACCTTCCCGTCAAAGGGATACGCACGGTATCGTCTCACAAGTTGAGGACACGGGTTGCGTATCTCGCTCTGTTAATTCCTGAAATACTGTGGTTGGGGTGCCACAGGATGCATTGGGCAGTCCTGCGCTTGCGAGACCCCAGAGGGTGCCACAGGGTAGGCTTCGCGCTACCCTGCGCTTGCGAGACCCTATGGTTTGATTTTGGAATGAGACCCGATACACTGGGATCGTCAGGTTTGGAGTGAGGTCCGGCATGCCGGGTAGTAGTGGAAAACAGAGACACCATAAGCAGACTGCATAGGGAGACTTGATCCCTTCTGCAACCTCACAGTGTCATGGAGTATTGTCAGGAATAGGTTGTGTACAATTAGAATTCGTAACGCGGGTTCAAATCCCTATATATAGAGAAACGGCTTGAGATGGGGTCGCATATAGTATGGGCTGCATGTTGCTTCGGAGACTTGCTGACGTTAGAATAGGAAGCATCCTAGTTCTATTTAAATATCGCATTAGAGTCTAGTCATAGCACTCACGAACACTTAAACTACACCAACACCATTGCCATGTTTTGTATGTTGTTTGGGAGATTCGCTGCTTTGATATCAGCCTTTAAGCGTCAGTGAATACTGACGTCCCCACTTCCATAGGTACTGGATCGCCAAAGTATAAGGGCGAGATTCAGGAGGACTCAAGGCGTGGAAAGCAAGGAGTCAATGTCATATTTAGTTCCGCTGTAATAAGTGTATTAGTTGGAAGTACTCTGATGTAAGATGTTGAAGATTGTAATACTTGGAAATGTAAAGGTAATATTGTAACTCTATGGTAACGCATTACAGTTGTATAATGTTCAGACTTGTAATGTATTGAGTGTTGAATAAAAAGTTTTAAATTCTCCTGTTTTCTGTGTATTGTGACTAATTGAAGAAAAGATCTTGGCTCGTGTCTCGGTTTTCCCAGTATTGGAAATCGGGGCGCTACAGAGTGGTATCAGAGCTAACTTCAATTTACAGTCCCACACAACACGAAAATTAAACTTGGATGCCCTTTAGGAGTCGTTCCTAGTTAGTTATAGACAATTGTAATTCATATTGTTTTTCCTTTCAACTTATGTTTTATGATTTTCCTATATCTGGAGCGTCAACTTGAGCAAATCACATGAGAAAATCCTGGAAGTCGGAAGTGATGATTCATAGGTCATATCCTATTCTAAGGAGGGAGTAGCTACCGAATTGCAAAGGTCGGGTTCTTTGGAGAACCAGTTCGTGAATGAGCCACTTGGGAGCCGGAAAGCAGCATAAGCTTTCTTTCCCCGAGTTATTAGGGTATGGGTGTTTGCCTGCTTTCCTAACTTAACGTAGTTCTGAGGACAGAACTATTCTAAGGAGGGAGTATTGTAATATCCCGAACGGATATTACCGTGTATAAATTATTATTTTATTATTATTTTACTATTATTTTGTTTTAATTCCAAAATTGAAATATTTTGGTGATTTTCACCCGGTTTATTCATAGACATTACCTGTACCCAGATATCAGTCAGTATACATCCGTATTGTATCAAATTGATACCGTGATCTTCCGAACTAATAATAAAATTTATTTTATTATTATTTCCAAAATTAAATTATTTTTATACGGATTATGCGAAGATTTTCGGTATACAGACATATATGCACACATACGTGTAGTATGTCGATTAGTACATTATACAAATTGCGTGTTGTGTATTTTTGGACAACACTTGTCTTTGTTATGACAAGGCCTATTAAATTGTTAGGGTTTATGAGTGGTTAACCTAGGTTAAGTATGCATGAGGAGGTTAAGGAAACCCTTCTAGAAACCCTCACATAACACCTCCACCACATGGTACCATACCTCACCATACCTCCACCTCATCCCTACCACCCTAGGGGTATGCCGGCCCCCATTTTGGGGAGGGTCTTTAGTGCAATTGTGTGCATGCACATTTGCACTCTCCATCCTTCTCTCCTCCTATAAATACCCCCTCCTTCTCCACCTTGTCTCATTTTAGAAAGATCAAAAAAGAAAGAAAGAAAGGAAAGGAAAAGAAAGAGAGAACCTCATACTAACAAGAGAGTTTTCTTGTAGGTTCCATAAGAAGTTCTAGGAGCTAGGGGAAGGAGAAGTTTTAGCTAGCAAGTTCTTCCAACAAAGAGAACTAGGTGGGGGTTTCTCTTTGTTTGTTTTCTTGTTTGTATTGTTGTTTTGACTTCTTCTTCTTATCCTCCTTGTTTTTTTTTCTTTGGTTCTTTTGGAATGGTTTGTTGTGATGGTATTGTTGTATGTATGGTTGTAAATGTTAGAGATAATAACCACATGAAAAGAAAAGAAATGAATAGTAGTAGTAATAAACATAAAGATCAAATCTTTGTAGTTGTAGTTGTTGTTTTATGTTATGAAATTGGACTAAAATGAACACATACACATGGACTTGGCATATACAACCATTTTTGGTTGTAGGACTTGAAAGTGGACTCACACCTAAAGCATATAAACTTGTATACAACCATTTGGGTTGTAGGACTTGTATTAAACTTGGACTAAAAAGATAAGCATATGGTTGGTTGAACCAAATGAAGGTTCTTACCTTATTTTTAGTATTGTTGCTTTCTTTTATAATTTTAAGTAAAAAGAACATAAATTAGATGTTAGTTCTAATTACGAAAAAGAAATCACTAGTTGTAGAATGAATAAAAAGATCTTTTTTCTAATCACTAGTTGTAAAAGGATTAAAAAGATCTCTTTGATGTCCACTAGTAATAATAAGAAACATATGCTAATAAAGACTAGTAGACATTTAAGTAGTAGTATAATAAAATAAAGTAGTAGTAGTAGATATTAAAAAGAAGTAGTTGTAGATATTTTATGTTCATAGTAAAATAAAGAAGTAGTAGTATTAGTAGATAATTAAGAGAAGTAGTTGTAGATGCTTTATGTTATGTTCTTGGTTAAAATAAAGTAGCAGTAGTAGGGAATAAAATAAAGTAGTTGTAGATGGTTATGATATGTGAAACCTTAGTAGCTATTCATGATTAAAATAAAGTAGTAGTAGTTGATGTTCATGTTAAATAAGTAGCATTAGTTGATGTTTATAAATTTGTGTTAGATGTTCACGTTAAATAAAGTTTTGGTAGAGGTTTATGTTCAAGTAAATTGTAGTAGATGTTATGTTTCAAATAAGATAGTAGATGTTCATGCTTCATGCTAAGTTAGTAAGTATCCTGCTTAACAATCATTCATGCTAAGTGTATAAACATGCTTAGGATGTTATAGGATTTATTCTAAAATTACCTATCATGTTTAGAGAAGATATTCATGCTTAGGATGTTGTAGGATTTATAAGTTTAGGAATGATATTCATACTTAGGATGTTGTAGGATTCATTCTAAAATTACCTATCATGTTTAAGAATGATATTCATGCTTAGGATGTTCTAGGATTCATTCTAAAATTACCTATCATGTTTAAGAATGATATTCATGCTTAGGATGTTCTAGGATTCATTCTAAAATTACCTATCATGTTTAAGAATGATATTCATGCTTAGGATGTTGTAGGATTCATTCTAAAACTACCTATCATGTTTAAGAATGATATTCATGCATAGGATGTTGTAGGATTCATTCTAAATTTTCCTATCATGTTTAGGGATGATATTCATGCTTAGGATGTTGTAGGATTTCTTCTAAAATTATCTATCATGTTTAGGAGTGACCTACATGCTTAGAATGTTGTAGGATAAATGCTAAAATTACTTATCATGTTTAGAAGTATATATCTATATACTTAGGAATGTTGCATGTTCATACTAGTAGTTATCCATGCTTAGTAAGATATTCATGCTTAGTAGTTATTCATGTTTAATAAGATTCATGCTTAGATGATTGTAAGAAAGAAGTATACCATGCTAGTTTCATTTATCTATGCTTAGATAGTTGTAGAAAGGTGGTATATCATGCTAGATTAATTTACCCATACTCACATGCTTATAGGTAAATTGTATACCATGCTAGATTAATGGTAGAAAAGTTGTAAACCATGCTAGAATAATGGTTGGAAAGTTGTATGCCATGCTAGTCTAATTGTAGGTAAGTTGTATACCATGCTAGAATAATGGTAGGAAAGTTGTATGCCATGCTACTTTAATTGTAGGTAAGTTGTATACCATGCTAGATTAATGGTAGAAAAGTTGTATACCATGTTAGTCTAATTGTAGGAAAGTTGTATGCCATGCTAGATTAATGGTAGAAAAGTTGTATACCATGCTAAAACAATGGTAGGAAAGTTGTATGCCATGCTAGTCTAATTGTAGGTAAGTTGTATACCATGCTAGATTAATGGTAGGAAAGTTGTATACCATGTAATTTTAATTGTAGGTGAGTTGTACACCATGCTAGATTAATGGTAGGAAAGTTGTATACCATGTTAGTTTAATTGTAGGTAAGTTGTATACCATGCTAGATTAAATAAACATTCATGCTTACATGATACCCATATTTGGATAAGTATATGTTCATGCTATGTTAGTAGATGATCATTCTTAACCATTATTCATGCTAAGTAAATAGGTGTCATGCTAGTTATTGTTTATGTTAAGTTAATGGTATCCATACTAATGATATTCATGCTTGAAATATAGTAGATACTCATGCTTAAATTAAGGGAACTATCCATGGTTAGTTGTAGTGATTTTCATGCTATGTCCTATCCATGCTTGTATGAACCCATTGTTGTAGGTTGTAGGTTGATACTTAACTTGTACACAT
This sequence comes from Hemerocallis citrina, assembly GCA_017893485.1. Taxonomy (NCBI): domain Eukaryota; kingdom Viridiplantae; phylum Streptophyta; class Magnoliopsida; order Asparagales; family Asphodelaceae; genus Hemerocallis; species Hemerocallis citrina. Next base: position 208,819,595 of record CM030362.1, read on the forward strand.
GACTAGAATGTTACTAAAACGTACACCATGCCATATGTTAATGTTAAAGTAGCATACCGTGTCTAGGAATGAGGTATACCATGTTAAAGTTTAAATACATGCTAGAATGTTGTAGGATTAATGTTAGAATACCTACCATGCCTTGGAATGTTGTATGTTCATACTAGTTATATATCCATGCTTGGGTTGTGGTGATTAGTCATGATAAGAAGTAAGCATTCACGCTCAAGTTATAACCTATGCTTGACCGTAGTGGACTTCATGTCTAGATCATAGTGATTTTCATGCTAAGATTGATATAAGCACATGCTTAATCATATCCGTACTTAGGAGTATTGTGGTGAGTGGTTATGTTATATAATTCGATTGTCGTAGGAAGACACTTGTAATTGTATGCCATGCTTAAGGCGCTATAGGTTGAAGTAATGAGGATTGGGAAGACCACTAGTAATAGTTAGTTGATAAAGGCTGTTATGTCGTCTTCGGTTCTTCCTTAGTAGAATACCGATCATAGACTATTAGTAGATTCTTCTGTTGCTTCTAATAATAGAAGATCAAGTTTGCTAGTAAGCACGTTTGGTTGCTTTTAAGATTGATTACCTGTATGGTTGTTTGCATATGGTTGTGCTCGTACGTGGCTCGAGTGACCCGTATGTAGCTGTGGGTCTCATACGTAGTTTATTTGGCTCGTATGTAGGTTGTTGTCTCGTACGCGGCTCGACCGGCCCGTGCGTAGCTGTTGGTCTCATACGCGGCTTATTTGGCTGGTATGTACGTTGTTATCTCCTACGAGGCCCGCCTGGCTCGTAGGTTGTTATTGTTTCATACGTACCTTATTAGCTCGTATGTGGTTGTTACTCGTGTATATCTTATTAGCTAGTACACAGTTGTTGTGCTCGTCTAGGGTGATATTACTACCCTAGGGGCTATCGACCATCAAGACATATGTTTTCTACCCCTAAGGAACAGTGGAGGAGTCACTCCTTGTGTACTGTCGAATCTTAACCAGGGTAAGTTGATGGAGGACCGGAGTATAGACGGAATCCAAGTTCAGGGTAGCGGCATGCATGTATATACGCACGGCCGAGGTCTTGGATCGATAGGCCAGGAACCGGATCCCGAAGGGCTCTAGTAAGTCTAGGTTGAGCAGCCTAGTAGAGTTATCATGCGAAGTCTAATTTAAAGGCCTAGCATGTTGTGCTTATAATATTATCATCCCTAGGATTGTCGAGTCAGGGACATCATTAGGGTAGTGACTTATAAAGATTGTTTTACTTAGACCCTTGCCGAAAAGAGAGGAGTTGGTTGTAGGGGGCACCTTACGACCAACTTGTCCCTTGAAGCAGGCCTTAGGTGGTGATATTGGGTTGTACCTTCCCGTCAAAGGGATACGCACGGTATCGTCTCACAAGTTGAGGACACGGGTTGCGTATCTCGCTCTGTTAATTCCTGAAATACCGTGGCTGGGGTGCCACAGGATGCATTGGGCAGTCCTGCGCTTGCGAGACCCCAGAGGGTGCCACAGGGTAGGCTTCGCGCTACCCTGCGCTTGCGAGACCCTATAGTTTGATTTTAGAACGAGGCCCGATACACTGGGATCGTCTGGTTTGGAGTGAGGTCCGGCATGCCGGGTAATAGTGGAAAACGGAGATACCATAAGCAGACTGCATAGGGGGACTTGATCCCTTCTGCAACCTCACAGAGTCATGAAGTATTGTCAGGAACAGGTTGTGTACAATTAGAATTCGTAATGCGGGTTCAAATCCCTATATATGGAGAAACGGATTGAGATGGGGTCGCATGTAGTATGGGCTGCATGTTGCTTCGGAGACTTGCTGACATTAGAATAGGAAGCATCCTAGTTCTATTAAAATATCGCATTAGAGTCTATTCATAGCACTCACGAACACTTAAACTACACCAACACCATTGCCATGTTTTGTATGTTGTTTGGGAGATTCGCTGCTTTGATATCAGCCTTTAAGCGTCAGTGAATACTGACGTCCCCACTTCCATAGGTACTGATCGCCAAAGTACAAGGGCGAGATTCAGGAGGACTCAAGGCGAGGAAAGCAAGTTGTCAATGTCATATTTAGTTCCGCTGTAATAAGTGTATTAGTTGGAAGTACTCTGATGTAAGATGTTGAAGGTTGTAATACTTGGAAATGTAAAGGTAATATTGTAACTCTATGTTAACGCATTACAGTTGTATAATGTTCAGACTTGTAATGTATTGAGTGTTGAATAAAAAGTTTTAAATTCTCCTGTTTTCTGTGTATTGTGACTAATTGAAGAAAAGGTTTTGGCTCGTGTCTCGGTTTTCCCAGTATTGAAAATCAGGGCGCTACATTATCCCACAAATATCTCCTTTATAAATACCCTAATAGTCCAAAACCCTAATCCTAAACCTAATTAACCACTAATCTCTCTCCCTCTCATCCAAACCTCCCGGCCTCCCTCCTTGAGACTTCCGGCCTGCACTTATCCCCATCAAAACCGGCCCCTACTTCCTCCCAAAACCGACCACCACCATTGCAAGCCATCATACTTCTCCTACAATCAAATCCATCCAAACCCTTCCTTCTACAAACCCTACTTTCTCCCCTCCATAACCGGCACCATCAAAAACAGCACCTCACCATCCAAAACAGCACCAACACTTCCCCCCTTGCTGATTTGACGAGTGGGTATCATCCACTTTGGATCGTGCATCAAGGAGATTGAACGTATAGCGTTTTTGGTTCGTGGGTTCGCTTGGAAATGCGTGGGAAGGCTATTTTGCTCGTGGGTTCTCTTCCTTGGATTCATTGCGTCGTATTTCACTTCATTAAGAGGCATGTAACTTGTACATAATTTTATTAGGTGGATACAAGTCAAAAAGTTCACATATAGGATAGTTGAGACTAGAGACGGCCAAAAATTCTATTTTTATTTGTGGGTTTTGTCTTTATTGTGATAAATTTGGCCGTAGAGAACTTAGGAAATGAAGTTTGATAGGTTTATGCCCTAGGATTCGCCCAAACTTGATTTTGATCGTGTATGAGACATATTGCATGCTAGGTGTTTGATTGATTGCACGTGAGAGAATTATTAGGTTTTGACATGTTAGAAACCCCTCAATATGATATTTAGATGATTGGTAGGCTGCGTTTCAAATTTGGTTGAGTTTGGTTCATTATTGTAGAAGTCATGACGTTTTTAAGATGAAGTGTTAAGTCTGGAATTTGCGGGCTGCGCTGTATTGTTTGCTGTTTTCACCTATGCTAGGGTCCGAATCTCAACTTGGAGATTCACAGTAAACTCTAGATAATTTAATCTATTTTCAAACCCCACTAGTTTTACCTGATTTGGAGTTCGTATGACCGAGATATGATAGTTTTGGTACATGGGTGTCGGTAGTTTCCAGATTCAGTTTGGTGTAGATTTTGTTAACTATTATTTTCAAGATCTTGGATATACATAATATCATGCCTGCCTAGTGTTTCCTCATGATGTTAGGAACTTTCCAGATTTTTGGTGTATTTTAAAGATGAGTTTTGCACGATGTCTCATATCATTTTCTATAATCTACTCTTGTTGTAAATTGTGTGCTGTTCTACGTTGAACCCAGTTTTCACCCTACTTCCTTATGTGTTATGAAAATTATTTGTGAAGTATGAAAGATGGAAAATTTTATCTATTTTCACGCCGTTTTGGCGGAATTAGATTTCGATTTTCTGTTTGCGAGATATGCTTGTTTTCGTACAGTAGTGTTGAGAAATTCCAGATTCGTCAAAACCATGTTTTGTGTTTCTTTTCATTTTTGACGACTTAGCTATACTTCCTGGAATAGTATGAAACTTATTATTTTGAGACTATACCTATAGGGGATTATCCCAGATTTTTCGTGGAAATATTTGATGAGTTTACATGCTGTTTTTATGTGTTTGAAGTCGTTCCCCTGTTTTCTGGCTATACATGAAATATGTGTTGAAATGAGTTTAAGCCGAGATGTTGTGAACTAGTATATGACTTTATTATGCTCTTTTGTTGCGTGTGGATGTCTAGTTTCCAGATCCATCGACGAATCTTGATTTGCATGCCTGTAGCTCTTAGAATCACTGTTTTAGTACTGCTTGGTCTTACTGTCCTGATTATGAACATAGATTATTTTACTCGTATATGTGAATGTATTTCATCCATGCATACTGATTTGACTTCCTGAACCTAAACCTGATTATATCGTGTCAGTTTGACACTATTTCATACTTATACATGCCTATTTGAGAATAATAATAAAAGTAATCAAGCCGGAGTTTATGGGACAGATCTAGTAGTGAATAGTGCTGAAACATGTACTCGGAAGGAGACTAGTGTTCCTATATGACATGTTACCGATCAAGTTTACCGACCAAGTTGCCGGCCATGTTTACCTACCAAGTTACCGACCAAGTATACCGACCAAGTTTACCAACCAAGTTCTGTGATTCTGTGAATACCTGACTACATTGCCCATTACGGTCCCCTATGAAATCTAAAGCGAAACTATTGTGTTGTAGCAACCATGTAGGGTGGGGTGCATGTCGTGCTACTAGATAGTAATCACACATGACTTGAACATAATACTTGAACATGATACTTGAATAAGATACTTGACAAGATACCTGCTTGCTTGATACCCGACACCTGATACATGAGACTTGTTTACATGAGACGATAACCTGAAACTGGATACCTGATACATGATTACACCACACTTGACACTTGATGCATGTTATAGGATACTTGTTTGCTTGACACTTGAGTTATGCCGTGTACACCTGACACTTTTACCATGCTAGTTTGTCTAGGTTGACATCATACTTATACCAAGTGCTAGTTAGTTTTTCCCCACTCTATGTGCTTGTATCCTACTCTATTTGTGACCTGCGACTTGCAATTGACGGGTACTTGTGTTTCCTCTTTTCTCTTTCCTGCATTCGTTGTATTGCAAATTTTGGAGGACAGGTTCCTGAAGGTATTGGCAAGATGATGGGCTAGAGACTGAAATCCTGCTTATTATTATTTCTTGTAGTTGCTTGAACAATATTGTGTTTTGATACTTGTATTTATTTCTGTATTTGGGCAACGTGACCCAGGATTATTTGTGCATTTCAGATCATGACTATTTGAGATTAATATATTTTATTTCAAGTATTCTTGTTGGTAATTGGTTTATATGTGCATGTGGTTAATTTTTCTGGCTTCCGACTCTGATTTTATTGTGATATGTTGTAAAGATTTCTTGAAACAGCTTAAGAATGATAATAATCATTTGCTAGGCTTTTGTTACGTACTCGTATTCCATATTTTTGGGAAGCGGGGCGTGACAGGGTTTTTAGTGGTATCAGAGCATCAGGTTTGGCTAATGTATTAGTTGCCTAATATATTAGACAAGCTTGGCTTGAACTGGGATCTACGCAACACTTCATCAACCATGCATGCATAAATGAAACATAATACCAACTCAGATTCTGGATACTAGTCTTATTCCATCCATTTTGATTCCTTCTTATTCGATTTCCTTGATTCCTTGTTTCTTCCGCCTCTTTAATTCGTTCTCATTTGTTGATTCTTTATTGGGTATAGTTTCGTTATTTTCATACCCATATTCCTTTGATTCTTTCATTCATCTTCATTTGTTGACTCATTTTGAGTATCATGCTAGTTATTCTTTTCCTGCTATATCCTCTTCAAATTATGCTTGTGCTCCCTCGTTCCTCTTCCTTCATATTTAATTCTTTGATTCTTAATTTCTTTCGTCCCTTGTAGTCGTCCTCCTTTATTGACTCTTTATTGAGTATAAAATTCATTCTTCTCCTGCCTATATTTTTCTTTATATATATATATATATTTCGAATATTTTGTGTATTTCGATTATTATTTGTTATATTTTGGATCTTCTATAAAATTGTTTTCTAAAACAAAAATTTTATTATTTCGAATAACTGAGTATTTTAATATCACAAATTTCTAGTTCTTACTTAAATTGAGCAATCAATATCTAAGTAGGCGTGGAAGATCACCTCATTTCATTCATCATTTTGTTGCAACTGGATGTCGAGATGGTAAACATGCAACTAGACGTCAATGGAGGCAATTTGCAACTGGATATCGGTGAGGAAAAATGTGCAACCGAATATCCAGGTGGTAACCTGCAACCTGATGTCTTGGAGGCAAACATGCAACTTGATGTCGAGAATACAAGACTACAAATGGATATAAATAAGGCGAAACCACATAAAAGAATTTCTACTACTACTACTACTATTATTATTGTTTTCCTTATTATTATTGTTATTACTGTTACTATTATTGTTATGGTATTTTTCTTACTATTTTATTTTGTTGTTAATATTGAATTATTTTCACAAAAATGTTGAACCCCAAATTATTTTTTGTCTAGTATTATTATCCTTACCAGTATTGTTAATATTTTATTATTATTATTATTTTTACCAATATGTTTATGATTATTATTATTATTATTATTATTTTATTATTTTTGTCATTGTTATTTTATTATTATTATGTGTTGATTTTTGTATTATTAATATTATTTTTGTTAATGCTCATTAGTTTTGACCTAATTATTTTAAATTAAAGCCCTCCTCTCAATCCCAATTTTTATTCTGATGTCTCATTCTTTTCTTCCTGCTCGGATCGTCGCTTGGTGTCCCGTGGTCTACAACGACGTATCTGCAGCTTGGAACATCACCATCAGAGTGGCGCAGCGGAAGCGTTGTGGGCCCATAACCCACAGGTCCCAGGATCCTCTTGCTACTTATTCTTCATGTATTGTTTGCTTCCTCTTATTTCTTACAATTGTTCTCATCTATTGACTTAATGTTGATTCAATTCTTTCCTGTACTTTCTCTCTTTGATTTCAGTTCTGTCGACCCCCTTATAGCTTTTGTTATCTTGTGTTGATTCTTTCCTTTTGATACTGTTGTTCTCTTTCTTGCATTCCTTTTGACCCCATTCTTATCCCCTTCTTTCTTTTTCTGGTGTTGCCACTGCCTTGTCCCTTCCCCTTAGCCCTCGGTTTTGTTACCCTTCCCAATTTGTTTTGTCTTGTCCTATGTACCGCCTAAGCAAATTTCGAGAACGAAATTTTGTTGTAAGATGGGTAGGATTGTAACCCCCTGTTTTTATTTTTGGTATTTTGGGGTGTATTTTTTTTAATTTTGTGTATTTTTATATCTCTTGTGTTTTTCGGAACAGTATATTAGATTATTCTCAATATATATCATTTTCCTTCATTTTTGACCTCCTTGTGCTGATTGTTCGTCGTTTTGCCCATTTTCTCCATTTTGAGTTCTTTTTCTCTCATATTCTTAGCCTCGTTCATGATTATTATTTATTTTGGTGATGTGGTGAATTTTTGGTGGTGTTTTGCCCAATTTGTGATTTTTGACCCTTAAGGAGATTTTTAGGAGCCATAAGATTCATTATATATTGTATCCCCATTTGAATTTGACCCAATATCCATTACCCATTTGTATACCTATTACTACATATTCAAACCCACAACCCATTAGCCCACAAATATCTCCTTTATAAATACCCTAATAGTCCAAAACCCTAATCCTAAACCTAATTAACCTCTAATCTCTCTCCCTCTCATCCAAACCTCCCGGCCTCCTTCCTTGAGACTTCCGGCTTGCACTTATCCGCATCAAAACTGGCCCCTACTTCCTCCCAAAACCGACCACCACCATTGCAAGCCATCATACTTCTCCTACAATCAAATCCATCCAAACCCTTCCTTCTACAATCCCTACTTGCTCCCCTCCACAACCGGCACCATCAAAAACAGCACCTCACCATCCAAAACAGCACCAACACTTCCCCCCCTTGCTGATTTGACGAGTGGGTATTGATGTTGATATTTGCAAGTGTACAAAATCGCACAAGTAATATAGATTGGTAAGTAGAGTGTCGAACCCACAGGGACTAGATATTTTACTGAGTACTGATATCACTAGATTAATCACTATTTGGAAGGTCGAATTTTATTAATGATAAAACAACTAAATTACTCTAATCTAATTTAATCTAACTAAATTTGTGAAGAGGGAGAGGGCTGTGAAACTATGAAGCTCTTGTACTTTATTAATGGTAAAATTAGTTCTAGGGCTCTTGGTTCACCTCGTTTATCACACACGCAAATTATAATTCCTTATAAATAAAAATATTATCTTTCCCAATTGTCGACCAAAATCCTAAAGATATTAACCACTCTATCAACGTAGTCTAAAAATTATTCTCAATTAATCATTCGTCTATCCACCAAATTATTAATTGAAAAATTGGATTTCTTAACGATCACGTCCTCCAATATACGGTCTTAATTTTTATTAATCACAAATAACATGTTCGGTCTCTTTATGATTTGAAAAATCATACAAATGTCTATCCACCATGTTGTACGCATAAATAATAAAAATTAAAACACAATCAGAAAAAATAGAGTAATAATAAGGAATTAAAAATTGTGTTCTACAAAACTTGGCTACACCTTAGCCTCTAGAACAATAAATTCAGTTCATATTTTTTTGGGATTGCATAAAAAATTATAGAGAAGAAAAGATACAAAAAGAAATACAAAAATTAATTCAAACCAGTCCTTTCTCTATTCTCTGTCTCAAAAACCGGACCCCAAAAACTGACAGCCGTCTCGAAAACCGCATCGCCTTTCAAATCGTCACGATCTCCGAGCCGGTCAGATCGCACGTCACGTACGGCAGCAGTCACGTCGCCGAGCTGTCGCTTCGAATTCTGAGCCGCTGTCTTCGTTTGGTTCGGGAAGCATACGCCAGGGTCCACGTCAGCAGAAGAAAAGAGCCCAGTCAAAGTTCGCCAGCACGTCAGATGCCAGGGCACGCTGCAATAGTTGAATAGGGAGAAGGGCCAACATCAGATGTTGTTTGAGTCGCCAGGTCTCTTCAATAGTTGGGTGCACTTCGAAAACCGCACAGCAGCCCTACTGCCCACACTACTGTTTCTCCTTGCAACTCACACACGCTTTCTATCTCTCTTTTTTTCTTTGTATTTGGTAGCCGTCACCTCTTAACTTTCTCCTCTCTCCTTTGGTTTGCATTTATAGAGCACGGAGAGGAGTTTAGGGTTTGCACTTTTGCATAAAAATCCACACTCTTTCTTTATTTTCTTCCTTTAATTGATCTGAATTTATTTCTTTCTCTTTCTTTCTTTTCTGCCCACCACGTGCTTCTGCATACACAAAATAGTACAAAAAATTAGGATTTTTAAATAAAATAAATTAAATTAGTTTAAAATTAATTAAACTAGCTTTATATCATATTAGCGTATAAAAATCCTTCTAAACATTATTTGTCGCACTTTTAACTCAACAAAACAATAAAAATTTATAAATCAATTATTTTACTTTTTTGTTGATTTTTTTTCCACAATTCTTTACTTTTTGCATCAAAAATATTATTTCTTCAAAAATAATTAATTAAATGAAATCATATAGAAATAAGATGAATTATAGACAATATCAGCGAAAACAAGCCATTTAATAGGTAAATGAGTACAAATATTTGTATATAAATTAGACACATCAGGTATCATCCACTTTGGATCGTGCATCAAGGAGATTGACCGTATAGCATTTTTGGTTCGTGGGTTCGCTTGGAAACGCGTGGGAAGGCGATTTTGCTCGTGGGTTCTCTTCCTTTGATTCATTGCATCGTATTTCACTCCATTAAGAGGCAAGTAACTTGTACATAATTTCATTAGGTTGATACAAGTCAAAAAGTTTACATATAGGGGAGTTGAGACTAGAGACGGCCAAAAATTTTATTTTTATTTGTGGGTTTTGTCTCTATTGTGATAAATTTGGCCATAGAGAACTTAGGACATGAAGTTTGATAGATTTATACCCTAGGATTCACCCAAACTTGATTTTGATCGTGTATGAGACATATTGCATGCTAGGTATTTGATTGATTGACCATGAGAGAATTATTTGGTTTTGACATGTTAGAAACCTCTCAATATGATATTTATATGATTGGTAGGCTGCGTTTCAAATTTGGTTGAGTTTGGTTCATTATTGTAGAAATTATGACGTTTTTAAGATGAAGTGTGAAATCTGGAATTTGCGGGCTGTGCTGTGTTGTTTGCTGTTTTCACCTATGCTAGGGTCCAAATCTCAACTTGGAGATTCCACAGTAAACTATAGATAATTTAATCTATTTTCAAATCCCACTAGTTTTACCTGATTTGGAGTTCGTATGACCGAGATATGATAGTTTTGGTACATGGGTGTCGGTAGTTTCCAGATTCAGTTTGGTGTAGATTTTGTTAACTATTATTTTCAAGATCTAGGCTATACATAATATCATGCCATAATATTTTGCCTAGTGTTTCCCCATGATGTTAGGAACTTCCCAGAATTTTGGTGTATTTCAAGGATGAGTTTTGCACAATGTTTCATATCCTTTTCTATAATCTACTCTTGCTGTAAATTACGTGCTGTTCTATGTTGAACCCAGTTTTCACCCTATTTTCTTATGTGTTATGAAAATTATTTGTGAGATATGAAAGTTGGAAAATTTTATCTATTTTCACGCCGTTTTGGCGGAATTGGATTTCGATTTTCTGTTTGCGAGATATGCTTTGAGATATTCCAGATTCGTCAAAACCATGTTTTGTGTTTCTTTTTATTTTTGACGACTTAGCTATACTTCCTGAAATATTATAAAACTTATTATTTTGAGACTATACCTATAGGGGATAACCACAGATTTTTCGTGGAATTATTTGATGAGATTACATGCTGTTTTTATGTGTTTGAAGTCGTTCTCCTGTTTTCTGGCTATACATGAAATTTGTGTTGAAATGAGTTTAAGCTGAGATGTTGTGAACTAGTATATGACTTTATTATGCTCGTTCATTGCGTGTGGATGTCTAGTTTCCAGATCCATCGACGAATCTTGATTTGCATGCCTGTAGTTCATAGAATCACTGTTTTAGTACTGCTTGGTCTTACTGTCCTGATTATGAACATAGATTATTTTACTCGTATATGTGAATGTATTTCATCCATGCATACTAATTTGACTTCCTGAACCTAAACCTGATTATATCGTGTCAGTTTGACACTATTTCATACTTATACCTGCCTATTTGAGAACAATAATAAAAGTAATCAAGCCGGGGTTTATGGGACAGATCTAGTAGTGAATAGTGCCGAAACATGTACTCGGAAGGAGACTAGTGTTTCCTGTATGACATGTTACCGATCATGTTTACCGACCAAGTTACTGACCATGTTTACCGACCAAGTTACCGACCAAGTATACCGACCAAGTTTACCGACCAAGTTTACCGACCAAGTTCTGTTATTCTATGAATACCTGACTACACTGCCCTGTACGGTCCCATATGAAATCTAAAGCGAAACTGTTGTGTTGTAGCAACCATGTAAGGTGGGGTGCATGTCGTGCTACCTAGATAATAATCACACAAGACTTGAACATAATACATGAACATGATACTTGAATAAGATACTTGACATGATACCTGCTTGCTTGATACCTGACACCTGATACATGAAACTTGTTTATATGAGACTTGATAACCTGAAACTGGATACCTGATACATGATTACACCACACTTGACACTTGATGCATGTTATAGGATACTTGTTTGCTTGACACTTGAGTTATGTCGTGTACACCTGACACTTTTACCATGCTAGTTTGTCTAGGTTGACATCATACTTATATCAAGTGCCAGTTAGTTTTTCCCCATTCCATGTGCTTGTATCCTACTCTATTTGTGACCCGCGACTTGCAATTGATGGGTACTTGTGTTTTCTCTTTTCTCTTTCCTGCATTCGTTGTATTGCAGATTTTGGAGGACAGGTTCCTGAAGGTATTGGCAAGATGATGGGCTAGAGGCTGAAATCCTGCTTATTATTATTTCTTGTAGGTGCTTGAACAATATTGTGTTTTGAGACTTGTATTTATTTCTGTATTTGGGCAATGTGACCCAGGATTATTTGTGTATTTCAGATCATGACTATTTGAGATTAATATATTTTATTTCAAGTATTCTTGTTGGTAATTGGTTCATATGTGCATGTGGTTGATTTTTCTGGCTTCCGACTATGATTTTATTGTGATATGTTGTAAAGATTTCTGGAAACAGCTTAAGGATGATAATAATCATTCGCTGGACTTTTGTTACGTACTTGTATTCCGTATTTTTGGGAAGTGGGGCGTGACAAAAAATATTATTAACAATTGATCGGGATATTACATGTGTCAGAGACGGAGGACAATGTCACTCCTCCCACCCATTGAGAACTTCCCTTAGATGAAGAGGTCCTGGATGAGCGTGCTGGGCTGAAGCTGTGGTCCTTCACCCCCCTTCTCGGGAGGTCTCTCCTGAAACATAGAAAATTTTTCCTCTTTCAGTTTTGTAGATGCCGAGCGTGGACTGGCCACCGCATGCCTTGTAAAGATTTTTTTCATGTTTAATGAAAATCTACCCAACTTGTTTTGACAACTCGCTTCATGCTATCCTGAGTTCAAATGTATGTGTAGCGCCCCAAGTTCCGTATCCAGGAAACTCGAGACACAAGCCAGAATCTTTACTTCAAATAGTCTCACAACAAAGAAAATATAGGAAATAAAAAAACTTTTATTGTATCAAAGAATTTTACATTGTACAATACAATCTTACATAAAATTTACATCATGAATTACATCAATAAAATTTACTATACAAATTTTACAATCTCCACTTGAACGCTCCACGGAGCTCGAGTCCCCTACTTCTACGATCCAGTAGTCCTGCAACTAGGCAGACTATGGGCACATCAGTTGAATGCAACTGACGCAATGTTGATAAAACCAACGACTCTCCAAAACTCAACAATCAATATTTAATGCAAGAAAAAATGTGCAGTCAAATCACAAGTGCTAGTGTATGCCATGACCTAGAATCTAATGCACAATCCTCAAATGAACATGATGTTCCGATTACACTTGATTTGGAAACGTATGCATCCCATACTACATACTTCTCAGTCAAGCTCGCCTTTCCGAGATTGTAGGGTTCGATCCCTTGCCATGCATCCTACTCTTGTACTCTTTCCTGTTTCTGACATTCATCTAGTGGCTAACGAAGTTGCAGATGTTCGGTCTAATTCTGCCTCTGCAGTCAAAAAATGGTCATATTATTATGCCATGATGTCGAAACCTTGTGCGCCGTTTTCCCCCCTGGACAATGCCGGTCATTGCGGCTTGTTTCCATCCCCATGTCTTGAAATAATTTGCTCCGCCCGGTCCATGTGGGCCATTTTCCGCCCTCGGACAATGCCATTCCCTGCGGGCCGTTTCCACCCCCGAATCTCACCAAAAGTTCTTATGGACATAAGGGTATTTTGCAGTAGCGCTTCCGATTCTATGAGTGCTTCAAACAATTTTGTCTTCTCCATATTACCATATCTCTAGAGTCAATAATTTTCTATGAGGAACTATTGAACTGAAAGAGTGGAGGATGTATATCACCCCACAAAGTTGAGTTATGACAATTTTGCCCTTGGGTGTTACGCACTTGTATTTTATGGATAATGTCTGTAACGTATTTTAATATAAACATCTTATGTATTTGGATTTTGACTATTTAAACATTTTTCACCTTCTAAAAATTCATTTTTTATCCAATTTTGAGCCAACTCAAATATTAATTTTAATCTTTATGTTTATACGTGTATTGCACGTGTTTTCAATACACGTGTCGATTACTTATGTTTTACCGTTACGTGAAGTATCCGTAACATTATTAATATACATGTTCTACGTATTTTATATTTTGACTGTTTTTTTTCTTTCAAATTTATTTTGTATTGATACGTGCAATGCACGTGTTTGTAGTGCACATCTTGGTTCTTAAAATTTTCTTGAGTCATGAATATTTTTCTTCTCATTTTTATAGTCAAATTTGTGTGATTTATTTTTAATTAAAATCCATTAAGTCTAAATCCATTTTGTCTCCCACTAAAATTCATTTAAAACCCATGATTGATTTTGTGTGCACAAAAGTGTACATTTAAAATATAGCCAGTCTAGTACACTTGCCATGTGTAACATACACATCTAACCTAATAAAAATTAATAATAAATTTTGTATGAAGAGTGTGCATAAACATTGACTACACGTACACGTGTTTCTTATCATGGTTGAGAATGAGGGAGAGCGGTATGAGTTAGTGGGAAGTGGAGAGTTATTTTCAGTAGTGGGGAGCTATTTTGACCACACAATTCTCCTATAAATAGTCCCTACTTTTGTCATGAACAACACAACTCAAAACAAATACTGTCACAGCCCGCTTCCCATGATACGGGAAATACGAGCACGTAACGAAGGCCCAGCTAATCATATAAGTATGTAAATTCATATCATCCATAAGTTGTACAATATCAGTAAACTCAACAGTGCAATAATAATCACATAAATGAGAATATAATACGAAACCGATATCTGAGATACAAGAACTTACCAAATATCCAGAGAATATGCAATGCCAAAAGAGTTCGACGAGTTCCTTTCAGTAACCCATCATCAGTACCTGTATAATATAACTCAAAAGAAAGATGGATGGAGCACCCGTTAGAGCAAGTTACGGGTCACAAGTTGTACAAGGAAAATATGAACAAGAGACAAGATATGCAGGAAAATAAAAGAACTGAGAATTCAAATACGAAACGAAAATGATAACGATAAAGAACATGTATAACAAGAAAGAAACAAAAACTAACAAGCAGGAAAACTAAAACTGGCGATGCAAAAGTAGTATAACATGATCAAGGCAATGCAAGTAATAACAGGAACTGACCTCAAAATATAACTAATCGGGAACAAGGAGACATGTAACAGGAAATATGACATATAAACGAAAGTCATGCAACTTGTAATGGGAATCATGTGAACTAGTAACTGGTAACAGGTAACAGGTAACAGGAAAGTACAGGTAAAACATATTATTCTTAAGTCTTTTATTTAATCCTATCTAATGCAGCAATCATGCATCCCATATATATACCACATGTTTGATGCATACAATCAAGTTACGTTTAGATATAGTGGTGGTAACTATAGGACCGTGTACTCACGCATCATGTAAACAGGAATCATATTATGTCATGTAATCAGGTAATGGATTCTAGAGGTGGCCGCCGTAGATTCTAGAGGTGGTCCCATCATCCCATGACATGGCACATAGCTCTACGTGACACTTAGTTCCATATAACTTGTAAATAGGTAAACAGACTCATGAATCATGTAATCATGTAATGGATTCTAGAGGTCGCCCCTGGTGGCCCCCATCATCCAGGACGTGGCACTTAGCTCCATGTACTTGTAATCATGTATCAATGCAAACAGGTGAGAAACACGGTCCTCCTACCGAGTACACTTACTTATATTGTCCACTACTTAGGTCTTTCACTTAAACCCCGGCTTGATTACTTATTATTTTCTTATTAAAACAGGCATTAAAGTGCACAAATAGGCAAGTAAACATGATAGGAAATAGAAAACATGTAATATCCCGGACGGATATTACCGTATATAAATTATTATTTTATTATTATTTTGTTTTAATTCCAAAATTAGAATATTTTGGTGATTTTCACCCGATTTGTTCATAGACATTATCTGTATCCAGATATCGGTCAGTATACATCCGTATTGTACCAAATTGATACCGTGACCTTCCGAACTAATAATAAATATTATTTTATTATTATTTCCAAGATTAAATTATTTTATACGGATTATGCGAAGATTTTCGGTATACAGACATATATGCGCACGTACGAGTAGTATGTCGATTAGTGCATTATACGAATTGTGTGTTGTGTATTTTTGGACAACACTTGTTTTGTTATGACAAAACCTAGTAGAGTGTTAGGGTTTATAAGTGGTTAATCCTAGGGTTACAAAGACATAAGGGATTAAGGGAGATTACTAGAAACTATCTCTCGCCACACCTCCACCACATAACACCTCACCCCTACTCTCCTAGGAGTATGGTGCACTTGTGTGTGTGTGTGCATATTTGCATTCTCCACCCTTTCTCCCACCTAGAAATACCCCCTTCCTCCACCTTTGTCTCATTTTAGAAATATCAAAAAGAAAGAAAGAAAGGAAAGGAAAAGAAAGAGAGAATCTCATTCTAACTTGAGAGTTTTCTTGTAGGTTTAGTAGAGATTTCTTAGAAGCTAAGGGGAAGGAGAAGGAGCATAGGCTAGTCCTTCCTACAAAAAGATTAAGGTGGGGGTTTCTCTTTGTTTGCTTGTTTGTTTGTATGGTTGTTTTTGGTGTTTCTTCTTCTTCTTGCCTTCCTTGTTTTGTTTTCTTTTGTTTTTGGGAATAGGTTGTTGTGATAAATGTTGTTGTGTGTGATTCTCTTTTGTATGTTGTAAATGTTAAAAGTAAGGATCACATAAAAAGAAAAGAAACAAATGGTGGTGTTAAATAAACATAAAGATCAAATCTTTATAGTTGTAGTTGTTGTTGGTATTTGTTATTGGACTAAAATGACATAAGGCATATGAACTTGCACATACAACCGATTGGGGGTTGTAGGACTTGATATGAATTCATGGACAAAGCATATGAACATTTTTTATACAACCATTTTGGTTGTAGGACTTGTATTGAACTTGGACAAAAATAATAATAAGCAAATGTTGGATGAAGGTTGTCACCTTATTTTTATTATTGTTGTTACCTTGAAAAGAACCTAAATTTGATGTTATCTCTAATTTATGAAAAAGAAATTAACCTAAATCACTAGTTGTAGAATGAATAAAAAGATCTTGTCTTTTATAATCACTAGTGATAATAAATCAATAAAGAATAGTAGACAATAAAGTAGTAGTAGCATGTTGTTAAAATAGTAGTGGTATGTTGTTAAAAAAAAGTAGTTGTAGATAGTTGTATGTTATATTCTTGGTTAAAATAAAGTAGTAGTAATAGTAGATAGTTGTAGATGCTTATGTTCATGATTAACATAAAGTGGTAGTAGTAGTAGATGATAAAAAGAAGTAATTGTAGATGCTTTACATTATGTTAAAATGAAGTAGTAGTAATGGTAGATAGTTGTAGATGCTTATGTTATATTCATGGTTAACATAAAGTGGTTGTAGTAGTAGATGATAAAAAAGAAGTAATTGTAGATGCTAGTTGTAGATGTTTATTTTATGTTCATAAAGTAAATACCATGCTAAGATTGGATTAGATTAATTTATTTATGTTTAGAATGTTGTAGGATTCATTCTAAAATTATCTACCATCTGTAGGAGTGTTATTTATGTTTAGAATGTTGTAGCATTCATTCTAAAATTATCTATCATATGTAGAAATGCTATACATGTTGTAGGATTCATGCCAAAATTGTCTATCATGTTTAAGAGTGACATACATGCTTAGAATGTTGTAGGATCCATGATAAAATTACTTACCATGTTTAGGGATGATATGTACCATGCTAAGTCTTTCTACATGCTTAGAATGTTGTAGGATTCATTCTAAAATTATCTACCATGTTTAGGAGTATTATTTATGCTTAGAATGTTGTAGGATTTATTCTAAAAATACCTACCATGTTTAGGAATGATGTATACCATTCTAAGTGTTTAACCATACTTGGAATGTTGTAGGATAAATGCTAAAATTGCTTACCATGTTTAGAAGTATGTATCTATATACTTAGGAATGTTGTATGTTCATACTAGTAGTTATCCATGCTTAGTAAGATATTCATACTAGTAGTTATCCATGCTTGGTAAGATATTCATACTAGTAGCTATCCATGCTTAGTAAGATATTCATGCTAGTAGTTATTCATGCTTAATAAGATTCATGATAGTAGGAAGGTTGCATACCATGCTAGATCCACTTATCTATGTTTAGATAATTGTAGGAAAGTGGATATCATTATATATAAATTTATCCATGCTTACATGCTTATAGGAAAGTTGTATACCATGCTAGATTAAATAAATATTCATGCTTACATGATACCCATGCTTAGATAAGTATATGTTCATGCTATGCTAGTAGATGATCATGCTTAATCATTATTCATGATAAGTTAGTAGGTGTCATGCTAATTATTGGTTGTGTTAAGTTAACGGTATCCATACTAATGATATTCATGCTTAGATTAAAGTAACCATCCATGGGTAATTGTAGTGACTTTTATGTTATGTTCTATCCATGCTAGAATTGTTGTAGAAACTCATGCTATATTGTAGGTTGATACGTAACTAGTATACATGACTAGAATGTTACTAAAATGTATACCATGCTATATGTTAATGTGAAAGTAGCATACCATGTCTTGGAATGAGGTATACCATGCTAAGTTTAAATACATGCTTAGAATGTTGTAGGATTAATGTTAGAATACCTACCATGCCTTGGAATGTTGTATGTTCATACTAGTTATCTATCCATGCTTGGGTTGTGGTGATTAGTCATGATAAGTAGTAAATATTCACGCTCGAGTTATAACCTATACTTGACCGTAGTGGACTTCATGTCTAGATCGTAGTAATTTTCATGCTAAGATTGATATAAGCACATGCTTAATCATATTTGTACTTAGGAGAATTGGAGTGAGTGGTTATGTTATATAATTAGATTGTGGTGGGAAGATGCTTGCAACTGTATGCCATGCTTAAGGCGCCGTAGGATGAAGTAATAAAGGTCGGGAAGACCACTAGTAATAGTTAGTCTGATAAAAGCTGTTATGTCGCCTTCGGTCCTTCATTGGTAGAATACCGATCATAGACTATTAGTAGATTCTTCTGTTGCTTCTAATAATAGAAGATCGAGTTTGCTAGTAAGCACTTTTGGTTGCTTCTAGGATTAATTACCTGTATGGTTGTTTGCATATGGTTGTGCTCGTACGTGGCTCGACTGGCCCGTATGTAGCTGTGGATCTCATACGTAGTTATTTGGCTCATATGTAGGTTGTTGTCTCGTACGCGGCTCGACCGGCCCGTGCGTAGCTGTTGGTCTCATACGCGGCTTATTTGGCTAGTATGTACGTTGTCGTCTCCCACGAGGCCCGCCTGGCTCGTGAGTAGTTATCGTTTCATACGGAGCTTATTAGCTCGTATGTGGTTGTTACTCGTGTATAGCTTGTTAGCTAGTACACAGTTCGTTGTGTCGTCTAGGGTGATATTACCACCCTAAGGGCTATCGACCATCAAGACATATGTTTTCTTACCCTAAGGAACTGTGGAGGAGTCACTCCTTGTGTACCGTCGAATCTTAACCAGGGTAGGTTGATCGAGGACCGGAGTATAAACGGAATCAAGTCTAGGGTAGTGGCATGAATGTATATTCGCACGGCCGAAGTCTTGGATCGATGAGCCACGAACCGGATCCTGAGGGGTTCTGGTAAGTCTAGGTTGAGCAGCCTAGTAGAGTTGTCTTGCAAAGCCTAATTTAAGGCCTAGCATGTTATGTTATAATATTATCGTCCCTAGGATTGTCGAGTCAGGGACATCATTAAGAAAGTGACTTATAAAGATCATTTTGCTAAGACCCTAGCCGAAGAGAGAGGAGTTGGTTGTAGGGGGCGCCTTACGACCAACTTGTCCCTTGAGGTAGGCCTTAGGTGGTGACATTGGGTTGTACCTTCCCGTCAAAGGGATACGTACGGTGGCATCTCACAAGTTGGGAGCATGGGTTGCGTATCTCGCTCTGTTAATTCCTGAAATACCGTGGCTAAGGTGCCACAGGATGCATTTGGGCAGTCCTGCGCTTGCGAGACCCAGAGGGTGCCACGGGGTAGGCTTCACGCTACCCTGCGCTTGCGAGACCCTATGGTTTGATTTTGGAACGATGCCCGATATACTGGGGTCGAGTGAGGTCTGGCGTGCCGGGTAGTAGTGGAAAACAGAGACACCATAAGCAGACTGCATAGGGGGACTTGACCCCTTTTGCAACCTCACAGAGTCATGGAGTATTGTCAGGAACAGGTTGTGTACAATTAGAATTCGTAACGCGGGTTCAAATCCCTATATATGGAGAAACGGCTTGAGATGGGGTCGCATATAGTATGGGCTGCATGTTGCTTCGGAGACTTGCTGACGTTAGAATAGGGAGCATCCTAGTTCTATTTAAATATCGCATTAGAGTCTAGTCCTAGCACTCACGAACACTTAAACTACACCAACACCATTGCTATATTTTGTATGTTGTTTGGAAGATTCGCTGCTATATGATCAGCCTTTAAGCGTCAGTGAATACTGACGTCCCCACTTCCATAGGTACTGGATCGCCGAAGTACAAAGGCGAGATTCAGGAGGACTCAAGGCAAGGAAAGCAAGGAGTCAGTGTTATGTTTAGTTTCGCTGCAGTATATGTATTGATTATCTATCAGTTGAGAAGTACTCAAGTGAGAGTTACCAAGTGTTGTTCTTCATTCCTTGTACTCTGATGTAATTTGTTGAAGGTTGTAATACTTGGGATTGTAAAGGAATTATTGTAACACTATTGTAATGTATTGCAGTTGTATGATATTCAGACTTGTAATACATTGGGTGTTGGAAATAAAAGTTTTAAATTCTCCTGTTTTTCTGTGTATTGTGACTAATTGAAGAAAAGGTCTTGGCTCGTGTCACGGTTTCCCAGTGTATGAAAATCGGGGCGCTACAAAACAGGTTCAGTCTAGGTAGAAAACATATTCGGATGTCAAAACAACTTATAATTATAAGAATCATCAAGAACTCCAATTCTAGATAGCAGGACGTTGCTGCACCAAAACTAGAATTCCCGTCGCCACAAGAATGCAACTCTGGATCCGTCATAAGTTCTAGAAACTAGACTCTTTGCCGGTTCTAATCCATATACACATGATATGTAAAATTAACAGCACTGGGTTTAAATCAACATTCTACACATATTTTGTGTTCAGCAAGAATTCTTAAAATTGTGTTTACATGCATGAACCAGGTCTGAAAGCCCATCAAATAAATCTAGGAAAATTAAGGGTGATTATCTAGCATGTCTAGTCTCATCAAGATAATTTTTATATTATTATATTACACATAACATGTTCAAATTAAATTGCAAAGCAGGTGATACAGGGAAAATTATGAATCTGAAAATTCAGACCCAGTAGTACTAAATTAGCAATATCTCACAGAATATAATTCAGAATTTGATTCATATTAGACACATGGGGCTACAATTAAAATTTAGAAATCAATTCAATATTTTGTCATTAACATGGTCAAAATCATCAGGCAAGATCAAGACAGCAATATTCCAGAACTAAAATATTTCTCATTAACATGATTTGGCTCGAACAAATTATAAATCTTAACTAGAAATAAGTGGATCATCACATCAACAACTCAAACATGATTCCAACATGATCAAAAAGGGGAAATTACTATCATGTCTACGCTATCATCTTTCAATATTTCGACGCAAACACATACAACCAAATTACACGATTAATTCTAATAGTTCACATATACATAGTGTTGTTAGTCATGTGTCGTGTCATGCATACATGTAAAGGGGGGTGTTCGTGCTCTAATACGAATACGGGATTTTTGATAGTTCAAACAAGACATATATGTTGACGAATCGAGATCCAAACGAGAGAACTTAATAATAAACAAAATGTGGTATTTTGAGAATGCTCGTACGAAACAACAAATTTTACAAGAGGAATACTTGCCTTGATTGGATTGTAGAATGACGATAATCCGCAAATACGAATCCGCGAGAGCACGTGCACGTTATGTGCGAGCAACACCACCATGGAAACACGTGCAACACGTGTACAACTCGATCAACAGCAAGCCACAACAACAATACCAGCTAGGCCGAGCGGTGGTCGGCTTCGATGGCGATTGCGGCCTTGGCGGTTTGCGGGAGGAATGGTGGTCGAGGATCTACAATCGATGGGTGGAGCAAGGTGGGTTGCGGTCGATGAGGATAGGGGCGGTGAAGGCAGAGGGTCGACTGAGGAGGACTGGGATGAGTTCGAGAGTAGGGGACGAGGTGGAGGACGAAGGCTCGATAATGGAGGAATGGTTTTCAGTAATGGATGAATAAGGTAGGGGGGAACTAGAGGAAGGAGATGAGCGGGATGAAGGCAGGGGAGCGAGGGGTCGAGCGGGATGCAGGGCTGACAACGTGATGGAGGTTGGCGACTGGGGAAAAGGACGATGGAAGGGGACTTCGATGGGTTGATCGGTGGTGATGGAACTCAGGTCTGGCAATCGGGGGCTGGGTTTCGACGAAAGCAGAGGAAGAAAGAAAGTTGAGGTCATGGGTTGGGGGAATGAATAGTGCCGGCTAGGGTTGAATAGTAGATCTAGGGTTAGAGTAGGGTAGGAGGGTAGGTTAGGGTTTATATATTATAGAGATGGATATTGGGTTATTGGGTTTCGGGTTAGGAATCCAATAGGAAATTGGGTATTGGGTTAAAACACAAAAGGGAAATTAAAATAACCAATAAAAATATAATTAAATTTAGAAAAAATTTGGGGACATAAACAAGCAAAATTTGAATAGGGAGAACAATAAAATTGCCGTAGAAGAATTTAAATCGATAAATCAGGAGTCAAAATTGAATTTAAGACAAAAAATGAATTCTATTAATAAAATAATAGATTACAGGAGTTTAAAAGGCGACGAAAAACACAAATAAATAATAATACCAAGAAAAATACAATAACAATAATAACAATAATAATAGTAACAACAACAACAACAATAATGATAATAATAACAATAACAATAATAATAATAATAATAGTAACAATAATAGTAATAGAAATCAAGGTAATAATAACAATAATAAGATTTGTATTACAATACAAAAATCATTGGAAAATAGATACAAATAAAATTATTGATTAAAAATAAATTTTAATAGGAAATTCAACAATAAACTTTAACAAAAAGAATATAAAAGCGGA
Source organism: Hemerocallis citrina (assembly GCA_017893485.1). Classification (NCBI taxonomy): domain Eukaryota; kingdom Viridiplantae; phylum Streptophyta; class Magnoliopsida; order Asparagales; family Asphodelaceae; genus Hemerocallis; species Hemerocallis citrina. Next base: position 208,842,617 of record CM030362.1, read on the forward strand.
AAATTAATTTGTAACAAATCGAAATACAGAAAATACATAGAAAATAGATATTTGTGGGAACTGGGGTTACGAAAACAAAAGAGAGAAAGAGGGAAAAGAGCTTGCGGGTTTTGGTAGTTAGAGACAAGCCACTTTTGAGGGAACTTGGAGCTTTGGAGCATTATATTCTAGGAGTTCTACTATTATGAATTCTACATTTGAGGTGGGTGTTTCTTCAACTTTCTAATATAGTTTATTAGTAGAATACTTGAAATGTGTGAATTGTTAAATGCATGATAACTTATATAGATTGAACATCCATATTTAGATTATTTTTTGTTGATTGAATGTGGGAAATTATGATATGCTAATTTGGGGGCATTTTCATAAGGTTCTGTTTTGAGTTCTAGTAGCACTTCAAAAATCATAACTATTAAACTAGATGGAATCTAGACCTGAGGTTTCTATAGGAGCATCTCGTATATGTAAGGAACATCTCCTTAAAATTTCATAATATTTGGATATTGTTTACTATTTTAATAAAATCCAAACTTAGAACTGGTTGGCAGTTGGTCAGTTGCTGGAAATTTGTACACATTTCGGATTTTAATCATTTCGGAATCTTAGATGCAGTATTTTGAGTAAGGTCAAAACTAAGAACTTGAATTAGACTCGTCAACCTTTCTTTAGAGTGTAAGAAATCAATTTTCTATGAAGAATTGAATTTATAATGAATTTTACAAGATTGAATAAGTGTAACACCCCGAATTTCAAAACATACTGAATTCAAAGTTCCACAGGATCTTTTCACTTCTCTTCATACAATTTTACGAGGAAAATAAAACTTTTGTTACATCAAAGTTACATTATACATTCACATTCATACAGCGGAAGCAATTTACATTAATTACATGAAAATATACTCATTTAAATCAATTTTGGAGCAGCATGTATACTTCGATTTGTCAACCTCTTTAACCTGCATGTAAAACTGTGGGTGCGTTAGTTCATTCAACTCACAAAATATTATACACGGTCATCCTCTCTATGCCGAAAATATTATAACGATTTTTCATGCTTAAACAACCACAAACTTGATCACAAGTAAAGCTACAAGGGACTATCCTACTGATGTCGCGTTGTGTTGTGCTCTTAGTCCTTAATGCAATTGTTTACATTATATGACACTAATTCGCACTTGTTCAGAGTCTATGCAGCCCATACTACATAGGTCCGAGGGCAAGCCCTTAATCGTTCTTCATCTTGTAGGGTTCAATTCCTCGCCATGGTTTAATCTACTACAGTAACTACGGTAAGTATTCTAGGCATTCTATGAACTACGAACTCACGTCTAGGTGCCTTGGAGAGAATCCCAACGAACTGACACATGACTCATCATGCAGGAATCCTGTGGTAATTCACCTCCTACCATAAACGTGACACCACCCGCAGTCATTAGATCACCCTATAAGCGTTGCCACCAGGTCGGTACTCTGGAGTAGTATCCACGCCCTAATCATGATGCATTATGGGACATCCTGTGAATACTCTCATGCTGCCAATCCAATGGCCCTCATACAGATGTTTTTTTCTTACGTTCATCACATCATCACTATGTATCTAATCCTTATATATAATTGAAGGTCAATATTCTAGAATCTAGCATTACTCCTACATCGGTCCTTTTAACATCAATCATTATCAACGACCCAAACTTGGTGAAAATATCATAAATTCTCTTTTCAATACTTTTCATTCTTACCGATATAGAGTCTTAGCCAAAGTTCTAGTATAAGTCCTCTTTTCACTTTAATAGAAGAACATACAATTGTTCACAAAATTGTACATTTCATCACTTCTCTTTTTCTCATATTCCATGCACAACTTGCATGGTTAAAATTTTCATTTGATTATACTCAACAAAGAAAATCTCAAATTATCTCTTTGCAATCATTTCTATACTAAAAAATTTCACTTCTTTGCAATCTTTTTCTCATATTCCATGCACAACTTGCAATCTTTTCAATACGTTTCAAAAGATCAAACTAAGATGAAAACTTCACTCTTAAAATTTGTACTCTTATTTCTCTTTTTAAAGGTCTATAAGTCCAAAATAATTTTTCTTTTTGAAGTTTATATACACTCAGGAATTTTCTAATAATTTCTCAGTATTTATTTTACTTTTTTTTAAAGCTTGAAATAATCAAGTAAAAAAGAAAAAAGAAAAAAAAGGATTTTTTCCCAAAATTTTTGGCCACTGCCAGAATCGAACCGCACACACACACAGCCAGGTGCACAGTCACCGAGACCAAAGCCCGCCTGTAACACCCCGTTTTGTACGGTACCTGAATATATGCACATGTGTATGTATATTTTTAGTATGCGTGCAATTGATTGTAGTATTATGGGTCGATTTTGCCATCGTGGTGGATGGTTAGGACTACGGAACGATTTTTGGGAGAGTTGCATTCCAAAGATGCACGAGAACGAGACGGACCGATACTAGTATAACTGCTAGTTTTCGGCATGACACACATGCAAATATAACACGATATAGTACTACAGTGAATATAGGTTGCGTGTGCTCGTTAAAACACGCGTCTCATACTCGTTGGAGCTCGTTAAGAGTTATGTTGGGCAGCCAACCTAACATACACCAAATCAATGGGCTAAGCCATGGTTTTGGGTCTACTAACCACCTATAGCCTAAACCTACCCCCCCTGTCAAATCCGACCTCCACCCTTCCCATCACCCTCATTTCCCACTTCTTTTCCTCCTTTTTGCTCTGGAATTTTCAGAAGAGAACACCACAAGAGAAGGAGCAGAGAAAAGAAGAAGTAAGTAAAGGAGAAGGAAGAAAATGAGATTTCCAAGAGAAGAGCCTTCAAAAAATTCCTTCTACTACTACAACCTAAGGTGGGAAGTTTCAATAAACTTGAAACTCTTGTCTTTTAATTAAATTTGGTTGCATGCATGTGTGCTAGAATGCATAGGATTGCTTTTCTAAAGGTTAGAAGTAGAAGTCAGATTGGAACTAGGAAGAGCTGGTTCGGAGTACCATTTGGTGGATTTTTCCCAGAGCAAGATATGATTATTTAGACCAGAAAATTAAAATTGTTTGTTCATATATGTGTTATTATCATCCATGATTTATTTCAGATTTGTTTATGATCATTTGATATGCTAATAAAATTGAGAGATGGATATGTGTCGTAAGGCAGACTTAGGAAAAGAAAAACAGGATGGTTGAAATTGTAGAAATTTTCATGATTTATTGAAGTAGGATGTTGATCAGAAATTTTTACTCAATGTTCAGGAATACATTTTGATTATCTAAAAAAATCAATAAATTATTTGGATGATTGTAAAGGCATGAGAAAAATCTATCTATAACCAGTATCTGATGTTGAAATAGAAAACATGATGATTTCTGTGCTAAGTTGCAATAGCTGTTACTCATTGTATAAGTGGAATTTTGACATGAGGTCTTTTTCATGATGTTGGGTATGATGTCTAGTGTCACAACCATAAATTTTGTGTCAATTAGACAAGTGTGCAATTTACTGTGATTTTGTGATTGAACACTGTGCTGTTTTCCTCCAGTTTTGACACTCTGTAAAGATTGAGAAATTGAGACCTGTTAGAGGCATATTTTGAGGATCATGACCCAGTAGTGAGTTGTAGGGGACACCTAGACCTTTCCAAAAAAACTGATTTGAGGCAATTCCAGTTAACGGTTGAATTATTATGATTTTTGTAAGACTGGACAAAGGATTAGAGTAGAGCTGTGTGCTCTGAATTGGAGAGACCAATTGTGTAAATTGGTGTATTGATGATAGATGAGTGGGTTAGGGTGACTTAATGGGATAATTTGTACTCATGACCAACTAGGGAGTTGTTGAGGACACCCACACCCTTCTATAGAATTTGAGTTAGTGTCGTTCTGATGAACGAGTAGGATTTTGTGTTACTAGTAATGTGCAGCCCGTGCACAGGAAGCACGCAGGCTGGAGCTTGAGAAGCTTTGTCGAGGACTTAGATGGTTGAATCTAAGTTCGTGATCAACTAGGTAGTTTTAGCCTAGGATCGAACCTTTCCAGGTTGGGGCCATACACTCCAATCGGAGTTGTATCGATAGAGTTATGACCATTTTGAGATTCGGGCAGAACCCATAGGTCGCTTAGTCTGGGTTTGGACTAAGTGTTGTGAAAGCATTATTCCCTTGTGTGTTATTTGAGTCGATGACTCGTGTCTAGGAGTGGTTCATCTCTGTTATTGAGGTTTTTGACTCCCCGAGTGGGATGTGTGACTCGAGTTAGTCACTAGGGTAAAAGATACCCTGCACCTATCAAGCCTATATTATTAAACTTCTGCCGTGCGTAGGACGTCCGAGCATGCCAGTGAGTGGAGCTCACGGGGCATTTTTATATTTATAGCCGGGGTAGCGGCAGGCGTAGGCCATTTTTGCTGGACGAGTCCAAGTCGGGTAATTGGCGAACTAGACCGGTGTCGCCAGGGGCCAGAGGTTGATAGGCAAATGTAGAAGCAATTAATTCTTACCCGAAAGAATTAGAGTAAGGTAGGGGTTAGAATGGTTTATTAAGGGGTTAAAAAATTGTATTAGTCCTAGTAAACCATAGTCGGTGTTGTATCTTCCAGTTGTAGGGATACGTTCTCGGCCACTAATGGATTGCGTTCCCGGCTCGTATCTCGATCTGTTGATTCCCAAAGTTCTGCCGAAGTAAGGTGCGGAAGGCCCGGAGGCTTTGACCTCTCGTGGTGCTCACGTCCCTAAAGCGCGGGTTTTGTGTTTTGTGTTTTTTGGTATATATATCAGTTCATTATCCGATGAGGGGTGAACACGCATGCGTTAGTCCATGAGTGGACATGTGGAACCAAGGGTCGTAAGGACCAGGCTCAACGCGGTTTCTAAGGAGGTCAGTACGCGGGTACCAACTGGCGGTGACCACTTGGGCACTACGGGGCGGAATTAGACCGACCGCTGCAATCTCCTTGGGCGACGGACAGTCTATTGGAAACTGGAGTGTGTACATGAGTAGGGTGCATGGCGAGGGTTCGAATCCCTAATTGTGGAGAAAGATGGCCAGATTTGGGGGTGTATGTAGTATGGGATGCATTCGTGCTCCAAAGTCTTGCTTGCATTAGAAGTTAGGCATGTGAGTTTGCTGCATCTAGTCATAGGGTCATGTCATAACACTGCACTAGAACCCGAATCCACTAAACCCTTATTTTGGCATACACTTTTCCTTTTTTGCATAAATTATTGGTTGTGATTGAATTTTAGAGGATCGCTGTTATCACCATCTTTGCGTCAATCGAAGTACTGACGTTTTCCACCTTTTAGGTATCAGTTATACCTTCCGAACAGGTGCAGAGATGTCAGAGTCGCGCAGCAGAAGCCCTGAAGCTGAGGAGCAAGTCCCGGAGGAGCCGATGGGCCGCTCAGCAAAGTTCCGCAAGTAATCAGTCGATTACCAATCCAGGAGGCAGCTGATAGCTTTACAAGAGGAGTCTGTAAATACTTGTAATAATTTGTAATGAATTGATGTAATTTGTACTCCTTGTCCAAGAACAAGTTATCGGTTGTAATCAATGATGTAATGACTTATTTGACAATAAAAAGTTTTTAAATTTCTGTGTTATTACTGTGTTGAGATGCATTTGAAGGTAAAGATTCTGGAAGGTGTCACGGATGTCCGGTAACGGGGATCCGGGGCCCTACAGAGTTGGTATCAGAGCTGACTTCAAATTGCTGTCTAACACGGTAGGAAATTAGACTTGAAGGCCAGATAAAATGATTCTAGTTGACAAATAGGATGATTATAAATCATATGGTAGCAGTACAACTTATGATTATGATCTTCCCTATATGTGAACCAGTCTCAGATTACTTCATTTTTACTAACATGCTTGGAGCAGTCAAGTCCAAATTGTGGCTAGTCTGTTACCAGACATTAGTGGAAGAAAACAGAACAAAATGTGTCTGTGATTCCGAAACTAAACCCTGTTTGTGTTTTACAGATGGTGTTCGAAGATATCTTCATCCAGGATGGGGTCAGTGGGTAAGCCAATGCCTACAAGGAAAACGATAACGATAGAGGAAGAAATGAAGAAAGTGCTACAGGAGACTGAAGGTGAGGAGAACTCTCCTCCACCATCGCTAGACCCAACGGCGGAGCAGCAGAGGATAGCCATCGGGTATCTGGAAATGAAAAAGGCAAGGGAACGCAGGGATAAGGCGATCCACCGGGCCCAGCAGCAGATCAAATTTCATCAGGCACAGATGACATACCTGAAGAAAGAACGAAAGCAGCTTCAAGACGGTATGACACACCTTCAGAACCGCTGGTGGGGACTTCAGAAGGGTCCCAAGCCAAAAACTATTGGGAAAAACACCAAACCTTCTAAAGGAGAATACCCCAAGAGAACAATTGCGACTAAGAGTTGCTACAAATGCGGGGAAGTCGGACACTACAAGTCGTGTTGCCTAGCAGCGATCAAGGGTTGTTTCAACTGTAAGGAACTTGGGCATGTCAAGTCAAATTGCCTAGAATTACAAAGGGGATGCTCATCGAGCAAGTAACCGGATAAATGACAAGGTGAAGATAATATGTGGACCTACTATATTTTGAGATCTTTTGGAAGCTGAAGAAGTAATGTAATCAAGTTTAAGTTGTATTTTGGGTTTATGGAAGTTGGTGGACGATGTACTGCTGTAACAAGACATATATATATAAATGGAATTTTGGCAACGGTCTAGTTTGATAGTGGATGGACTCATTCTTTTGTGTCAAAATCTTTTTGAGAAAATTAAGATGCACACAAAGGGCAATCCCAGAGTTAGCTTTGACGGTAGCTACGCCATCAGGGGCAACCCTTACTACAGATCTATGCTTTAGGGGATCTAAGCTCCAGATTAACGGAGAAACCCCAAGTATCGATTTGTTGGAGTTGGGTTTTGCCGGGACAGATGTCACTATTGGCGTGGATTGGGTGTCGAGGCACATGGCAAGCATTGACTGCAAGGAGAAAAAGGTAATTATGTCAGCTGAAGGATTGGAACTTGTATTCCACGGGGAGCAGAGATCAGAGGCAATGACTTTCGCAACTACTAGTGAAGTAAGGGTACCAGAAGAGGTGAGCAAGATACCAGTGGTGAGGAATTTTCCACTTGTACTCTTAGAGGATTTACCTGGAATTCCCCCACACCGTGCTGTCGAGTTTAGCATCACAATTCAACCAGGAAGCGCTCCAGTATCCAAAGCACCCTATCGAATGGCACCAGTAGAGCAGAATGAGATCAAGAAGCAGATTGAAGAGTATTTGCAGAAAGGATTTATCAGACCAAGTGCATCGCCTTGGGGAGCACCAGTATTGTTTGTTAAGAAGAAGGATGGGTCGTTCAGGATGTATATCGATTATCGGAATTGAATAAACTAACTATTCGGATAAGGTACCCAATTCCCAGGATCGACGATTTGTTCGATCGGCTTCAGGGAGCAACAGTATTTTCCAAGATTGATCTACGATCTGGATATCATCAGGTACGAGTCAAGGAAGAGGATGTACCTAAAACAGCTTTTCGAACTCGACATGGACACTATGAGTTCTTGGTAATGCCGTTTGGAGTGACTAATGCTCCAATTATTTTCATGAACTTAATGAACAGAATTCTACGGCCGTTTATCGACTCCTTTGTCGTGGTCTTCATCGACGACATTTTGGTATATTCAAGGACGGAAAAGGATCATGCTGAACATCTAACAGCGGTCTTGAGCAAGTTACAAGAGCATCAGTTGTATACCAAATTATCTAAGTGTGAGTTTTGGAAATCGGAAATTGCATTCGTAGGCCATATCCTTTCTAAGGAGGGAGTGGCAACGGATCCTCAGAAGATAGAGGCGGTCAAGGAATGGCCACAACCGAAGACGGTGAAGGAAGTAAGAAGTTTTCTGGGTATGACTGGGTATTATCAGAAGTTTATCCAGAATTATGCAAGGATAGCTGTACCCCTTTCAGCTTTGTCCCAAAAGAACTGAAGTTTCGACTGGACGGAGAAGTGTGAAGAAAGTTTTCAGGAACTGAAGAACCGTTTGATCTCCGCACCTATATTGGTTTTACCTCAGGAGGATAAGGACTACGTCATCTACAGTGATGTGTCGTATTTGGGGTTCGGATGTGTGCTGATGCAGGAAGGCAAGGTTATAGCGTATGGTTCGAGACAGCTACGACCACACGAGAAGAACTATTCAACCCATTATTTGGAACTTGCAGCGATAATTTTTTCTTTGAAATCATGGAGACATTACATCTATGGAGCAAGGGTGGAAATTTACACTGATCATAAGAGCTTAAAGTATATCTACCAACAGAAGGATCTCAACTTAAGGCAGAGGAGATGGTTGGAAGTACTCGAATACATCAGGACTGAGATTATATATCATCCAGGAAAAGCCAACGTGGTAGCAGACACACTCAGCAGGAAGAGAAGTGTGGCAACATTGATAGCGACCCGGAAGGAGCTAGATGAAGAGATCAGGCAGGCAGGCATCGAAGTGGTTACACAACACATAAGTGCAGTTCTGGCACAGTTGGTGTTACGAACAAGCTTGGATGAGCGAGTGAAAGAGGCTCAGACCAAAGATCCAGAGATGGAAGACGTGAAGAAGCAAGTGCATGAAGGAAAATTGGCGGAATTCAGTATAAGAGAAGGTTCACTGTGGTTTGGTAACCGACTATGTGTACCAAAGGACGAGGAGTTAAGGGAAGACATCATGAAGGAAGCTCACTCCACATTACTCACGATTCACCCCGGAAGCACCAAGATGTATCGCGATGTGAAGCAGCACTATTGGTGGTCAGGGATGAAGTGAGATATAGCAGAATTTGTCGCCAAATGTTTGACATGCCAACAAGTTAAGGCCGAAAACCAGAAACCAGGAGGATTGTTACAGCCTTTACCCATTCCAGAATGAAAATGGGAGAACATCAGTATGGATTTTATCACTGGGTTACCCAGGAGCCCTAAAGGAAATGACTCAATATGGGTAATTATGGATCGATTGACCAAGTCAGCACATTTTCTTTCAGTAAAGATGACCTGGACAGTCGAGAAGTTGGCTGAGGTCTACAATGAGAACATAGTAAAGCTACATGGAGTGCCAGTGTCGATAGTATCCGACCGGGATGCCAAATTTATGTCTCGATTCTGGCGAAGTCTACAATCAGCGTTGGGAACTAGAACAGACTTCAGCACAGCTTTTCACCCTCAGACGGATGGACAGACGGAGAGAGTCAACAGGATTCTCGAGGACATGTTACGGGCATGCATTTTGGACTTCGGAGGAAGTTGGGAAAAATACTTAGCCTTAGTAGAGTTTTCCTATAATAACAGCTATCAGGCAAGCATTGGCATGGCCCCGTATGAAGCTTTGTATGGACGAAGATGCAGGACGCCGATTTGTTGGTTCGAGGTAGGAGAGCGGCAGATGTATGGACCAGAAATCGTGCAACAGACGTCGGAGCAGATTGAGCTTATTCAGAAGAGGCTTCAGGGAGCACAAAGCAGGAAAAAGAGCTACGCGGACAACTGCCAAAGAGAGTTGGAATTTGAGGAAGGCAACTCCGTATTTCTCAAGGTATCGCTGACCAAAGGAGTTATCAGGTTTGGGAAAGGCAGGAAGTTAGCTCCGAGGTATATTGGACCATACAAGATTCTAAAAAGGATTGGCAGGATGGCTTATAAGTTGGAGCTTCCGGGCGAGCTATCCTAAGTGCATGACGTGTTCCACGTCTCTATGCTACGGAAGTATGTCCCGGATTCGAGCCATCTGTTGCCAGAGGTTTCGAAAGATTTACAGATAAATCTTTCCTGTAGAGAGAAACCAGTCAGGATACTTGATCATCAGGACAAGGTAATGAGAAACAAGGTTATCCCGATGGTCAAAGTTCTCCGGAAGAACCAGTTCGTGGAAGAAGCCACGTGGGAGCCGGAGAGCCGCATGAAGGCCTTATATCCGGATTTATTTTGAATGTTTTCTATTTTGTTTGTTGTTTTTCTTTCTCCCACTAAGGACATTCTGGGGACAGAACGATTCTAAGGAGGGAGTGATGTAACACCCCGTTTTGTACGGTACCTGAATATATGCATATGTGTATGTATATTGTTAGTATGCGTGCAATTGATTGTAGTATTATGGGTCGATTTTGCCATTGTGGTTGATGGTTAGGGCTACGGGACAATTTTTGGGAGAGTTGCATTCCAAAGATGCACGAGAACGATACGGACCGATACTAGTATAACTGCTAGTTTTCGGCACGACGCACATGCAAATATAACACGGTATAGTACTACAGTGAATATATGTTGCGTGTGCTCGTTAAAACACGCGTCTCACACTCGTTAGAGCTCGTTAAGAGTTATGTTGGGCAGCTAACCTAACATACACCAAACCAATGGGCTAAGCCATGGTTTTGGGTCTACTAACCACCTATAGCCTAAACCTACCCCCTCCCCCCTGTCAAATCTGGCCTCCACCCTTCCCATCACCCTTATTTCCCACTTCTTTTCCCCCCTTTTGCTCTGGAATTTTCAGAAGAGAACACCACAAAAGAAGGAGGAGAGAAAAGAAGAAGGAAGTAAAGGAGAAGGAAGAAAAGGAGATTTCCAAGAGAAGAGCCTTCAAGAAATTCCTTCTACTACTACAACCTAAGGTGGGAAGTTTCTCTAAACTTAAAATTCTTGTCTTTTAATTAAATTTGGTTGCATGCATGTGTGATAGAATGCATAGGATTGTTTTTCTAAAGGTTAGAAGTAGAAGTCAGATTGGAACTAAGAAAAGCTGGTTCAGAGTACCATTTTGTGGATTTTTCCGAGAGCAAGATATGATAAATTAGACCATAAAATTAAAAGGTTTTGTTCATATGTGTGTTAGGATCATCCATGATTTATTCCAGATTTGTTTATGATCATTTGATATGCTAATAAAATTGAGAGATGGATATGTGTCGTAAGGTAGACTCAGAAAACGAAAAACAGGATGGTTGATATTGTAGAAATTTTCGTGATTTATTGAAGTATGATTTGGATCTGAAATTTTTACTCAATGTTCAAGAATACATGTTGATTATCTAAAAAAATCAGTAAATTATTTGGATGATTGTAAAGGCATGAGAAAAATCTATCTATGACCAGTATTTGATGTTGAAATAGAAAACATGATGATTTCTGTGCTAACTTGCAATATCTATTACTCACTGTATAAGTGGAATTTTGACATGAGGTCTATTGCATGATGTTGGGTATGATGTCTAGTATCACCACCATAAATTTTGTGTCGATTGGACAAGTGTACAATTTACTGTGATTTTGTGATTGAACACTGTGCTGTTTTCAGCCAGTTTTGATACTCTGTAGAGATTGAGAAATTCAGACCTGTTAGAGGCATATTTTGAGGATCATGACATTGTAGAGAGTTGTAGGGGACACTTAGAACTTTCCAAAAAAACTTATTTGAGGCAATTCCAGTGACCGGTTGAATTATTATGGTTTTTGTATGACTGGACAAAGGACTAGAGTAGAGGTGTGTGCTCTGAATTGGAGAGACAATTGTGTAAATTGGAGTATTGATGATAGATGAGTGGGTTAGGGTGACTTAATGGGATAATTTGCACTCATGACCAACTAGGGAGTTGTTGAGGACACCCACACCCTTCTACAGAATTTAAGTTAGTGTCATTCTGATGAACGAGTAGGATTTTGTGTTACTGGTAAGGTGCAGCCCGTGCAAAGGAAGCACGCAAGCTGGAGCTTGAGAAGCTTTGTCGAGGACTTAGATGGTTTAATCTAAGCTCATGATCAACTAGGTAGTTCTAGCCTAGGATCGAACCTTTCCAGGTTGGGGCCATGAACTCCATTCGGAGTTGTATCGATAGAGTTATGATCATTTTGAGATTCGGGCAGAACCCACAGGTCGCTTAATATGGGTTTGGACTAAGTGTTGTGAAAGCATTTCCCCCTTGTGTGTTATTTGAGCCGATGACTCGTGTCTAGGAGTGGTTGATCTCTGTTATTGAGGTTTTTGACTCCCCGAGTGGGATGTGTGACTCGAGTTAGTCACTAGGGTAAAAGATACCCTGCACCTATCAAGCCTATATTATTAGACTTCTGCCGTGCGTAGGACGTCCGAGCATGCCAGTGAGTGGAGCTCACGGGGCATTTTTATATTTATAGCCGGGGTAGCGGCAGGCGTAGGCCATTTTTGCTGGACGAGTCCAAGTCAGGGAATTGGCGAACCGGACCGGTGTCGCCAGGGGCCAGAGGTTGATAGGCAAGTGTGGAAGCAGTTAATTCTTACCCGAAAGAATTAAAGTAAGGTTGGGGTTAGAATGGTTTATTAATGGGTTGGAAAATTGCTTTAGTCCTAGTAAACCATAGTCGGTGTTGTATCTTCCAGTCGTAGGGATACGTTCTCGGCCGCTAATGGATTGCGTCCCCGGCTCGTATCTCGATCTATTGATTCTCAAAGTTCTGCCGAAGTAAGGTGTGGGAGGCCCGGAGTATTTGACCTCTCGTGGTGCTCACATCCCTAAAGCGCGGGTTTTGTGTTTTGTGTTTTTTGGTATATATATCAGTTCATTATCCGATGAGGGGTGAACACACATGCGTCAGTCCATGGGAGGACATATGGAACCAAGGGTCGTAAGGACCAGGTTCAACGCGGTTTCTAAGGAGGGCTGTACGCGGGTACCAACTGGCGGTGACCACTTGGGCACTGCGGGGCGGAATTAGACCGACCGCTGCAATCTCCTTGGGCGACGGACAGTCTATTGGGAACTGGAGTGTGTACATGAGTAGGGTGCATGGCGAGGGTTCGAATCCCTAATTGTGGAGAAAGACAGCTAGATTTGGGGGCGTATGTAGTATGCGATGCATTCGTGCTCCAAAGTCTTGCTTGCATTAGAAGTTAGGCATGTGAGTTTGCTGCATCTAGTCATAGGGTCATGTCATAACACTGCACTAGAACCCGAATCCACTAAACCGTTGTTTTGGCACACACTTTTCCTTTTTTGCATAAATTATTGGTTGTGATTGAATTTTAGAGGATCGCTGTTATCACCAGCTTTGCGTCAGTCGAAGTGGTGACGTTTCCCACCTTTTAGGTATCGGTTATACCTTCCGAACAGGTGCAGAGATGTCAGAGTCGCGCAGCAGAAGCCTGAAGCTGAGGAGCAAGTTCCGGGGGAGCCAATGGGCCGCTCAGCGAAGTTCCGCAAGTAATCAGTCGATTACCAATCCAGGAGGCAGCTGATAGCTTTACAAGAGGAGTCTGTAAATACTTGTAATAAGTTGTAATGAATTGAAATAATTTGTACTCCTTGTCCAAGAACAAGTTATCGGTTGTAATCAATGATGTAATGACTTATTTGGAAATAAAAAGTTTTTAAATTTATGTGTTATTACTGTGTTGAGATGCATTTGAAGGTAAAGATTCTGGAAGGTGTCACGGATGTCCTGTAACGGGGATCCGGGGCGCTACACCCACGCGCTAGCCAAAAGGGACAAGTGCCCAACTGTCACAAAGAGAGGTTGAATGGGGTTTGAGTCCAGTTCTCGGAATTGGGAAAAATCGAATTTTAAAAATAAAAAGCCTCTGCCGAGACTCGAACCCATACACACACAGTCATACGCTACTAAAGTAACGCAACTAATGCCCCCCCCTAACCAGTATGACCATAGTAACTAACTGATATAGGTTTAGCCTAAAATAGGTTTATGTTGATTCTCTGTTTATTAGATTTATTTCATTTTTCAAAAGATCATAACTTAGTTCCTTCACAAAAAGTCATAAAAATTTCCAGAATACTGAGTTTACATACATTTAACAAATCAGTGTTTTTAAAAATAATTTTTGACATTAAAACAAGTATTTCCACTCTAATTTGATTCTATGTTTACAAATTGCAAAATTTCACTTTAACAAATCCTCTAATCAATTCTTTGCATTAAGACTTTATTAAAGAAGTGTAAGTTTCTGTTTTTTTCCTCTTTATTCATAATACTTATAATCAAAGTTGCATTCCTTGAGCAAGTATTACTATGGTTAAATAAGCGCAAAATTTAATATTTCATCTACTAACCATACATAAACATTTTTCTACAATCACATGGCTCTAATTTCACAATTTCATGGCAATAAGTTAATTTAACTACATTAAACATGAATTAAAAACAATAGCATGCAATTCATCAAACATTTACTCATTCATCTACCAAGTCCTTTTAGAGCCAACAAGTGATTATCTTATTAGTTCTTTTAGCATTCATACATATCAAAATCCCTAGCATGATGTCTAAGGTTAGAAGTATATAAAAACACCCACCTATTTGAAGAAAAATACTACAAAAGTTCCTACAATCTCCTTGAACACACGAGCGGTCCTTCTCCTCCTAGAATGAGCCACCACAATGTCTCCTCCTCCTTGCACTTAGGGAAACCCGAGCCTCCCTTTGCCTTGGTCAAGTAGCCGGCCTCCTCTAGATTGGAACACACAAACTAAGGCTCTCAATCTTTTTTGCTCTCTTTCAATCTTTTTACTCCCCTATATATTTCTCTCTTTCTTTACCAAAATTCTTAGTGTTGTATGCATACAAGGGAGGGGTATTTATACTAGCTTTAGGGTGAAATGGATGGTTAGGATTGCATTAGATGGTTTTAGATAAATGGCTAGGATACAATGGAAAGTTGTAGCAACCACCCATGAACAAAAACCACCTCTCCACTAATCCACTCTCCCACTTCTCTCCTATTCATTTCCGGCCAAGGAAAAGGTGTGCAATGCACACACACGTGCAAGCGCGTGTCCCAACTAGTGTCCCCTAATTAAAGTTGTACATTATAAATTAGTTAATTATATACAAAATGTGTCTTCATGACAAGTTAAGGCAATTAAAAGAGTAATTAATTCATGGGCTTCAAAATAGTGGGCTTTTACACTCATGGTTCAAAATAAAATATTTAATTTATTAGGTTGGGCTTAATTTAGAAAAACAAGCTTAGGCTTTTAAAATTGAGCTAAAAAATATAAAGAGAAGGAAAGAAAATAATTATTTGTTCATGTTATACAAAATCATTTCATAAAAAAAATTTTATACAAAAATTTGTACGTTGACAACATGTAAAATCACAATTTCACATTTAATAAAAATTCAGGGTATTACAACACTCCCTCCTTAGAATAGTTCCGTCCCTGGAACTACAATAAAAGAGTGAGAAAACTAAACACAATAAGAAGAAAGAAAGGAAAATACAATTCAAACAAAGAGCTCAGGATGATCCTTCATCATCCTCTCCTCAGATTTCCAAGTAGCTCTTTAACCAACTGGTTTCTCCAGACTACCTTGACCATCGGTATCGTCTTATTCCTCAAAACTTTCTCCAGACAATCAACTCAACCAGAAGCTCAATGTAACTCAGATCCAACTGCAAACCCTCCGGTACTTCGGGCAAATGATGACTGGGATCTGGAATTTAACCTTTCAGCATAGACAAATGAAAGACATTGTGCACCCGAGACAACTCTTCCGGTAACTCAAGCCGGTAAGCAGTTTTCCCGATCCTTTTCAATATCTTATATGGGCCTATAAATCTTGGGGCTGACTTCTCGCCTTTGCCAGATCGGATCACACCTTTACTGGGTGATACTTTTAGAAAGACAAAGTCACCTTCCTCAAACTCAAGGTCCCTCCTCCGGTTGTCTGCATAGCTCTTCTGCCTACTCTGAGCATCCACCAACCTCTTCCTGATCAGATCAATCTTTTCAGAGGTCTGTTGTACAATCTCAGGCTCAAACATCTGCCGCTCCCCAACTTCGAACCAACAAACTGGCATCCTGCACTTCCTGCCATATAAGGCTTCGTACGACACCATCCCAATACTAGTCTGAAAACTGTTGTTGTAAGCAAACTCTACCAAAGCTAGATGCCTTTCCCAACTGCCTCCAAAGTCTATCACACAACACCGAAGTATATCCTCAAGAATAAGGTTGACTCTCTCGGTCTGCCCATCGGTCTGTGGATGAAAGCAGTGCTGAAATCCATCTTGGTACCCGAATCTGTCTGAAGACTCCTCCAAAAATGCGAAGTAAACCGCGCATGTCGATCAGACACAATGGTTAACAGAACACCATGAAACCTGACGATCTCACCAATATACAGCTCAGCTAACTTGTCCATCGAAGCAGTGAGTTTCATCGCTAACAAGTGAGCGGACTTGGTTAGTCGATCAACTATGACCCAGATCACATATTACCCTTGGAACTCTTGGGCAAACCTGCGATGAAATCCATACTGCTGTTATCCCACTTCCATTCTGGAATAGGTAACGGTTGCAATAGACCTCCGGGTTTTTGATTCTCGGCTTTGACCTACTGACAGATCTCACACCTCACCACAAACTCGGCCACATCTCGCTTCAGACCTGACCACCAGAACTGTTTCTTAATGTCCTTGTACATCTTGGTACTCCCAGGATGCACAGACAAAAGGATAGCATGTGCCTCCTGAAGAATACTTTCTTTGAAGTCCAACTGATCCGGAACACACAGCCTCTCTCAAAAACACATCACTTCATCCCTGATCTAAAACTCTGACAACTTGCCAGCCCTGACCCGCTCCTTCATCTTCTGAATCTCTGCATCTTCCTTCTGACTTGCGATAATCCTTTCATTCAGCGTTGGTTGAAGCCTCAACCGAGCTAAAGATGATCCCAAGCCTTGAAGAACAACTTCAATACCATCCCGATCCAACTCCTCTGCAAGGTTCCTCTGAGTTGTAATCAAACTAGCCAGACTGCTCTTGCGGCTAAGTGCATCAGCAACAATATTAGCCTTCCGAGGATGGTACATAATCCTTAGACGAATTTCCTCAAGTACTTCCAGCCATCTTCTTTGCCTCAGATTCAGATTCTTCTGTAGATAGATGTACTTCAAGCTTTTATGGTCTGTGTACATGTTCAGCTTCTCACCATATACGTAATTTCTCCATTGCTTCAAGGTGAAGATAATCGCAGCCAACTCTAGATCATGAGTCGGATAATTCTTCTCATGCGGTCTTAGTTGCCTAGACCCATAAGCGATCACTTTCCTTTCTTGCATTAAGACACAACCAAGCCCACAATGTGAAGCATCGCTGTAGACATCATACTCAACACCTGCTCTACGCAAAGCTAAAATGAGAGCAGTAGTCAGTCTCTCTTTCAACTCCTGAAAGCTTACCTTGCACTGTTCAGTCCAGTTGAAGTTCACATTCTTCTTGGTCAGCCCAGTGAGCGGCACGGCTATTAGAGCGTAGACCTGAATGAACCTCCTGTAGTATCTAGTTAGCCCAAGGAAACTCCTGATTTCCTGCACTGTAGTAGGCCCTGCCCAATCCTTCACTGCCTCTATCTTCTGCGGATCAGCTGCCACTCCCTCTTTAGAAAGGATGTGACCCTGGAATGCCATATCAGATTTTCAGAAATCTCACTTGGATAACTTGTCATACAACCCATGCTCCTAAGCTTCCTCAAAACTGCTGTCAGATGCTCCGTGTGCTCCTCCGACAACTTGGAGTACACATGAATATCGTCGATAAACACCACGACGAAAGAATCAATAAACGGCCTTAGAACTCTGAACATCATATCCATGAAAATTACAGGTGCATTTGTCACTCCAAACGGTATAACTAAGAATTCGTAATGCCCGTGTCGAGTTCTGAACGCAGTCTTATGCACATCTTCAGTCTTCACTCGAACTTGAGGGTATCCTGATCGAAGATCTATTTTGGAGAAAACAGCTGCTCTTTATAGACGATCGAACAAGTCATCAATTCTTGGAATCGGATATTTATTCTGAACAGTGACCTTATTCAACTCTCAGTAATCGATGCACATCCTCATCGAACCATCCTTCTTCTTTACCAACAGCACCGGTGCTCCCCAAGGCGGTGCACTCGGTTGAATAAAGCATTTCTCCAATAGTTCCTCAATCTGCCATTTGATCTCATCCTGCTCCACTGGTGCCATCCTATATGGCGCCTTGGAAATAGGTGCACTCCCTGGCTGAATAGTGATGCTGAACTCCACATCACGATGTGGGGGTAACCCAGGAAAATCTTTCAAGAATACCATTGGATAATCCCGAACCACTGGAATTTGCCGCACCTCTACAGAAACCCCTTTCTTCTGGCTGATAGCAGCAACCAAATCTGAACATCTCCTCTTCTTTTAGAAAGTGACTTCAGGTCTACCTGGAGCCTTCACTGTTACTGTTTTGGTCTTGCACTCGATGCTCACACTGTACACCGACATCCAATCAATGCCAATGATAACATCGACTCCTAAGACATTCAGCTCGATCGGATCAATCCCAAAAATTCTATCTCCAATCACGATCTCGCAGTCTGCATAGTACCGATCAGTGGTTAAAGTCTCCCCTGATGGAGTAGCTACTGCTAAAACCTTGCCTGGAAATATCTTCGGTTCAACACTCAGTTTTTTAGCAATTTTAGGTGATATAAAGGTGTGAGAGGACCCAGTATCAACCAAAACAACAACTTTCTTTCCATTCAAATAATGTTCTCCTGTTACATAACACACACTCGTTACATAACAGTTTACTAAATAAACGGAAAAGAGACAACAGAAAAATAGTCCTAAACACCCCTACTCGTATCAGTGATGACGTGATCTACCTCATCAGCGTCAGCTTCAGTCAAGACAAATACTCGCCCCTGCTAGTACGACTTCTTCCCAGCCTGCTGAGTTGGTCCATTACGGACGACATCCTGCAGCTTGGGCAATGAGACTTGTAGTGGCCTGTCTCTTTTTAGTTGATACAAGTCACAGGAGGTCTCACCCAAGTATTTTTGGGTCTTCCCGCCACCTGAACAGCATTCGCACCCGTAGGCTTGAACCTTTGGGTCGGCAGGCTGCCCCTTGACATTTCCAGCAATTGCGGGCCTCTTTCCCACATTTCAGTTGTTCCTTCAATTCTAAACAGTGTGGAACGGCTCCATGTCTGCCTCAGTGGCTGCTGCTCGTTTGCCAGCTTGTCAAACCTCCTGATACCGATGGGTATCATCCTGGATCTCAGACTTGGCCTCAAACCATGCTCAAATTTTCGAGCCTTCTTCGCCTCGTCCATCACCAGTTCGGGTGCATATCTTGAGAGCTGAGTGAATCTTGTCTCATACTCCCTAACCGACATGCCGCCCTGCTGCAGCGCCAGAAACTCCATGGCCTTCTTCTCTTAGACGTCTGATGGAAAGTAATGACTACGGAATTCCTCCAAGATTTCCTCCCAGCCAAGAACAATATCCCCATCGTCCGCTTCATCGACTGCCACCACACAGCCGCATCCTTCTCGAACTGTAGTGCCGCCAACTTCACCTTGCTATCCTCCGGAGTCTCCAAGACTTCGAAGATAGTCTCTACTTGTCGGATCCAATTGTCAGCCGCATCAGGGTCTGACTTCCCCTCAAACACCGGTGGTTTCATCCGCTTGAATGATTTCACGAGTTTGATTGCTTCGGGTACTGGATTTGCTGGTATCCTTCCTTGATTCTGATTTATGGCAACGACATGAGTGTCTAATAGACCATCGCTAACTCCGTTTCCAAGTCCAGACTTTCCCTATTTCCAGCTCCTCTTCTAGCCATATTCTGATGCAAAAGATCCATTAAATTCGAAGTATAAAACATGAATTTTAAATCAACTTACATTTTATTTAATTTCAAACTTTATACATTCGAATTTAAAATATTTCTGACATCAAATAAAAATAGTAAGAAGATACAATAGTCTAGTTCCTACGGTTCCTCTTGACTTCTCGAAGCTCTTCCCGTAGTTCTGCCACTTCCTTCTTCAGCACATCGTACATGTTTTTCCTCTTCTCGAGTTCCCAAACACGATGACTGAGAGTTGCGATGCTCTCCTTGCTCTTCTCATACTGTGCCTACAGCAGCTTTGCTCTCTCCCTCTGAGTTTCTACCTGCCCCTGAAGAGACACAACGAGACTACTCGGAACTGGTTCTTCCTCATCAGAGGAATCACCAGATGAATCGAGAGGTGGAGTGATCTCTCGGGACTCAGGCCATTCCTCTTCAAATTCTTCAGGATCTTCTTCGTATGAATCAGCTTGCCCGGGGTAGTAATCCTCCTCAACTATGTGGCAATCGTCACCTCCAGCTGGGTCAAAGTGGTCCGCCATCTTAAAGAAAAGAGAAGAGGAAGCATAAATCATAGAGCAATACAAATGTAAGTGACTTATATTTAAATCTCTAGACTCAACACACGCTCTAATGTCCACTTCTAGGATGTCGTTCCTTATAAATTTGTACTACTTGGAAGGGTAGCTCTGATACCACCATGTAACACCCCGAATTCCAAAACATACTGAATTCGATGTTCCAAAGGATCTTTTCACTTCTCTCAGTGCAATTTTGCAGGGAAAATAAAACTTTTGTTATATCAGAGTTACATTATACATTCACATTCATACAGCGGAAGCAATTTACATTAATTACATGAAAATATATACATTTAAATCAATCTTGGAGCAGCATGTATACTTCGATTTGTCAACCTCTTTAACCTGCATGTAAAACTGTAGGCGCGTTAGTTCATTCAACTGACGAAATATTATACATGGCCATCCTCTCTATGATGGAAACAGTATAACGATTTTCCATACTTAAGCAACCACAAACTTGATCACAAGTAAAGCTACAAGGGACTATCCTATTGATGTCGTGTTGTGTTGTGCTCTTAGTCCTTAATGCAATTGTTTACATTATATGACACTAATGCGCACTTGTTCAGAGTCTATGCAGCACATACTACATAGGACCAAGGGCATGCCCTTAATCGTTCTTCATCTGGTAAGGTTCAATCTCTCGCCATGGTTTAATCTACTACAATAACTACGGTAAGTATCCTAGGCATTTATGAACTATGAACTCACGTCTAGGCACCCTGGAGAGAATCCCAACGTACTGACACATGACTCATCATACAGACATCCTGTGGTAATTCAGCTCCTACCAGAAACATGACACCACCCGAGTCATTAGATCACCCCATAAGCGTCGCCACCGGGACAGTACTCTGGAGTAGTATCTACGCCCTAATCATGATGCATCATGGGATATCCTGTGAATACTCTCACACCGCCAATCCAATGGCCCTTATACTCATGTTTTTCTCTTACGTTCATCACATCTTCACTATGTATCTAATCCTTATGTATAATTGAAGGTCAATATTCTAGAATCTAGCATTACTCCTACATCGGTCCTTTCAAAATCATTATCAACGACCCAAACTTGGTCAAAATATCATAAATTATCTTTTCAATACTTTTCATTTTTGCCGATGTAGAGTCTTAGCCAAAGTTCTAGTATAAGTCCTCTTTTCACTTTAATAGAAGAAAACACAATTGTTCACAAAATTGTACATTTCATCACTTCACTTTTTCTCATATTCCTTGCACAACTTGCATGCTTAAAATTTTCATTTGATTCTACTCAACAAAGAAAATCTCAAATTATCTCTTTGCAATCATTTCTATAGTGAAAATTTTCACTTCTTTGTTTTAGCGTTTTAAAAGATCAAACTAAGATGAATACTTCACTCTTAAAATTTGTACTTTTTTTTCTCATTTTAAAGGTCTATAAGTCCAAAATAATTTTTCTTTTTGAAGTTTATATATACACAGGAATTTTCTATTTTTTTCTTAGTATTTATTTTACTTAATTTTTTTTAAAGCTTGAAATATTCAAGTAAAAAAGAAAAAAGAAAAAAAATAGATTTCTTCCAAAAAAATTTGGCCACTGCCAGAATTGAACCACACACACACACACAGCAAGGTGCACAGTCACCGAGACCAAATCCCCACGCGCTAGCCAAAAGGGACAAGTGCCCAACTGCCACAAAGGGAGGGTGAATAGTGTTTGAGTCCAGTTCTCGGAATTGGGAAAAATCAAATTTTAGAAATAAAAAGCCTCTGCCGAGACTCAAACCCACACACACACAGTTACACGCTGCTGCAGTAACGCAACTAATGCCCCCCTCCTATAACTAGTATGACCATAGTGACTAACTGATATAGGTTTAGCCTAAAATAAGTTTATGTCGATTCTCTGTTTATTGGTTTTATTTCATTTTTCAAAAGATCATAACTTAGTTCCTTATTCACAAAAAGTCCTAAAAATTTCCAGAATACTGAGTTTACATACATTTAACAAATCAGTGTTTTTAAAAATAATTTTTGACATTAAAACTAGTATTTTCACTTTAATTTTAATTCTATGTTTACAAATTGCAAAATTTCACTTTAACAAATTCTGTACTCAATTCTTTTGCATTAAGGGTTTATTAAAGAAGTGTAAGTTTATGTTTTTTTTTTCCTCCTTATTCATAATACTTATAATCAAAGTTGCATTCCTTAAGCAAGTATTACAATGGTTCAATAAGCACAAAAGTTAATAATTCATCTACTAACCATACATAAACATTTTTCTACAATCACATGGTTCTAATTTCACAATATCATGGAAATAAGTTAATTTAACTACATTAAACATGAATTAAAACCAATAGCATGCAATTCATCAAACATTTACTCATTCATCTACCAAGTTCTTTTTAGAGCCAACAAGTGATTATCTTATTAGTTCTTTTAGCATTCATATATATCAAAATCCCTAGCATGATGTCTAAGATTAGAAGTATAGAAAACAACCCACATATTTGAAGAAAAATACTACAAAAGCTCCTAGAATCTCCTTGAATACACGAGCGGTCCTTCTCCTCCTAGAATGAGCCACCACAATGTCTCCTCCTCCTTGCACTTAGTGAAACCTGAGCCTCCCTTTGCCTTGGTCAAGTAGCCGGCCTCCTCTAGATTGGAACACACAAACTAAGGCTCTCAATCTTTTTTACTCTTTCTTAATCTTTTTACTCCCCTATATATTTCTCTCTTTCTTTACAAAAATTCTTAGTGTTATATGCATACAAGGGAGGGGTATTTATACTAGTTTTATGGTGAAATGGAGGGCAAGAATTGCATTAGATGGTTGTAGATAAATGGCTAGGATACAATGGAAAGTTGTAGCAACCACCCATGAACAAAAACCACCTCTCCACTAATTCACTCTCCCACTTCTCTCCTATGCATTTCCGGCCAAGGAAAGGGTGTTCAATGCACACACACGTGCAAGCACGTGTCCCAACTAGTGTCCCCTAATTAAAGTTGTACATTGTAAATTAATTAATTGTCTAAAGAATGTGTCTACATGATAAGTTAAGGCAATTAAAAGAGTAATTAATTCATGGGCTTCAAAATAGTGGGCTTTTAGACTCATGGGTCAAAATAAAATATTTAATTTATTAGGTTGGGCTTAATTTAAATAGGCTTAAAAAATATAAAGAGAAGGAAAGAAAATAATTATTTGTTCATATTATAGAAAATCATTTCATAAGAAAATATTTATACAAAAATTTGTACGTGCACAACATGTAAAACACAATTTCACATTTAATAAAAATTCAGGATATTACAATAAGTGGCAGTATTTTAACTGTAGTATAACATTTCGACCCTACTGTAGACTTCGA
Organism: Hemerocallis citrina; assembly: GCA_017893485.1. Taxonomy (NCBI): domain Eukaryota; kingdom Viridiplantae; phylum Streptophyta; class Magnoliopsida; order Asparagales; family Asphodelaceae; genus Hemerocallis; species Hemerocallis citrina. The sequence continues at coordinate 208,866,275 of CM030362.1, forward strand.
AGAATTCAGGTTTATAGACCCAATATTTTGGGAAAACTTATAACTACAAAATATAGTAGATTTTTATACCTTTAATTTGATCTTAAAAAAAAAAAAAATTCATGAAGTATCGAATTTTCTATGATATTTAGAAATAGCATGAGCTGCAGTTTTCGAATTTTGAACCTACTGTTTTGCAAATGAATTTAGACGAAGTAATTGAGGATAAATGTAGATGATCTTAACTACAATGTTGTAGTAGACTCGTTCATGATTCCTATGAAACTAATAAATCTATTTTGGAGTAGTATTGAAATTTATATGATTTTACAATACCATGGGTTGATGTCTCTTATCTAGTTGTCATAAAACTTTTACAACATATAAAATTGGATTTACAAATTGGAATGTTGGTAAGATGTACCTTATGAGCGATTAAGAGATAATTAAACGATAAAGTTGGAATGTTAAACGTGTGATGTTTATATGAATTTCAACTCATCAAGTGTTATTGAATGTTGCTATAAGAAATTGGTTACTTCATGATTGACGATAGCAAAGAGAATGAATACAAGATGTCATGCCCCACTTCCCAAAAAGGAGATACGGAATATGGATAGGTGACTAAGTTCAACGAATGGCTTTCACAATTCATAATCTGTAAGGATCTTTACAATAAGCACAAGTAGACGTGAGAGATAAACAAGAGAATTAGTCAACCACGCATACATAACTGAATCAATATAGTCTACAAGATTACTTGAAAAGAAACAAGAATACTGAATTTCAAATAATCATGTGTGGAACAAAAAACAAGTCTGGGACAAAACGTGTCACTCCTAGCTTCCCAAAAAGAGAATACGAAATACGGATACGTGACTAAGCCCAGCGAATGATTTTCATCATCCATAAGTTGTCAGAAATCTTTACAACATTTCATAAGAATAATCAGAGTCGGAAGCAAGAAAAGTCAACCAAGCAAGCATATATGAATCAAAATACCAACAGGATTACTTGAAACAAAATATATTAATCTCAAATAAATCAGATCTGAATAAGTCAATATCTTGGGTCACATTGCCCAACTACAAATAAATCCAAGTACAAGATACATTATTCAAAATAAGCAACAAGAAATAATAATAACAAGATTCCAGCATCTAGTATTTCATGTCACCAATTCCATCGGGCAGCTGATCTTCAAATTCTGCAATTTAATAATTACAGGAATAGGAAAAAGAAAACAAACTTCCGTCAATACAAGTTACGGGTCGCTTATAGTGCAGGATACAAGTACATAGGAAAGGTAAACAAATAGCATGGAATAGGCATGATAACAAAATACAACAACTAGCATAGATCATGAACAAAATCAAGAAATGTGATATGCAACAGGGTACAAGTAACATGTAACAGATATCAAGTATCATGCAAGTAGGTAAAGAGGTAACAAGTGAACAAGTAAACATGTAATCAGATATACAGGTAAATAGGTCTCAAGTATCATGTACAGGTAGCAAGTATCAAGTATTAACTGAATAAGTATCATGTATTTTAACCCCTGTTTTCCCAAAATTGTATTTTTGTGTATTTTGGGTATTTTAAAAATTTTCGCAAATTATTTTTTTCCGAATTTCAAATTTCTTTTGTCAAAATGTACTTTTATATCTCTTATATTTTTTCGGAACCATATATTGGATTATTTCAATATATTTTCTTTTTCTTTCATTTTTGACTTCCTTGTGCTGATTGTGCGTCGTTTGTTCGTTTTTTGCCATTTTGAGTTCTTTTTCCCTTTTTCTTGGTCTCGTTCATTATATTTATTTATTTTGGTGATGTGGTAGATTTTTGGTGGTGTTTTGCCCAGTTTGTGAATTTTGGCCCTTAAGGAGATTTTTAGGAGCCATAGAATTCTCTATATATTGTATCCCCATTTGAATTTGACCGAATACCTATTATCCAATTGTATACCTATTAATTTATATTGATACCCACTACCCATTAACCCACAATTAACCCATATATATAACCCCCTAATCCCCTTTAACCCTAACCCTAATTGTGTTTTCTCTCCTCCTCAAGAATACATCCCGGCCCCCTTTCCTATTCTAATTCCTACTCCTGGCCTGCATCTCCCCTTCCCATAACCGAGCCTCCCCATCAGCATCCACCCCTTCCACGGCCATTAATCCACCATACTACAACCCCGATACATCCAAAACCCTACTTTCCCCCTCCTATTGTGGCCGGCATCTCCAAACAGCACCACCACCTTCCAATCCAGCACAAAACTCTCCCCCTTGCTAATTTTTCAAGTGGGTATCACCCACTTTGGTTCGTGCATCAAGGAGATCGATCGTAGGCGCGTTTCGGTTTGTGGGTTCGCTTGGAATCGCGTGGAAAGGCTTCTCGCTCGTGGGTTTCGTTGTTAGGCTTCGCTTGGTCACGTTCATCGCCATTAAGAGGCAAGTAACTTGTATATAATTTCATTAGGTTGATACAAGTCAAAAAGTTCACATATAGGGTAGTTGAGACTAGAGACGGCCAAAAATTGTATTTTTATTTGTAAATTTTGTCTCTATTGTGTAAATCAGGGTATAGATGACTTAGGATGTGAGAATTGATAGGTTGATGCCCTAGGTTTCAACCAAACTTGATTTTTTTCGTGTATGAGACATATTGCATGTCATGTGTTTGATTGATTGCACATGTGAGAATTATTAGGTTTTGACATGTTAGAAACCCGTTAGTATGATATTTAGATGTTGGGTAGGCTGCGTTTCGAATTTGGATGAGTTTGGTTCTTTTTTTGTATAAGTTATGACATTTCGAAGATATGTTGTGAAATCTGAAAATTCGGGCTATGCGGTGTTGTTTGCTGTTTTCACCTGGGTTAGATTCCGAATCTCAACGTGGACATTTCACAGTAAATCGTAGAGAATTGAATCTATTTTCAAACCCAACTAGTTTCACCGCGTTTGGAGTTCGTATGCAGGAGATATGATAATTTTAGTACATGTATGTCGGTAGTTTTCAGATTCAGTTTGGGGTAGTTTTTGTTAACTATTTATTTTCAAGATCTATATGGTCCAGAAAAATACAAGGAGTGTAATAATACACAAAAATGAAAAATACCCAATACCCATTACCCAATTGTATACCTATTAATTTCTATTGATATCCACTACCCATTAACCCACATTGATCCCCTATTTAAACACCCTAATAACTCCTTAACCCTAACCCTAATCTTATTTTTCCTCTCATCAATCCCGGCCTCCTAATCTTTCCTTGCAAACCGGCTCTCCCCTTCCCTTCAATCCCGACCTGTGCTTCAAGTCCCCAAATCCGGCCATCTACCCCACCATAGCCTACTACATCTCCATACAAATCAAAACCCTACTTCCTTCTTCCTTCTTGTGGCCGGCCCTTCTCAGAACAACACCACACCATCCCAAAACAGCCCCCAACTCTCTCCCTTGCTGATTTGTGAAGTGGGTTATCATCCACTTTGAGTTCGTGCATCAAGGAGTCAATCGTAGGCGCGTTTCGGTTCGTGGGTTCGTTTGGAATCGCATGGAAAGGCTTCTCGCTCGTGGATTTCGTTGCTTGGCTTTGTTTCATCGCGTTCATCGTCAAAAAGAGCCAAGTAACTTTTACATAATTTTATTAGGTTGATACAAGTCAAAAAGTTCACTAATAGGGTAGTTGAGACTAGAGACGGACAAAGATTGTGTTTTTATTTGTGGGCTTTATCTCTATTGTGTAAATCAGGCTATAGAGGACTTAGGACATGAAAATTGATAGGTTGATGCCCTAGGTTTCACCCAAGCGCGATTTTGATCGCGTATGTCATATATCGCATGAGACGTGTTTGATGGTTTGCCCATATGAGAATAATTAGGTTTTGACATGTTAGAAACTCTTAGGTATGATATTTAGATAATGGGTAGGCTGCGTTTTGAATTTGGATGAGTTTGGTTCATTTTTGTAGAAGTTATGACGTTTCGAAGATAAGTTGTGAAATCTGTAAATTCGGGCTGTGCTGTGTTGATTGCTGTTTTCACCTGGGTTAGAGTCCAAATCTCAACGTGGACATTTCACAGTAAATTGTAGAGAATTGAATCTATTTTTAAAATCCACTGGTTTTACTGCGTTTGGAGTTCGTATGAATTAGATATGATAATTTTAGTACATGTACATCGGTAGTTTCCAGATTCAGTTCGGGGTAGATTTTATTAACTATTTATTTTCAAGATCCAAGATATACACAATATCATGCCATAATATTTTGTCCAGTGTTTCCCCATGATGTTAGGAAGTTTCCAGATTTATGTGGTATTTTAAAGATTAGTTTTGAGTGATGTTTCATATCCTTTTCCATAATCTAGTTTTTCTGTAAACTGCGTGTTGTGCTATGTTGAATTCAGTTTTCACCCTAATTATATTTACTGTATGAAAATTTTACATGAGATATGAAAGTTGGAGAATTTTATCTACTTTAACCCCGTTTTGGCGGAACTGGATTTTGATTTGCTGTTTGCAAGATATGTTTTATTTTGTACAGCAGTGTTGAGAAATTCCAGATCCATCAAAACAATGTTTTGTGTTACTTTTCATTTTTGATGACTTAGTTATACTTCCTGTAAAATTATGAAAATTATTATTTTGAGTCTATATCTATAGAGGAATACTTCAGATTTTTCGTGGATTTATTTGATGAGGTTACATGCTGTTTTTATGTGTTGGAAGTCATTCCTCTGTTTTCTGGCTGTACATGAAATCTGTGTTGAAATGAGTTTTAAGCTGAGATGTTGTGAACTAGTATAGGACTTTATTATATTCGTTAGAAGCGTGTGGATGTCTAGTTTCTAGATCCTTTGGCGGATCATGTTTTGCATGCTTGTAGCTCTTTGGATCACTGATTTAGTGCTGACTAGTCATAGCATCCTGATTATGAACCTAGTATATTTTGCTCGTATATGTGCATCTATATTACCCATGCTCGCTGATTTGACATCCTGAACCCATAACTGATCATAACATGCTTATTCGACACTATTTTACATGTATTCATCCTTGTTGGATATTAATAATAAAAGTAATCAAGCCGGAGTTTATGGGACAGATCTAGTAGTGGATAGTGCAGAAATGTGTACTCGGAATAACCTGGTTTGGTTTGGAGCTTGTTTACACTTGGAGCTTGACACGATTTGCATGACACAATTTGCATGACACAATTTGTATGTCACGTGCTCGCATGACACTGGAGCTTGTTTTGGGTTTAGAGCTTGTTTTGGTTGGAGCTTGTTTACATGATATTTGGAGCTTATTTACATGTTACTTGGAGCTTGTATCTGAGTACACTGCCCTGCATGGTACCCTATGAAATCTAAAACATAACTGTTGTGTTGTAGCAACCATGTAATATAATTTGGGGTGCATGTCGTGTTACCTAGATAGTAATCACACAAGACTTGAACTTAATACATGAACATGATACATGACATGATATCTGTTTGCTAGATACTTGACTACCTGATACATGAGACATGATGCATGAAATTTGAATTACATGAAACATGATACCTGATACAAGATTTCACGACACTCGACACTTGATGTATGTTCATAGGTTACCTGTTTACATGACCCTTGACACTTTTACCATGCTAGTTTGACTAGGTCGACTTTATACCTATACCATATGCTAGTTAGTTATCCCATTCCATGTGCTTGTATCATACTCTATTTGTGATCCGGACTTGCCATTGACGGGTACTTGTGTTTTCTCTTTCCCCTTTTCTGCATTATATGAATTGCAGATTATGGCGAACAGGTCCAAGATGATGCTGGAGACTTGTGGTAGTAGTAGCTTCTGGATTTTTATTATTATTTCTGTTTCATGCTAGAGCATTATATTGTATTCGTGAAACTTGTATTATTCTGGTATTGTGAGACTTGGTTATTATTTTTTACTTGGGCAATGTGACACAAGATATTTGTTTTCCAGACTCTGTTTATTTGAGAACATGGTATTTGATTTCAAGTAATTTATGTTGGTGAATTTGATTCAATGTTGCATGTTTGTTCCACTTTTGCTTCCGACTCTGTTAAACTCTGTGATGTGTTTCAAAGATTTCTTGAAACAGCTTAAGGATGAATATAATCATTCGCTGGGCTTTTGTTACGTGCTCGTATTCCGTATATTCCGTATTTTTGTGTATTATATATCAATAGGAATTAATAGGTATACAAAACTATTTGTGATATATGAAAGTTGGAAATTTTTATCTACTTTCACCCCGTTTTTGCAGAACTGGATTTCGATGCGCTGTTTGCGAGATATGTTTGTTTTCGTACAGCAGTGTTGAGAAATTTCAGATTCATCAAAACCAGGTTTTGTGTTGCTTATCATTTTTGACGACTTAGTTATACTTCCTGGAAAATTATGAAATTTTTTATTTTGAGTCTATATATTTAGAGGATTATCCCAGATTTTTCATGGATTTATTTGATGAGTTTACATGCTGTTTTTATGTGTTGGAAGTCATTCCTCTGTTTTCTGGCTGTACATGAAATCTGTGTTGAAATGAGTTTTAAGCTGAGATGTTGTAAACTTGTATAGGACTTTATTATACTCGTTAGAAGCGTGTGGATGTCTAGTTTCCAGATCCTTCGACGGATCATGATTTGCATGCCTGTAGCTCTTTGAATCACTGGTTTAGTGCTGACTAGTCTTGCTGTCCTGATTATGAACCTAGTATATTTTGCTCGTATATGTGAATCTATATTACCCATGCACACTGATTTGATATCCTGGACCTATACCTGATCCCATCATGCTTATTTGACACTATTTTGTGCGTAATTATGCTTGTTGGACATTAATAATTAAAAGTAACTAAGCCGGGGTTAATGGGAAAGATCTAGTAGTGGATAATTCAGAAACGTGTACTCGGAAGGGGGCCCGTATTTCCCACATTTGGAATTTGGTATATGATTTGGAATATTTGGAATTTGGTATATGATTTGGATTACTTAGAATTTAGTATATGATTTGGAATATTTGGAATTTGGTATATGATTTGGATTACTGTTCCTGAGTACACTGCCCTGCATGGTCCCCTACAAAATCTAAAGCGAAACTGTTGTGTTGTAGCAACCATGTAGGATGGGTTGCATGTCGTGCTACCTAGATAGTAATCACACAAGACTTGAACTTATTACATGAACATGATACTTGACATGATATGCGTGCTTGACTACATGATACATGAGACTTGGTACATGAGACTTGAATTACTTGAAACATGATACGTGATACACGATTACATGATACTTGACACTTGATGTTTGTTATAGGATACCTGATTTATGCCGTGTCTCTTGATACTTTTACCATGCTAGTTTGTCTAGGTTGACATTATACATATACCATGTGCTAGTTAGTTATCCCCTTTCCATGTGCTTGTATCCTACTCTATTTGTGACCTGGACTTGTCATTGACGGGTACTTGTATTTTTTCTTTTCTCTTTCCTGCATTCGTTGTATTGCAGATTTTGGAGGACAGGTTCCTGAAGGTATTAGCAAGATGAGGGGCTAGAGGCTGAAATTTTGCTATTATTATCTCTTATAGTTGCTGGAACAAATATTGTATTTTGAGACTTGTAATTATTTTTGTATTTGGGCATTATGACCCAGGAATATTGTGTATTTCAGATCATGACTATTTGAGATTAATCTATTTTATTTCAAGTATTCTTATTGGTATTTGGTTCATAAGTGCATGTGGTTGATCTTTTTCTGGCTTCCGACTCTGATTATACTGTGATATGTTGTAAAGATTTCTTTGACAGCTTATGGATGATGAAAATCATTCGCTAGGCTTTTGTTACGTACTCGTATTCCGTATTTTCGGGAAGCGGGGCATGACAGGTATCATGTATTATGTATAAGTAATCAAGTATCAATTGTCAAGTAACATGTTCAAGTCTTGTATTTACTACTATCTAGGTCACACTTCATGTACCCCAGCTTTTTATCACATGGTCGCTACATTCAAACAAGTGCGTTTAGATTTCGTAGGGAATTCTATAGGACCGTGCACTCAGGGACAGGTAATCCAAATCATATACCAAATTTTAAATTAACCAAATCATATACCAAATTCCAAATAATCCAATTAATATACCAAATTCCAAATGTGGAAAATACGGACCCCCTTCCGAGTACACTTTTCTATATTGTCCACTACTAGATCTTTCCCTTAACCCCGACTTGTTACTTTTTATTACAAAATACACATGATCACAAGATAACGAGAACAAAATCAGGACAGGACAGGGATGTATCAGGGGCTCATGTGATGCAAGAAACATGTTCTAAATCACAAAATGCAAGAAACAACATGCAAGTATTCAAACATGGCAAAATATTAATTCGGGACAGCACGACATTATTGTACCAAAACTGAGATTCCCGTTGCTACAAATATACAAACATGAATCCGTTGAAATTTCTAGAAAATAGACTCCCGGCCGAATCTAGCAAACATATATAATTCATATAGTATTTCACAAAATCAAGTCTCAAAACTAATTTGAATCCAGAAAATACGTTCAGTCAAAAATCAGAAGATCTTATTCAAAGTTAGGAAAACAACATTAAAACTAATTAATTAAATCCACGAACAATCTGGGGTATTTCCCTATATGTATAGTAATAGGAAATTAAGTTTCATAATTTTCCAACAAAAATAGAGTAGTCAAGTAAAATCAGAAAACATCAAGATGCAGTAGTTTTGTAAATCTGGAATTGTAAACACTGCAGTACGAAAATAGAATTATTTCACAAACCATAAATTGAAATCCAAATCTGCCAAAAGGGTAATAAAATTGATACAGTAGGCTAACTTTCATATTCAGAAATATTTTAGAAACAGCAAGTAGAATTAGGTCAAAAATCAGGTTCTTCATTGAACAGTATGAAAAATCTGTTAGTAAAATCTTTATTTGCGAGCATGAAAAGGTTTGCAAAACTCCTCAAATAAATCCATAAAAAAATTCTGGGTTAATACCAATCAAGTCTAGAAGTATTGAACAAAATTTCAGATCAAAATAAAAATTTTAACACCAAAATAAAAATAGATTACTCTTTAGAATTCATAGAAAACGAGTCGGGAAATCTTTATACACCTCAGTAGTAAAATAGGCATAAATCACAACTCGTAAATCAAAACTGAGATCAGACAAAAGGGTTGAAAAATAGACAGAATTCTCTACGAATCATGTCACAAAATATTTTCAAATACTGACCTTAATATGGTCTAAAATACTGATCAAAATGAGAAACCGGCAAAACTGAAAATATCTTCATGCACAAAACCAACTAGTTCACATAAAACTCATCCAAAACACAACCAAAAATGAGATAGAGTATACTAGATGTCCAAGGAATATGATATAGGATATTTCACAAGTCCAAGACAAGTCTATCACGAATAACACGAACGAGTATAAGATAACATATGAATAACACGCATATATGCAACAAGATGTGGTCAATCCTAGGTTATATCATGTCATGTATGTCGTGAGGCAACTATGGTCAAATCATCACTATATGGACAAGATCAACAAGGGAATTCACACACCAATTGTCTCTAGAACCCAACTGCCCTACAGGCGGTATTTAGTACTTGTATTTGTAAAAGAATTTTTTTTTTGATGAAACGGATAGAGTCCAAAGACTCCAGCCATACGATATCAATATTATTAAATCGTGAAAGGTCTTACAAGGTGTAAAACAAAATGACCTGAAAATAACTAACTACAAACCGGCACAATAAGCTATACAGACTCAGAGGTACAATAACAACAAAGCAAAGAACAACGTGCAAAGAATACAATAGCAGACCAAATAATAAATAACCACAGCAGAAGCAGCGCCTGAAATTGAACGGCTCGCTCGGAAGAGAAAGAATGAGACTGGGGCAGCCGCGCCTAACTCTCGGACAACAATGAAATGGCGTCACTACAGCGAGCGCCAGTCAGCTGAGAGTCGAAGAAGCTCAAAACAAACATGAATAAGATGACACGCCCCCTCTCCTGCTTCAAACGTAATGCAGAGAAACCGGATCAAAAAGAAGCCACCACTGGAACCTGGAATGGCCTTTAATGATCCGGTAGAACATCAACGGCGCCAAGATAACAGGCCATCGCAAATGACTGAAACAAATCAGTAAAACATCGATCGGGAAAAGAATAGCAGGTCACCATCAAGAAACCGAGGAAAACCATAAGACTAATAATAGCTAGAACACCGCCGAAGAAAACAATGAAACCATCGAACACCCCCAATACCAAAAAAGAACTTAGATTAACTAATGTTAGAACATAATGTTAAACAGCAACGAGAACAATAACAACCCAAAGTAGAACATCCACACATAGATATACATAATAGTAAAGAGCTCTAAACAATTGAGCTCAGCAAAGTCGGATACAGAATGAGCTGATCCCACGCAATGGGATGACAAAACCATTAGTGCCAGATAAGACATCAGAGTAAAGAGCAGAGGGGAAACTGCCCATAGCAAAAAGAGCAGCCAAAAACACTACACCTCCCCAAGCCAGAGCTGACCAAGAACGGAGTCCAAAATAATTTCCTAAAGCATTATAAGGGTAATCGACACTACCCTTTAAGCCTGCAATCAAAACAACCAAAGAGAAAATTAAACTCCAAGCCGCTAAGCAAACAAACAATCCCACCAAAAACAGAACGAGAGATATACAACAATACAGTAAAAAAGAGATATTGATGCAGAACTTTAAATAGCGTTGAGATTAATTAGAACATGGTAGGCTCTCTCCAAGCTATCAAACTTCATATTTTCTCTAGCTTCCGCCTTTAAAGAAGAGGACCAAAAGTTGAATAAAAGTAGGAATTCATTTGATAAATAACGAGAGGCCTTTTTAATATGCCGGAATATCCTATGATTTCTTTCTCTCCAAATGATCCATAGAATAATTTGGAAGGAAAGGATCCTCGATTTGTAAAAACAACGGTTAGGAGGACGCTTAGTCCAGCAATCGAAAAGAATGACCGGAATTTCAGACACTTCCCAAGCTAGAACGGTAATTTTCCAAAGGGGCAAAGTGTAATCGCACTCTATAAACAAGTGGTTAACATCCTCGAAGGAAGAGTCACACAGAGGACACAATTGGCCCCAAGCAAGATATCGCTTGTTAAGTAATTCTACGGTAAGGAGTTTGTTGTTGAGTGCTAACCATACAAGGATCTTAACCTTCAACGGAGCACAAGATTTCCAAACTAAGTCGAAGAACGGTGATTTGATCCCTCTAAAATTGAGGAAAAGGTAGAAAGAACGGACTGAGAAGATCTTAGAAGAATTCCATCGCCAGAGGAAATCCTCCTTATCGTGCCAGTCCACATTGTTAATAACTTCGAGAAAGTTATCAACAACAGGACCTAAGTGGGATGGAAAATTAGACAAGAGGGGAATCGACCATTCTCTTTGCTCTTCACCGGTGTGAAAGTACTCAGATACAAGAGCCAGAGGATTGGCAGCAAGACGGAAAATAGTAGGAAAGGCAGTCGCTAAAGATGAATTACCTATCCAGATATCAGTCCAGAATCTGGTCCTGGATCCATCCGCACAAACGTGGCTTAAGCCACATCGGAAAGCCTCAACCGCTTTCCAAATCCCTTTCTAGAAGGGGGAGGATTTCCTATGCGGACGATCCGGGAAACTCCACCATTCGTTGGCCACAAAGTTATTGGCTTTGATACATTTAATCCAAGGGAGATCCTCCCTTTTGAGGAATCTCCAAATCCATTTACCCAGCAAGGCCAGGTTTTGGTGTCTAAGGTCTAAAACCCCTAAACCCCCTGCCATTTTCGGTGAGCAGATGAGTTTCCAATTACAAAGATGCGAGCCGGGATTGTAAACAGATGAACCTGACCAGAGGAAATTGCATCTGACTCGGTCTATTCTTTTGATAACCCAAGCCGGGAGGAAGTAGAAAGACATCATGTATAGGGGGATAGAAGAAAGACCTGAGTTGAGCAAAATTAATCTGCCGCCTCGAGACAACTGTTTCCCTGACCATACCGAAAGTCTGGATTCGACCTTGTCTATCATCGGAGACCAGTCCGATCTATGAAGTTTACCCCACCTCAGAGGAATTCCCAAATACGTAATAGGAAAATGAGCTACCGGACAGTTAAAGAACGCGGAAATCTCATCCTGCCTATTGGGAGATCCTCCCAACCAAACAACCGAAGACTTCTGGAAATTGATAGTAAGAACGACGCTAGCTCAAAGCAATAGAGAAGTAGTTTCAAATTTCTGAGAGTGTAAGGATTAGGTTTGGCCAGGATAATGGTGTCATCAACGTACTGAAGGTTCAGTACTCCATTGAAAGAACGAGACTCTCCCAGTCCTTCGAAGACCTGGGCGTCCCAGGCATTGCGAAGAAGTTTACTGAAAACGTCAGCTACAAGAGAGAATAACAGGGAAGACAGCGGGTCACCTTGCCTGTGACCACATTAGATTCTAAATTTGTGACCCTCTGATCCATTAATGAGGATGGACGAGGTCCCCGCAAACAGGCTGGTTTTAATCCAAGCAATCCATTTGGGACCAAAACCCCTATTGATTAAGATGTCGAGGAGGAAATCCCAAGAAACGTTATCGTACGCTTTTTGAAAATCAAGTTTGAGGAGAATTCCTTCAGATCTAGAGTTGTGACAAGAGGAAATGATTTCCTGGGCCGAAGCCACGCTATCAAGAATAAATCGATCTTTAATAAAGCCCGATTGAACCGAATCAATAAAAGGGGATATCACATCTCCCAGTCTAGCCGACAGAACCTTCATTATGATTTTGAAAGTGGTATTAATAACACTAATTGGCCTAAAATTAGCCACGGAGTTCGCTCCTAATAACTTAGGAATGAGAACGATATGAGCGTAGTTGATGCGGTCAAAAGAAAAGGATCCTGAATGGAACTCGGAGAACATTCGATAAAGGTCATCTTTCAAAAAATCCAGAACTTTTGAAAGAAGAATGCAGGAAAGCCATCCGGGCCTGGCGCTGCGTCGCTTTTTAAGGCGAAAACTGTCGTCCTGATTTCTTCTAAAGAGAACGGTGCTTCAAGCGAAGAGAGATCGGAAGGATCCTCTTCGTACAGGTGAGACCAATCCAAGCTTAGAGTTCTCGGTTTGGCAGATCCAATGAGATTTTTGTAGAAACTGAGGAAGGATTGATGAATCTCTTCGTTAGAAGAGAGTTCATTCCCCTCGTGAATGATAGAAGAGATGTGATTACATCTTTGTCTGTGGGATGCAAAATTATGGAAAAAGGCAATATTGCAATCACCTTCTTTGAGCCATCGAAATTTGGCTTGCTGGGCCCATTTCACATGATCTTGATGAAGAATATCCGTGAATTCTTGTTTGCACGACTTCCGCTCGTTGAATAATTCAACCGAGATCGGCCCCTGCTCCTCCGTTTTGTCAATAGATTCAATGGAGGAGAGGTAAAACTTTTTTAGAAAGTTGGTGTTGAATTGCCTTTCGTTGCGCCATATTTTACAACCGTATTTTATCGCGTGAAGTTTAAGAAGGATAGATCCTAATCCAGAGGATCCTGAGATCACCGAAAGGCAATCCGAAACGAGATTAACAAAAACTTGGTCTTGCAACCAAAATTTTTCGAATCTGAACTGATGATGACGAGGGAATGAAAGTCAGAGTGTAACGCAATAGGCACGTGATCAGAGGAGGGGTTAGGTAAAGCTAAAGCAAAAGAGTTATGAAAACGGTTAATCCAATCATTCGACACCAAAAAACGATCGAGCTTCGCCATCGAAGGATGATGGCGGAGGTTCGACCAAGTAAAGGATCTGCCCGATAATGGGATATCGGTCAGTTGTAATGCTTGAATGCATTCGTTGAAACGAGGATTGCCAATCGATGAAAGATTTGACCTTTCATTGGCGAATCTCGTGACATTAAAGTCGCCACAGAAGATGCACAATCCGTCAGAATGGGGCAACAGAGAGAGGAATTCGCTCCAAAATAACGGTCGACCTTCAAAAGACGAAGGCCCATAAACGGAAATAACCGTGAGGTTGGTGTTAAGTGGCAACCAATGAAGCTGAACAATGAGGAAGAAGTTGAGACGTTGAATCGAGATAATAGAGAAAATAGCATCTTTAAAACCGAGGAGCATACCTCCCCTCGAACCAATCGCATCTAGAGAGATCCATTTCGAAATAGTGGACCCTCCGATCGATCTAAGAATGGAGGGAGATGGGACCTCAATTTTAGTTTCTTGGAGGGAGATGAGATCGCAGTGCGAAGAAGAAATCAATTGAAAGACCGATCTTTGTTTATCGGGACAATTCAGTCCCCTAATGTTCCAAGAGACTGTAATCATTAAACACCTTTGAACTCCTTAACTCTAGAATGTTCTTTTTTTCTGATGGTAAAAGCTACCTTAGAGGGTGAAGCTACCGTCTGAAAACCTAAATCGGACGAAATGGAAATTAATTCGCTGTCTGAACAATGGTCAAATTGGAGAAGAAAAATCGATCCTAGAGAAGATTTTGCAGATACATCGGAAGAGGCGGGCTGGCTATACATCGAATAATGCCGATGGGCCGATGCATCTAATTTAGCTCGCAGGCGAGCGCTAGATCGGATCAAACGGGGATTAGATTTAGAAATCGATGAAACGCTATCCTTAGATTGCTAAACGGTCAAACTCCCGAACGGGGAGGGATCGATGTGAGACACGTTTAAAGATGAGTGGCAAACTATGGGAGAACACGATGATGGTAATTTATAAGTGCCGGAATCAATAACAAATTCCTCCAACGGAAATAGGTCAGTATAGAAAGAAGCACTGAAGTTGGGAACAAAAACACTTAACGTAGCGTGCATCGCAATCTTAATGTCAGAAGAAACAGAGCCACTCTCAACCGATAACAGAACGAAAGAAGGAGAGAACAGGCTCGAGTATCGAAACACTCGGCCTTTGAAAAGACTAGGAAACACTAGCCGCAATGAACAGGACTGCAAATGCACCGTATCAAATAAGGAAAAAATACACAAAAAAACAAGTAGACTAACCTTACTATTGGCAATATCCCTTTTTCGGTCCTCTTCTTCATCATCCAACAAATTGTCGAGGTCAGTCCACTTAGGAGCTAGGGACGCTTTATCAGATTTGACTTTGATCTGAGGTAAGGCCGGATCGTCAGCCGTAATAGAAGAAACATGTGCTTGCTTTTGAAACAGCTGCCAGTCGGATACGAAATGGGGATTAACTTCCCACTTGGGCCAATGAGAATCAGAATCAGAATGCTTGGTGGTAGTAGGGGACTCCAGGGCAGTAATTTGGGCTGACGATGACGGGAGCTTAACCTCTGGAGAAAACACTGGTGGGGCAATAGCTAAAGGAGCTGCAATCAGACGATCCGATGCTTTGGCTACAGACTTGGCAGAGACTTGAGAAGAGAGATCCGGATTTATCCAAACTAGATTCGGGGGTTTTGCGGGCGAAATCATCGACTTGCCAGACGGAACGAAAGGTTTGTTAGAAGTATTGAATTTTTTCTTAACCGTGGCTTTCAGCGGGGCCTTCCATTGGGACTTGGAAGAAGAGCCAGAACCGGGGTGGAACGATGGGGGGATGGGGGAGGCAATGGTATTCGACTGCGAATGAAGAGCCGAACTCACTATACCAATACCCTTAAGAGAAGAGGGAGTGTGGTATTGAACAGATACAGGGAAGGATACCAAACCATCTTGAAGCATGAAAGCCTCGATGCGCTTTTGACAATCAGGATTGTCAAAAACCGCTTCCACTTGCATACATCCAGACGCGAGTTTAGAAGCTGAAGAGATGCTAGCAATTTGACCCACACAACACGCCAAATTCCCCATCCTATGCAAAGAATCGCAAAAAGGAGGCAACCCCAGTAAAGTCACAATAGTCGAGATCAGTTTGGGTCCAGACTTAGGGGGAAACACTTGAATCTATTTCCGAATAGACAGAGTAATCGACCCAATAGATAAGGAAGCATTCTCAATCAGATCCTGAAGCAACTTAGTGGATGGACAGCGAGTAACTACATCTCCATTGGAACAAGAACAAAGAAACCAATCCCAGTTCTTCACATTACAAGAATTACTGAGAAGAGAACTGAGAGTAAAAATTGGGACCAAACCTCAGTTAAAGGATATGGCGCCACAAGTGTCAAAAGATTTTAATCGATCCGATAGGTCGGAGGGAGGGATGAACACCTTTAAGACATCCAGCTTGACAGTGCTAGTCGGGAGAGACACCTTCTCTTTAGAAGGAAGAGCCAAAGTCTCTTCAATACGATCGCTCAGAGGAGGCGTAGGGAGAAGAGGGGATCTAGAAGAATTTTTCTTTTTGAGTTTGGGGAAGAGAGAGGGTTCCGCCGACAGCTTACGTTGTAATGCTGGAAAATCAATCGCTGCAAGTACTTAATCCGAGATCGGAACTCCGATAGACATGCCAAGTAACCTTTGAAGCGCGAAGCACTTGGGTCGCGAATGACCATCTTTGAGGCAAAAGAGGCACTTCATGGAAGCCACACAGAATTTTTTGATGTGACCGGCTTGCAAGCAGCGGAAGCAAGTGATGAGGGAACGGTGCGACTTGAGATTGGGGAAGAGAGTAGGAGATGGAGACTGAGATAGAGAATGGCGAGAAGAGAGGTAAGGGAAGTTGCTCGGAAGCTTCGCGTAACCAGGTCTAAGGAATCCAGATGGGCTAGGCCCATTCGAAGAACACGACGGGTAAGCAGGCCTTTTTTTAGATTTTTTTTTTACTACTTGCACCCATGAAAGATCCATGGGCTATCACACCGACAAGCAAAAGGCCCAAAAACTAAGCAAAGAACGATGGCGATAAGCGAGAAAACAACAGTACGTCACTCCGAGAGCAGAAGAGAAGCTCTGAGTCACCGCTGAGAGGGCGACAAGGAAGCTAACTCAGAACGCAACTAAAGCGAGAAGAAGGAGATACTTAGGGAGGGATAAACAATCCACTGATTGAACAGAATCTTCCAATAGAAGAAGTGGAGGATTACAGCAAAGTTGCTAGAACAGCAACGGAACGTCACTAATAAACAGCAAAACAAGCGCTCTCAAAAGGGCAACTCGAGAAGTCAGAGACACAACAAACCAATGTAATAACAGCACCGCAAACCGGCAAACACCGGCAGGAGGCCAGCGAAAACGAGCGATGCAACCAAAAGAGAGTAAGAAAACCAGCCGGAGAGAAAAAATACTTACAGTGATAAGCCTCTGAACAACGCTTACCGACGGCGTAGAACGAGCCGAAAGGGAAAGATGCCTCACCAGGCTCCTAGTAAGCGCCTGACGACCGCGCACCTGCTGAGAAGGGAACGAAACTGAACTTGCCGGTGCTCCACGAAGTCTCACCAGCAAGCGGCAAGGGGAAAGGCGCAGCAAACGACCGACGGGGCACACCGGGGATGGGGGGAACAGGGGAGGAAGCAAAATAAGCGAAAGAGGATACCACACGAAAAGGGTCTGGAGAGGTTGAAGAGAGGAGACAGATTAATGAAGGAGGAATAATGAGAAAATAAGTTGCGAGCTCGGATCTGAAGAGAATTGGAAGAGATATGGGAGAGGAAAAAATCGCCTTTTTAGCTTATGGGAGAGGAGCTAGACACTTGAAAGAAAAAAAAATATATTTGTAAAAGAATTTAATACAAGTTATTTGACTGAAAGACAACGATGGGAACGATGAAGCAAGAGCAAGAATAACGGGAATGGATTCCCGAGCAACGAACACAACACCACGAACGAACGATCGCGAGCACGATGAAGACGATGATCACGAACACAATTGGATGGCTGAGATCGAAGATGAAGATGATCGGATCAGATCGGATGGTCAGATTTCCCTAATGATGAAGATCAAGATCGATCGATCGAATGGCTGCGATCAAAGGAAGTTGATGATCATCATGATCGTGACGATCAAGAAGAGATCGGACGGGTAGGATCTAATCGGATGATAAAGAGAAGATCAACGGCCCACATCCAATCAAGTATGATGATCAAGATCCAATGGACGACCAGAATCAAAACCAAGGGGACATGATCATGATGATTAAGATGATCACAGCGATCGACGACCCATGTGTTGATTCTTGATTTTGATGATTACAACATAATGCAAAGTTCTTATGCTACTTCTTAGATATTACAGGATATACACAAAGGCAAAATGTTCTAACAAGCTTTACAAGCAAGTTGATCAAGCAAAGCTACAAACAAGGCTCTTATAGCTAATTGATCAAGAAAGTTACAAGATTGCCAGCTTCAAAGAAAAAGACAAAGGCTAAAGCTCCATCTCAAGACTCAAGACTCAAGACAAGACCTATGCTTCAATATGTTATATTAAGTGTCTTGTAACAATTGTAACTTTTTTATTTCTTTGAGTCTTAGAAATTCTGTAATATCCTTGTCATACACACTCACATATATCTTTAAAATAATTGAGTGTTTTTCAAACATAAAAAGATCGAAACAAGATTGAAAAAGCTCAGCTGTTAAGTACCAGTCGACCGCCATTAGGCACCAGTCGACTGTCTTAGTACGAAACTATCTGAACTTATTCAAACTCTGACCAGTAGACTCATAACGGCAACCCAGTCGACTGTTCAAGTCGTTTCGATTTTTCGATTTCAAAACTTGATTTTTCGAATTCAAAAGTTTTAGTTCCGTTGGTTGACAGTTGATACAACTACTTCTCAACGTCCAATGATTCAACTCTATAAATAGAGTTTAGAAATCACTTGCAAAAGGTTACAACAACAAGACAATACTCTCCTTTACAAGCTTTCAAGTACTTATTTTCAAAAAGAGAACAAGAGTTCACAAGCTTTCAAATCCTTTAAGTTTTTGGTTCTCTGAAATCAGTCTAGTATAACAGTGATTCCATTTTAGACTGATTTTGGAAGTTGAACTAATAGCCACGCACAAAATCACATTCACAACAAGGCTACAGGTTGATTGTAAACATTTGATGTTATTCTTCACTCTCGGGTTGTGAGAGTGGTTCCTCTCGGTTGGAGAGTAGGGCTCTAGGGTGTAAAGTAAGGTTTTCACCCTTAGTTGAAGAGTGGGTTGCTTTCTCTAGTGGTGAGAAAGGACTACGAATTGGACAAGGTTGTTGTCTAACGCCGTAGGGTATTCTTATATTTTTTTCAAGAATAGTGGAAAATCTCAAGTGGGTTGCTTAGGGACTAGATGTAGGTCGGGAGGATCGAACCAGGATACATCGTGTGTACTCTGTGGTTGTATTTCTCTGAACTTGCATTTCATTTACTTGATTTTTTAAGTTTTCTATGAAACTTGTCTGGACAGTCGACTGTGTCCATTTTTAAGTCGACTGGTCAGACTTGTACTACATTCTCTTTGAAAACTTGTCTGGTAAGTCGACTGGTTCTTATATAAGTCAACTGATCAAACTCGTCTTAAAATACTCTTCTTAACTGTCGCCCCAGTCGACTGGTTTCTCTTTTCAAGTCGACTGGACCGAAGAAAAAGTTTAATTCCACAATTACTTTTATAAAACACTATTTGTAATGCCCCGGTTTTCATCTAATGAAAATTATTTTATTTTGTACGTAGTGTGCACGTGCAATATTTTTGGTAATCATTTTCATTATGATGAGAATAGATATTTATATATGTGCTCTTTAATTATTTTTATATAAAGCCTTTTTTTTCAAATAGCCAAAAGCCTTTTTTTTAAAGCCCAAATCTAATTTATTGGTTATCTTTTTATAATTCTTATTTTGGCCCATATACTAAAGCCAATGAGCTATTTTATTTTTAAATACAACTTGTAGTGTAGAATACATTTTAAAGATTATTTTTATATAAAAATATAATGTACAAATTTTTAAATGGTGCCAAGAGGCATGCACGTGCATTGCACGTACACGTGCAAAATGCACATGATGAGCATGGCCGGTTGGAGCTTTTGGAGGGAAAAGGAAAAATTTTAGTGGAGTCATGGGTGGTGGTTACTTGATCATGGTTGGTTATTGTAACTCCTCCTTGAATCCTAGCCTTTTAATCCTAACTCATAAGTTAATCTTAGCCTTCCATTTTCCTAGATTTTTAGTATAAATACCCCCCCCCCCCCCAGCCTAGTTATTCTTGTGCTTATTATTTCCTCCAAACCTATAGTCTAAAATACATTCTTTAGTAGTATTCAAGTGAGTAAAAGATTGAGAGTTTGTGAGGGGTTGTGCTTGCAACAAGGCCGGCATCAATAGGAGCTCTCGGGTTGGCTTGGAGGAGGCTCGGTTGGCATTATGGAGGCATGTGTGCGCGCATCGCTTTTTGCAAGGACATTGGTTTAGGAGGTGTTGCTAAGTGTAGTCTCTCCAATTAAGGTGGGTAAATTTTCTATATTTCTAATTAGGAAGCATGCTAGATTTGAATTGAAAGAATGATGCATGAAAAAGATTAATAAGAGTACACATTTAATTGAAAAAATGACCTATTGATTGATTGAAATGTGGATATGCAATTGTGTGTGGTTCTATTATTAAAATTTAAGTTGTGTGCGAATTGATTATAGCCATGGATTGTTTGAAGAAAACTTCATTATTAACATTAAAAATTATATGCAAGAGTTAGTAGATTGACAATATTACTTTATGTGCTTAAATGGACTTTTTGTGATAATGTTGTGATGGATGGATTAAGATATAGGTTGTATGTTTGGGAAATTATTAAAAACAGAGAATTGATTGCTAATAAAAAGATTAGGGTTGTTAAACTTGATAAGAAAAGTCGAAAGAGAAATGTGGTGGTGGTAGTTTATGATTCGAATTAATTATATGAAAATTATGTGTTAATTACTGAAAAAAAAATTAATTTTATTATACTGTAGTATAATTTATGTTGAGAATAGCCAATCTGGACATTTACAGCAACTTTAGTAAAGGCAAAATGAAATGAGAGATTGTTGAACATCGAAATATTTACTAAATAGAGAGGATAGATCTAACTAGACTACGGGTTGAAATATGACAACATGAGCGCAAGTAGCCAGATGGCTAGCGCGCGTGGCTGTGTTCTCTTGAGTCGCTGGTTTGAATCCCCTTAGCACCATACTTTTTTTGTACTTTTGAAAAAGAATAAATACTACAGCCGAGAGCATTTAAAGCTCTCAACCCCCTTCATATCGATTGGCACACTCGGCCTAGTGGCCAGAGCGTGCGGTTTGCTTCTTGGTGGTTGCTGGTTCGAATCTGGGGCTCGGCCAGTATTAAACTTTGGGGAAAATTTTTTTTTTTGGTGTTTTCGATGATTGAAATATTATGAAAAAAATATATTGATTATTCTAAAAATATGGGGGATTTATGAAAAATAATTTGTGGATTATTTACATGAAATGGAGTATGTTTTGAGAATAAATGTTCTACACTTGTATGTTATGAAAGTTACACTTTGAAAAATGACTTGAAATAAAATGTTAGATAAGAAGTGTAAGAAAGATAAAAATTATATGTAGTGATGTGATGTGAATTATTCTCATTGGAGAATAATGTGAAAATTATGAAATGCGAATATTCATTTTAGTGATGTGATTTTAATGTGAATTTGATAATTGATGAAATATATAATGATTAATGGAATTCCATGTGTAGCTATGGACTCATGAATAAATTAGGAATCATGTTATTGAAAAAGAAAAATCTGTTATGATTATGAAAATGAACTTATGAGCTGGAAATGCTCAATTTTGGAAATTGTGAATTGGAATTGAAACAAAAGAGTAGCTAAGTCTCCCCCGGCAATTGGAAAGAAATAAAATGAGATTTGAAATGAAAGACCAAGGTTGGTCATGTTTGAATGAATGAATAAGTCCGGTTTAGTGGAGAGGCTAACTCTAGAGCTTTGATTTTGTTCATGATTCTAATAAAAACTAAGGATTAGTACATAGTGGAGATGTGATGAAAGTGAGAGAAAAACACGAGTATGAGAATTCGAGTTTACAGTGCGGGTGTGAGCAACAGAATACATGCTTGATGAGTCAAGACATGGTGTGGGCACTACTCAGTAATGATCGGACTTTAGCCACGCTTGTGGAGTGTTTGGTGACTGCAAGAGGATCGTGTGCCATGAAGGAGGCGGAATTGCTACAGAATGCATGCTTGATGAGTCAAGACATGGCGTGGGATTCCCCTCCAGGTTTTCTGTACACGAGCTTGTACTCATAGATCATCTAGGATACTCACCGTAGTTACAGTAGTAGATTAAGACATGACGAGGGATTGAACCCTACAAAGATGAAGAACGATTAAGAGGCTTGCCCTCGGATCTATGTAGTATGGGATGCATAGAATCCGAACAAGTGTGCATTAGTGTCATGTAATATAAATAACTGCATTAAGGACTAAGTGCACAATCACAACACGACATCAAATAGGGTAGTCCCTTTAGTTTGATATATGACAAGTTTGTATTTGTTAAATATGGAAAATGAGTTATACTATTTTCGGCATAGAGAGGATGACCGTGTATAATGTTTGTCGGTTGAATAAACTGACGTACCCACAGTTTTGTATGCAGGGTAAATGACATGATAAAGATTAAAGAGGAATAGAGGCTTAAAGATTATTCAATGTTATTGTACAGTTATTTAAATGTTGTAAATTTACTTCCGCTGTGCAATGTAAAGTGTAAAGTTTCATGTAAACTCTGATGTAAAGTGAAAAGTTTTAAATTCCTTGTAAAATTCTACTAAATGAAGTGTAAAGATCCTGTAGAACTCTCGAATTTAGTTGTATTTGGGATTCAGGGCGTTACACTATTCACCCCTCCCCCCCTTCTAGTGTTTCTTGCCTTACCTACAAGATCCAACACTTGGTATCAGAGCCGGGTTGAGTGCAATGACAACTACTTCTAATGCAAATCAATACCATAAAGGCCAATCTACACAAAGGCCAACCCTCTTCGATGGAACCAATTTCAACTATTGAAAGTGTAGAATGAAGATCTACCTTCAGTCCATCAACTATGAAATATGGAACATGACGGAGACCGAGTACACCGCTCCTACCATTTTATATGCACAATGGAACGACAACATGAAGAACCAAACAATGAACAATGCAAAGGCGATGAACGCGTTATTTTGTGCCCTTACACATTGAATATTTTATAGGTACCTAAGAGAGATCGTTGGATAGTTGACAGCGGATGCTTGAAGCACATGATTGGTCATGCCAACCTCCTATCTTCCATACAAAATATTGATGGAGGAACAGTCACATTTGGTGACAATAATAAAGGAAAGGTCATAGGAATTGGTATGGTCGGTAAGTACACTAACCCCTCTATAGAAGATGTCGTATTTGTTAGTGGACTTAAGCATAACCTGTTAAGTATTAGCCAACTTTGTGATAAGGGTTATAAAATCATGTTTGAAAAAGATGCATGTTTAATTTATGATTCTACCATGCAAAATTTAATTTTTCAAGGTTTTAGGAAAAATAACATTTATGAATTGTGTTTAAAAGTATATGAGTTTTCGAATGATTTTTGCTTAGTAGCTTCTAATAATGATTCTTGGCTTTGGCATAGACGTTTTGGACATGTGAATATGAAAATCTCTCTAAATTGTCTAAGTACAACCTAGTTATAGGGCCGTCAAGACTATCCTTTAAAAAGGATAAGTTATGTGATGCATGTCAACTAGGTAAACAAATTAAATCTACTTTTGAAACAAAAGAAGTAATTTCTATTAGTAAGCTGCTCGAATTAATTCACATGGATTTATTTGGCCCTACTAGAGTTGCTTCTTTAAATAAAAGTATGTATGTTTTTGTTTTAGTAGACGATTTTTCACGATTCACTTGGACTTTTTTTCTAAAACATAAGAATGATGCTTTTGAAGAATTTGCTAATTTTTGTAAACGAATTCAAAATCAAAAGTTTCTAACCATAGTCACTATTAGAAGTGATCATGGTGGAGAATTTGAAAATGAAACGTTTGCAGAATATTGCAACAAGAATGGTATAACTCATTCATTTGCATTTCCTAGAGCTTCACCACAAAATGGAGTGGTTGAAAGGAAGAATAGGACTTTGGAAGAATATGCACGCACCATGCTTGTTGAAAGCAATTCCCCTAAGTAATTTTGGGCTGAAGCCGTTGCTAGAGCTTATTATGTTTTGATTAGAATTTTGATTAGGCCTAAGCTAAAGAAAACATGTTATGAGCTATTTTTTGATAGAATTTCTAAGGTCTCTTACTTTAAAATATTTGGTTGTAAGTGTTTTATTCTGAACACTAAGGATAATTTCGATAAGTTTGATCCTAGATCTAATGAGAGTATCTTTGTAGGATACTCAAATAGGAGTAAGGCATATAGAATCTTCAACAAGTCAACAACGACTATTGAAGAATCCATGCATGTTGCATTTGATGAATCTCTGTCTTCATCGACTTTAATTGAAGATGATGAAACTAATTCATCATCTTTAAATAAAGTAATTACATCTTTAGAATAAACTAATCTTGCGGATAAGTCGACCGATAAGGAAGTCAAGTCGACTGCTGTAAATCAGTCGACTGATGGACTTGTCAAGTCGACTAATCCTGTTGTGATGTCTCCAACTTTACCAAAGTCTTTTGTTGAAGTTAGAGATCATCCTCATGACTTAATAATTGGTGACATTTCACATGGTATTCAGACGAGATCATATATTAACATGATATTCTACACAGTTCTTGTCGGATTTTGAACCAAAGAATATACAAGAAGTGTGTGAGAATGAATTTTGGATGAATGTCATGCAAGATGAGTTAAACCAATTGATAAGGAATGATGCATGGGATTTAGTTCCACGACCTCCTGATCATACTATAATTGGTACTAAATGGGTATTCAAGAATAAGTTAGATGAATCAGGACAAATTTTTAGGAACAAAGCTAGACTAGTTGCTCAAAGGTATAATCAAGAAGAGGGCATAGATTTTGATGAAACATATGCTCCTGTTGCTAGGTTAGAATTAATTCGTATCTTATTATATTTTGCTTGTTTTATGAATTTTACACTCTTTCAACTGGATGTTAAAACTGCATTCCTTAATGGGTTTATAAAGGAAGATGTTTATGTTAAACAACCACCAGGTTTTTAACATGAACAATTCCCAAACCACGTTTTTAAATTGAAAAAGACTTTATACGGTCTTAAACAAGCACCTCGTGCTTGGTATGATCGATTGAAGTCTTTTCCTTTAGAAACAGGTTTTGAAATAGGTAAAGTAGATACTATGTTGTTTATTAGAAGAATTAAGAATGATATTTTAATCATACAAATATATATTGATGACATAATTTTCGGTTCTACAGTTAGTAATCTATGTCAAGAATTTGCTAACACCATGAAAAACGAGTTTGAGATGAGTCACATGGGTGAACTCAATTATTTTCTTGGACTACAAATTAAGCAGTCATATAATGGCATATTTATTAATCAAGGTCAATATGATAACGAATTACTCAAACAGTTTAACATGGATAGTACGAGTAGTAAGACCCCATCTATGGCAACTACCACTACCCTTGACAAAGATGAATTAGGTAAGAGTGTCGATTGGAAACTTTATCGAGGTATGATTCGCTCACTCTTATATATAGCTGCTAGTAGACCGGACATTATATTTAGTGTATGTTTGTGTGCTAGATATCAGTCAAGTCCTAAAGAGTCTCACTTAAAAGCTATGAAACACATTTTAAGATATATTAAAGGCATGTCTGATTATGGTCTATTTTATCCACGCACCGACAACTTTCAACTTTTGTCATATAGCGATGCGGATTTTGCCGGTAGTAAAACTGACCGCAAGAGCACTAGTGGGACATGTCACTATTTGGGACATTCACTAGTCTCTTGGTGCAGTAAGAAGCAAAATTCGGTATCCATATCTACTACAGAAGCTGAATATATCGCTGCAAGTTTGGCTTATGCCCAAATTTTGTGGATGAAACAAATCCTCTTAGACTATGGTATTTCATTTGAAAAACCTTCAATAATGTGTGATAATACCAGTGCCATTAACTTATCTAAAAATCTGGTTCAACACTCACGTACGAAACATATTGATATTCGACATCATTTTTTATGTGATCATGTTTTAAAGGGAGACATTTCTTTAGACTTTATTTCTACTGATAAACAGGTAGCTGACATTTTTACCAAACCCCTTAAGGAAGACACCTTTATCACCTTAAGAAGAGAACTAGGGATTTGTAGTTTTCATGATGTTTCTTGAATTTTTTCTGGAAGTCGACTTACAAGTATTGTTCGGTCAACTGCCAAGTATCTTTTTCTAATTTTTGTCTAAGTTTTATGCTCTGGACAGTCGACTGTGCATAGTACCCAGTCGACTAACCAATTGTATTAATGCTATGTTCAATTTTCTTTTTGACTCTCGACTAAGTCGACTGCCCCTTAATACCAGTCGATTGTCGTGAATCAGTTTTCTTTAAATTTGAATTTTGGCACATCTTTTGAGGCGACTGTTCACCTTTTTACTGTTCTTTGACCATATCTGAGCCGTTGCTATCCCTCTCCTTGATCTCAGCCATACATTTCTGTGTAAAAACCTTAAACCTACCCTCTTTCTTTCACTTTTACCTTATCTTTGTCTCCCAGATCTGAAGAAGATAAGTCGACTGGTGCTGCTGCCGCTGCTGCTGCTGTTGCTGCTATCAATTTCCAGTCATTTGAAGATCCAACTCCTCTGATTTATTGTACTGTTCAAGTCCACTTGAAGCTATTTTGATTCTTATAGAGTCTCTTTGTTGGTATACTTCCTTCCCTCTTCTGGTTTGAAAGATTTGTTTCGCATGGCTCCTAAGAGATCAAAAACATCTTATGTAGAGGAGGGTTCATTTTCTAGGGACTATATCCAATATCTTAGAAGTCCCGACCTTGTTGAAAAATTGTACATAATATGTTCCATTATAATTTTTCAGGTCGGTTTGTAAATTTTTCCGATCTTGATAGGTTTAATCTCATGTCTTTGTTTCAACATTGTGGTCTTTATGAGTTTTTGTCCATAGAAAATCAACCCTACTACTACCCTCAACTCATCTATTTGTTTTATACAAATATGAAGGTTGTTCAATCGGATGATGGCAGTGAGATTTTCATCTATATTTCTGTCAAAAATAAGAAGATGAAACTCACCTCCGAAAGAATCAACCTTATTTTGGGTTTAGATGATGAAGGGCTTGACTTAGGAGAAATTGAGATGGATGATGCCACCACTTTATCTAAAAATTATTTACCAAATCATGGACCCCCTATGTCCAATAGGTCCATTACCCCTGTTGCAAAACTTGGTGCACGCATACTATCATACAATATCATTCCCAAAACAGGGAGTTATGATCAGTATTCCATGGAGTTACAACAAGCCGTGTAAGCAATATTCGGTAAAATTAATATCAATTGGGGTCGTATCTCTTCTCTAGGCTTCATAAGGCTCATACTTCATTTCTTCCTTTTGGTGCCCTTCTTACTCAAGTTTTTTGTGCTTATGGTGTCGATCTCAATGTTGAGACCAATGTAGTAAAACACTATGAGTCTTTTGATCGTGCTAGTTTAGCACGTATGAAGTTGCTAAATTCTCCACCTAAGTCTCCTTCTAGGAATGTCCTTCCTATCCCCTTAGCCACTTCAGCTCGTCGGTCTTCTGCTTCTAGTTCCTCTTGACTTCCTTTGGCACCTTACTCCAGGCTGTAGCTGCCAACATCCTCCCATTTTCTTCTTCCCTTGAAACACAATCTCCGGTCTCTCGGGTATAGCTAAGGTTACCTTCTTCCCTTTGCAGTCGATATTTTCCTTGTGCTTAGACATCCAATCCATCCTGATTATCACATTGGCTCCCACCAAACCCAATTCCAGCAAATCTATATTCCAGGTTTCTCTTCCAACTTGGAGTCTAAAGTCCTTGTCACACACCTTGGTAGTGAGAGTTGTCCCTGATGGTGTGGCTACCATTAGAGTTAACTCAGGGGTCGCCTCCTGGGTGCGACTCAACTTCTCCGAAAAAGACATTGATACAAAAGAATGCGAGGATCCACTATCAAACAAAACATTGGCTTTCATTCCATTGATTTCCAAACAACCTGTTACAAAAGAGTTACATATCGATCAACGTCATTTCCCAAAGTTCAAAATACAAAGCCAATAATAAAAATTACATCTCATTCGTACCCAAGATTACTACTTCATCTTCTTCGGCATCTTCCTCAGTGAGCACAAAGACACGCCCCTACCTGAAGGGCTTCTTTCCTTTATTATTGTACTTCGGGATGGGAGGGGTTGAACTGTTGTTCTTTTGCGGCTTGGTGCAGTTCGTCTTATAGTGCCCTGCCTTCTCACAATTATAGCAGGTGACGGGAGTTGGCTGCTTCGGGCACTGGTTCTTCATATGTCCTACCTCTCCACATCCGAAACACCTTACCGCACCTTTCACTCCTGCGCCATTGTTCACCTTTTGAAACTTTGGGCTGGGCTCTTGTTTTCTAAAATTGGCGGCTGGCATCAGCCGCTTTCCTGTGCTCCAGTTTCTTGTCATGCCTTGTGGGGGCTAGTTCTGGTTCATGTCTTGCTAAGTTACTGCTGCCCTCCTCACGAGCTTGTCGAACCTCCGAATGCCTAGGGGCACCACTCTCGATATCAGGGTAGGCCTAAGCCCTTGTTTAAATCTTTTTGCCTTCTTCACTTCCTCTTGCACCATCTCGGGGGCGTAGCAGGACAGTTGAGTAAACTTGGTCTCGTACTCCCTGACGGTCATGTTCCCCTGTCGTAGATTCATAAATTCTATTGCCTTCTCTTCTTGAACGTCCAATGGAAAGTAGTGCTGTCGAAATTCCACCAGAAAGTCGCCCCAAGTGATTGGTCCTTCGCCCAGTCCGCGCTTGACGGACTACCACCACACACCAGCGTCCTTCTCCAGGAGGATCGTTGCGAGCTTCACTTTGCTTCCTTCGAGGGTCTCCAACACTTCGAACACGATTTCCACCTGGCAAATCTAGTCGTCCGCAGTTGTGGGGTCTGCCTGACCCTTGAAAACTAGTGGCTTCATCCTTTTAAAGGACTCCACCATCTTTACTGGGTCGGGGGCCGCATTCCCTACATTGACTGTCGGGGCTACGGGTGACGGCACAAAATTTCATTGTGCCACCATGAAAATGGCCATAGCCTGGTGCATGCGAGTGAACTCGGTCTCTACATAAAGGCCTGCATTGTTGGCCCCGCCTCCTTCATTCCCCGCTCTGCTTCCGCTACGAGTGTTCCTCGACATCTAGATAATGAAAATTAGTACCAGGTGTCTGAGGTGATAAAAATTATGACAGTAACATAAACCGTAAGC
Organism: Hemerocallis citrina; assembly: GCA_017893485.1. Classification (NCBI taxonomy): domain Eukaryota; kingdom Viridiplantae; phylum Streptophyta; class Magnoliopsida; order Asparagales; family Asphodelaceae; genus Hemerocallis; species Hemerocallis citrina. The sequence continues at coordinate 208,895,773 of CM030362.1, forward strand.
AAGATCCATAAAACATCATGCCCAAAACATTCAATAATAGTACCCTTAGTAGTCACATTTAACAGTACATCAAAATATCATAGCATAAAGACGGTACCAAGAGTTTGCAAAAGATAACAAAACATCCCAAAATAACACATATCACATATCATATAGGGTAATAAAGCCTAAGGAGACTGCTGCGTGCCGTGTGGCCTCGCCTGGGACTGTAGCTAGGCCACCTGGGCCCTCAGCTTCTCCATCCCCACTTCGAGTTGCGCAATCTTCTCTCGGTGCTAGGTTTTGAGCTTCCTGATCTTACGAGTGGCCTTCACTTTGAACCGCTCGACCCTGCTCACGGCCTCGACAAGATCCAGGAGCTCGACTCCACACCCTTGAAGTCGGTCCTCTAGCATGTCATGGCGGTAATCGTAAATTGCAAGCTCCCTCAGTACCCTATCCATGGTGCGTTGCACGACGTCTGGCCGGGAAGGTGGTAGGGGAAGCTGCTGAGCTCCAGGGTGGTTCTCCACATCGGAGAGCTGCCCGCCCTCCATCTCAGCTTCCTCTTCGGGCTCATCACCCTCCATCATCGGCTCCTCCTCCTCTATCATCGGTTCTTCTTCGTCTGGGGCCTCCCCTACCTCAAACCACACGTTATGCTCCGGGGCGTCGCCGTCAGTCATCCTACGGGAGAAAACAAGGGTATTAGTACAAATATAAAAAAATCATAAAACATAAGTTGGAAGTGCAACAATATGAATTACGATCAACAAATATCTGTACTAATCTAACCCTACGGTCGCATCCAAGTCTAATCTCCTGTGGTGTTGGACTACAATTTGAAGTAAGCTCTGATACCAACTCTGTAGCACCCCGAATTCCTAACATAGGAACTTGTGACACTCTCTAGGATCTTTCTTCAAATAAGTCACAACACAGCAAAAATCAAAGGAAATTAAAAACTTTTATTACATCATATTGTTATTACAATGTCCAATGATTACAACAATTACAAATTAATTGTTACAACAAGAATGTGCAATAAAAATTTGGACCGTATCTTTCACTTGGATACTTTTCCCTTGCTAGAACTTTCCCGCGATCCCAAGTCGGCAATCCTGCACTAATAACTGTAGGCACGTCAGTTTATTACAACTGATGAAATACTATATTCGGCTATCCACTCTACGCCATGATATAGCGATTCCAACCTCAACAACCACAAATAATATTTGATGCAACGAAAAAGGGTGATGTAAAACAAGTGTCGGTGTATGCCTTGGCCTAAACTAATGCACACACTATGCACACATGCTCCTAAGCCTAATGCATGCTTGGTTGAAAGATATGCATCCCATATTACCCACCCCCAACCAAACGATGTTCTTCAGTTTAATGGGGCTCGATCCCCCGCTATGCATCATACTCTTGTGCTCTCTCCTGTTTCTAATTCCAGTGATGGTGAGGCTGCAGGCTTACCCTGCTAGTCGTTAATGGTGTCCAATCCTCATAGTTTTATCCACTATGTTCGGGACTCTAGTCGCAGGCTTACCCTATGTGACTGGTCAGTTGCAGGCTTACCGTGCATGACTGAAATCAAATCGGCTTACCCGATATGTTGCAGGCTTACCCTGCGTGACTGCAATCCAATCGGCTTACTCGATATGTTGTCTTCCCGGACCTCACCAAAAGCTGATATAAGGTCACCAGGGCTCCCTGCTGAAGTACTTAGGATCTTTCCCATAAAGTCTCGCTCTGTGGGGACTTCCTCTAAACCTCCTGCCTGCATCAGTCAACAAAGGACATAACGGATATATGGTTTTCCCAACTCCGCTACACTCGTCCTTACACTAGAGCAGAACTTGCAGTCGAGACGACGTCCCCCTGACAGGCGACACCTTTGCTGTGCCTGTCCTTACAATCAACCAAGACTCGATCTAACCCTACCAAAGTATCCAATGCTACACCTCTCCCTCAGTTAGGCGATGTATCTACCATAACCAATCCCCAACTTGGTAAACAACTTGGCTTGCTATAAACAACTACTTTGGTTCCATTTGTTGATTTTTCCTAGTTAGTTACCTTTGACAATAATGGATCTCAACCCATTCCACACTAGGACTCAACTAGTCCTCTAGTCTGGCCCAAGAGTTGACCTGCCTCAGCCCACACTTGGCATGAACCAACGACGAATCGACCCCGTCGATTGCCACGACCTCCATCTACGCATGGAGTTCGATTGCAACCTTGGCCCGAACAACACGTAGCTCCCGCTTAACTTAACACTCCACGGTTCTCGACAAGTGACAGCTCCAAACACAAACCATGGAATCCATCCATGCACGGTGAGTACGTCGGCGTATGAGTCATCTCCTCCAATGCGTTCGATGCGACACGGGTCTTATTCTACCTATCTAAGTGGAATTCACAGGATCTTTACTTCACTTCGTACAATTTTACAAGGAAATTAAAACTTTTTCAATAACATCAGAGTTCTTTACATTTTGTTTACACAACGGAAGAATAAAAGAAATACAAGAATGAAATAAATACAACTTGTACAACTATTACATTGTAAATCATCAACTGCATCATAACATCTTCACTTCTTCATAAAACTCCATTACCTGCATATTAAGCTATGGGCACGTCAGTCACTTACAACTGACAAAAATGTTATACTCGACCATTCTCTCTATGCCGTACATATAACGATCTCAATACTTTAACAAACCACAAAAATTGAATGAACAATAAAGTGTCAAAAGTGATTATTCTAAGCATATAAGTGTATGCGAGGCCTTAATGCATAATGCACACATTTATACTAGGATGACACTAATGCACACTTGTTCGGATTCTATACATTCCATACTATATAGGTCCGAGGGCAAGTACCTACGTACTCCACAATAAACGGTTCGATCCCTCTTCCTGACAACTGCCCAGTAATAAGACAAGATTTACATCAATCCACGAATATGGATCCCAGCCCCGGAGTCCACCGCTGAATGTTATAACAGATCCCTCATCATGCGAATCATCCTGCAAGTGCCCCTCTAGCCCCGATATACGTATATACATTGGAGTACAACAAACTATCCATCCGACTACACAAAGTCCTGGATTTAAAAATAAAAGCCCGTGTCCTATTGAGCAACCACAGTTCGCCAACTGGGTCTATAGCCACGGAGTCCACCGCCGACTATATAGAGGCAACCCACTTACGTTTGCCCAGGTTTACTACTTCTGTGCCAAATTATTTAGTTCAAGACATGAATAAATTTTCAATCCTAGAATTAGTCTTACCTCCTACCGGACTTAATCAACAAAATACGAGATAGCTCCATAACTCAAAATATATCTCAACTCTTTTCCAATCAATAGTGCCGGTACCCGAGGTCTCACTAACTCTAAATCACAACTTTTTCATGTATAAGAAACCATGGGTACACATACCCTTCAATAAACATGTCATAAATCTAGATATTTTCATCTTCAACTTATTCACAAAAGATCAATATCTTAGCCACAGAGCAATCTTTTCTTAGTCTTGACACTAGTCATGATCTAGTTATTCATAGCAAATAATAATTCATATCAAGTACACAATTTCATCGCATGAAATTTTATTCACAATTTCAAGCTCTTATGATGTCTCAATTCACTTCTTAAACAAAATTAAAAGTGTAATTTTTTTCAAGACAAATCACTTCACAAATATATACTTTGCTTTTCTTCACTACAAAATTCTATTCTCAAAATTTCCATTTCTTTCTTTACTTCAAAATATATAAGAAAACATTATACTATCTCTTAATATTTCATTTTATATCAATAATAAAGTTTATTACTCAAATTTCCTTCACATCAAAAACTTGATTATATGAAAAAGGACTCCAAAAAAAAAACAAAAAGTGGCTATAGGTTTTGAACCCTTGACCTACCGAACCACACAGCCAACGCCCAAATCGAATCACACTAGCCAATAAGTCCAATGGACTCTAGCATCAAATTCACATGCCGAAATGGTCATATGCTGACTCTCATTTTCGGGATTTTTCTAAAGAATTAAAAATAACTGTGACTATCAAGTTTCGAACTCAAGATCTCTTACAAACAGTGCTCTGTATTGCACTGGCTAACTAGTAAGTCCAAGTGTATTTTCTGTTTAGAAATTGTATTAATATACTTTTGTTCGTATTGTTCAGAAAATGATTTCTTTACTTAAAACTTGTTTATCCAAAGATCAAATCTTTCTAATAATTTGAAATAAAAATTTTCTTAACCGAGGTGAAAATTATAAACAGTAAACAACAAATTTTAAATTCATTAAAACTCTATTTCCACTTCTTTAAACAATTCTTTTTCTCATTTTTCACTTAGACTTGTAATTTTCTCAAAACTTGAATTTACAAAATAGCATTCATGAAAACTCGATTTTATCCCTTCACATACAAAGAATTAGAATTTTATAAGAATACTAGCATGTCTCTCAAACATGAGAATTTCGCAAAAATATTTCTTTCATCCAATAGTTTATATTATAACATTGCATATGTCAACACATTTTATGGCATTAACAAAATTCATTTTCTTTCTTCATTCATAGTCATCAAAAGCATGATTTGAATATAAACTTTTTCATATGCTCAACATGTACAAAAAATGCAAGCATACTAACATGATTCATAATACAAAAGAATTCTTCTTTTTAATTAGCATGGTAACAAACATACATTTAATCACAACCAGATTGTTCTCATTCATGGCATAGAATTTTATCTATATTTTTCACATCAACATTAACTTATACTACTCATTTATAGTTTTTAGCATGCATATTCTACAACTAGAAACTATGAAACAACCCACCTCTAATGGAAGATTTGAGAATGAGAAAGATGGAACCCACTCCTAGCTCCTAGCAAGATCTTCTCCTCCTAACAAGAACTTCTCCGAGCAAGAACTCCTCCAAAATGAGAACACTCAACTCCTTTTCTTTTTCTTTCTAGTTTTCATTTTTTTTTGGTGTGTGAAAAAGGAGAGAACACTAGGGTATTTAAAGGACAAGTTTGGGGATCAAAGTGCAAAATTACACACCTAATAAATTACTCAAATAACTCTCCACCTCTTCACATCCTAACTCCCAGCTCTTCAAATCCTAAACTCCAATCTCTTCAACTCCTACAACCGGCCAACCCCAACTCAAGGCCATGTCAATGAACAAGTGACAGCAACACACACATCTCTACCTGGCTGTGCTTCAACGTGTGGGCCCTCCATTCATAATATATTTCACACAATTAAGCCCACCATACTCTTTCTAATCAAAACTGATCAAGCATAAGGAAGAAAACCCATTTCCAATAGCCTTTCGCTGTTCACGTAGGCCCCCATGACAAAAACCAACATCAAAATATTTTACAAATATACTGTTATGTACGTAGTTCATATAAACACCCACTTTACTTTTCAATATATATATATATATATATATATATATATATATATATATATATATATATATATATATATACTCTATGTATTATACTTTAGAAGTTGCGGGGTGTTTCACATACTCCGAAATTTATTTTGAAAACGGATACACTCAAATATGCGCACCGAAACACGTGCGTCACTCGTAAAATATAAAAATACAAAATTCAGTTTTTTCAACGGAAAAATATTAAGGATAATAAAAATACAATATAAGAAAATATATTTATTATTTTATACATTTCACGACATAATTGTTACGTACATAGAAAAAACGTGTATTACACGTACAAAAGTTTTTAGATAAAAAAATAGGGAAAATGAATTTCCATTTTATAAAAATAATTTGAATGCATAAAATAAGTAATTGAAACCCAGAAAATATCACCCGTAGCGGTGGGAAATATGTAAATGTTACGTGCATTGAAAACACGTAACAGCGCGTAAAAATACGGAGATTGAAATATTATATTTTAGTGATAGGATAAAATCAATACTGGGAATGAATAAACACATGAAAATCCAAATACGTAGTGAAAACACGTTATAATATATCCGTGCGTAACACACAAGGGCAAAATTATCATTTTCAATTTTGTGGGGTGTTACACTCTTCCCCCTTAGGATAGTTCTGTCCCCGGAACTTGCTAAGGTAAAAATTGTATTTTGTACACACCAAAAAAAATATCTTATTGTATTTAGAAAACTGCAAACTTTAAGAAAAATAAATATAGTATAAAAATACGCAACGAGAAAAAACAAGACAACTCTATATAAGAAAACTATGAGCATCACAATTTTATAAGAACGAAACAAGCGGGAAAATAACATATGGAAGTAAATATGACCATAAAAGATGGGATAGAATGAAAGAAGTTCCATTCAAAATAATATTAGGTAAAGAATTAGATAAAACAGAAAAATAAACTTATTCATTAATTTGGAATAGTTCAGAAACAACACAAGAAAACCTTGTCAATAGATAATTTATAAATAGATTTAGACAATCAAAATGTATCAATGTAATAAAAAAATCACAAACTGAATTGGTATTGTATAACGAAATCGAATTAGTGATTTAAAAGAAGACTATTTGAATAACAGATTGAAAAATATACAATAATGAAATATAGGTAACATAAAAATAATTTTGTATACCAATTATTATCATAAAATAATTTGTAAGGCAAATATGATAATTATACATACGATTTGGAAAGATACGGAAAGCATACCCCGAAATAGTTTCGAATTGTCAAGTAGAGCCAGAAAAACCAATATACAAAAGTTTAGTTATATATGAGCATAATATTATAGAGTGAGATAACCAATGACATGAAAATTATAAATAGTTTGTTGGAGGCAAACAAAACATCTTAGTAGTAAAAGTAATAACATATTATTGAAATAGTGCGAAAAATAATCATATAGAAATAACTTACGAATTGAAGAAAAAGTATAAATACTAATTTTATTTTTGTTACGTGAGTAGACACCAAATTCAAGATAAGTTAATAATAAAATAAAATACGATAAAACAGTATGAATGCTAAAAGATTCAAAATACGAAAAAGAAGATAGTTGATATTAAGTAATATATACACAAGTAGGATCAGTATAAATAATATAATGCTAGGTCGTTAAATATTAGAAAATAGTATAAGCTAGTACAAAATAGAATAGGGGTAAGTATATATTATGGAAAACAATATTAAAGTAGACAATCTCCTTCTAGTGTAGGTTCGTCTCGTTGGTGTCTAATGGCTGGCTTGCCTCTATGATCTTAAGTTGCAGAATTGCCCTCTATGACATCCGATTGCAGTTTGCCTTCTGGACATTCAGTTGCAGACTTTGCCTCCCCGACGTCCAGTTGCAGTTTGCCTCAGTTCATGCATAGTTGCATATTTGCCTTCTCGACATCAGGTTGCACCAAAATGGGAGACGGAAAGATGTAATCTTCCATATATATATGGATATTGGGATGTTTAATAAAATGTAGTATTCTGTTTGAAATCAGTGATGTCAAAGTGGATTGAAAAGTTGCAAATAAAGTAGGAAATTATAACGATAAAATATTAAAATATATAGACTTTAAATATAGGATATGTAAAATTTGTAGTAATTAAAATGATTTATACCATTAATACGAAAATAGTAAAAAGCATATGCACGAGATGAAAACATAAACACTAATTATGTAGTATATGTACTATATTGAAAAAGCGTAAAATTACGAAATTAATGAGTAACGATTAACAACAAAACAAATTAGCAAATAATATGTAATAACAATAGTATCGAATGTAGACAGTAAAACAAAATGGTATGCAATATTTATACGGGTGGAAAATTTCAATCTTGTTAATAATATGTTGAAATATAGGATAATATAAGATAATGAAAAATATAGCATCACAAAATCAAATCATATAAAATGAATACACATAAGAAAATTCAAAATATAATAGAAATAATAATAGTTGCAAATTTTAGTTAATAATTGCAATAAAAATACATAAAGTAATAGAAAATGTAAACAGATAAACATAAAGGGACATAAAAACATTAAAGATGAAATTTTAAGACTGAAAAACACATAAAACAAATTTAAAAGATCAAGGCTTAAGGAAGATAGACTAAATAATAGATATCCAAGTGATTAATAGTATAAGAAAATATTAATTTGAAAATATTGAATATTGAAAAGTATTATGGTAAAATACATGAAAAATAATTTGAAAGGAAAATGTGTAATGTATCATGAATGTTGGTCCAAGCCAACCACGCTTCCGCTGCGCCACTCTGATACCCAGGGAAAACATGCTCGCATACAATCTCACATCAATGTATACGAGGAGAGCATCATGAATTGAAGTCAATAACTACTTCATTCACGACTCTAGCCATCCAATTGGAAGAGAAAATATCAGTGTATAGAGCAACACAAACATAAATCACTTACATTTAAATCTCTATAAGCTGAAACTCACACTCTAATGTCCAATTTAGGGTGTCGTTCCTTATAAATTTGTACTACTTGTGAAGCCTGCTCTGATACCATCTGTAACGCCCTGAATTCCAAATAGGATCGAATTCGAGAATTCACAGAATCTTTACTTCACTTTTTTACATGGAAATTAAAACTTTTTCAATAACATCAGAGTTCATTACATTTTGTTTACACAGTGGAAGAATAAAAGAAATACAACAATGAAATAAATACAACTTGTACAACTATAACAATGTAAATCATCAACTGCATCATAACATCTTCACTTCTACATAAAAGTCTATTACCTGCATATTAAGCTGTGGGCACGTCAGTCACTTACAACTGACAAAAATATTATACTCGGTCATCCTCTCTATGTCGTACATATAACGATTTCAATACTTTAACAAACCATTAAAATTGAATGAACAATAAAGTGTGAAAAGTGATTATTCTAAACATATAAGTATATGCGATGCCTTAATGCATAATTCACACATTTTATAATAGGATGATACCAATGCACATTTGTTCGGATTCTATGCATCACATACAACATAGGTTTGAGGACAAGCACCTACGTACTCCACAACAAAGGGTTCGATCCATCGCCATGACAACTACCTAGTAATAAGACAAAGTTTAGATCATTCCACGAATATGGATCCCAGCCCCGGAGTCCACCGCTGACTGTTATAACACATCCCTCATCATGCGAATCATCGCGCAAGTGTCCCTCTAGCCCTGGTACATGTATATACATTAGAGTACGGCAAACAATCTGCCCGACTATGCAAAGTCCCCGATTTAAAAATAAAATCCCGTCTCCTACGGAGCAACCACAGTCCGCCAACTGGGTCTATAGCCACGGAGTCCACCGCCGACTATATAGAGGAAACCCACTTACGTTTGCCCAGGTTTACTACATCTTTACTTATGTGCCTAATTATTTAGTTCAAGACATGAATAAATTTTCAAGCCTAGAATTAGTCTTACCTCCTACTGGACTTAATCAACAAAATACGACATAGCTCCATATCTCAAAATATATCTTAAATCTTTTCCAATCAATAGTGCCGGTACCCGAGGTCTCACTAACTCTAAATCACAACTTTTTCTTGTACAAGAAACCATGGGTACACATATCCTTCAATAAACATGTCTTAAACTTAGATATTTTCATCTTCAACTTATTCACAAAAGATCAATATCTTAGCCACAAAGCAATCTTTTCTTAGTCTTGACACTAGTCATGATCTAGTTGATCATAGCAAATAATAATTCATATCAAGTACACAATTTCACCACATGAAATTTTATTCACAATTTCAAGCTCTTATGATGTCTCAATTCACTTCTTAAACAAAATTCAAAGTGTAATCTTTTTCAAGACAAATCACTTCACAAATTAATACTTTGCTTTTCTTCACTACAAAATTCTATTTTCAAAATTTTCATTTCTTTTTATACTTCAAAATATACAAGAAAACTTTATACTATCTCTTAATATTTCATTTTATATCAATAATAAAGTTTATTACTCAAATTTCCTTCACATCAAAAACTTGATTATATGAAAAAGGACTTAAAAAAAACAAAAGGTGGCTATAGGTTTTGAACCCATGACCTGCCGAACCACACAGCCAACGCCCAAATCCAATCACACGAGCCAATAAGTCCAATGGACTCTGGCATCAAATTCACATGCCGAAATGGGCATATGCTGACTCTCAGTTTCGGGATTTTTCTTAAAGAATTAAAAATAACTGTGACTATCAAGTTTTGAACTCAAGATCTCTTACAAACAGTGCTCTGTATTGCACTGGCTAACCAGTAAGTCCAAGTGTATTTTCTGTTTAGAAATTGTATTAATATACTTATGTTCGTATTATTCAGAAAATGATTCCTTTTCATAAAACTTGTTAATCCAAAGATCAAGTATTTCTAAGAATTTGAAATAAATTTTTTTCTTGACCGAGATTAAAATTAAAAAACAGTAAACAACAAATTTTAAATTCATTAAAACTCTATTTCCACTTCTTTAAACAATTCCTTTTCTCATTTTTCACATAGACTTGTAATTTTCTCAAAACTTGAATTTACAAATAGCATTCATGAAAACTCGTTTTTATCCCTACTCATACAATGAATTAGAATTTTATAACAATACTAGCATGTCTCTCAAACATGAGAATTTCACAAAAATATCTCTTTCATCCACTAGTTTATATTATAATATGGCATATGTCAACACATTTTATGGTATTAACTAAATTCATTTTCTTTCTTCTTTCATACTCAGCGAAAGCATGATTTGCATATAACCTTTTTCATATGCTCAACATGTACAAAAATGCAAGCAAACTAACATGATTCATAGTACAAAAGAATTCTTCTTTTTAATTAGCATGGTAACAAATATACATTTAATCACAACAAGATTGTTCTCATTCATGGCATAGAATTTTATCTATATTTTTCACATAAAAATTAACCTATACTACTCATTTATAGTTTTTAGCATGCATATTCTACAACTAGAATGTATGAAACCACCCACCTCTAATGGAAGATTTGAGAATGAGAAAGATGGAACCCACTCCTAGCTCCTAGCAAGATATTCTCCTCCTAGAAAGAACTTCTCCAAGCAAGAACTCCTCCAAAATGAGAACACTCTAATCTCTTTCTTTTTCTTTCTAGTTTTCTTTTGTTTTTGGTGTGTGAAAAAGGAGAGAACACTAGGGTATTTAAAGGATAAGTTTAGGGATTAAATTGCAAAATTACAAACCTAATAAATTACTTAAATAACTCTCCACCTCTTCACATCCTAACTCCCAGCTCTTCAAATCCTAAACTCCAACCTCTTCAACTCCTACAACCGGCCAACCCCAACTCAATGCCACGTCAACGAATAAGTGACAGCAGCACACACATCTCTACCTGGCTGTGCTTCAACGTGTGGGCCCTCCACTCATAATATATTTCACACACTTAAGCCCACCATACTCTTTCTAATCAAAACTGATCAAGCATATGGAAGAAAACCCATTTCCAGCAGCCTTTCGCTGTTCACGTAGGCCCCCATGACAAACACCAACATCAAAATATTTTACAACTATACTGTTATGTACATAGTTCATATAAACACCCACTTTACTTTTCAACATATATGTGTGTGTATATATATATATATATATATATATATATATATATATATATATATATATATATATATATATATATATTATACTTTAGAAGTTATGGGGTGTTTCACATACTCCGAAATTTGTTTCAAAAATAGATACACTCAAATATGCGCACCGAAACACGTGCGTCGCACGTAAAATATAAAAATACGAAATTCGGTTTTATCAACGAAAAAATATTAAGGATAATAAAAATACAATATAAAAAAATATATTTATTATTTTATACATTTCACGACGTAATTGTTACGTACGTAGAAAACACGTGCATTACTCGTAAAAAAGTTTTTAGATAAAAAAATAGAAAAAATAAATTACCGTTTTATAAAACTAATTTGAATACATAAAATAAATAATTGAAATGCAAAAAATATCACCCGTAACGGTGGAAAATATGTAATTGATATGTGCATTGAAAACAGGTAGAGGCACGTAAAAATACAGAGATTGAAATATTCTATTTTTGTTGACTCAAATAGGATAAAATAAATACTGGGAATGCATAAACCGATGGAAATCCAAATACATAGTGAAAACACGTTGCAAAATATCCGTGCATAAGACACAAGGGAAAATTTGTCATTTTTAATTTTGCAGGGTGTTACAATATGTCTACTAAAACGTCTTAGCTTCAAGTTCCTTCATGCAAGGTCATTTAGAAAGTCTTATGGTCTAATCTTTAACAAGTGTACAGAATCTCAGAATAGAACATCATGTCAACACATTCATGGGGCAAAGTCAGATCATTGTGAAATTTGACAATCTAGTTTTCTGACACATGATGTTACCACTCTTCCAATAATCAAGTGATTCTACCAAGTAGATTTCCATTTATGTCCTTTTGAATATCATCCAAAAATAAGGTAGTAACAACAGCAGATCTGTTTACTAAAATATCTAGCTCAGTTTGCATGATTTTATTGACATAGCTACAGTGGTCCAAATCACATGAAATTTGAAAATTAGGTCTTAGATACACCTAACAAAGACATAGTAAAATTTCAGATCATTTCCATAAGCATGCAGTGAGATACAAGTCATTCTTTGCACAACAGTAATAATAAAAACTGCTTCATTCTATTCTGACCAACATGCAAGCTCGTAATTTATTTTAATAGTAGGAAAAATCATAAAAACCAATAAAACATTACTGAAGGTGTACGATACCTATATGATCATCCTCTAAAACTTTTAGATCAAAATTCCAAGTGGTGTTCATGCAATGAGCTACGGACTGCCAACAAATATTCAGTCTTTTAACAGGATTTCCTGGTTTGGTCAACTTAGCACAAAACCAGTTGTTAAAGTTCATTCCTAGGGCATGCATGTCACTTTTTCAGTCATCAAACACCATTCAACCATCCAAAAACAAAACAAGAGATTGAAAACACCCACGTTAGCTTGTAGCTTGTTCTTTTGCTTATACGTCCCCTTTCTTGTCTCTTATGGAACTCCTTGCTTCTTCTCTTTGCTTTGGCTCCTTGTGTAGTTCTCCGTATTTTCAAATATTATTTTAAAGATTTATAAATGAATTAAAATGATTTTTGGAGATTTAATAAATATTTTTCTGAAGATTTATCTTTTTACACATGCAAAACACGTGCAAATATTTTTTGAAAAAGTTCAAAAACCAAAATTATTTTATGGAAACTCATTATTTATTATTTGAGATTATTTTTGATTTTTTCTGGATTTTTCTGATATTTATTGGACCTATTTGCAAATATTACGAAAAGAATGATCTTTTTACAAAATTGTCATTTTGAGGGATGAAAGTGCAAAACTAATTTTCTGAACTTTTCAAATAGTGCCAGCTAGAAATAAAGTATTTATTTTGTTTTTAAATCTCAATTAAATTGGTTGTATTAAGTTTCCAAGTATAGGGATCTATTTATGTAAAGTTGTATTTTAAAAGGATTATTTTGCAAATGTGTTCAAAACCCTAATTCTCCCAATTCCGCCCTATTTAAAAGAGTGGAGTACATCTTTCCTTCGCTAAACAACACAAAGGTTTTATTATTTTTTTTATTTTTTTGGAAATTTAAGGAGGTGATCTTGGATTTCGCAAAAGAAGGGCTTTTCTTATTCTTCATTAATTCGATTGGATTTCGTCATTAAGGTGAGTGACTTGTTTTGTTTTATTTTGTTTTGTGCATGCTGTAAGTTGTTTTGTTGTGTTCTTGGAATGTTTTATGCGGTATTTTACATACTAGAAAGTATGTTAGGGGTTGAGTGTGAATATGTACGTAATGGATTGGATGGATGGATAAGTTAAAAATGGATCGTTTGAGAAGAATCGTAGTTATTTGTGAGTAGAGTTGCTTGTGGATGATTTTAGATTGTTGGAGAACTTAATATAAATTTTGAGTAGGCTATTTCTTTTGGGTTATTACTGATTTGATTGAGTATGGTGAAAGTTATGCATTAATTGATTAAAGATGAGATTTTTGGGACTATTGGTGAGTTGGATGAAAGCAACTTGGCCATGTTAATGATAAATTTGTTTATGAGTCAACTACTTAGAATAGTTGAGATTGAGGAATTTTGAGAACCATGTCTTCATGATTTGAGTTGTGATGACTAAATTTGGGTTTGATGCATTTTTGATTAAATTTGGGGATTTGTGATTTTGTGAAAGATTTTACTTGAATTTGGATTTACTCAAATACTAAGTTTTAAATCTGAATATTTTGTTATTCTAATCTGTGGATTTGTGAAGTTCTTTGGTGCACAAGCATGCACAAATGTTTTTCATGAATATCGTATTTTGGTGTTTTAGAAGAAATTGAGTTTTATCTGTTTTCGAAGGACTTGACTATATTTCAACTTATTTTTGTATTGATATAGTTTGGAATATAAAAAAAAGTTATTTTTGATATATGATTGATTCTTAAAAAACTCTAATTTTGATATATGCGCACATTCATGTTTTATTTTGAAGAAATTCATCAAAAGCTATTTTATCAATTCAAGTGATTTTGATTGGTTTTTTATGGATCTTTGTATATCCTATAAGTTGTATTTGATATCAGAAGTATACTTTTTATAGATTTTGTTTATGTAAAGTAAACCTTCATATCGGTTGAAATATGCACAACCCAAACTGCAGTCTATAGGTGTGACAGTCTACTAGAATATTTCGACGATCGACCGTCGATACTTGGTTGCTGTGTTTTTCTCGTTTTCTTGAAATCTCGTGCGGAACAGTCGACTGTCTCTGCTCTGTTTTGATATTTTCTCGAGGTGTTGGATTTTCGCTCTGGACAGTCGACTGGTGACTTTTACAGTCAACTGTCAATACTTAGAATTATTTTTCTTTAAAATGTTGTATTTTTACTCTGGACAGTCGACTGATGACTCTTTACAATCGACTGTTACTGATATTTTCTTAAGTTATTCTGATGTTCTTTAAACGATTGTTTCTTTAAATGTTTTCGAATCTATAACTTACTATTCTAAATGTTATTGTTTCTACAGAACATATGTTATCAAGATATTCTGTTGTTGGGTTGGATTCTGGAATTTTATAAAGACTTGGGTTTTTGTTGATTGGAGAAGTTTCTCCATATGATCGTTTTGACGATGGATTTTGATTTTGTTGATATCTCTAGAAGTTGAGTGGGAGTCCTGTGAACCGGCAGTTGAGATTTGTTGAGTTAGACCTGAGGGATCTTGGTTTGGTTGTTGTTGAGTATTTAAGTTCGGCAGGATACACTAACTCTAGAGATGGAGATTTTGTGTTTTAATAATACCAACTTAAGGACAGGTACTAGTGGGGATATGATGGAACTTGGAAAACGTAAGTATAGGCTCATGGGTTGTTTAGTCCAATGGATGCGTTCCAGGACTGTTGGTTGTTCTGTCCCGAGAGGATATTTGTGTGTTCGAGTGTCGAGGGTTTGCAGGCCTATTCACGGAGCATGCAGGGTGCATTCGCGTGTCGAGGGTCAGTAGGCCTATTCATGGAATGTACCTGGTGTATCTGCACGTCGAGGGCCTTGCAAGCCTATTCGTGGGGTACATGGGTTGGGAGATGAATCTCCAGTTGTTTTTTAGCTATCTTACATGATGCTTGCGCGTCGATGGCTGTGGTGCCTATTTGCGGAGTATTCTGGATCTTACTTTCTATCACCGTAGTAGGATTAAGTGCATAACGAGGGGTTATCCCTATAAAGTGGAGATCATTAAGGGCTTGCACCGGACCTATGTACTATGGAATGCATAGAATCCGACAAGAACACATTAGAGAGTCAGCATATAGAATTGTGCTTTTCTTGACTTGGTTTTATGCTTGTGTTTTCCTGTTTTTCCTACACTTGACACTTAGTCTAGATTCACTTGATGTTTTCATGTTTTACTATTTACTATCTTATATTCCTTGATGTTTCCATGCTTCGCTTATTGTTATTTCTCATTTTCGTTTATTCTTGCAATTAATACATGATGTTGATGACTCCATGCTTAATGTTTTGTCTATGTTGTTTTGTTTTTATGTCACTCACACCGTTATGGCTGACCCCTGTAGTTTTGGGGGTTAAGGTTATCTCTAGCCTTATGTTTTACAGGTTGTTGTTGCTTAGAGCTTGGGGTTTGGATGCTTGAGATAAATTGATGTAATAGAGCTTTTGTGCAAATTTTGTAAAAGAAGTGTTGCAAAAAGAAAGTTTGTAATTCAAGGTGTTTTGTATTTCCGCTGCGTTTTGTAAATGATTATTGTAATAAAAGTTGAAATAAAAATTATCTGTGTTTTTTTGGCTATGTGTACTATTACAATTGAAGTTGATGCTGGGAATTGTGCCACGTATTTCTAAGATATTATATTGGAAATTCGGGGCGCTACATCTTGTTCTCCTTATCCTTGGCTTCTTCTTCTTCTTCTCACTCCAAGTCAGTAACTAGGGTGTAGAGAATGAAGTTTGGAGGCTTAGGAAAGAGTAAGAGTTGTAAGAGAGAATGGTAGAAGCGATGGGATTTTAAAACAAAAAGAGAAGAGATGGAAAGAGGGTTTTGGCCGGATTTGAGAGGCATGGGGAAGATGAAAACATCACCTCATGCAAGGGGTTGGCTTGTTTTGGAGGTAATGTGATCTGGTCTTGGAGTCTTACAAAAACACATCATGATGTTTTTTTTTAAACACCAAGAAACCCTAACCCTAGTTCTTATTTTCCTCCTTTTCCCACCAAATCTTGGCTGGCCTCCTATGGGCTTGTCCCATTTTTTTTTTGTTCAAGTGTTGCCTTGTTTTGTTTCATTTGGGCTTCACAAGTCCAACTCAAAACATGTACATGTATGTATATATGTTTACATACACATTCATATGCATAATTGTAGGTTATTAGCAAGAAAATAATTTCTTTAACCAAAAAGTATGACTTTATAGCTAGTAGAATCTAGTTCGTTTACAAGATGCATTCGTCAAAAACAGGGTCATTACAATTTTTTTGTTTTGAAATTCTTTTAAATTTCTAAGATAGATAAACAAAGACTTAATACATATATTTTGTGAAGACTTAACACCAATAGTGAGTTGGAAAGCTGGTTGTTGGGTGCACCTTGGGTTGCGCTTTGGCTTGTCGTGCGCTTGGGTACGACTCCGGGTGTACACATTTGACCTTTTAATCAATATTTTTGGCGTTTTCATGTTTTAAAAATGGGAGGAAATTGTACAAATATTTTTAGAATATTATTAGAACATTTGGAAATAAATCTACACTATTTTAAGATGTATTTTGGAGATTAAATGTAATATCCAGATCGACTATTAATAATATTATTTTATTAGCGTTCGACTACTTGATTATTTTATTTTTCTTTCACCATTGTGTTATCTTTTAGCCATGACAATCTAATGGATAATTAGGAATTGTTGTGTAGCTAAATCTAGGGTTACAAAGACATAAGGGATTAAGAATTCTTCTAGAACACTCTCTCTTCCACATCACCCTCCACCTCACCAAAAGAACCATACCCTCACCATACCTCCACCTCACCCTCCCCCCACTAGTAGAAACCGGCCCCAAAAGGGGGAAGGACCTTAGTGCAATTGTGTGCATACACATTTGCACTTTCCACCCTTTTTCCCACCTATAAATACCCCCTTCCTCCACCTTTGTCTCATTTTAGAAAGATCAAAAGAAAGAAAGGAAAAGAAAGAGAGAAGACCATGCTAACTTTAGAGTTTTCTTGTAGGTTTAGTAGGAGTTGTAAAAGCTAGGAGGAAGGAGAAGTAGCATAGCTAGTTCTTCCTACAAGAGAAACAAGGTGGGGGTTTCTCCTATGTTTGTTTGTTTGTTTGTTTGTTTGTTTATTTGAATGGTTGTTTTGATGTTCTTCTTCTTCTTACCCTCCTTTTTTATTTTTCTTTTTGGTGTGGTTGTTTTGAAGTAGTATGGTTGTATGGGTTTCTTATTTTGAATGTTGTTAGTAGTTATTGTTTGACTCATAAAAGAACTAACTACTTGGACAAAAATGACACATGCATATGAACTTTTACATACAACCACTTGAGGTTGTAGGACTTGAATGTGAACAAATACATAAAGCATATGGACTAAGCATACAACCATCTTGGTTGTAGGACACACATTGACTTGGACAAAAATAGAAGAAGGCATATGTTGGTTGAACCCAAAATGGAAAGCCTCTTACTTATTTTTATTATTGTTAGTTCTTCTATAAGCTTAAGTAAGGAAGAAACCATTGTAGTTATTAATAAGAAACTTTCTAATCACTAGTTGTAAAAGGATTAAAAAGATCTCTTTTATGTCCACTAGTAATAATAAGAAACATATGCTAATAAAGATTTTTAGTAAGTAATTTAGTTGTAGAAATTTATGTTATATTTTAGTAGAAACTCATGGTAGTAGTAGTAGAAATGTATGTTCCAAGAAAGTAGTTGTAGTAGATGTTAAAATAAAATAGTTGTAGATATTTATGTTATGGGAAATCTTAGTAGATGATTATTAAATGGATGTTGTGTTTATGTTAAGGTAAATACCATGTTTAGATTAATTTATTTATGCTTAGAATGTTGTAGGATTCATTCTAAAATTCCTACCATGTTTAGATTAATTTATTTATGCTTAGAATGTTGTAAGATTCATTCTAAAAATTCCTACCATGTTTAGATTAATTTATTTATGCTTAGAATGTTGTAGGATTCATTCTAAAATTCCTACCATGTTTAGATTAATTTATTTATGCTTAGAATGTTGTAGGATTCATTCTAAAATTCCTACCATGTTTAGATTAATTTATTTATGCATAGAATGTTGTAGGATTCATTCTAAAAATTCCTACCATGTTTAGATTAATTTATTTATACTTAGAATGTTGTAGGATTCATTCTAAAATTCCTACCATGTTTAGATTAATTTATTTATTCTTAGAATGTTGTAGGATTCATTCTAAAAATTCCTACCATGTTTAGATTAATTTATTTATTCTTAGAATGTTGTAGGATTCATTCTAAAATTCCTACCATGTTTAGATTAATTTATTTATGCTTAGAATGTTGTAGGATTCATTCTAAAATTTCCTACCATGTTTAGATTAATTTATTTATGCTTAGAATGTTGTAGGATTCATTCTAAAATTCCTATCATGTTTTAGGAAGGATATTTATGCTTAGAATGTTGTAGGATTCATTCTAAAATTCCTATCATGTTTTAGGAAGGATATTTATGCTTAGAATGTTGTAGGATTCATTCTAAAATTTCCTACCATGTTTATATTAATTTATTTATGCTTAGAATGTTGTAGGATTCATTCTAAAATTCCTACCATGTTTAGATTAATTTATTTATGCTTAGAATGTTGTAGGATTCATTCTAAAATTCCTACCATATTTAGATTAATTTATTTATGTTTAGAATGTTGTAGGATTCATTCTAAAAATTCCTACCATGTTTAGATTAATTTATTTATGCTTAGAATGTTGTAGGATTCATTCTAAAATTCCTACCATGTTTAGATTAATTTATTTATGCTTAGAATGTTGTAGGATTCATTCTAAAATTTTCTCCCATGTTTGGATTAATTTATTTATGCTTAGAATGTTGTAGCATTCATTCTAAAATTTCTATCATGTTTTAGGAAGGATATTTATGCTTAGAATGTTGTAGGATTCATTCTAAAGTTCCTATCATATTTTAGGAAGGATATTTATGCTTAGAATGTTGTAGGATTCATTCTAAAATTTCCTACCATGTTTAGATTAATTTATTTATGCTTAGAATGTTGTAGGATTCATTCTAAAATTGCTATCATATTTTAGGAAGGATATTTATGCTAGAATGTTGTAGGATTCATTCTAAAATTCCTATCATGTTTTAGGAAGGATATTTATGCTTAGAATGTTGTAGGATTTATTCTAAAAATCCCTACCATGCTTAGGAATGATGTATATCATGCTAAGGGTATAAACATGCTCAGAATGTTGTAGGACTTACATTAAAAATACCTACCATGCCTTGGAATGTTGTATGTTCATACTAGTTATATGCCTGTGGTAGGGTAAAAATGGCCTGAACGCCCAACCAGGGCCCAATACAACTCTCACTCAAGAAAGGTAAAAATAGCAATTTAGTCCGGCTTCGAACCATTACAGGGTCGGCGCCGAACCTCAAGTGCACCCCCACAGAACCAGCCTCCTCGTATCCGGCGAGCCTCAGTGGTCCTCGGTATCCGATCCGTGACAGCCCCACGGGCCGTCCCCCCCTCTCTGGCGAAGCGGGGGGATGACCTGGCACCGCCTTAGGCCCTCCGATTCTCCCAGAAGCACAGAAGACCCGCGATCAGCCATATCAGCTCCAAATACCACCCAGGGTTTTGCCACGTTAGCCCTATACCGCTCCTGGTATGGCCACGTCTGCCCTAAACCCCTTGGGCCCTCTGCCACGTCAGGCCCATGGGCTTTCGGGTCCAGACCCGGCCCCCAAGCGGATCCAAACCCGGTTGGGATTCCCTATAAATACTAGACCCTCACCCACCTTTTCGGGTAATCAATCTTTTTCCACTTAAATTCACCTAGTTATTACTACTCTCTCACAGAGACTGACTAGATCGTCGGAGGGTCCGCCACCGGGACAAACCCCTGGTGTTTCAGGACCGTCTGCAGGTACACAAGACCTCGGATCCGAATCCTCTGATCCGAGCCCAGATCTCCGAACCACCCCGAGGTCGCCACAGGTTCCGCCCGGTCAGCCAGGGGTCGTCAGACGAGCAGCATTCTCCTTCAAATACAAATCGAGTCCGAACTCACACCTGGTGCATCCACACGTCTCCCAGAAATAAACCGCATCAGGTTGGCGCCATCTGTGGGAACTTTTGCTTCAGAAGCTGACCCGAGCCCGACCATCGAGCGACCTCGACAGCCGAACTCCCATGGCCTCCAGAGGCCAGGGGGCTACGTCCTCCGTCAACCGACGGGACACATCCCCACCAAATGCCAATGCTGGGCCACGCGCATCAAGGCACGGAGATTCCCATCAGGGATCCCGGCGAAGCGCCACCCGTACAGTCCAGCCCGACCTACGAGGAATAATCGTCAACCGTCAAATCACCCGCAGCAGGGGAAGGGCCGCTTCCAACCCGGCCCCGAACCATCCACGACCACCGCCCGAGAGACGGAGGCCCGCACTCAGCCGCATCGAAAGGCAACCTTCAGGCCAGCCGAACAGGGTCGAGGGAGCCCCCGTCACTCAGGAGGAGTTCCAGGACTTTCGAAGAGAAATTCTTGGGGCTCTCCGACGGGCCCCCAGGGGAGAAACCCTCCATTCCCAAACCAGGTCGGACACCGAGGCCAGCGTGTCCCGACCATCAACAATACAGCCAGAGGACGATGACGTACTCCTAAGGCGCCTCCAAGAAATGGAAGATCGCCTCGATCACATAGGGGACGGCGGCCAAAGAGCGGCTCAGGGGTACAGGCCTATCCGACCTCCCTTTTCTGCCCCCATCCTCCAGGCAGAAATACCCAGGAACTTCCGACCCCCTCAATTCGAGACCTACGACGGCGAGGGAGATCCTGCTGATCACATGGAGGGCTTCAAAACCCTCATGATGATTCACAGCGCCTCAGACCCCCTGCTGTGCCGAGCCTTCCCGGCCACCCTTCGGGGCCCGGCTCGTGAATGGTTCTCGAAGCTCGCCCCCGGCTCCATTTACTCCTTCGACCAACTAGAGGGCAATTTTCTTGCCCACTTTGTCACTAGCCGAAAGGCCGAGAGGACCAGCGCCTCATTACTGGGGCTCCGACAGATAGAGGGGGAGTCACTCAGAGTGTTCGTACGGAGGTTTACCGCAGAGGCAAGATCGGTCTCCTCCCTCGATTCGGGCGTCGCCTCTGCAGGCATTTCGGCACAACGTCCGTCATGGACAACTGAAGGCTTCTCTAGCGAAGAAACCCCCCGTCGACTTTCCCGACCTCCTCAACAGGGTCGAGAAATACATTAGGGCAGAAGAGGCCCTTAACCCCGAAGATACCAAGGAGGCCATCGGGAAGGGAAAGCGGAAGGTCGAAGAGGTTGAACCATCGAAGAAAGCTCCAAGGGACGCAGGAGCCTTGAAGAAGGTCCCGCCGGTCCCCCGCTTCGAGAGGTACACTCCCTTGACACATAACGTATCCGCCATCCTCTTAGAAATCGAAGACAAAGGCATTGTTCGATTACCCCCCTGGCCTAACAACGGCAAGAACCGAGACCAGCGCTTCTACTGTCGCTTCCACAGAGATCACCGGCACGAAACCGACCAGTGCCGAGCCCTGAAAGACGAGATTGAGGAGCTCATTTCCAGGGGGTACCTCCGAGAATTCACCCGAGAAGTCCCGCGGGATCGGCGAGACATTAGGAACCGGAGGACCTCGCCTCCGAACCCTACTCCGAACCTGCATCCAAGGTCAGGATCCCGACTCTGAGGGAGCCGCGGAGGCGCCCTTCATCTTGCATTGTGTCCACGGAGGGCCCATGGGAGGAAATTCAAATACTTCCCGAAAAGCCTTCATCCGGGAAGTGAATGCTGTCCGCAACAATTCCTCGCCCAAGATACAACCGATGCCGGTCTCCTTCTCGGGAGAGGACCTCGAGGGCGTCCGCCTACCCCACTACGATGCCCTCGTCATTTGTCTCCACATGGCTAATTGTGAAGTTCGTCGAGTCCTCGTCGACAATGGCAGCTCGGTTAATATCCTTTTCCTCGAAGCATTCGAGAATCTCAAGCTACCTAGAGGCAGGCTCAAGCCGGCCGGATACACCTTGCAGGGGTTCTCCGGCGTCCCTATCGTGATAGAAGGGATTGTCACCCTCGACGTGACCGCAGGATCGGCTCCTGTCAAAAGGACCGAATCCATGGACTTCATGGTGGTCAATGTCAAGGCAGCCTACAACGCCATACTCGGCCGACCCGGACTATGCTCCCTCCAAGCGGTGCCCTCGGCTTACCATATGAAACTCAAATTTCCCACCCCGCAAGGGGTCGGCACTGTCCGAGGTAGCCAAGAAGCAGCACGATCGTGCTACATGACCACCGTCGGGGGGGGGGGGGGTGTGTTCTCCCTCGATGCCGTCAAGTTCAATCCTGAGAGGGACGGCCCTGCTTCCAAATCTGTCACCAAGTGGGAGAAGGCCCCAGTCGAAGCCAAGTGCCGGATAACACTCCTCGAAGGGCAAACATAGGCTCTAGCCTGGCTTAATGTAAACCGGTTTTTTGTGTAAACACTCTTGTGTACAGGACCGTCTTAGCGGCCCTCCGTACCTTATACGAAAGAGATCTCTTTTTGTTGAAACCCTAAACGCCAGATAATGAAGCCGGCGCCTGAGTCCTCACTCCGGTATCGTCCCCAACGCCTCGGTAGGCTCCAACCGAATCCGAGCTAGGGACTCTCCCTAAGACCCCACTTCGATCCCTCGCGGGTCGGTGGGCTCTCCATGTAACGGTCTTTGCTTCGGCTAGTGGTGTGGTGAACGATGGTGGTTACAGGACCACTCCACTCATCTCAAACTGGAAGAACGGGATTACTCCGAACGAGCGACTAAAATCCCTCTCCTTGTTATAATGGTCCTTAAGCTCAGCCACGGTCGACTCCCCAGCCACGGAGCTCTGGGCGTCATCTGATCGCATACGCAACAATAGCAGCCTCGCAGAGGAAACCCCTCTGTTTGCCGACCCGACCGAGGAAGATGCCGAGGCACCCAGCATGATATTATGGCTGTGTATCTCCATTTCTTTCTCAAGAAAAACATCACGAAGTAACCTCCCAGAAGTGGACCAAGACACCCAACACGGCCGGTCCAAGGCTCGCACCGCCGAGTTCCCGATCCAGCATCGCCCTTCCCAGCCGGCTCGCCTCCTCGTCAAGGGCTTCAGACATGTTCCTGTGATAATCGAAGGCAGCGTCAGCAGTACGGGCCCTCTCAAGGTACCGAGCCAAAGTGGTCTCCAATGCCTCAACCTCGCTCCAAAGCCACAACCTGCAAGAGTACCGACTCAACGCACATAAGCAAGGAGGTTCGAAAATACCCAAGGTCAAAACACTTGGCCAGTCAAAGATACTTTTTATAAAGTGTACTACTTCTTACAAAAGAGGCGGTGGCCAGCCCGCGGGAGGCGAATACAATCAAAGGAGAGAAAAAAGAAAGATAAAACTACACAACTTGATTTCCCGTCTCGGCATCGATCGGGTTCGCAGGAGGGTCGGCGGCCGGGTTGCCAACGGGCCCTTCCTCGGCCGGAGTCTTCGGTATTCCCTCAATCTCCATGTCATACTCGAAACCGGACAGGTCGACGGACGGGTAGAAGTGCCTCACATGGCTGAGGGCCTTCGCGTAGCACTCATCCTGGGCCTTGATCACCATCCGCTGACCCGCATCCGTCAGCTCGGCCCTCTCCTTGGCAAACGCAGCCGTCAACTCCTCCTTCTCCTTGGCCAACTTCTTCTTCAAGGAGACCACCCTCTTCCCCCACTCGGTGTCCTGAGCCTCGAGCTCGAGCTTCATCTTCTGCTCCCTCTTATGCGAACCCTCGAGCTCGATCCTCATCTCCATCTCCCGCTCGCTCTTGTCCGCCCGAACCCGTTCTTGCGACAGGGACGCTTCGTAAAGATTCTTTACATTAGCCCCCTGCATACAAGCCTGCGGCCAACATAACACTGATAAGGGAAGAACTCCCGAAGCAAGATTAACGAGAAAGAGGGGGTCGACAAGCTTACCAGAACGGTGGCCTGTGCCAGGCGCGTAAAGGCCACCTCTACGGGCTCACTCTCCATCGCTTAGCGATCACAAGGGGTCGCCAGCTTCTCCGCCACCTCAACAGCCTGGGCTTCCTCGGTCAGACAGTCGCCCATCCGAACCGACCAGTCCGGCGCCCACCGTTGCCGCAACATCTCCACCACCGGGTCCTCCTCCTCCACCTCTACCAAGGGACCTTTCCCCTTGTCGAGATCAGACGCCCTCGCTGGACCCTTACCCCTCGAAGGGGCTGCCCCCTTGCTCGTCTCCGACGAGCCCACTTGGCCTTCGGCTCAAGCGGGACCTCCGAGATAACCAGGGGCGGCTCCCTCGGCCTCTTCACCGACTCCCCCTTCTTCTTCTCGGCATTCTCCTTCTTCATGGCGAGCCTCCTGGCTTTGTTCGATGCCTCATCCATATCTGCGGAAAAAACCATTAAGAAGCAATAAGCAGGAAAGCACGAAAAGACCAAGAGAAAAGAAACAACTACATACGCAGAACAGCTGGGCTTAGTCCGACGCTCGCCAGATGGGCCTCCGTCACCTTCGTCCAATCGATACTAGGGGACAAACGGAGGCGCTCGACAAACCCCCACTCCTCGGTCGACAGATCCCCCTGCCTCGGCGCAGGATAGCTCGACTTGGAATAGTTCCATCTAGTCGGAATGTCCCAAGGCTCTGCACTCCGAATCACCAAATATTTCTTCTTCCAATCCTTAATAGAGTCCGGGTGGCTATGAACAACCTTCCTTTTACTCCGGGGGGAGATATAGTAAATGCCCTCAGCCGCCGAACTGATCATCAACATCGCTCGGAACACATTCAACCGCAGGGGTACCTTCCGTGCCTCGCACATCAGTATGAAACAGATTATCTGCTTCCAAGAGTTCGGCCCGTACTGCATCGGAGCCAAGGAGGCCCAGTTCAACACTTCCCGAACAAACGAGTGGACTGGCAGCCTCAGTCCAGAGATGAAGGCGTCCACTGGGAAGACGCAACACCAAGCAGATAAGGGATCGGTTGGGCGCAGAGTAGAGCTCGGCATCATCAATTCGTAGCCAGGACCTATGTGGTACGCCAGCTGCAAAACCTCCAAGTCCCCGCCCTCCAAGACGGTCAGAATTGCATCCATCGTCCCCTTCTTCCGACTCGGTAAGGAAGCCTGCACGCCGAAGAGCTCCTTGTCAGATAGGTCGTCAGGATACTGACGGAAAGGCTTCGGCTGCACGGGCGAACCTGTCCACAAATTACGGTATACGGGCGCCTGGCTCGAGCCACCAGTCCCTGGTCCTGCCTTCCTCAGAGCCTTCTTCTTCTTCGTCTTGGTTCGCTCCGGCGAGGGAGTGAATAAGGGCCCCAAGACGGTCGGCATGGAACTCGGACCCGCACCCTGAACTCTGGATCTCTTAACAATGCCACCCTCACCTCCCTCTTCCTCGAAAGTCAACTCCAAATTGCGGACGCCGCCCGAGCCATCATTCGTCTCCCCCGACTCACTACTCTCCACCACAAAGGGACGTCGGGAGCGTAACGGCCTCACACCATGTACCTCCTCCTCCTCACCTACGGGTTCCTCCCACGAAACCGAATCGGAAGACTCCTCGACGTATACTGACTCCCCCTCAAGTACGGGCTCCTCCCACGAAGTCGAGTCGGAAACAGGTTTCACTTCCCCCCTAGATGTCGATGCTGACGAGCCAGACTGAGCCCTATCCATCTGTGCCTAAAACTAAACAAACTTACCAACTCACCTGGGGTCACTTCGAAAGGGCGAGCCTAGTATAACAAGTTGCAGGGGCGAGCGCTAAAGTGTGGAGAAATTTTTGAACAAAAAATGGCGGCAAGAAAGGAGTGGGCTAGAAGGGGAGAGGGGGGAGTATTTATAAAGGACGAAAGCGACTCCTCGATTCCCGCAAGAACTGTTCACCTATTTGACGTGCAACTGCCGCCTGGGAAATCGCACCACGACCTCAAAACGTGCGCTGCTGACGACATCCAACACCAGGCTGGCAGCCAGACGAGGGGGTCAGTTCGGAGGGGGCTTTCGGCAAAGAGAACGTTTTTACTTAAAGGTTTAAGGCGCCGCCCTTAGACAGACGCCCCGGGCTCCAGGACTCGACCGATTCCCCTTTCACCCGCGAGCAGTTCGGGGCTTACAGCCTCGACGACCGAAACCCCGAACTGTTCGAGGGTGAGACAGAAACCGCCATCACCTGGGGCCCTATTTGAAGACAGAGTGGCCGACCTCCAATCGGAGACGACCCACCTATCCGGGGCACTCCGGCCCCAAGCCTGGGGTTTGGTAGATGCCCCTCCCATCTGGATCTCTCTCGGGCCAAACAACCATATCAGGGTCGTCTGTCCCGAAAAAGGATCCAGACGGCAGAAGCATCACCAATCCTAGGCTACTCATCTATTGGTCCGAATTTCGGTCGTTACCCCTCTCGCCCCGTTCCCCCTGGATCTGGCGGCCGTATCAGAGCGATCAGATCCAAGAGAAGATCGGTGCGGCAGAGAAACCACCTCTCCAACACAACCAAAGGAAAAATTTTGCAAAAGGCAGACGTCCGCCGTAGCAGACACCTTGGAGAGCCCGTAGACCACTCTTGCTGTGATCCAACCCGCTGCGGAGAGGGGTACTTATAGCCTCCCCCATAAACCAGCTTTCATGACGTGGGGAAAACCAAACGACGGAAGACCATGCGCCATACATTTATTAGGCGGCGCCATTAAGGCCCCTGGGAAATTGGTACGTCGCACAGATCCCGGGGCGCCTTCAATACTCCGCAAAAGACGGCAGGCTACCCTGCCCAACATTCCTAAGGCACAACGGTTCGCCCCCCACCCTTGGTTGGCCCATAAGTCCCTCGCCTGCTCGAGGTCGGGTCTAGCACCAGGGTAGTCTTCTCAGGAATACTTCACGGCTCGCCGGCTCGCCATCGCCCTTACCGACCCGTAATCCCTCGCCAAGCTCGAGGTCGGGTCTGGCACCAGGGTAGTTTTCTCAGGAAGGCTCAATGGCACGCCACCCCCCTTGTTGACCCATAAGTCCCTCGCCTGCTCGAGGTCGGGTCTAACACCAGGGTAGTCTTCTCAGGAAGGCTCCACGGCTTGCCATCGCCCTTACCGACCCATAATCCCTCGCCAAGCTCGAGGTCGGGTCTGGCACCAGGGTAGTCTTCTCAGGAAGGCTCAACGGCTCGCCATCCCCCTTGTTGACCCATAAGTCCCTCGCCTGCTCGAGGTCGGGTCTAACACCAGGGTAGTCTTCTCAGGAAGGCTCCAAGGCTCGCCATCGCCCTTACCAACCCGTAATCCCTCGCCAAGCTCGAGGTCAGGTCTGGCACCAGGGTAGTCTTCTCAGGAAGGCTCAATGGCTCGCCACCCCCCTTGTTGACCCATAAGTCCCTCGCCTGCTCGAGGTCAGGTCTAACACCAGGGTAGTCTTCTCAGGAAGGCTCCACGGCTCGCCATCGCCCTTACCAACCCGTAATCCCTCGCCAAGCTCAAGGTCAGGTCTGGCACCAGGGTAGTCTTCTCAGGAAGGCTCAACGGCTCGCCACCCCCCTTGTTGGCCCATAAGTCCCTCGCCTGCTCGAGGTCGGGTCTAGCACCAGGGTAGTCTTCTCAGGAAGGCTCCACGGCTCGCCATCGCCCTTGCCGACCCGTAATCCCTCGCCAAGCTCGAGGTCAGGTCTGGCACCAGGGTAGTTTTCTCAGGAAGGCTCAACGGCTTGCCACCCCCCTTGTTGGCCCATAAGTCCCTCGCCTGCTCGAGGTCGGGTCCAGCACCATGGTAGTCTTCTCAGGAAGGCTCCACGACTCGCCTTCAATCGCGCCGACCTAGAAACCCTCGCCCTCCCGAGGCTAGGTCTGGCACCTAGGCAAATCTTCCCAGGAAGCCTCAGGGCAGCCCCCTCATGAGGGCCCAGCGATTCGCCATCCCATTTCCACGACCATGAACACTCCTCCCCGGCTAGCTCCCGCACCCCCGCAGGAGTGGGGGGCTTGTGTGGTAGGGTAAAAATGGCCTGAACGCCCAACCAGGGCCCAATACAACTCTCACTCAAGAAAGGTAAAAATAGCAATTTAGTCCGGCTTCGAACCATTACAGGGTCGGCGCCGAACCTCAAGTGCACCCCCACAGAACCAGCCTCCTCGTATCCGGCAAGCCTCAGTGGTCCTCGGTATCCGATCCGTGACAGCCCCACGGGCCGTTTCCCCCTCTCTGGCGAAGCGGGGGGATGACCTGGCACCGCCTAGGCCCTCCGATTCTCCCAGAAGCACAGAAGACCCGCGATCAGCCATATCAGCTCCAAATACCACCCAGGGTTTTGCCACGTCAGCCCTATACCGCTCCTGGTATGGCCACGTCTGCCCTAAACCCCCTGGGCCCTCTGCCACGTCAGGCCCATGGGCTTTCGGGTCCAGACCCGGCCCCCAAGCGGATCCAAACCCGGTTGGGATTCCCTATAAATACTAGACCCTCACCCACCTTTTCGGGTAATCAATCTTTTTCCACTTAAATTCACCTAGTTATTACTACTCTCTCACAGAGACTGACTAGATCGTCGGAGGGTCCGCCACCGGGACAAACCCCGGTGTTTCAGGACCGTCTGCAGGTACACAAGACCTCGGATCCGAATCCTCTGATCCGAGCCCAGATCTCCGAACCACCCCGAGGTCGCCACAGGTTCCGCCCGGTCAGCCAGGGGTCGTCAGACGAGCAGCATTCTCCTTCAAATACAAATCGAGTCCGAACTCACACCTGGTGCATCCACACGTCTCCCAGAAATAAACCGCATCAATGCCCATGCTTGAGTTGTGATGATTAATCATGATAAGTAGTAAGCATCAATGCTTAAGATTGTTACAAGTGAGTGCTAAATCGTATTCAAGATTAAGAATGTTCTAAGTTGATAGTTTTGTCATATATACCATGTTTTAGTGGTGGTAGGTTGATGCTTGCAATTGCATACCATGATTGGATTGCCGTAGGTTAAGTAATAAGAAAGAGCCATGTTGAAATTGTAGTTGTAACTACCTTGTTGTAGTTGATGTTAGTAAGGAACCATACATGCTTGGACGGTATAGTATAGCATCCTAGTTACATGAAGAAATGTACCAATGTTTATGCGGGTTAGGAAAAGAACCCATGGACTCTAGTCGAGTAGGTTCTAACTTAAAATGGAACCATAGTATATGAGCACCCTTCATTCATAGCAATAAGGGTTGAGAAGTTCTAATAGTTGTAGCTTGATAAAAAGCTAGTTTAGTGTTTTCAATTACCCTAAGGGTCATCGACCATCAAGACCACATCCTACCCCCTTAGAGTAAATGGATAGATCTTACCTCGAGCATCGACGGGTCTTAACCAATGTAGGTTGATCGTGGGCCGAGAGTGTTGGTAGAATCCGAGTTAGGGGTAGGGATGAATGAGAGTGATCTCGTTACTCGAGTCTTGGATCGAGGGACCACGAGTTGGACCACGATAATCTAAGTTGGAAATTATGTAAGATTGTATAAGAGTAGTAACATCATTAGGGTAGTGACTTATACAATCATTACTTAACCTTTTGCCCGAAAGAAGGGGAGTTGGTAGTAGGGTGAACCGTACGACCAACCCTTTCTTTGGGGCCGATCTTAGGTGGTGTTATTGGGTTGCGCCTTCCTGTCAAAGTGATATGTACGGTGCCGTCTCACGAGTTGGGAGCACGGGTTGCGTATCTCGCGCTGTTAATTCCTAAAGTACCGTGGCTTAGGGGTGCCACAGGATGCATTGGGCAGTCCTGCGCTTGCGAGACCCCAGGGGTGCCACAGGGTAGGCTTCGTGCTACCCTGCGCTTGCGAGACCCTATGATTTGGATTTTGAAATGACGCTCGATGCGTTGGGTTCGTCTAGTTTTGAGTGAGGTCCGATTGGCTGGGTAGCAGTCGCGAACATAGACACCACTGGCGTACTGCATCAGTGGTATATGACCACATCTGCAACCTCATCAGTCACGTGTAGGTGTCAGGAACAGGTTGTGCACAATTAGAAGTTCATAACGCGGGTTCAAATCCCTGTATATGGAGAAACGGCTTGAGATGGGGTCGCATGTAGTATGGGCTGCATGTTGCTTCGGAGACTTGCTGACATTAGAATATGAGCATCCTAGTTTAGTTGACAGTGCATTAGTATCTTAGCTTAGTTGACAGTGCATTAGTATTCTAGCTTAGTTGACAGTGCATTAGTATTCCAGTTTGATTGACATTTATTATATTCTAATCACTGTACTCACGAACACTTAAACTACACCGACATACTTCACCCTATTTGTATATATTGTTTTGGAGATCCGCTGCTATATGATCAGCCTTTAAGCGTTAGTGAATACTGACGTCCCCACTTCAATAGGTTGTGGACACAAGATCGCGAACCAGAAGGACTCTAGCCGAGGCATGATCTACAAGTGAAAAAGCAATGTTTATCTTTTATTCATGTACACTCTGATGTAACTTATTGTATTAGTGGAAACACTCGGCCTGTAATATTATGTTAATAAAAAGTTTTAAATTTTCCTGTTTCTGTGTATTGTGACTAATTGAATGAAAAGGTCCTGGCTCGTGTCTCAGTTTCCCAGTGTATGGAAAACGGGGCGCTACATTAAAAGTTACATAAGACAATGTACTAGATGAATCTAGTTTCTAGTCTAAATTCGAGGGTGTTCGTTTATGTTAAAATGAGTTCAAATTTGGGAGTGGAATACAAATTTAGAACCTACCAATGGAAAATTACATTGAGATTAAATTATTGAAAGAAGTAAATGATTGAGATATTTGGTGGTAAAATAAAAGCATGGTTAAGCGACTGAAATACAAAGAATCTTTATATTTCGTTTTATCTTAAGAAGCTTACGACATGTAAGGAAGTAGATTTGAAATTAACAATTCAAAATGAATGTATGAACAAATCAAATGAATTATGAATGAGGAGTTGTGTAATTGAGGTTAAGATAACCTATATGACCTCAGTTTGAAATGTTGGAATCTAGAGGCTGAGCAAGACCCATGGAGACTTGCAGGTTATGACAA
The DNA here is from genome assembly GCA_017893485.1 of Hemerocallis citrina. NCBI lineage: Eukaryota > Viridiplantae > Streptophyta > Magnoliopsida > Asparagales > Asphodelaceae > Hemerocallis > Hemerocallis citrina. The sequence goes on from CM030362.1 coordinate 208,927,748, forward strand.
ATGAAACTTGAGAAGTAGCCAGTGTGGGCTAACAATTTCTCGTGTGTTGATTTAAGTCTGGTAGGGTGTGCTAGCACTAGGTTGTGATGATTATAATTAAACCTAAGGACATGGACTGGGGAGAAGTAGCCAGTGTGGGATATGTTATTGAAAAGAACAATGTTGTAAATGAAAAAGTTTAAAGTTCCTTGTGAATTTGTACGAAGTTGAAGTGAAAAATCGTGTTGTGCTACAAATTACCTGTGTTTAGAATTCGGGACGTTACAGAGTGGTATCAAAGCCAGGTTCAACAAGTAGTACAAAATTATAAGGAAAACACATTAGGGTGGTCATTAGGAGTTTGAGTTCAGTTTATAGAGATTTAAACATTATAGTTATATCCACTTATATTTGCGGTTCTCTATACACTGATGTGTTCGCCTCCCTTTCGCTATAAGATGGCAGATAACCAAAACCTGGTGGATGAAGTAGAAGAGGAACTGTTCTTTAAGGACCCCGAAGAGGAAGAAGAAGAACCAGAAGAAGAAGAGGTGGAACTGCCCGAGTCACGCGAGATCACTCCACCCCCGGCAGAAACACAGAGTGAATCATCGCTTCTCTCAGGAAGCTGTTGATCATCCATAAGTGGAGAGTAACCCACATGGAGGCACATAATGTGGATGATAAGCAAAATAGCGTCGCTTTGAGTCAGCGTGTAAGGGAACTGGAGAAGTGTCGTCACAGGAATGCTCTTGAATCCCCGATTTTCAGTAACTGTATTTTTTGGTATGATTATTCATTTATTTTATCTTTGAACCCCTGTACATTGTTCATTTAATGATAGAATTTATTATTTGCATTCGACTCAATTTTTGTCTCCCGATCTATTTAAGTTTTTTTTTGCTAAATATTTTGTTGATCATCCTATTAAAAATTTTGCTGGTTGATATCCTCAAATAATCTAATTATAATCCTATTTTTATTTATTTGTTATTTTTCCCTATTGGATCTAAATGCAATAACCCGCAACCCTATAACTATTTCCTATTGAAACCTTAACCTGCTCCCTATCCCTATATCTACTGTGCAACCCCCCCCCCACCCCTTCATGTTCATCCTGCCGTCACTCTTCTCCTCCTCAACCGCCTTCTGTAATTCCCGTTTTCGATTTCCTTTTTATTGATCTCCATTGTAACCTCCTTCGTAATTCAATGATATCTCTTTTTTTTTCATTTATTGTATCGAATAATGTTAGTTTTAATATTATTCAAGAACTATCATTTGATTTCAACATGTTGTTCGAATCTTATTTCTCAATTTGAAATTTGAATTCCATAGATTTTTCCTTCCCTTTAAATCCTATTAATGTTTTCATTATCTATTTATTTGATTCTGATTTTCCCCTAGTTCGTGAGTATATTTATCTTTGTTCATATTCATCTTTGGGCCATTAATATTAGTAACCTTTTAATTGATTTTATTCCAAGCCAATTCTTAACTTGGATTTAACCCTAAGACTCATTCTTATTGGATCCTAAACCCACTACCCATTAACCCAACCTAACCCCAATTCTCTCTATATAAATACACCCCCTTAATTAACCCTAATCATCTAACCTAATCACCCATACATAGCCAACACCCTCTTCCTTCCTTCTGTGCTTTCCCGAACCCATCAGATCCCCGTCAAGCCTCCCTCCTTCAACCTCTGACTTCGACTGTGCAACCCTCTCTCCATCCACAACCCCCCAGCACTGCCATTACTCCCTCCTGCTCACTCCCGACCTCGAAGACCCTGTCCCTGTCTCCTCGCCATCACCCGACCTCTTCTGAAGAACCCCAATCGCCGCCAGTCCTTCCTTCCTCTCACCTCCACCTTGATCGCAGCCGCCAACTACCCAGCACCCATCCTGCCGCCAGCGACTTCCTATCGCCAGCTGTAACATCCCGTATTTTTATTTTAATTAAAAAAATATTTTAAAAATTTTTTCACCTATGATGCACGTGCTAATTTTTCCATCTTTATTTTTTCTTACTCTCATTTACTATTTTAGCATGCAAGAGTCTTTTTGTAGCCTTTCTTTAAACCCATGGACCTAAGAATGGATTCTAGTCCACTAGACTAATTAATTAAATTAATTAAAAAGCAAGCCCACAAGACAAGCCCATTAATTTAATCTAAATTTTAGTTGTGCTTGGACTCACACATGACATGTAACAACTTTTAATACACATATTAGATTTATAGGAATTGTATTAAGTTTTTTGTATATGTGTGCACTAGTGCACAACACGTGCACGTGTAAATTAGAGAGAGAGTGGCCGGTTTTGGGGAGTGGAAGAGAGAGAGGTTGGGAGTTATAGAGATGAAGGGTTAGAGGAGTTAGGAAAGTGAAAAGGCGAGTGGGTAATTATTAGGTGGGTGAAATTTGCATTTTAGTCCTTCACTTTGTCCTATAAATACACCCTTGTTTCCTTCTCATTTCACACCTAAACTAATCAAATTAAAGAGAGGAAAAAGAAAGAGAGAAAGAGAGTGTTCTTGTGCATTGGAGGCTTGTTGGAGAGCTCTTGCTAGGAGGAAAAGGACTAGGAGTTGCTTGTTGGAGCTAGGAGTTGTGTCTCATCTTCTTGTTGCAACTTGTTCATTTGAGGTGGGTGATCTTGTGCTTTCTAAATGTAGAAAATGCTTGGTAAAATTGATAAATGAGTAGTATAGATTGAATTTGATGTGATGTATGTAGACATAATGCATGCTAATGTAGTATGTCATCTTGTTGTGATTAAGTGACTAATTGTCATCATGATAATTAGAAAAAAGAATATTAAACAAAAGAATTAATGCCATGAATCATACTAATATGCTTGTTAATTTTTACATGTCAAAATATATAATTTGTATGTTGAGACTTCCCTAGTAGTTAAAATAAATTGTAGTGAAGTTTATTGGGTACAAATAAAATCTTATAAAGTGGTTGACAAGAAACAAATTGCTATTTTTGATTAAATTGGAAGAATGCAATTCATGATCATTAAGGAAACAAAAATATTTTGAAATTAGATATAATGTCTAAAATATCAATTAAAAATTCGTGATTTACTGTTTCTAGAAAAACTCACTATGAATGAGATAATCACAGTCCTTTAAAAAGATTAGATTGATCATATGAATGAGTTTTGTGAAATAAACTAGTTACTGTGCCGATTGAATAAAAACATAACAATACAATTTGATATCAATAGTCACAATGGACTTAGTGGCTAGCGAAGTAGGCTTTGGGCGTTCACTGTGGTGGGCGGTTGGTCTTGGGTTCGAAACTTGTTAGACACATATTATTTTGTTTTCGTTTAATTAAATCCAACACCCGAAAGCTAATATATGGGGATTTCGGGATGACATATTGACAGCCAAGTCACAGTGTGGGTCGGGGGTGCCTGGTTTCAAAACCCGACGGTGCCAAATTGTTTCTTTTTATATCTTTTTTGTGGATTTAAGTGAGTTTTAATGCAAATAAAATTTGGGGAAAAATATTAATAATTCCCTAAAAGGATTTAGAGTTTATTAAAATTAGTTTCATAATTTATCATGAATATTTTGAAAAATTAAAAGTGAAATTGAGATATTAAAAAAAATTGAGTTGGTGACTTCAAAATTAGTTCTTTAAGAATATGACATTTATTTCTTTTAAAAGAAGAGTAAAATATTGATGTGAGAATTGAATTCCCTTGAAGAAATTATACACTTATTTTGGTTTAAGAAATACTTGATATGGGTGGAGATATGTTATATGAGCTTAAATTGCTAATGAAATTAGAATCTATTATGAGTTCATAAAAAGAATTATTGCTTTGTTTGAAAGATTGTGAATAAATGAATCATGAAAGGTGCTAAGATAAGATATTGATTAAAATGTGGATAAGTTGAACATAAGAATACATTGAGTTTAATACATGATTATGGAGGGTATGAGTACCCATAGATTCTTGTACATGAAAGGTTGTGAACAAGAGTTTAGTGAGATATCGGATACCGGTATTGTTGAATTTAAAGATTGAGTTATATATTTGAGATATGGCCTTGGAGCTATCTCGTATTTGTGATTAAGTCCGGTAGGGGGTAAAACTAACTCTAGGTATGATAATTTATTCATGTCGTGAACTTAAGAACTATGCACTAAGAGAAGATGTAGTAAAACTGGGCAAACGTAAGTGGAGCACTCTATATAGTCGGGCAGTGTACTCTGAGACTATAGACCCAGTCAGACGGTATACTCCGGGACTAAGGTTGTGTAACCTCTGTTTTCCCAAAAACCTATTTTTGTGTGTTTTCTATATTTAAAATTTTCACAAATTATTTTTTTCGGTTTTCTAATTTTTTTGTTAAAATGTATTCTTGACTCTTCAATTAAAATCCAATTTTCGACAAGTAATCTTATTGTAACTATTTTCAATGAATTTTACATTTGTAATACAAACCTTATTTTTGATATGGTTACTTTGATCCCTAGTATTATTATTATTACTGTTATTTTTTTATATAATATTATTATTATTATTGTTATTGTTTCATTATTATTATTATTAATATTTTTATAAAAACCTAATTGTATATTTTTATTAGTTATTGTGCCAAAACCCATTTTTATTTTATTGGATTTCTTTTTAAGCCCAACTATCCTATTTTAATAAAACCCATTATTAAAACCTATTATCTTTTTAAACCCCTAAACCCATTAAGCATAATACCCATTTACTTATCCTACCCTATTATACAACCCAATCCCCAAACCCAGTTTAACTAACCCAATAACCCATATTCCATTAACCTATTGAATCCCCCAACTCACACCCGTTTGCATACCCGTTGCCCGTTTACCCCTACTGTTTTACCTACAGCCGCAATACCCTCTAACCCTAAAACTTCTGCACCTATATATTTCGAACCTATCTTCTCCCAGTCTGTTCGTCTCCCTCTCTCCCTTATCCGCCATGCACCATCTTCCAGACCCATCTCCCGCTGGCCTCTCTTCCTCCCCCTCCTGTGTGCCGTCCCCAGTTGTGCCCATCAACACCAGTCAGTGAAGCGCCTACACCGGCGTCACCCTCGCGACCCACTATGGCACCGCACCACGACTGCACCCCATCTGCAGTCACCCCGCTGTCAACAGCCTCGCCGCTTCCCCCTGTGCCTGTTCCTCCTTTCGACGATGACAGCAGCATCAGCAACTTCGTCAGCCTGCAGCGACTGCACCAACGTCCGCAACTGTGACGCCCTGCCTCCTCTAGACAGCCCAGCAGCGCAACTTCCCTGTGCTGTGCTACCATCCCTGGCTGCCGGCGCCGCTTGTAATACCCCGCAAAATAAAATGATTTATTTTGCATTGTTAAATAATATTAAATTTGTAAAGTTGACTATTTTGACTATTTTCTTGAAACTGCAATTTTGCACGTGCAACACATGTGCAAAGTTATGAATTTCAAATTCTTAAAATGTAATGATTTATGATTGATTTTCCACTTTTTTTTTTGGTATTTTAATTTTCAGATTTATTTAAATCAATTTAACTATTTTACAAATTTGTCAATTTTACAAGTGCGAATATTTTTGGTGCAAATATCCAATTTTAAATTTTTATTAAATTCTCCTACTTATAATTGAGTTTATCCTAAATTTTGGGATTTTTCTGAATAAAGAAACTATTTTTATAAATACCTCGAAAGAGGGGATTTTTTGTAAGAAGCTGTTTGGATCTCAAATAAATAATGAAAATTCGTTTTTACTAATTTTTGGGCTTTCCATGGTCATCATTGAAAATAAAATATAATTAAATTATATTTAGAGTTGATTTGGTAAAGATTTAAACAAATATGGTGTTTTTGCAAATATGAAATTTATGTTAGATCTTTTGCAAATATTTTTCTGGAAAGTTAAAGTCATATATTTTAATTGGAAAATCTAATATTTTTTATTAGATATTATTTCTGAATTTTCTGGATTTTTACTAATATTTTATGATGTATTTGCAAATATTACGAAAAGAAGGATCTTTTTGCAAAATTGTCATTTTGAAGGATGAAAGTGCAAAACTACTTTCTGGACTTTTCAAGCAGTACCGGCTGGAAATAAAGAGTTTATTTTCCTTTTAAATCTCAATTTAATTGGTTTTATCAAGTTTCCAAGTCAAAATACCAACTTATTACTGGCTGTAAAAGAACACACAGTGAATGCATGTTCTGTCATGTTATTTACACTTATAATATCTCTCTGATTCCATGGAATATTTAGCTGGAATTTTAATATGAGATGCACTCTGTATATAGTACATATACACCAAATTTCATAACTTTTGGATAAAATTTGCTATTTTAATAAAATTCGAAATCACAGTTGGTTAAGAAGAAAAACAGAGCATAAGCTATGATTCTGTCTTTTTTACCACACCCATTTCAAAAATCATCTCTCTCTTATTACGTATTACTTTTAGCTAGAAATTTTATGTGTAAATTTCTTTTTTGTCCATTACATGTTCACCAAATTTTTTGAATATTAGACAACATTTGCTATTTTTAAATTAAATCTAACTTGCCACTGGTTGATAATTCTGTTCTGTTTCTGAAAAATTACACGCATGTTGAATCTTGTTCATTTTGATCTCTTAAACGAAATAATTTGAGGAAACTTCCAACTAAGAACTTGTAGTAGACTCATTGTCCATTCTGTAAAACCTGATAACTCTAAATTTCAAGTAGTATGTGATTTGTAGTGATTTCTACTAATAACAAAAACTACATGTTGAAATCTCAGCTTATTGTTTTGATGTATACAAGTTGCCATGAACTCAGGGCCTTTAAAGACTTCTAAATCATGACATGAATTGTAGATGAACATGTGCCACAATAGAGAATAAACAGTACATGGTTAACTTGATTCCTTGCTCATTTGTGCAACCAGTTACTATTTTTCTCACTGTTTAGGAATGTAGTTTAAGATGATTGTTGTACGAGGTTATGATAGTTGTATGGGGTTGAAAATATACTCAAATTGTGATCTAATTTGTTATCTAAGATGTGTGAAACCTTGGGGTTAATTCAGGCATGTTTAACCCTTGAAACAGGTCTAGAAAGAACCCTTTAACGGCAGATGTTTCCTTGTTGTGCTTGCTGTTTGGAAAATGTAAATCACTGTTTTGAGGCATCTATGTACCATTTTGTAAGAATATCTTAAAAATCATAGCCCTATAGTATTGTGCTTATGTAAGGTCACATAGATAGTTTTGGACCCTAGGCTTGATTTTGTTGACACATGAATAGACGGGTACAATAGGAGCCCTTAACACCTCGAGCACGTTGGAAGAGATGGCTCGTGCACCGACTTGCTCACTTGCTCACTGTCCATGGAGCTACCACTTGTCGGGAAAACTACGAAGGCATAAAAGATTAGTGGGACGCAAGCACAGATTGGTTGAGCTGAAGGCATGATGAAATTCCAATTGTAGGGTCGAAACAGCGATCAAGGAGAGCCCGATTCACTGTTTCTGTTGGGCCTGAGGTGGGTCGGGTTCCAGCCAACACTTAGGCCTGATTTGTCGGCCAAGAGGGACCCTATTTTGGATTTGGTTAAGTCTTCAATAAATTTCTATGTTAACAATATTGGATTAGTTAAGAGTTGCTTAGTGGTAGATGTTCACTAGATTCTAATAGAAAGATTGACTAGTTGTATAAGTTGAAATAAGTGAACAAATTTTAAGTTAGGACTCCAATTAGAATGGTAGATTGATTATAATGAATGTCGGGCACAAAACACTAATACTGATTAATAGTGTTAAGCAAGTAAATCGCCTAGAAAATCAATGTAGTGGATTGAATTTGTGGTAAAATAAAGGCTAAGATTAATTATATGGTCTAATTAACTAATAGCATCATGTCTAAAATAAGAAGCTACAAATTGTTATAATAGAAAGACTGGGGCCATTAGAATCTGGTAACTAATTAATGAACGAACCAATTCTGTAATTGTAGAATTATATAATCTTGCTTGTTTTAGTGGTCTTGTAAGCTGGTGACCATAGGGGTGGGGTGTCTTGGAATGAAGATTGGTATCTTGATCTGATAGCATGGGTTTAGAGGCTAATCAGAACTCAATAGCCAACAGTGTGATGAGTTGTGCCCTTCAGGAAAGAGAGGATGAATTAATTTGCCGGATATATTATTTGTGAAGTACGGCCGATTGGGTACGCTAACTCTAGGCCACGTTACTATTGTTTGTAAGGAAAGACACTAATTGGGTGTTGTGCTCACCTATCAAGGGGACACGTGCAGCGCTGTCTCACCTGACCAAGGGGACATGGGTGGCATTGTCTTGACTGTTAATTTCGGTGATTTATTGACGAGAATGGGACACAGACGTAAGTCGCAAGTCCTGTCGGAACATAGGGATGGACCCTTAAGCTTTGGTCTATGTTCTAGGTTATCAATGCGAATAAGGAACAAGAGTTTAACTCGAAGTCCCCTGGCGGAGTAAGGGACGCCCCTGCGCTTTCGCCTTATATTCATAGTAACCTTGGTAGGGTTAGGAGTGGGGGTACACCACGGATTCAGGTAGATCCACAGCATCGCCGATTGATCACTTGCCTGACCAGGAGTGGGGACATCACAGATCCTGGCGGGGTGGAGAAGGACCACATATTTGAACGAATAGAGTGATCACTGTTATTTAGAGTGATCTAGGACCACCGGATCGACTGTTGTTGCGGGGTTGGACCGCACGAACTGCAGGCTCTACTAGTCACTATATAAATGTCAGGAACAGGCAAGAGCACAAGAATAGGATGCATGTCGAGGGAACGAACCCTATCATCTAGAGAACGTGAGCTTGATTTTGGGAGTATGTTGTATGGAATGCATATGTTTCCAAATCAACTGTGCATTAGAGTAGGAGCATCGTGGGCATTTGAGTTTGTGCATTAGATTCTATGTCATGGCATATGCCAACACTTTTGGTTTGACTGCGCAATTATATTTGCATCAAATATTGGTTGTTGAGGTTTTGGGATCGCTGGTTTCATTAGCATTGAGTTAGTTGCATTCAACTGACGTGCCCACAATTTGTTCGTTGCAAGATTTCTGATTGTGGAGCTGGAAACTAGAGCAGTGTGGAGCATTCAAGTAGCGACTATAGATCAATTGTAATATGTACATTATCGATGTAATTCATGATGAAATTTTTCTTATGTTGTACAATTTTGTACATTGTAATAACATTTTTAGTAATAAAAGTTTTTTGTTTCATGTGAATTTTTCCCTGCTATGTACTCATTTGAAGTAAAGATTTTGGATTGTGTCACGAGTTTCCAGTTTGGGAAATCAGGGTGCTACAGAGTGTTATCAGAGCCGAATTCAAATTTTAGTACTAACACAATGGGAAATTAGACTTGGATCCCCCAGTTAGAGCCGCGTTTAGTTTGGATAGTTGGATGGTCATGAATTATATTGTAGTGCTTCCAACTTATGTTTTTGATTTTTCCTATGTCCAGACTAACCCCAGTGTATGTTGACTGACAATTATGGTGCAACCGGATGTCGAGGAAGCAATTCTGCAACCGGCGTCAATGGAGGCAAACCTGCAACTAGATGTCAGGAGGCAAAATCTGCAGCTGAATATCCAGAAGGTAAATCTCGCCACCGGATGTTGTAGGGGCCAATCTCTAACCTGATTTCAAGGAGGCAAGCATGCTGCCGGACGTCAATGTTGGCGAACCTACAACACATTAGTGAAGGAGTTGATTCGAGGAAGAAGCAGTTAAACCAACGATGATGACCTCCATGTTGTGACAAGAATTCCCCTCGATGTACCATTTAAGGGAGCCTGTGTGGAAGTCAATAGGAGCCTGATGTTGCAAGCTGAAGCTGCAAACAGAAATCCAGGAAACAGTGAACCAAATCTTGTCCTGATGGCCAAATTATTCAAGCGCCAAGCAGACTAAAGAGATACCACTGGAGGAACTCATTAAGTCTGCTACTTCGCCCTGAGGAGAACCATTTTGTTTGCAGGGAAGAAGGATGGGAAAGTAAGGATGTGCGTCAGTATCATGAGTTGAACATGGTCATGGTGGGAAACAGGTACCTATTACTTGTTTTATCAACTTCGAGAAGCGGTTGTTTTTCTCTAAAATTAACCTACAGACAGGCTGCCACCAGATTCGCATCAAGGAGGAAGAAGTGCCGAAGACAAAGGAGGATCATGCCAAGTATTTAACAGAGCTTTGAAGAAGCTGCAAGAAGACTGAAGCGACATTCCTTTGCTTCGTCCTTTTTCTATGGAGGGAGTGGCCACCGGCCCTCAGAAGATGCGTCGAGGTGTGAAGAAGGACATTGTTGACATTTTGCCTAGGTATCGAAGGTATCAGAAGATTAAGACCGGAGCCCAGAGGACTGCTACAGTCGTTATAGAAGTGGAAAAATATCAGCGTGGTTTTCATCAAGAGTCTACCTAGAAGTCTAAGAACAACAACTCAATTAGGTGGAAGTGCACCAAACCCGCGCGCTTCTGGAAACGAAGATTGCTTGGCCACTGAAGGATCAGGCTTAAGTATGCATCGAAGGATTATGAAGCTAAATGGGGTGCCAGTATCGATAGTCTTCAACGAGGCGGTAAGGTTTTACTTCACATCTCTGGAGAATCTACAAGAAGCTTAACAATGGAAACTGACTTCAGTGCAGCTACTCATGCGCAGATAGATGTGAAAACGGAAGGAATCACACTGAGTTCTTGGAGGCGTGCTGGGAGCAGGCGAATAGCACGTGGTGAAACCAGCTCGTGAAGGGAGCCACTTGGGAATCTAAAGACTGTTGAGGAATGCTTTCCTGAACCGTTGAGAAATTGTGTATTGTTTTCCTCTCCACTAGTGTAGTTCCTGAGGACAAAACTATTCTAAGGAGGGGGTAATGTAATACCTCGCAAAATAGTATACAACTATTTTGTATATTAATCTGTGCACGGTTGAGAGTCGCAAGTGTAAATGAAATTTTCACAAATTATAATTGGGAAATTATTGGAACATATTATTTAATTTATTTTGGACACAACGAAGGTGTGTTTGTTGAACCAAAGTTGAGGTATTGTATGTTTGTCTCAATTATAATTGAGATAGATTGTATAGTATTAATGAACTATTATTTTGTGTAATAATATTTGATATAAGAACTTTTTGGCACGTGTTAGTCAATATTTGTTTTTAATTAACTATATTTGTGCTACAATTGTATGTGAAATTTATTTTTTTATGTGATGGTGCACAAAATTAATTGTTGGGTTGAGTCCAAACTAAACTCATCATGGTTAGACATTGGGCTCAAACAATGTCTCACATGAACATGTCATGTGCACATTATATATGTATAAATTTATATATACATAATACTATGGCACTACACTTGTACAAAATTTGCTCAACTAGGGATAGGGTTTTGATTTTTTTTATTGGGAGAATTTGTCAAGCTAGATTTATGAGTACTCCTAAAAATCTACTTGAGTGTTTGTAGAACCGTAAGCACTCTTCTCCACTGTAACACTTAATCTCTCTCTCTCTCCCCCTTTCCAAAATCCTGGCTGGACAAGCTTCTACATAAGCGGCTACAGCTCATGTCTGCTGATTTTGTTTTCATACTCCACTTCAGAATCACCCATCTTACACTCTCTAAACTCCCCCACACCCCCCTAATCTACTGAATTGGAGAAGGAAGAGCCAAGAGAAGTAGTCTAGGAGAGGAAGAGACAAAGAACAAGAGCTAGCAAGGAGGAGGAGCTTGGAGCAGCTTGGAGCTAGAGCACTACATTCTTGTCTTCATTTAAAGGTGGCTGTTCCCATGCCATATGATTTGTTAAAATGTTTGTAATGCATTTCATTCAATGGTATGAACCGCATGAGATTGGCATGGTGCTTGTTGATGTCTGTTTAATTTTTGGATGAGTTTGTGCTAGTATAACTTAGAAATATGTCTCTAGATGTTGTCCTGAAATTGCACTTTAGTCTGGAAACTATAACTTTGTAACTGAAAAAAACTTTGGGCTGAATCTTTTATGAAAGAAACTTATGCATGTATAACACAACCCCACCAATGTTCATATTTTTTTGATTTTATTTGCTATTTTAATAAAATACGAACTTATTACTATTTGTAAAAGAAAACACAGTGAATGCAAGTTTTGTCCAGTTATTTAGACTTATAATATCTCTCTGGTTACATGGAATATTTAGTTGAAATTTTAATATGTGACACAACACTGTATCTAGAACATCTCCACCAACTTTCATAACTTTTGGATTTTATTTTTTATTTTAATAAAATATGAACTTATTACTGGCTGTAAAAGAACACAGAATTATTGCATGTTATGTCCTGTTATTTACACTTATAATATCTCTCTGATTACACAGAATATTTAGCAAAAATTTTAATATGAGATGATACTCTGTATCTAGTACATCTAAACCAAATTTCGTATGTTTTGAAAAGAATTTGCTATTTTAATAAAATCCGAAATCACTGTTGGTTCAGAAGAAATTCTGAGCATAATCTATGATTCTGTCATATTTACCATGCCTATTTCAAAAATCATATCTCTCTGATTATGTGTTACTTTAGCATAAAAAATTATGTTTAAATGTTGTGAGTATCTATTACATGTTCACCAAATTTTGTGAATTTCAGATGTCATTTGCTATTTTTAAATTAAATCAAACTTGCCACTGGTTGATAGTTCTATTCGGTTTATGGAATTTGCATGCATGTTGAACCTTGATCATTCTGATCTCTTCAACGAAATAATTGGAGGAAACTTCCAACTAGGAACTTGTAATAGATTTGTCATGCCCCGCTTCCCAAAAAGAGAATACAGAATACGGATACGTGACTAAGTCCAGTGAATGATTTTCATCATCCATAAGCTGTCAGGATCTTAAAAACATTTTACAGGAATAATCAGAGTAGGACGCAAGAGTGGTCAAGCACGCATGCATATATGAATCAATATACAACCAGGAATTTACTTGAAACAAAACTTAATAAATTTCAAATAAACCAGATCTAAACAAGTCTAATCCTGGGTCACATTGTCCAATACAAAATAATCCAAGTAACATATACAACTATTCAAATAAGCAATAGGAAATAATAATAGTAATAGCAAGAACTCCATGACTAGAATCTCAGATCACCTACTCCATCGGGCAGTTGATCACCAAGATCTGCAATTTAGCAAATTGCAAGAAGAGGAAAACAAAACAAAACGCTCGTCAATGCAAGTTACGGGCCACTTGTAGTGCAGGCACAAGTACAGGAAAAGAATAAACAACATAGCGTAGAATAGACATGGCAACAAAATAGAACAACTAGCATGAATCATGAATAGAATCAAGTAATGTGGTGAGATAACAAGTGTATGTGACATGTAACAGGTAGCAGGTATCATGCAAGTAGGTTAACATGTAACATGTGTCAGGTAGCATGTACAGTAATCATGTAATAGGTAAGCATGTAACAGGTATTATGTCATGTCAAGTGTTGTATTTATTACTATCTAGGTAGCACTTCATGCGTCCCAGGTTTTTACCACATGATTGCTACATTCAAACAAGTTTGCGTTTAGATTCGTAGTGGAGTCTATAGGGCCGTGTACTCAGGTATCAGCTAAACAGGTATCGGTACATGTATCATGTAACAAGAAATCATGCATCAGGTAGGACTACGTCCCCACCAAGTACACCCTCCAGTAGGAAGTATATTGTTGGGTAACAGGTGGGAAACACGGGCCCCCTTCTGAGTACATCGTCCAGTATGAAGTATGTAGTTAGAAATTAGATAAGAGATAATCAATATCACATGTCAGGTAATCATATCACATGTAACAGATAACAGATAATCAGGTGGGAAACACGGGTTCCCTTTCAAGTACACATTTCTATATTTTCCACTACTAGATCTTTCCCTTTACCCCAGCTTGGTTATTTGTTATTATTATCAAACATGCTTGTATGTGTCCCAAAATAGGGCAAGAATAACATTACATGAACAAGTAACAGGTACAGGCAAAAGACAACTCACAAAAGGATAGAACAACGAAAATTCTCGTTCAGGACACGAAGACAGTAGTACACTAAATCTGCAATTCCCATTGCTACAAATGTGCAAATCTGTATCCGTCAGAAAATATTGAAAATAGACTCTCGGCCGAATCCAGCAAATATATATAAGTCATATGGTATTTCAAAAAAACAAGTCTCAAAACAGAATTGGATTCAGAAAACGTGTTTAGCCAGAAATCAGAAGTTTGTATTCATAAACAGGAAAACTGCATACAAGCTTACTGATTAAACCCAAGAAAAATTTGGGGTATTCCCCAGTATGTTTAGTAACAGAAAATAAAGTTTCATAATTTTCTAACATAGATAAAATAGTCAAGTAAAATCAGAAAGCAGCTGGATACAGTAGTTTTGTAAATCTGGAATCATAAACACTGCAGTACTAAAACAACAATATCTTACAAAATATAAATCAAAATTCAGATCCGTCAAAAGGGTGATCAAATATATACAGTAGACTACAATTCATATTTACAAAGTTTTTACGAACGACAAGTAAAATCAGGTTGAAATTAAGGTTCTCTACTGAACAACATTCAAATTCTGCAAGTATAGTAGTTGTTTGCAAGCATAGAATAGTTCATAAAAATTATTAATTAAATCCATAAAAATTAGGGGTTAATCCCAATCAAGTCTAGTTGTACTCAGAAAAATATTGGATCAAAATATTATCTTAAACATTAGTATAAGAATAATTAGTCATACAGAATTCATATAAAACTAGATCTGGAATTTTAAACACATCTGTAGTAAAATAGCCATAACTTGCAACTCATGATTCGAAACTGAGATCTGTCAGAAAATATGGAAAGAAGATAGAATTATCTATAATTCATATTCACAAATAATTTTCATATACTGAACTTAATAGGGTCTAAAATACTTATCAAAACCGGGGTAACGGCAAAAACAAAATTCTCCATCAAGCATAAAATCAACATAGATCATACAAAACTCATCTGAATCATAACAAATGTGAAATAGGGTATGCAACACGGTATAGGGTATTTAATAAGTCTACAACAAGTTATACTATGACTAACACAAGCAAGCATACGAGATCATACGACCAGTCATGAATCATGAACAACATGCGTGTATACATCAAGAAGTGATTATCCCTAAGTTATTTCTTGTCGTATGTGAAATGAGACAACGACGGGCAGATCAACACATAGAGACAAGACAAATAAGGGTTTTGCACAAGATTTGTCTCTAGAACACAACTACACTACAGGCGGTATTTAGTACTTGTATTTGCAACAGAAATTAATATAAGTTACTTGTCTTATAGTCAACGATAAGAACGGAGCAAGAACAAGAATAACGGGAACGGATCCTGGGCACGAACTCAACGAACAACGAGCGAAACACACGAACCACGAACCAAATCTCAAGATCACACGCACCCGCACACAATGAAGGCGGTGGGGGCTGGATGAGAAGACGACAGTGGCTTGGGAGACCAGCGGTGCTCGCGGCGGACCGGAGTGCATCGGCTGCTGGCTTCATTGTGGCGTGTCGACGAAGGGACACAACATAGTGGTGCACTGTCGGGGTGGAGTCTGCCGCTGTCGGGGTGCACTGTCGCGACACAGAGAGGGCACAGGGGGTGAGGAGCGGGAGACAGGAGGGTGGTCGGGAGAGACGGAGGAAAGGGATGGGTTAGGTGGCTAGGGTATTGTGTGAGGAGGAGGATGAACAGATAGTGTATATATATAGGAGTAGGGTTTAGGGTTATGCTGATGGGTTTAGATATAATGGGTTTGGGTTTAAATATATCCAAATAAAAAAATGAGATTATCCAAAATAATGAGGTGGGAACAAAATGAAGAAATAAGATAGGACGTGAACAATAAATTAATGGGGATCAAAATAATAGCCCGGTAAAATAGAGATGAATTAATGAAAGACAAATTGAATCAAGAAGGGCAAATAAAAAGACGACGAATCAAGGAGAAGAATATATATTACAAATGAAGATCCAATACAGTATCCAAAATGGAGATACAATGAGAATAAATACACAAAAAAGAAAAATACACCCGAAAAATTCAAAAAATGAAAAACAGGGGTTACAAATCCTACCCACCTAACAAGAAGATTTTTGTCCTCGAAATTCATACAAAAAGATACATAGGGTAACCCCGAAAAGAAAAGAAAGAACAAAACAAGAAACTACTCAAACAAATGAGGAAACTTCTGCTGAATCTCCTCCTCCAGCTCCCAAGTCGACTCACCCGGCAAGTGAGGATTCCAAGAAATACGAACCAGCTTGATGACCTTGTTCTTAAGCACATTCTCTCGCCGATCCAAAATAGCAACTGGTGGAATCTCACAAGTCAAATCCAGCCGCACGGTCAACTCAGAATAGTCAATCACATGGCTCTTGTCTCGAATATATTTCCTGAGTTATGAGACATGGAAAATATCGTTCACTCCTGATAAAGCTGGCGACAATGCAAGACGATAGGCCACCTTGCCTACTCGCTTCACAATATCAAACAGTCCAATAAACCTAAGGCTGAGCTTGCCCCCACCACCAAACTGAATGACACCCCGCCAAGGCGATACCTTTAGGAAAACATGGTCACCAACCTCAAACTCCAAAGCTCTCTGATGGCCATCAGCCTATCGCCGCTGCCTATCCTGAGCTGTCTGCAAGTGCTTCCTGATCTGAGTCACCTCATCAACTGTCCTGGTGATCAATTTCGGACCCATCAACTTTCTCTCACCAATGTCGTCCCAACACACTGGTGATCTGCACTTCCGCCCATATAGTGCCTCGAACGGTGCAGCTTTAAGACTGACCTGAAAGTTGTTATTGTACGAAAACTCTACGAGATGCAAATGGCCCTCCCATAATCCACCGAACTGCAGCATATAAGACCTCAATATGTCCTCAAGAGTCTGGATGGTCCTCTCTGACTATCCATCAGTCTGGGGATGAAAAGCTGTACTGTACTTTAATTTACTCCCCAAACTACTTTGAAGACTCTCCCAAAAGTGAGATCTAAATCTCGTATCCCTGTCGAATACAATACTGATTGGAACCCCATGAAGTCTGATGATCCTTTGCATGTTCTTCTTAGTTAGGCTCTCAGTAGACTGTCCGACACGGAAGGGAATCAAGTGAGAACTCTTTGTCAGTCGGTTGACAATCACCCAAATGGCATTATGACCCTTAGGACTCCTCGGCAAAGCAGTCACAAAATCCATAGTAATATGTTCCCACTTCCACTTCGGAATAGGAAGCTGTTGAAGAAATCCGGCGGTCCTATGATGCTCTGCCTTTACCTGCTGGCAGATCAAACACTGAGACATGAATCGAGCCACAGCCCTCTTCATACCATGCCACCTGAATTGAAGCTTCAAGTCCCGATACATCTTAGTACCTCCAGGATGGATAGAATACGATGACTGGTTGGCTTCCTCAAGCAACCTCTGACGAACTTCACCTTTCGGGACACACAGCCTGGACCCAAAACGAAGCGATCAATCAGTATGAATAACGATATCCGTTCGGGAACCAAACTCAACCTCAGCTCTAAAATCCTGCAACTGCACATCACCAGCTTTGAGCCTCTTTGATCTGATCAACAAGAGACAACTGAAGCTGAAGCACCAAAAAACTCCGATCAAAACTTGGCAACAATACATCCAACTCCAACCTCCACATATGCTCAACCAAATCACATTGCTGAATCAGGAACATAGTTGCCGGTCTCCTGCTCAAAGAATTTGACACCGAATTCACTCTACCAGAATGGTATTGCAAACTGATGTCATAATCGGCCATAAGCTCCAACCAATGCCTTTGCCTCATGTTCAACTCCTTCTGGGTGAAGATGTACTTGAGACTCCTGTGGTCTGTAAAGATCTCCACTCGGTCCCCAAGTAAATAATGTCTCTACTGCTTCAAAGCAAAGATTACTGCCGCTAACTCCAAGTCATGAGTCGGATTGTTTTTCTCATGCGGCCTCAACTTCCTCGATGCATAAGCAACGACTCAGCCCTTCTGCATCAGAACGGCTCCAAGACCCTTGCCCAAAGCATCATAGTGAACTACAAATCTGCCTGAACCATCAGGAATAGTCATCACTGGCGCTGACGTCAACCTGCTCTTCAACTCAACAAAAGCCTCACTACAAGCCTCAAACCAATAGAACTTCTGATCCTTCCCAGTCAGCTTAGTCAATGGGTCCTGCTATCTTCGAAAAATCTTCGACAAATTTTTGATAATAGCTAGCTAGACCAAGGAAACTCCTCAGCTCTGAAACTGACTTAAGAATTGGCCAATCCTTTATAGCCTTAACCTTGGAAGGGTCCACAGAAATACCTTCGTTCGAGATAATGTGCCCCAAGAAAGTAACCCTGTCGAGCCAAAACTCACACTTGCTGAGTTTTTCATAGAGCTAATTCTCTCTCAAAGTCTGCAGAACCAACCTAAGATGCTCAACATGATCCTCACAGTTATGAGAATACACCAGAATGTTATCAATGAAGACCACCACAAATCTATCTAAGAACTGGGAAAAGACCCTGTTCATGAGACTCATAAATACAGCTGGTGCATTCGTGACCCTGAACGGCATCACAAGATACTCATGGTGCCCATATCTGGTCCTGAATGCAGTCTTATGTACATTAATCACCTTCACTCTGACATAATGATACCCGGAACGAAGATCCAACTTAAAGAAAATAGCTGCTCCGCTTAGCTGGTCAAATAAGTCATCGATCCTGGGCAACGGATACCGGTTCTCCACAGTAACACTGTTCAGTTCCCGATAATCCACGCACAGTCGATGACTACCATCCTTCTTGTTGAAAAAAAGTATTGGGGCACCCTACGGTGAAACACTGGGTCTGATGAACCCCAAATCCAAGAACTCCTGAATCTGCACCTTAAGCTCTGCTAACTCAACCAGTGCCATCCTGTAGGGACTCTTCGATATTGGCATCGTACCAGGCTGAACTTCCATATCGAACTCCACATCCTTATCAAGGGGTAAGCCAGGCAACTCCTCTGGAAAAACATCCAGGAAATCCCGCACTACTAGATGCGTAGCCTCACAGCCTTAATGCAACTCCAACGCATAAACCTCCTGATCAACTACAGTCTCAGCTCGGCCAAGGGGCATCTCTGTGGTATGGAACTCATACTCTGTGCGACCTACAATCTGAAATACAATTTTTTTGGCACGAAAATCAATAATGGCGTGGGATTCACCCAGCCAACCCATACCGAGAATACTGTCGAATCCCGAATTCCCAATTACAATCAGGTTGGCCTTGAAATTATGCTGCTAATAATTATAGGACACTGCTTGCACTTCTGCGAACAAATGACAACTCTGCCACCTGTCACAATGTTCCAAGCCTCCGACATGAAGCTGCACTCCAACCAATGGTGAGCCATGAAGCAGGAAGAGATGAAGGAATGGGTTGCCCCGGAATAAAAAAGAACAAGAACAGGATAAGAGTAAACTAGGAAAACACCTAAGATAGAATCAAAAGCAGAGAAAAAGAAGAATTAATGATCAAAGGTAAGAAAAAATGCAAAAAGATAACATGAAAGAATAATGCAAGACAAAAGAAAGGAAGCCAAAGAGAAACAACAAACAATAAAAAGCAAGAATACTTGCAACAACTCATTCTGCTGTCTCAGCATCTGCAGTAGTCAGGTTGAAAGCCTGACCTCTCCTGGGAGTAGTGGTACTCTGACCGACGATCTGGTGCTGAGGAGGAAGAGGTGGCCTAACAGGACCACGAGATGGGGCTACCTACTGAACTGGACCCCTGGCTGGAAGAGCCATCCTCCACTACGGGCGATCCCGTACTGGATGGTCAGCAGCACCACATCCAAAGCACCAACATTTGGCATGCCTATAGTCCTTACGATCATGCCCAGCCAACTGGTAGAAGTCGCAGAAACTAGCTCCCTTGGGAGAAGCACAAGAGTAGGGAGTCACCCTGACAGGATGAGCGGAAACAGGCATCCGAATCGGCCCACCAAAAGGCCTAGCAACAACAAAGTGCAGAACAATCCGCCGGGGAGGAGTGAACCTGCCACGAGCCTGCTCCTGAGCTCGAGCTGCCTCAAGAGCCTCAGCATGAGTACGCAAGCGAATGGAGACGAGCAGCACCTCTCGCTTAAGTCCCAATGTGAATCTACGAGCCATGTCCTCCTCATTCGCCACAAGAACGACTGCGAAGCGGCTAAGTCTAGTAAAAAATCCACTGCGTACTCATCCATAGACCTAGAGCCCCGTTTTCAAGAAAGTCTCATGTTACAATATTGCATGAAAAATATGTAACAAAATTCCAAAATAGATGAACGACCAACCTCTTTTACGGTCGGAAACTGTTGCTCCATTTCAACTCAAGTGTTGCTAGGAAAGAACTTCTCCAAGAAGCTCCTACTGAACGTGGCCCAAGTGATCGGTCATTTGAGCCGTTCGAACTCAGACCTCCACCAAATGTGAGCCAGGTCCACCAGCTGGATGGTCACCATATCCACTCTATCAGCATCGGCAAGTCTTGCTGCCAAAAGCAACTGCTCAGTCCGGATCAGCCACTGCTCAGCCTCCAAAGGCATCTCAGTGTTGAAGAATCTGTCAGGATGCAGCCTCATGAAATCTGTGACTGTGTCGGACGAGGAGGGAGAGCTACCTACATATGCACAATGGGAAGCGGAACCCGAGCAGCTTCCAAAGCAGCCATAACATGGTCACTGTGGTTTTGCTGCATATTAATCAACCGTTCCAATACATTGGTAACAGCCTCAAGCCCGGGCTAATCAACCTGAGGACGAGAAGTGGAACCTCAACGAGCCATGGTCTGCACAAGATCAAAAATAATCAGCATCCAGATCAAAGTTTATTATAATTCATTCATCTATGCATGTTCTGTGTACTGTTGAGCCAATCCCAGATCGAGCCAAGCTTGTCCAATATATCGGTCAAACTAATACATTAGCCAAACCTGGTGCTCTGATACCATTAAAAACCTTGTCTCGTCCCGCTTTCCAAAAAGAGAATATAGAATACGGATACGTGATTAAGTCCAGCGAAGGATTTTCATCATCCAAAAGCTGTCAGGATCTTAACAACATTTCACAAGAATAATCAGAGTAGGAAGTAAGAGAAGTCAACCATGCATGCATATATGAATCAATATACCAACAGGAAGTTACTTGAAACAAAACTTAATAAATTTCAAATAAACCAAATCTGAACATGTCAATAATCCTGGGTCACATTGCCCAATACAAAATAATCCAAGTAACAGATACAATATTTCAAATAAGCAACAAGATTAATAATAGTAATTGCAAGAACTCCAGGACTAGAATCACAGATCACCTACTCCATTGGGCAGCTGATCACCAAGATTTGCAATTTAGCAAATTGTAGGAAGAGGAAAACAAAACAAAGCACCCGTTAATACAAGTAACGGGCCGCTTGTAGTGCAGGCACAAGTACAGGAAAAGAATAAACAATATAGCATGGAATAGACATGGCAACAAAATAGAACAACTAGCATGAATCATAAACAAAATCAAGTAATGTGGTAAGATAATAGGTGTATGTGACATGTAATATGTAACAGATATCATGCAAGTAGGTAAACAAGTAACAGGTATCAGGTAGCAGGTACAGTAATCATGTAACAGGTATTATGTCATGTCAAGTGTTGTATTTATTACTATCTAGGTAGCACTTCAAACGTCCCAGGTTTTTACCACATGGTTGCTACATTCAAACAAGTTTGCGTTTAGATTTCGTAGTAGAGTCTATAGGGTCGTGTACTCAGGTATGAGGTAAACAAGTATAGGTACATGTATCATGTAACAGGGAATCATGCTTCAGGTAGGACTACATCCCCTCCATGTACACCCTCCCGTAGAAAGTATGTAGTTGGGTAACAGGTGGGAAACACGGGCCCCCTTCTGAGTAAATCGTCCCATAGGAAGTATGTAGTCAGAAATCAGATAAGAGATAATCAGAATCACATGTCAGGTAATCATATCACAGGTAACAGATAACATATAATCAGGTGGAAAATACGGGCCACCTTCCAAGTATACATTTCTATATTTTTCACTACTAGATCTTTCCCTTAACCCACGGCTTGGTTATTTGTTATTATTATCAAACATGTATGTATGTGTCACAAAACAGGGCATGAACAAGTAACAGGTTCAGATTGAAAAATAAACATGTACAGGCGAAAGACAACTCATAAAAGGATAGAACAACAAAAATTCTAGTTCAGAACAGCAAGACAGTACTGCACTAAATGTGGAATTCCTGTTGCTACAAATGTACAAATCTGGATCTTCAGAAAATCTGGAAAATAGACTCTAATCCAACAAATATATATAAGTCATAAGGTATTTCAAAAAACCAAGTCTCAAAACAGAATTGTATCCAGAAAACGTGTTCAGCCAGAAATCAGAAGTTTGTATTCATAAATAGTAAAGCAGCATAAAAACGTACTGATTAAATCCAAGAAAAATCTGGGGTATTCCCAAGTATGTTTAGTAGTAGAAAATAAAGTTTCATAATTTTTTAACATGGATATAATAGTCAAGTAAAACCAGAAAGCAGCAAGATACAGTAGTTTTGTAAATCTTGAATCATAAACACTACAGTACTAAAACAGTAATATCTTACAAAATATAAATCGAAATCTAGATCCGTCAAAAGGGTGATAAAATATATACAGTAGGCTACAATTCATATTTACAAAGTTTTTACAAACAGCAAGTAGAATCAGCTTGAAATTAAGGTTCTCTTCTGAACAACATGAAAATTCTGCAAGTATTATAGTTGTTTCCAAGCATAGAATAGTTCATAAAAGTTATCAATTAAATCCACAAAAATTAGGGTTTAATCCCAATCAAGTGTAGTTGTACTCAGCAAAATATTGGATCAAATATTATCGTTAACATTAGTATAAAAAAGATTAGTCATACAAAATTCATATAAAACTGGATCTGGAATTCAGCCATAACTTGCAACTCATAAATCAAAACTGCAATATGTAAGAAAATCTATAAAGTAGACTAAATTTTCTATAATTCATATTCACATAATTATCATATACTGACAATAATAGGGTGTAAAATACTAATCAAAACAGGGGTAACGACAAAAACAGAAATCTCCTTCAAGCAAAAAACCAACATAGATCGTATGAAACTCATCCAAATCATAACGAACATGAAATAGGGTATACTAGATGTCCAAGAAACATTGTATAAGTTATTTAACATGTCTACAACAAGTTATAGTATGACTAACACAAGCAAGCATACGAGGTCATACGATAAGTCATGAATCACGAACAACATGCGTGTATACATCAAGAAGTGATTATCCTTAAGTTATTTCATGATGTGTGTGTAATGAGACAACTACGGGCAGATTAACACATAGAGACAAGACAAACAAGGGATTTGCACAAGAGTTGTCTCTAGAACACAACTACACTACAGGCAGTATTTAGTACTTATATTTGCAATAGAAATTAATACAAGTTACTTGCATTATAGTTGACGACGGGAACGGAGAAAGAACAAGAATAACGGGAATGGATCCAGGGCACAAACTCAACGAACAACGAGCGAAACACGCGAACCACGAACCAAATCTCGAGATCACACGCACACACACACAAGCCGGCACACGCACACAATGATGGCAGCGGGGGTTGGATGAGAAGACAATGGCGGCCAGAGAGACCGGCGGTGCTGGTGGCGGACCGGAGTGAGTCGGCTGCTGGGTTCGTTGCGGCGCTCAACAAAGGGACACAGCACAGGGGTGCGCTGTCCGGGTGGAGTCTGCTGTTGTCGGGGTGGAGTCGCGACACAGGTAGGGCACAGGGGGTGAGGGGCGGGAGACAGGAGGGTCGGTCGGGAGAGACGGAGGAAGGGGATGGGTTAGGCGTCTTGGGTTTTGTGTGAGGGGGAGGATGAACAGATGGTGTATATATATAGGAGTAGGGTTTAGGGTTATGCTGACGGGTTTAGATTTAATGGGTTTGGGTTTAAATAAATCCAAATAAAAAAATGAGATGTCCAAAATATTGATGTGGGAACAAAATGAAGAAATAAGATAGGACATGAACAATAAATTAATGGGGATCAAAATAATAGCCCGATCAAATAGAGATGAATTAATGACAGACAAATTGAATCAAGAAGAGCAAATAAAAAGACGACGAATCCAGGAGAAGAATATATATAGCAAAAGAAGATCCAATATAGGGTCCAAAAGGAGATACAATGAGAATAAATACAAAAAAAAGAAAAATACACCCGAAAAATACAAAAAATGAAAAACAGGGGTTACAAGATTCATAGACCTTTCTGTAAAACTTGAGAACTTGAAATTCCATGTAGTAAGTGATTTGTTGTGATTTTTTCAAATAACAGGAAATGCATGTTAAAATCTCAGCTTACTATTTTGATGTATACAAGTTGCCATGAACTTAGGGCATCTTATGTGACATAGAAATTCATGTTTAAAGACTTCTAAATCCTGATGAGCATGTGCCATAGTAGATAATAAATTGTATATGGTTAAGTTGATTTCTAGCTCGTTGGTGCAACTATTTACTATTTTGCTCACTGTTTAGTAATATAGTTTAAGATGATTGTTGTATGAATTTATGATATTTGTATGAGGTTGAAAACATATGCAAATTGTGATCGAATTTGTTTTCTATGACGTGTGAAACCTTGGAGCTTCATCCGGGCCAGTTTCACCCTTGAAACTGGTTTGGAAAGAACCCATTAACGTAAGTTGTTACCTTGTTGTGCTTGCTGTTTGGAAAATTTAAATCATTATTTTGAGGCTTCTAAGCACCTATTTGTAGGAATATCATGTAGTGCATAGCCCTACAATATTGTGCTTATGTAGGGTCACTTAGATAGAGTTTTGGATCCTAGGCCTAAGTTTGTTGATACATGAATAGATGGGTAGAATAGGAGCCTGTGACACCTCGAGCGCATTGGATGAGACTGTTCATGCGCCGACTTGCTCATTGTCCATGGAGGGATTCCATTGTTGTTTGGGGCTACCACTCGTCGGGAAGACAACGAAAGCGTAAAAGATTAGTCGGATGCAAGCAGGGATTGGTCGGGCTAAAGGCGTGGTCGAATTCCAAGCTTAGAAGGCAAAACGACGATAAAGGAGAGCCTGATTCGTTGTTTTTGCTGGGCCTGATTTGTGGGCCAAAAGGGACCCTATTTTGAGTTGGGTTAAGTCTTGAATAAATGGTTAAGTCTTGAATAAATGGCTAAGTTAGTTAACAATATTGGACTAGTTAAGAGCCACCTAGAGGTAGATATTCACTAGATTCTAATAGAAAGATTGACTAGTTGTATAACTTGAAATGTGTGACTAAATTCTAAGTTAGGACTCTAATTAGAATGGTAGATTGATTATAATGAATGTGAGGCATAAAACACTAATATTGGTTAATAGTGTTAAGCATGTATATCGCCTAGAATTTCAACGTAGTGAATTGAATTTGTGGGATAATAAAGACTAGAGTTAATTATATGTTCTAATTAACTTATAGCATCATGTCTAAAATAAGAAGCTAGAAATTGTAATAATAGAAAGACTAAAGCCATTGGAATCAGGTAATTAATTAATGAACGAACCGATCCAGTAATTGTAGAATTAACTAACCTCAGTTGTTTTAGTGCCCTTGCAAGCTATGTGACCATAAGCATGTCTTGGATGAAGATTGGTACCTTGATCTAATAGCGTGGCTCAAGAGGCTAAGCAGAACCCAATAGCCGACAATGAGATGAGTTGTGCCCTTCGGGAAAGAGAGGATGGATGAATTTGCCGGATTTGTTATTTGTGAAGTAAGGCCAATTGGGTACTCTAGCTCTAGGCCATGTTACTATTGTTTGTAAGGACGAACACTAATTGGGTGTTGTTCTCACCTGTCAAGGGGACTTCTGCAGCTCCGTCTCACCTGACCAAGGGGACACGGGTGGCATTCTCGATCGTTAATTTCTAGGATTTAGTTACGAGAATGGGATGCAAATGTAAGTCGCAAGTCCTTACGAAACTTAGGGAATGAACCCTTAAGCTTTTGTATATATTCTGGGTTATCAATGCGAATTAGGAACAAGAATTAACTCGGAGTCTCATGGCAGAGTAGGGGACGCCCCTGCAGATTCGCCTTATATTCATGGTAACCTTCGTAGAGTCAGGAGTGGGGGCACACCACAAATTTCAGCAGAGACGCGATAGTGCCAAATGTTCACCGGCCTGACTAGAAGTAGGGACACCACAGATCCTGGTAGGGTGGAGAAGGTGTACGAATATGAATGAACAGAGTGATCACTACCGTTCGGAGTGATCTTGTAGCGCCCCGATTTCCATATACTGGAAAACCGTGACACGAGCCAGGGTCTTTTCTTCAATTAGTCACAATACACAGAAAAAACAGGAGAATTTAAAACTTTTATACAACACCCAATGTATTACAAGTCTGAATGTCATACAACTGCAATACATTACAATAGTGTTACAATAATGCCATTACAATCCCAAGTATTACAACCGTCAACAATTTACATCAGAGTACAAGGAATGAAGAACAACACTTGGTAACTCTCACTTGAGTACTTCTCAACTAATAGATAATCAATACACATATTGCAGCGGAACTAAACATAACACTGACTCCTTGCTTTCCTGGACTTGAGTCCTCCTGAATCTCGCACCTGTACTTCTGCTATCCAGTTGCTATTGAAGTGGGGAAGTCAGTATTCACTGACGCTTAAAGGCTGATATCAAAGCAGCGAATCTCCCAAACAGCATACAAAACATGGCAATGGTGTTGGTGTAGTTTAAGTGTTAGTGAGTGCTAAGACTAGACTCTAATGCGATATTTAACTAGAACTAGGATTTCAAAAGCTTTCTTTCCCTGGCTCCTTCAGCTTGCTCTTAGTATGTGCGAATTCTCACCCTTGGTGAACAAGCTCCTTTCCCTTAGCGTTCATCTTCGGAGATGACCTGCCATTCTTCTGATGAAACTGGAGACAGTTTGGCCTAATATGACCAATTTCCCCACATTTGTAGCAAACACGGTTATCCATCTGAGGGTCCTTCTTTGGGCATTGGCTTATGAAATGGCCTCGCTCCCCACATAGAAAACCACTTTCTGCCTTGGCGCCTCTAAGTTTGGCCTCCGTCTTCTGAGTCTTCCGCTCCTGACCTCGGTCCTCAAACCCTGATGTTGGTGCAGATCTCTTACCTTGACGTCGTGGACAGACTGATTTCTCATGCCCATCCTCCTCACAGAAATGGCATACTATAACCTTGGGGGTCTCTAGAACTTGCTCCCACTCATGTCGTAGTTGTGCCAATCTAGCGTTGAAATATTCCCGCTCCTCTGCCAGGCCTGCTAATGTAACTATGCAAGCATCACCCAGTTGCTTAGCTTGACGATCTATCCTGGCTACGTACTTCATTAGCTTCCTCATTTCTCGATATATGCTAGCCGCCGCCGCCCTGCGTTGATCCATACTTGGCCCTCGCGGTGGTGAAGGCGAGTTCATCTTGAGGTTAACTTGTAGTGAAATCTCCTTCGGCCCCTCACTCTAGATTATCGGATCATCCATTGAATTAGGCTCAATCTCTTCCATTAATACATCCTCGGTTAGGATATCTTCGAATACCATCCTAAAATACATATACTGGAATTAGTCCAGATATAGGAAAATCATAAAACATAAGTTGAAAGGAACAACAATATGAATTACAATTGCCTACAACTAACTAAGACCCGAATCCTAAAAGGCATCCAAGTTTAATTTTCCTGCTGTGTTGGACTGTAAATTGAAGTTAGCTCTGATACCACTCTGTAGCGCCCCGATTTCCATATATTGGGAAACCGTGACACGAGCCACGGTCTTTTTTTCAATTAGTCACAATACACAGAAAAAACAGGAGAATTTAAAACTTTTATTCAACACCCAATGTATTACAAGTCTGAATGTCATACAACTGCAATACATTACAATACTGTTACAATAATGCCTTTACAATCCCAAGTATTACAACCTTCAACAATTTACATCAGAGTACAATGAATAAAGAACAACACTTGGTAACTCTCACTTGAGTACTTCTCAACTAATAGATAATCAATACACATATTGCAGCAGAACTAAACAAAACACTGACTCCTTGCTTTCCTGGACTTGAGTCCTCCTGAATCTCGCACATGTACTTCTGCTATCCAGTACCTATTAAAGTGGGGAAGTCAGTATTCACTGACGCTTAAAGGCTGATATCAAAGCAGCGAATCTCCCAAACAGCATACAAAACATGGCAATGG
The DNA here is from genome assembly GCA_017893485.1 of Hemerocallis citrina. Taxonomy (NCBI): domain Eukaryota; kingdom Viridiplantae; phylum Streptophyta; class Magnoliopsida; order Asparagales; family Asphodelaceae; genus Hemerocallis; species Hemerocallis citrina. Next base: position 208,956,247 of record CM030362.1, read on the forward strand.
TGTTGGTGTAGTTTAAGTGTTAGTAAGTGCTAAGACTAGACTCTAATGCGATATTTAACTAGAATTAGGATGCTTCCTATTCTAATGTCAGCGAGTCTCCGAAGCAACATGCATCCCATACTACATGCGACCCCATCTCAAGCCGTTTCTCCATATATAGGGATTTGAACTCGCGTTATGAATTCTAATTGTACACAACCTGTTCCTGACACCTACACGTGATTGGTGAGGTTGCAGACGTGGTCAAGTCCCACTAATGCAGTCCGCTAGTGGTGTCTATGTTCACCACTGCTACCCGGCTAACCGGACCTCACTCAAAAACAGACAAACCCAGTGTATCGGGCGTCATTTCAAAACCAAAATCATAGGGTCTCGCAAGCGCAGGGTAGCGCGAAGCCTACCCTGTGGCAGCCCTGGGGTCTCGCAAGCGCAGGACTGCCCAATGCATCCTGTGGCACCCCAAGCCACGGCACTTCAGGAATTAACAGCGCGAGATACGCAACCCGTGTCCTCAACTTGTGAGACGGCACCGTACGTATCCCTTTGACAGGAAGGCGCAACCCAATAACACCACCTAGTCTGCCTCCAGAGACGAGTGAGTCGTAAGGTGCCCCCTACAACTGACTCCTCTCTTCCGGCAAAGGGTTTAAGTAATGATCTTTATACGTCACTATCCTAATAATGTCCCTAACCCTGAACACTCCTAGGAAGGACAATATTATAACCACAACATGCTAGTCCTTAAATTAGGCTTTGCAAGACAACTCTACTAGGCTGCTCAACCTAGATTTACCGGAACCCCTCAGGATCCAGTTCGTGGCTCATCGATCCAAGACCTCGGCAATGCGAATATATATGCATGCCACTACCCTGAACTTAGATTCCGTCTATACTCCGGTCCTCGATCAACCTACACAGGTTAAGATCCGATGGTACCTAAGGAGTGACTCCTCCACAGTTCCTTAGGGTAAGAAAACACATGTCCTGATGGTCGGTAGCCCTAGGGTAGTAATATTACCCTAGATGAGCACAACAACTGTGTACTAGCTAATAAACTACACACGGTAACTAACCACATACGAGCCAATAAGCTACGTATGATGACAACGTACATACCAGCCAAATAAGCTGCGTATGAGACCAACAGCTACGCACGGGCCGGTCGAGCCGCGTACGAGACAACAACCTACATACGAGCTTAATAACTTCGTATGAGACCCACAGCTACATACGGACCAGTCGAGCCACGTATGAGCACAACCATATGCAAACAACCATACAGGTAATCATCCTAGAAGCAACCAACGTGCTTACTAGCAAACTTGATCTTCTATTATTAGAAGCAACAGAAGAATCTACTAATGGTCTATGATCGGTATTCTACCAATGAGAAAACGAAGGCGACATAACAACCTTTATCAAACTAACTATTACTAGTGATCTTCCTGATCCTTATTATTTCAACCTATATCACTTTAAGCATGGCATACAATTGCAAGCATCTACGTACGACAATCTAATTATGGTACATAACATAACCACCAACCATAACACTCCTTCAATGTTCTAAACATGGTAGGTTAATTAAACATCAATCCTACAACATTATAAGCATGTATAATGATTCCTACTACAATCTAAGTATGGATAAATGAATCTAGCATGCTATACAATTTTCCTACAATCATTTAAGCATAGATAAATTAATCTAGCATGGTATATGCTTTCCTACAATCATCTAAGTATAGATAAATTAATCTAGCATGGTATATGCTTTCCTACAATCATCTAAGCATAGATAAATTGATCTAGCATGGTATATGCTTTCCTACAATTATTTAAGCATAAATAAATTAATCTAGCATGGTATATGCTTTCCTACAATCATCTAAGCATAGATAAATTAATCTAGCATGGTATATGCTTTCCTACAATTATCTAAGCATAGATAAAATAATCTAGCATGGTATATGCTTTCCTACAATCATCTAAGCGTAGATAAATTATTAAGCATGAATAACTACTAAGCATGAATATCTTACTAAGCAAGGATAACTACTAGTATGAACATACAGCATTCCTAAGTATATATATACATACTTCTAAGGATGGTAAGTAATTTTGGGATTTATCCTACAACATCCTAAGCATGTATGTCATTCCTAAACATGATAGATAATTTTGGCATGAATCCTACAACATTCTAAGCATGTTTATACACTTAGCATGGCATACATCATTCCTAAACATGGTAGGTATTTTTAGGATAAATCCTACAACATTCTAAGCATGAATATCATTCCTAAACATGATAGGTAATTTTAGGATGAATCCTACAACATTCTAAGTATAATTATCATTTCTAAACATGATAGGTAATTTTAGGATAAATCCTACAATATTCTAAGCATAATTATCATTCCTAAACATGATAGGTAATTTTAGAATGAATCCTACAACATTCTAAGCATAAACAAATTAATCTAATCCAATCTTAGCATAGTATTTACTTTAGCATAAGCACAACATCCATTTAATACCCATAATCATCTACTAAAATTTCACATAACATAATTATCTACAACTACTTTATTTTAATCCCTACTACTACTACTTTATTTATACATATCACTACTACTACTACCATGAGCCTCTACTATAACATAAATATCTACAACTAAATTACTTTATTTAACCATACTACTACTACTTTATTTATACTACTACTACTTTATTTTAACATACTACTACTACTTTATTTAACATACTACTACTTAAATATCTACTAATCTTCATTAGCATCGATTTCTTATTATTACTAGTGCTCATAAAAAGAGATCTTTTTAATCATTCTACAACTAGTGATTTTAGATTAGTTTCTTTTTCATAATTAGAACTAACATCTAATTTAGGTTTTTTTTACTTAAGATTATAAAAGAAAAACAACAATAATAAAAATAAGGTAAGAACCTTCATTTTGGTTCAATCAACATATGCTTTCTTTTTAGTCCAAGGTTCAATACGTGTGTCCTACAACCAAATGGTTGTATACAAGTTCATATGCTTTATGTGTGAGTCCATCAAGTCCTACAACCTCAAATGGTTGTATGTACAAGTTCATATGCATATGTGTATTTTAGTCCAATTAGTAAACATAAACCAACAACAATTACTACAAAATTCCATCTTTTGTTCTTTACTACTACTTATCACATTTCTTTTACCATCCAAATTTATAACTTACACCACAAACAACACACAATAATATCTCAAGGAAGCACCCAAACAAAAGAAACAAAACAAGGAGGATGAGAAGAAGAAGAACATCAAAACAATCAATACAAACAAACAAACAAACAAAAGAGAAACCCCCACCTAGTTTTCTTTGTTGAAAGAACTTGCTAGCTAAAACTTCTCCTTCCTCCTAGCTTTTAGAAATCTCTACTAAACCTACAAGAAAAACTCTCAAGTTAGAATGAGGTTCTCTGTCATGCCCCGTTTCCCACTATACGGAAATGCTGGCATGCAACTGAGCCCCAGCGAATGATATACATCATCCATAAGCTGTATAATTATAAGCTCAACAAGATCTTTATAACACATTCACGCAGGCATATATAATAATCACATGAGCTGAAAATAGAATAACCATCATTTGGATAATACATCAACATCGGTTCAAGATGTCCGGGAGTACAAGGTGCCAGAATTAAAATAATATGATAAGCAGTTCGCTATAACAACTAGATAAAATAGCGACTGAAAGAAAAACAACATGAAGTAGTAAGGAAGCAGCAACGATCGTCTAGAGAGTCTGCTCGTCGGGTCTATCAGTACCTGTATAATTATTAACTAAAAAAAAAAATAGAAAAGTTCCCGTTAGAGCAAGTTTCGGACAGCAAGTAGCAACAAGCAGAAAAAGGGGTAATATAACAAGATATGACATGAAAGAAACAAGAAGTAGAAGTACAAATACAATATAGAAGGAAGCAAGGAACTGGGACAATATGATCATGTAAGTAATAACTGTAACTAGTGTATTCAAGACTTCAAGGTATAAGGAATTGATAACCTAGGCTCAGTTAATCGATAATCATGTAATCAAGGATCGAGAATCTTGTAATCAAGAGTCATGCAATCAAGAATCATGTAATCAAGAGTCTTGTAATCGAGAGTCATGTAATCAAGAGTCATGTAATCAAGAATCATATAATCAAGAATCATGCTTAGTAAAAATCTCAAGTTTATCTGTGTTATTAACTTATCTAATGCACGCAATCCTGTGTCCCATACCACAAGTTCGGTGCATATCAATCATGTGACGTTTAGACTTAAGTAGTGAATTCTATAGGATTATGTACTCGGGTCTTCCAGTGATAGTATCAAGACATGTATCATGAATCATGTAATCGAGAATTATGTAATCAAGAATTGTGTAATCAAGAATCAAGAATCAAGAATCACTATTTCGGGAAACACGGGCCCCCTTCCGAGTATACTCCCCTATATTGTCCATTACTAAGTCGTACCCTTATAACCCCGGCTTATTATTCTTTTATAATTAATTATGAACATGCAGTTGGTATGACTAGTGGAACGGTGTAATCAAGACAGTTTAATCAAAGAAAATATCAAGGGTAATAATCATGAATATGAGATATAACGGGTACATGTATCGAGAGTAGTTATTATAAATTATCAAGTGGTATAAAATGCATCCTATCAACCTATTATATCTATGCAAATTATTTATTACAAGAACAATAATACACTCAGTTCATTAATTATGAAAAGTAACGAGTTTATATGCAAAAATGTATAGATGGATTTTTAGACAACTTGACATATCTGCATTCAAATTCACTTTCCCGTTGTTACAGAAAAGCAAATCCGATTCCGTCAGAGATTCCAGAAAATAGACTCTCTTCCGGTTCTAACACATATTCTCACGATACATTCTAGAGACAGTAGCGATGCGTATAAATTTATTCTTCGCTGGTTTCGATGTTTCGCGCGCATTCTGGAAATTCAGAGTCACAATACTAAAACTTCGATATCTCACAATCTATACATCGGATTGAGAAACTGTACGATGTTTCGGATATCTAGACTCGAAGGGCTACGATTTTTATGTAGAAAGTTTTTCGGTCCAGTGTCGAGAACATGGTCGAATTCTCAGTACGAGATGCCGGTTAGTAATCCCGTGCAGGTTCAGAAATTCACAATATGACAGTACTAAAATCACGATATCTCACAATCTATACATCCGACTGAGAAACCGTAAGATGTTCTAGATTCGGGACTCAATAGGCTACGATTTCCATGTAAAAAATCTTCAATCCAGTATTGGAAACATGGTCGAATTCTTAGTACAAGGTCAAGAAGTTTTAGAGATAGTAAGGTTGAATATTCGATATTCGATAACACGATTCGAAATGTGCTAACGGTTCACTCTTGAGTTGATATAGCATAGAACAAGTGACTAGAACAGAGTTTGACAGTAAAATATGATGATAACTAGACAACTTGTCACGAGTCAAAGGAAAATGCTTGTACGAGAACAAAAATAGTGTACAAGGTACTTGCCTTATAACGTGACGATTTCAGTGGGCGATGTCGGCAACAGACGGTGGCACAACGGCGACAAGAATGGCGGTATTACGGTAGCTAACGGTAGCAACGGTGAGCGACGACGACAATAAGGTGGCGCGGCGTCAGGTTGTTTTTCGGGGTTCACGGGATCGTAGAAGCGGAGTCGTTGGCTCGAAGGTGGAAGGTAATTGCTTGAGCTCTCGGGTGTGAAGAAACAGAGGGTGTGAAGAAGGGAATGAGTCTGTAGGCTTGTGTGTGTGTGTATATATAGAAGGAAGAGTGGTGTGAATGAATGCATGTATGCATGCATGTAGTATATATAATAATAGATGGGATGTTACTGATGTGTGTGTGTGTAGAAAATTAGGGGAGAAAGAGATGGGGTGTTGAAAAATGTGGAGGGGTGTAGAAAAATCAAAGGGGGGTGTAGAAAATCAAAGGGGGTGTAGAAAAATCAACGTAGAAGGAGAAAATGAGGGGGAGAAAAATGAGAACATGGAGGAGAAGTCATGGGGTTAGGCTAGAATTAGGCAGTAGGAGAAAAATGGGAGTGAGTGATTAGCGGGAGTGGGTTAGGATTAGGATTAGGATTAGGATTAAGATTAATCAGAGTTTAAAATTTGTATTTAAACTCTGATCGAAAAATCACAAAATTATAGAATTGATCAGAAAAATATTCTGCTTTTAGATAAAGAGTCCAAAGAGAAAAATAAAACTGATCTGAAAATTGAAGTACAAAAATTCACGTAATAAAATACGTACAACTGGAACAGGGAGTTACAATCCTACCCACCTTACAAAAAAATTTTTCCTCGAAATTTACTTAGGCGAGATATAGGATAGCTTAAGAAGTAAATACAATACACTTCAATGAAGAGTACAACAGATGATAAAAGAAATAAAGAGTACAAAGGCACGAATACAACTAAAGACAAATTGTGTATCCTCAACTGGAGGAATCAACAATTTAATGTCTAGGCTTAGAATCTGAACCACCTACATCGCTAACATCCCAGTTCAGCTGATTCACAAGCTCATCTCGCTCCGGCACATACTCCTCAAATTTTCTTAGTAACTCCTTAGGAGATGGAGCTGAAATCAAGATGCGTCTGGCCTTACTGGATATAAACTTCTCAGCCATAGCTGAATCTATGAAGGACAGGAGCGAGTCGTAATATCCATCAACATTTAAAAGACCCACTGGTTTGATGTGGATCCCCAGTTGAGCCCAAGTGATCACCTCGAACAATTCCTCAAGTGTTCCATAACCTCCGGGCAAGGCTATGAAAGCATCAGCAGCTCGAGCCATTTCAGCCTTCCTCTCATGCATGTTAGAGACAACTCTAACATCTCCCACAGTTCCCCCAGTAATCTCTTTCGGCATCAGGGACTTGGGAATCACTCCCAAAACGTGTCGGCCACCAGCACGGACAGAGTCAGAAACCAGGCCCATCAATCCTATACTCCCACCACCGTAGACAAGATCAATATTCCTCTATACAAGCTCCTTGCCGAGCTCGATCGCGGCTTCTTGGTAGCTAGCTCTTTTGCCAGAGCTACTGCCACAAAATACACAAATCCTACCAAATCTCGATGAAGATGAAGAAAGTTTCATCTTCTTCCCTGCTTCACTTTCTTCTTCCACCGATTTTCTCTTCATCCCCGCTACCGATTCTTGTTCTCTTCTTTCCATTTGCCAAGAAAATTCGAGCTCCTACTCTCTCTTTCTTTCTTGCTCCCGCCTCTTCTATCGGCTTCTCACTTTCTCTCTTCTCCGAAGCTTGCTCCCGAGTTGTCTTCTTCTTTCGCTTCTCCCCTTTCTTCCCCAACTTCTCTCTTTTTCTTTCTTCTCTGACTTCTCTCTCTTTCTCTCTTTCTTCTCCGACTTCTCTCTTTCTTCTTCCTCTTTCTTTCTTTTTTTCTTTCTTCTCTGACTTCTCTCTCTTTCTTCTTCCTCTTTCTTTCTCTTTTTCTTTCTTCTTTCTTTGACTTCTCTCCCCCTTTTTCTCTTCTTTTTATTTCTTCTTCTTCTTGTCTTTTCTTCATTAATGCACCGCTCCCTATAACCGTCCTATGATCAGTATCTGCACTTTGGCCTCTATCCATTCCAAATATAACATCGAATCTTGAGTTGTTGATGTCGATAAAGTTTGCTTTGAAATTCATTCCACGAATCAATAAGGGACTCTACTACGCTTTCGCTGTGCCACTCTGATGGTAATATTTCTAGATGCTGATATAACGTGATAGCGATCGACGAATTGAGAAGAATTAAGAGATTGGTAACACGAAGATATTGGTTGTCAAACTTATTTGGTAAGTGGTAAGATTGGTGCCGCAAAGAAAAATGGGAGAAACGGGAATGAATAATTTGTCAGTTACTCATCTATCATTCCTATAAATTAGAGGTTTAGGAAGAAGAAAAATTTAAGCAAGATAAGAACAAGAAACAAGCAGAAAAGAAGAAAAAGAATAGAGTGTATATTTGTAAGATGTAGTAATACCAGTTTTAGAAAATAGTGAATAGTCTTCTTGTTGGTATTCCAGTTTCCAATTTGTTTGCCATTTAGCCCAACAAAATTTGTACACTCTTCCAACAGAAGATTCAAGAAAATAGGGATAGAAAGAAATAACTAGTATGATACTCAATAATGGATTGATCGATGAGAATAAATGCAATGTATAGAAGGTAACAAACGACGCAGGAACTGAAGTATGACTAGATCAAAATATACCAGCAATTGTTTCTTTAGTGATCTCTGCCTCCTCTGTATTCAGGTTATGAGCCTGATTATACTCTCTAGTCTGTCCTCCACTAGGATTTGATCCTCCTATTGGTGTGACACTCTTTCTCTTCGGGCAATCCCGAACCTTGTGATTATACGCTCCGCATGCAGGACACAGGTTGTTGGCTTTCCAGCAGTTCTTCCGTATGTGTCCAACTCGACGGCAATAATAGCACTTCTGGTCCTTCTTCAGAGTCGCCGATGAGTAAGGTGATGCTCTAGTAGTCGGGGTCTGAACTGGCCTCCGTATCGGTCCACCTGTAGACTGTGCGACAGTAAGGAGTTGTAATGCCCCCTGAACGGCAGTCCACCCTCTACGGATCTGCTCCTGGGTATCGAGCATGGCGTTGTACTCTTAAGCTGGTGCACAAACAAGTCCCATTGAATGGAGTTTGCAACATCTTGTACCCTATCCAGATTAGCTCTCACCAGTTCATTTTGCTCTTGCTGTAACTCCATCATTCGTTGCATCTCCTGGAGAATGGTGACGATCTCCGATAGTTCATCCCTAGGTGTAGAAGTCGAAGAGCATCCGTGAACCATAGTCTGAAATGCATATTCGAATGAGGTAAATGTCCAGATGGCAAGTTGGTTATTAACATTTATATGATCCACGTCGTGTGTATATTATTGAGCTTAGCATGGTTCGAGCCTAGGCTCTGATACCACTAAAAACCTGTCATGCCCCGTTTCCCACTATACGGAAATGCAGGCACGCAACTGAGGCCCAGCCAATGATATACATCATCCATAAGCTGTACAATTATAAGCTCAACAAGATCTTTATAACACATTCACGCAGGCATATATAATAATCACATGAGCTGAAAATAGAATAACCATCATTTAGATAATACATCAACATCGGGTCAAGATGCCCAGGAGTACGAGGTGCCAGAATTAAAATAATATGATATACAGTTCGCTATAACAACTAGATAAAATAGCGACTGAAAGAAAAACAATATGAAGTATTAAGGAAGCAGCAACGATCGTCTAGAGAGTCTGCTCGTCGGGTCCATCAGTACCTGTATAATTATTAACTCAAAAAAAAATAGAAAAGTTCCCGTTAGAGCAAGTTTCGGACAGCAAGTAGCAACAAGCAGAAAAAGGGGTAATATAACAAGATATGACATGAAAGAAACAAGAAGTAGAAGTACAAATACAATATAGAAGGAAGCAAGGAACTGGGACAATATGATCATGTAAGTAATAACTGTAACTAGTGTATTCAAGACTTCAAGGTATAAGGAATTGATAACCTAGGCTCAGTTAATCGATAATCATGTAATCAAGGATCGAGAATCTTGTAATCAAGAGTCATGCAATCAAGAATCATGTAATCAAGAGTCTTGTAATCGAGAGTCATGTAATCAAGAGTCATGTAATCAAGAATCATATAATCAAGAATCATGCTTAGTAAAAATCTCAAGTTTATCTATGTTATTAACTTATCTAATGCACGCAATCCTGTGTCCCATACCACAAGTTCGGTGCATATCAATCATGTGACGTTTAGACTTAAGTAGTGAATTCTATAGGATTATGTACTCGGGTCTTCCAGTGATAGTATCAAGACATGTAATCATGAATCATGTAATCGAGAATTATGTAATCAAGAATTGTGTAATCAAGAATCAAGAATCAAGAATCACTATTTCGGGAAACACGGGCCCCCTTCCGAGTATACTCCCCTATATTGTCCATTACTAAGCCGTACCCTTATAACCCCGGCTTATTATTCTTTTATAATTAATTATGAACATGCAGTTGGTACGACTAGTGGAATGGTGTAATCAAGACAGTTTAATCAAAGAAAATATCAAGGGTAATAATCATGGATATGAGATATAACGGGTACATGTATTACAAGTGGTATAAAATGCATTCTATCAACCTATTATATCTATGCAAGTTATTTATTACAAGAACAATAATACACTCAGTTCATTAATTATGAAAAGTAACGGGTTTATATGCAAAAATGTATAGATGGATTTTTAGACAACTTGACATATCTGCATTCAAATTCACTTTTCCGTTGTTACAGAAAAGCAAATCCGATTCCGTCAGAGATTCCAGAAAATAGACTCTCTTCCGGTTCTAACGCATTTTCTCACGATACATTTTATAGACAGTAGCGATACGTACAAATTCATTCTTCGCTGGTTTCGATGTTTCCCGCGCATTCTGGAAATTCAGAGTCACAATACTAAAACTTCGATATCTCACAATCTATACATCGGATTGAGAAACTGTAGGATGTTTCGGATATCTAGACTCGAAGGGCTACGATTTTCACGTAGAAAGTTTTCGGTCCAGTGTCGGGAACATGGTCGAATTCTCAGTACGAGATGCTAGTTAGTAATCCCGTGCAGGTTCAGAAATTCACAATATGACAGTACTAAAATTGCGATATCTCACAATCTATACATCCGATTGAGAAACCGTAAGATGTTCTGAATTCGGGACTCGATGGGCTACGATTTCCATGTAAAAAATCTTTAATCCAGTATTGGGAACATGGTCGAATTCTTAGTACAAGGTCAAGAAGTTTTAGAGATAGTAAGGTTGAATATTCGATATTCGATAACACGATTCGAAATTTGTTAACGGTTCACACTTGAGTTGATATAGCATAGAACAAGTGACTAGAACAGAGTGTGACAATAAAATATGATGATAACTAGACTACTTGCCACGAGTCAAAGGAAAATGCTTGTATGAGAACAAAAATAGTGTACAAGGTACTTACCTTATAACGTGACGATTTCAGTGGGCAATGTCGGCAACGGACGGTGGCACAACGGCGATAAGAATGGCGGCAAGACGGTAGCTAACGGTAGCAACGGTGAGCGACGACAACAACAAGGTAGCGCGGCGTCGGGTTGTTTTTCGAGGTTCACGGGATCGTAGAAGCGGAGTCGTTGGCTCGAAGGTGGAAGGTAATTGCTTGAGCTCTCGGGTGTGAAGAAGGGAATGAGTCTGTAGGCTTGTGTGTGTGTGTATATATAGGAGGAAGAGTGGTGTGAATGAATGCATGAATGCATGCATGTAGTATATATAATAATAGATGGGATGTTACTGATGTGTGTGTGTGTAGAAAATTGGGGGAGAAAGAGATGGGGTGTTGAAAAATGTGGAGGGGTGTAGAAAAATCAAAGGGGGGTGTAGAAAATCAAAGGGGGTGTAGAAAAATCAACGTAGAAGGAGAAAATGAGAGGGGAGAAAAATGAGAACATGGAGGAAAAGTCATGGGGTTAGGCTAGAATTAGGCAGTAGGAGAAAAATAGGAGTGAGTGATTAGCGGGAGTGGGTTAGGATTAGGATTAGGATTAAGATTAATCAGAGTTTAAAATTTGTATTTAAACTCCGATCGAAAAATCACAAAATTATATAATTGATTAGAAAAATATTCTGGTTTTAGATAAAGAGTCCAAAGAGAAAAATAAAACTGATCTGAAAATTGATGTACAAAAATTCACGTAATAAAATATGTACAACTGGAACAGGGAGTTACATTCTCTCTTTCTTTTCCTTTCCTTTCTTTCTTTCTTTTTGTTCTTTCTAAAATGAGACAAGGTGGAGAAGGAGGGGGTATTTATAGGTGGAGAGAAGGGTGGAGAGTGCAAAATTGCACTCACCATTTGCACAAAACCCCTTCCCCAATTCAAGGGCCAGCCATGCTCCTAGGGTGGTAGGGATGAGGTGGAGGTATGGTGCTATGGTGAGGTGGAGGTATGGGTGTGAGCTTCTGGAAGAGTTCTCCTAATTCTCTCATGAACACTTAATCTAGGTTAATCCAACTTAGCCATTTGTCATGCAAGAGAAGTATTTTGTCCAAAAATACACACTTACATAATTTGTACAATGTACTAATCGACATACTACATACACGTGTGTATATATACGTATACCGAAAATCTTTGCATAATCCGTATAAAAATGATTTAATCTCGGAAATAATAATAAAATAAATTCTATTATTAGTTTGGAAGATCACTGTATCAATTTGATACAATACAAATGTATACTGACCGATATCTGGGTACAGATAATGTCTATGAACAAACCGGGTGAAAATCACCAAAATAATTCGATTTTGGAATTAAAACAAAATAATAATAAAATAATAATAAAATAATAATAAAATAATAATTTATATAAGGTAATATCCGTCCGGGATATTACAGATCTGGGACCATTATACCGACTACGGTAGCGGGGGTGGACCGCAAAAACTACAGGCTCTATCAGCCACTAGAGCACAAGAGTCGGATGCATGGCGAGGGATCAAACCCTATCACCTGGAGAAGATGCGCTTGATTTGGGGAATATGTTGTATGGGATGCATACGTTTCCAAATCAAGTGTGCATAAGAGTAGGAGCATCTTGTGCATTTTTGAGTGTGTGCATTTGATTCTATGTCATGGCATACACCGACACTTGTGGTTCGACTGCACAATTGCCATTGCATCAAATATTGGTTGTTGGGGTTTTGGGATTGCTGGTTTCATTGGGATTGCTGGTTTCATTGGGATTGCTGGTTTCATCAGGATCGCATCGGTTGCATTAAATTGACGTGCCCACATCTTCTTAGTTGCAGGATTGCTGATTGTGGAACTGGGAACTCGAGCTATGCGGAGCATTCAAGTAGAGACTATTGAACATTTGTATTATGTACATTATCGATGTAATTCATGATGAAAACTTTCTTATGTTGAACAATTTTGTACATTGTAATATTTGTGGCAATAAATCTTTTTAATTTTTGTGAATTTTTCCTTGTTATGTGCTCATTTGAAGTAAAATTTTTGGAATGTGTAATGCGTTTCCAGTGTGGGAAATCGGGGCACTACAATAGTTATAGGAAATATGACCTAATCTATAACAATAATTACAAGTAATCCGATTATGCCTTATGATTTGTTTACATTAGAATAGTTATACTTCGGTTTGCATTCATGAGAGTGACTATGCATTTGTTTATGAAAAGATTGCTTAAGAGTTTAATGTTCCTTGTTATGTGCTCGAAGCAACTATTGAAGTCTTCGGTTATCATGAAAAGATCTTGATACCTTTGTCATAAAATAAGTGGTCCCTTTTTCGTAGAATTCAATAGTTGCTTCGAGCTCAATTATTCTATGACAAAGCCTCTTTCTTGTGTGATTATCATCTTTGGTATCCTAACGAAGAGTATCAAGAGCTGCATCAAGTTGACTATTCTTTTGTAAGGCTTGTTTACTTCCTTCCACTACTTTGTCAAACTTCTCTTTGCTTTCATTAAGTTCACTAGTGAGCTTAGCAATATGGGTAGATTTCTCATGGATTACTTTTATATTTTTTCATTATATATCAATAGTGAATTTTGAATTTGTTCTTTCAAAAATTCATTTTCCTCTAACAATAAATCATGATTCTTTCTAAAGGACTCAAATTTCTCAATGATTAAAGAATTTGTATCTTTCAATTTTGTGTTTCTAGCGATATGTGAGTCATGTCATCCATAATATATTCACTTATATTGCTTGAGATCACAACTATGCTTTTTTGCATAATCTTTTAAATCATTACAAATATCCACTAATTCATCATAAGTAGGTCTCCGATTACCGCTTCTTGGAGTGATGATTGCCCCTCGCCATTTCCAAGAGTCATAAACCCGAAGTCATTATGTGCCTTCTTATCATTGTTTTAGCTTGAATCTGTATCGAGCCAAATTACCTTCAAAGCCTTCTTTCAGTAATTTGGGTTTGGAATGTATGCTTTGTTTTTGTCTTTAGAGAGAGAATCGTTTGCACGGATATGCCCAAACTTCTTACATTTATAGCACACATCTTCCTTGCCTTTATCTCTTCTTCCCTGAAACCTGCCGCAGTCCTTCTTTAAGATACTTATTGAATTGTGAGGTCAACATTGCGATATCCTCATCAGATCCTTCGTTGTCTGATTCCGAATTTGTATGTCATAATGTAGCAATGTTCTCTTAGGTTTTTGGAAATGTTCCCAATGTTTTGCATGTTCCTTTTCATCTTTGACATCTCCACCTCATATTTTTTCAGTTCGCCTTCAAAAGTATAGTAATCGAATCCCTTCTCTTCGGGTGTCTCCCTCATGATAGCAGCTTTGATATCAATTTCTGGTGTAAGATAACTTATGAGTTTTCCAACTTTTCGGTCATCTTCTAAACACTTTCCCAAGCTTTCAAGTTCGTGGGTAATTATGTCAAAGCGAGCTAACATACGGTCTATGTTTTCACCAAGAATCATATGAAAAACATCAAACTTATAAAAACATAATGTAACTTCTCTTTTACCTCAGACATAGTTCTCTCATGATGTTTTAACATATAGTTCCAGATCTGTCACGCCCCGCTTCCAAAAAATACGGAATATGAGTACATAACATTGGCCCAGCGAAAGACTAACGTCACCCATAAGCTGTTTATCCGATTAACTCAACAATATAATCAATACAGAACAAATGCACAGACAATAATAATAATCTCATGAACAATAATACTTAGAATGAAGCAATAAAAATATCCAAATACAATAATAATCCAACGTCTGGAAACAATAATAAAATTTGGGACATAAGCCCAATACAATAATAAATCCCAATACAGTAATAAGTCTCAAACACAATAGCAATAAGTCTCAATACAATAGTTCATTAAAATGATAAGCAATTAGAAAGCATTAAGTCTTTAGAATGTCTGCTCTCCAATCCCAGCAGGCAATTCTCCATCATTACTTGTGTACACTTCATCTAAAATGAGAAGAAAAATTGTCCTTAGATCAAGTCATGGACAATAAGTAGTGAAAGCAGTGAACAATGGAATAACGGTATAATAATAAATCAATGGATTATAGAAATTAATAACAAGGCACGATAATCAATAATTAATATCAGGGTAATCGATGCAATGGCAATAAACATTGTTTCAATATTCAGTAACAGTAATCAATGATCAATAATGGTAACACTTGGCCAATATTCGGTATCAATAGAAACAATGATGAACAATATGCAATATCGGTGATGTGTCAAACCTTATGTCTATTAATCATTATAATCATAACTAATGCACGTACTACTGTGTCTCATATGTCCCATATCACAGGTTCGATGCATACAATCAATTTCGTTTAGACTATAGTGGTATATTTTATAGTTCATGTACTGGTATGATGACGATAACGGTAATAACACGGGCCATAGTGCAATTTCTTACACTGTGACGATAATGGTAATAATCATGGGCCATCATTCAAGTACAGTCTCTATATCATCAACTACTTTAGTCAATCCCTTAAATTCCGGCTTCTTAATTATTTCATCAATGCAATAATACAATATGCAATTAATGGACATTTTGGTGAACGATAGTATCAATACGGGAACAATAGAATGGTAACATGAAGTGGGACAATTAGAATGGTGACAATAACTCATTGGGATCATGCAATACAACATACATACATTAATTTATGCAATAATACGATATAGGAATAATTAATCTATTAAAAACTGAAAAGTAAAATTCTGGACACCAAGAGCAGTCTGTACAAAAATGCAGTTTTCCGCTGTTTCAGAAATTGAAAACTGAATCCGTTAGACATTATAGAAACTTGACTTCCACACGGTTCCAACGTATATTTAATGTTCAATATCTGACAACAGTAGCTAGGTCAAACATATTGTTCTTTACAGATTTTATGTTCAGGCAGAATTTCGACATCATGTTATTTTATTTTTAGAATCCGCAAAAACTTAATAATAAATTCATTAAAAAAAGTTCCTAGATTCCTAAGCATGATTACTAACAATCAGGAATTTATCAAAATAAAACTTAAACATTTGATCAGCCATTTTACTGTTTAAGCATGGACGATAAAAGAATCTCAAAATCTGAAAGTAAAAACACAGCTGTAGTAAAACGGGCATAACTTTTGCTACACAACTTGAAATTTAGAAATTCAAGATGTTCTAGAAAGTAAAAAGATAATACTACAATTCTTATTCAGAAAATTATTCATTTTAAGATCATTTACTGGTTCAAAAATAGCAGTCAACATACCGGTCAGCAAGCCAATATATAGGTTTTGTGTAGTTTTCTTGAAATAAATTTATTTAAACATGATGGGTATCAACTCTTTTAGTCGATAAGTTATATAATCAGCATGATGAGAGTCAAAACATGGTAAACAAAATTAGAACACAAACATACAATAATTTTTCATCAATCAACCATCAATCGATCAAACAACATACAACCTAGTAATTGTCTCTACAATAATTAATCGTGTTATGAGATGCATGAAAATTTTCTATCATCAATACTGCACGATGTATGCAAGATTCAATATTTTTGGATTCAGAGTTGCATGATGTGAACAATATTGGGGTTAGCTCGTGTAAACCCTCAATAGACCCAACGAAGAGATGAACAATGTACAATACGATAAATAAAGGGATCTACTTTCAAAAATTTCAACAAAACTTGAATTTGATACAATTAACAATTCAAGAGAACGATGACTTGTCTTATACGGTAAAAATGAATACCAAGACAAACGGGATAAGGATCCTGAAGCAAGGAACCCACAAACTAACACAAATCACACGTGCAAACTACGTGCAATAGCGAATTAAGCAATAACATCAAGATAGACAGCAATAGAAGGTAGCAATAGCGTTAACAATGGAGGCCAGTAGTCTGACATCGCTAAAGGGGGCGTGGGCGTCAGCTGGCATCGTAGGTGTGGTCGACGGCGGGTGAAGGCGTTGCAGGAGGCGACGCTCGGGGATCTGGCGTCGGAAAGGGGGAAAGCAACAATGGGTTTCGCTGCTTGGTCGCTGATGATGTCGAGGAAGAGGGGAAGGGGACTGGGGGTTGTCGACGACAAGGGGGTGCCAGAGGGGGCGACGGCTGAGGGGTATGGCCGCCGGAGGTAGGAAAGTCACTGGAGAAGAAGGTCGAATTTTGGGCGGGATTTCGGCTAACGGAGAGAGAGAAAGAGGGAGAAGAGAGAAAGAGGAGAGAGGATAGAGGATGACGGCAAGAAAATTGTATTTTGTGATTTTTAGGGTTTTGTATTAGGGTTGTATTTATAGAATACAAGTAGATTATTAGGCTGGAATCCAATAATAGTGGGTTTGGGTTAAGATCAAACTGCAATTGGGTTTTAGGGTTTTATAAGAGATGAGTTTGAAGACAATAGGGTTCAAATAAAATACCCACAATCCAATGAAATAAAATCCACAAGATATATAGCCCAATAAAAAGAAAGAATAGTTCATGGACGAAAATTTAAATCAATTGAATAGATAAATAATACAAATGAATAAAATATAAATTGGGCTTGAAAATAAATTGGAATTCACCAGGAAAAATAAGATCAAATACGAAAATGAAATAATTCGGTAAATAAAAAATCAATTAAATAATCATAAGTAACAATTAATAATCATAATAAAATTATATAACAAAATAGTGTTCTGGTTTGATGAACTCATTAAAATAATCCAACAATAATAATATATTTTTTTAGTCTCAAATATAAATAGTCGATCAATAAGATGTAGAAAATAAGATCAAATACTTCATTATTTAAAATGAGTAAATTTTAGATTAACAAAAAATACTTTAATAAAAATCCGAAATGAACTTATCACAAAATAACTTTATAAAAATTAAATTATAGCAAATACACGGAAAATACTTATTAGCGAAAATGGGGGTTACAAACATACCCAACTTACAACAAAATTTCATCCTTGAAATTTGCTCAGGCGGTATATAGGACAAGGCAAAAGCAAACTGTGAAATAACAAAACTGGGAATGAAAGGAAAAGTGGCAAAATGGTAGCAACACTAGAATTAGAAAGAACATGGATATGAATGAAGTGATCAAGAACGATGTTGAATAAAGATTCAATTAAAAATTACAATTGCAAATGAATGAAAAGGAAGTAAACAATGTAAGAAAAAGAACATCTTGGGACCTGTGGGTTATGGGCCCGCCACGCTTTCGCTGTGCAACTCTGATGGTGAAGCTCCGAGCTGTAGACATAAAGGAAAGGATAGCACCAGAATCAAAGGAACATGGTACAAAAGAATAAAATTATACCCAATAAGGAATCAATGAATGGTAGGGACAAAAGACAACAAGAAATGAAGGAACTGAATATGAGGGATCAAGTGGAATCAAATAAGACTAGTTTCCAGATGGTTGGTTATCAATTGTTCATGCAATTCCTGTATTGCTCATACAGTTGAGTCAAACTGATAAAACCCAAAACTGATTAATATATCAATCAAAGCCAAACTTCCTTTTGTTAGTCACGTTTGATAGATAAATTATCCAAACCAGGGCTCTGATGCTACAAAAAATCTTGTCATGCCCCGCTTCCCAAAAATACGGAATACGAGTACATGACATTGGCCCAGCGAATGACTAACGTCACCCATAAACTGTTTATCCGATTAACTCAACAATATAATCAATACAGAACAAATGCACAGGCAATAATAATAATCTCATGAACAATAATACTTGGAATGAAGCAATAAAAATATCCAAATATAATAATAATCCAATATCTGGAAACAATAATAAAATTCGGGACATAAGCCCAATACAATAATAAATCCCAATACAGTAATAAGTTTCAAACACAATACCAATAAGTCTCAATACAATAGATCATTAAATCGATAAGCAATTAGAAAGCATTAAGTCTTTAGAATGTCTGTTCTCTAATCCCAGTAGGCCATTCTCCATCATTACCTGTATACACTTCATCTAAAAAAAGAAGAAAAATTGTCCTTAAAGCAAGTAATGGACAGCAAGTAGAGAAAGCAGTGATCAATAATAGTAACACTTAGCCAATATTCGGTATCAATAGAAACAATATGAACAATATGCAATGTCGGTGATGTGTCAATCCTAATGTCTATTAATCATTATAATCATAACTAATGCATGTACTATTGTGTCTCATATGTCCCATACCACAGATTTGATGCATACAATCAATTTCGTTTAGACTATAGTGGTAGATTTTATAGTTCATGTACTGGTATGATGATGATAACGGTAATAACACGGGCCATGATACAATTTCTTACACGATGACGATAACGGTAATAACACGGGCCATGGTACAATTTCTTACACGATGACGATAACGATAATAATCATGGGCCATCATCCGAGTACAGTCTCTATATCATCAATTACTCTAGTCAATCCCTTAAACCCCAGCTTCTTAATTATTTCATCAATGCAATAATACAATATGCAATTAATGGACATTTCGGTGAACGATAGTATCAATAGGAGAACAATAGAATGGTTACATGAAGTGGGACAATTAGAACACTGACAATAACTCATTAGGATCATGCAATACAATATACATATATTAATTCATGCAATAATACTATATAGCAATAATTAATCTATTAAAAATAGAAAAGTGAAATTTTGGACACCAAAAGCTTTCTGTACAAAAATGCAGTTTTCCGCTTTTTCAGAACTTGAAAACTGAATCCGTTAGAAATTCCAGAAACTAGACTTCCACATGGTTCCAACGCATATTTAAGGTTTAAAATTCGACAACAGTAGCTAGGTCAAACACACTGTTCTTTACTGATTTTATGTTCAGGTAGAATTCCGACATCATGTTATTTTATTTTTAGAATCAGCAAAAACTCAATAATAAATTCAATAAAAATATTTTATAGACTCCTAAACATGATTACTAACAATCTGGAATTTATCAGAACAAAACTTTAACATTTGATCAGCATTTTAACTGTTTCAGCATGGAAGATGCAAGAATCTCAAAATCTGAAAGCAAAAACACAGGTATAGTAAAACGTGCATAAATTTTGCTACACAACTTGGAATTTCAAAATTCAAGATGTTCTGGAAACTAAAAATATAAGAATACAATTCTTATTCAGAAATTTATTCATTTTAAGATCATTTACGGGTTCAAAAATAGAAGTCAACATTCAGGTCAGCAAACAATATACAGGTTTTGTGTAGTTTTCTTGAAATAAATTTATTTAAACATGATGGGTATCAATTTTATTAGTCGATAAGTTATATAATTATCATGATGAGTATCAAAACATGGCAAACAAAATTAGAACACATACATACTGTAATTTATCATCATTCTATCAAACAACATACAACCGAGCAATTGTCTCTACAATAATAAATCGTGTCATGATTATACAGTTGACCCTATTATCAATTCTACATTAATGCATGAAAGATCCCATCTTTAGAGTCAAAAGTCGCACGATGTAAAGAATATTGGGGTTAGCTCGTGTAAACCCTCAATAGACCTAACGAAGATATGAACAAAGTATAATACAATAAACAAAGGTATCTACTTGCAAGAATTTTAACAAAACTTGAATTTGATAGAATTAACAATTCAAGAGGACGGTGACTTGCCTTATAAATGGTGAAAACGAATACCAAGAATAACGGGATAAGGATCCCGAAGCAACGAACCCACGAACAAACACAAATCACACGTGCAAACTACGTGCAATAGAGAATTAAGCAATAACATCAAGATAGACAGTAAACAGCATTAATAATGGAGGCCAGAGGTCTGACGTCGCTAGAGGGGGTGTGGGCATCGACTGGCAACGTAGTTGTGGTCGACGGCAGGTAAGGACGTCACAAGAGGCGGCGCTCAGGGATCTGGCATCGGAAAGGGGGAAAGGAGCAATGGGTTTCGCTGCTTCGTTGCTGATGATGTCGAGGAAGAGGGGAAGGGTATTGGGGGTTGTCGACGATAAGGTGGCACAGGAGGGGGCGACGGTTGAAGGAGGGGGCGACGGTTGAAGGAGGGGGCGACGGTTGAAGGGGATGGCCGCCGGAGGTGGGAAAGTTGCCATAGAAGAAGGTGAAATTTTGGGCGGGATTTTGGCTGACGGGGAGAAAGAAAGAGGGAGGAGAGAGAAAGAGGATAGAAGAGAGTGGATGACTGCTAGAAAATTGTACTTTGTATTTTTTAGGGTTTGTATTAGGGTTGTACTTATAGAATACAAGTAGATTATTGGGTTGGAATCCAAGAATAGTGGGCTTGGGTTAAGAACAAACTGCAATTTGGTTTTAGGGTTCAATAAGAGATGGGTTTGAAGACAATAGGGTTCAAATAAAACACCCGCAATCCAATAAAATAAAATCCACAACATACATAGTCCAACAAAAAGAGAAAATAGTTCATGGACAAAACTTTAAATCAATTAAATAAGTAAATAATACAAATGAATAAAATATAAATTGGGCTTCAAAATAAATTGGAATTCGCTAGGAAAACCAGATCAAATATGAAAATTTAATAATTCGGTAATTGAAAAATAAACTAAATAATCAGAAGTAACAATTAATAATCATAATAAAATTATATAACGAAATAGTATTCAGGTTTGACGAACTCATTAAAATAATCCAAGAATAATAACATATTTCTTTTAGGCTCAAATATGAATAGTCGATCAATAAGATATAGAAAAAAGGATCAAAATACCCCGTTATTCAAAATGAGTAAATTTTAGATTTAAAAAAATTACTTTAATAAAAATCCGAAATCAATTTAGCACTAAATAACTTTATAAAAATCAAATTATAGCAAATACACGGAAAATACTTATTAGCGGAAATGGGGGTTACAAGATCTCATAAGCAGTTTTGTAGTTGCACTACATCGCATAAGTTCCTCATTGTTTAGGCATGTGTATAATGCTGTCATGGCTTTCAAGTTTGCATTTTTCAATGCAAGTGCTTCTTTAGTGAATGATCTGTTTCTATCACTAATTGGAGGTTGATTCACACGTTCCAAACTTCTTCGCCAAACATCTGTAAAAAGTTGGACATCCAAAGATCATGGCATTTTCCATCAAAATAAGGTGAACGTGTAATACTTGGCCCATTGGTGATGGAAGACTCCACTGAGTACAGGTTTTCTGGAGGAGGGATTGTGGTAATTGGACCTTTCGCTCATGTTTTTAAGCTAATAATGATCACCTCGCTCAGATACCACTGTAAATCACCCTATGGGGGTGAATTGGGTGATTGTGAGAAAATTAATAACTTAAAAGTAAATGCGTATAATGAATGCGTAAAGTAAAAGGTAGACTTTAGTAACAAATAGAGTAATGAGAGAAAGCACAGAGATATAAGTGGTTCGGCACCCAGGTCTACTCTATTACCAGTTACTTGCAGCAATTCTCCGCCACAAGCGTTTCACTATAATTCAACCCGGTCCGTACATTGAGCTCTTGGTGTTTAGGCCAGGATTCCTATTATGCCCAATGAGACTTGTATTACTCTATAAGCTTCGAAACCTTCCTTTGTTCGAATCAAAAAGAAAAAAAAAGCAAAATAGCATGATTTATGACATCATTAAGAAGACAATAAAAGCACACTCTCTCTGATCATTGATAAAGTATTGAGCACAGAAAATTTAGAGTCAAAAGAGATGAAGAATACTTAGTGAATTCACCTATATTTATAGAGTTTGAAAAAGTTTATATCCAGAAAATAGAAAAGGAATACCAAATGTATTGGTTGTCTATGTTGCGGTCGATTGCACACTTTGGGCAGTCGACCATGAAATTTCTGATAGTTTCGACAGTCGACTACACCAAATGAACGAGGCATGCAGTCGACTATTGGTGCAGTCGACTCTCTTAGTGCACAGTAGATCGTTACCTGCTCAATTTGGTTTATTTGGTGAATCCACTTCATATTGTTTCCTTAACTCAATAATTTACAAATGATTCTTTTACGTATATAATCCTCACAATTACAGAAGATAATAATCTTGGTCTTGCTGGCTTATTGAATATTTAAGCATAGGTTTTTTGTGTGAGAATATTTCCTATACTTAGCAATCTTTCGATTCTTTCTTTTTCAGTTGATTTCGAAGATCTTTGAAATTTTATTTGAATTTTGAATCCATATTATCTTGTACATATCTTAAATGAAAATATTAGATACAAGTAAATATTTTGTACACACCAAACTTAGGGTCAACGAATTATACCATCAAATTTAACTATTGTTCATTAGTTAAACATTTTTTTTGAAGACGTAAATGGTGAATTAACCTATGCTATACACAGGATTAAGTCGTAATCTCATGTTACACAAGAATTATCATGAATTAGAACTTAATTTGAATCTAACTATTTTTTCTCTCTTAATTCTAGTTACTTTTATTTGTTATGTATGACATGAGATAACATTTTTAAATTAACAAATGAATAAAAACTCAATAATCCAAATCTAACTCCTTTTATCTCTCAATGCAAATATGTTTTAAAAAGTTTAAACATAAGTACTTTTCTCTTAATTAAAATGTCATTTATATATAAACATGATTTCTTATTGTTAGGCAATCTTAAGAGTGTAGAACAAGATGAGCAGGTCGGAAATTTCATGGGGTTTCTACTCCGTGAGTGCACACCAAAGTGGTGCACAATGGAACAAGACGATATATATATATAATTTAAAATTTTAAACATTTGCAATGCACGAACAATACCGTTAAGCTGTACTATCCTTCACTAGAAAAACATTTATTTTTTAAGATATAAATAGAGAATTAACTTGTGCTATAGACAAATTATGCATTAATCTCCTGTTACACGTATTATCAGGAATTATAACTAAATTTGAACCCAATTATTTTTTCTATTAATTCTATCTAATTTTATATATTATGTGCATCATGAGAATGATATTTTTAAAAGGATAAATGAATTGAAATTTTTTAAATCAGGTGTATTCAATTAGGATTTTAAAGCCTTCTATTGCACTTAAGACTCCATGGATATTCAATCACGATTTTAAAAAGTCTTTTAAAATCTTGATGTATTCAAACAGAATTTTAAAATGTCTTTTAAAATCTTGATGTATTCAATTAGGATTTTAAATTATCCATCTAAATATGATTGTATTCAATAACTTAATGATTTTCAAGGATTTAATTAGATGGCTGATTTAGGAGGATTTTAAGGGATCAGGTATAAATACCAAAGACCTTGGGAAATCAAGTCTCTACCCTAGAGATTTTCACGTATTCTTTTTTTTCTGTTTCTTATTCTTTCTCATCTGCACCTCCTACCCGCATCTTTTCTTCTTCTTTTCTCTTCCGTGCCTCCAACCCGCGTCTTCTTCCTCATCAAACCACCATGCCTTCAACCTGCATCTTCTTCCTCTTCAAACTACCACCTCCTAAAATAGCCGCCGCCAACCAGGTAACTCTCGCTTCTCCCCCAAGGTAGGGTTTTAGATTATGCTATGGTTTCTGATCATATATAAATAAATTATATGGTAAGTACAGCTAGTCCGTGAACAGCTAATTGATTTCGTGTGATTCCGTCTTATTATTCTTTGAGCGGGAAAGTTATGTTGGGTCTTGTTATTGTTGATTTGCAAATTGGATTTTTGCATGGTAGATGTTCAACAAATTGCCATTACCATAGTTTTGGATGCAACTTTTGTATATAATCATGAATAGTATCACATTATCTATTAGAATTCGTGCAATATAAGAATGTCCTTCGGAAGAATCAATCTCTTCCTGTATACTTTACAGTTGTAGAACTCATTTATGAGAAGGAATAATAATATTAAAGTCATATATTTATATGTATATAAAGTTGTCACGCCCCGCTTCCAAAAATACAGAATGCAAACACCTGACGTTGGCACAGCGAATGACTTGTGTTATTCATAACCTGTTATCGATTCAATTCAACAATATAATGAGCAATACAACCACGCATGCAATAAAAGATAATCACATGAATAACAATACTTAGAATTTGAGCATGAAATAACCAAATATAATAATAATCAAACACTGGAAACAACAATAATAATATTCGGGTCAAAAAGACCACAATACAAAGAAGTAATAATTTTTAATCATTAAAGTCTTCATAACAAAACGATAATCAATTAAGCGGCGATGCTATCCATTCTTCGCCATTGTAGTTCTCCTAATCCATCAATCAATTCTTCTTGATTACCTATAAGTTGTTCATCTAAAAAGAATAATATGTCCTTAGAGCAAGTCATAGAAAGCAAGTAGAGAAAGTAATGAAACAATATCATTTACGATATAACAATGAATTCAATAAACAATAAAGGTGATAGCAATGAACAATGACAAAATAATAACGATACAATGTGCAATTATAATGATCAATAATAATAACAATAAACGATATCAATAATCGATAACACTATTAAATAATGATGACAATTTGCAATGACGATACGATGACAATCTTAAGTTTATTATTTATTTTAATTCTAACTAATGTAGCACTTCATGCATGCCAGTTATTTACCACATGGTTTCTATATGCAAACAAGTTACATTTATACTTAGTAGTGGATTTTATAGTTCATGTACTCGGTAACGATAATCAATATTCAATAGTTGCAATTCATCAATTACTGCACGATAAGATAATTGGTCCCGATACAATACACGATAGATTGAGTTACTGCCGTAAGCCACAATCTATATAACAAAACACAAAAAAGCAATCCAGTGGCTCACCTTCAATACCCTAAAAATCAAAGGCTGAGACCTAACATCACAAAACACAATTTTCCCCTTAAAAATTTCTCCCCAAACTCAAATTCAAATCCCCCCCACCCAAAACAACTCATTTACTTATTTAATTATCTCTCTCTCTCTCTCTCTCTCTCTCTCTCTCTCTCTCTTTCTCTCTCTCTTCTATTATAAAAATTAAGAAAATTTAAAAAATTAAAAAATAAAAATAAAAGACTAAAAAACTAAAAAATTAAAATTTTAAAAACTTTAAAAATAATTCAAATAAATCAAAAACTTATAAAAAGTTATAAAAAAAATAAAATTATTTTTCGAAAAAGTTAATTAAAAAAATTTAAAATTAAAAAAAAAATTAAACTTTTTTTTAAAAATTTATAAAGTTAATAAAATTATAAAAATTAAAACTTTAAAAACTTTAAAAATAATTCAAAATAAATCAAAAACCTATAAAACATCATAAAAAAATATTCAAAATTATTATAAATTTTAAAATAAATAAAATAATTTTTTAAAAAAAAGTTTATTCTAAAAAATTTAAAATTTTTAAAAATAACAAAAAAAACAATTTAAAGAAAGTTTCAATTAAAAAAAAATAAATAATTACAATTTTTTAAAAAGTATCAATTTTTAAAATTAAAAAATTTCGAGATTTTTTTAAAAAAAAATTAAAATAAGAAAAGTTAAAAATTTAAAATTTAAAATTTAAAATTTTTAAAAATTTTAAAATGAAAAAATCTCAAAGCAAATTCAAATCCAATGTCAAACCCTAATCAAGAGGTTGTCGTCGATATCTAATCCACTGCTGATTCCGTATCGGTGACTCCCCTCCACCAAATCGAGTGCGAATATCAAGCGACTCCGTATCGGCGACTCCCCTTCACCAAATCGAGAGCCTCTATATGCGATGCGACGACTCTAATTTTATCTCATTAACCGAATTCTCATTCTAGTTTTTAATTTTGTGTGTGCAGGGGATTACACAGTTTTTTCTGATTCGAATTTTTTGTGTGCATGGGATCTATGTTCAGAGAGGTATGATTGTTAAATTTTTGGGTTTAAAAATTTTTAATTTGGTGATTTATTTGATGAGTTTTTATTGGTTTTGATTTAAGGTGTACGCAAGTGAGAGATGGATTATTTGGTGGCCTCAATTTGGGCTTCCAAACCATAGTAGGACAGGTAAACTGACCAGCAACCTAAAATAACTTGGCAAATATGCAACATTAATTTCTTTACTACAAGAGAAAATACTATCGTGAAGTATTTCCTTCACTGGTTATTAGAAATCATGGATAATATAACATATAAGAACTTTTAGTGTATGTTAAGATATATAGGATTGGGATGACTGGAGTTTACCGGTGAAGGGTGCAAACTCTCCACTCAAGAAAGAAAGCTAAAATAAATTTGTTTTTTTATCCATTTTGATATTTTATAAAAGTGCAATGGGGAGACAGAGTGGAGATAAAAGAAAATGATTAGCTTGGTTTAGAGTTTTGAGAACTTCATGTATTTTATTTTGGTTAAAATAATAATAAGAGATATTTCAATTGCAAACTGGGTCTCAGACAAACAAATGTTTAGATTATTGGTATTGTAGATACCTTCACACCTGCACTTGTGTTACCATTGTATTTAGACATGCTCATAGTGGTTATGGGATTAGAGTAAGCTCTATAAAACCTATATGATAATGTCCTTGCATAACTATTACAAGCATCTAAAAGTGATGCTGGAGTTAAAAAAAACTTTATGCAGTGTTTCTAACAAACTATATGCATTCTAGGTAATTTCAAGCTAATGATCAAGAAGGCGATGGTTGAGCTTAAAGGTAGATATACTGCATCCTTATATAGTATGTTTGCTACTTCAATTAATTTGCTGGAACTCCAAAACTATTTTATATAATCAAACCAGGTGCACCGTTCCGAAGACGTACCGTAGGCACGTGTCAACGGGCAAACCTAGTCCATCGATAAAACAATAGCTGTTAACACTATTTAGGGAAACACGGGCCCCTCCTTCCAGTACAGTTCCTACATGTCCACTACTTAAGTCACCCTTAAACCCCAGCTTGTTAACAATTCTTTATTCAATCAATATGCAATAGTTGTTGACAATACTAATCACAGCAAGTTACATCTATGTGAACATGGTATCAAGATGTATAATGTCCATACTCTTACTAATCACAATCAACTAATACATCAACATCCATCATTTTAACAATCAACACTAGTATACAATCTACAATAGTTGTGTAATGTCATAACATGAATTACAATAACAATTTTTATTCACATAATAAACAATTAACTACATGAATGCTTACAAGATCTCTATAAATTTCAGGCAAAAGACGACATTAAGTCAGGATTACTACTTGGATTCGCTCGTGTAAATCCGTAGTATCCCAACGATAGATAATAATAGAAGATATACGATAATCAATATAGATCTACGTGCAGAATTTAATAAACAATCTCGAATACGATACAATACATTTTGAGGGTGAGATGACTTACTTCTAGATTGACGATTCTGAATATAAAGAAATAAAATCCCGGGTGACACGTGCAATACAAGTGCACAACACGACAACAACTTAGCAAACAACAATGGGCAAAATAGCACACACCGAATCTGCCCAATCACATAGCAACAGCACGGGGCAAACAACAAAAAGTGATTGGCCAAAACACCATACACCGGTCTGATCCCAACAACATAAAGCAATCGGCCCAATCACAACAGCAACAACAACGATCCAAAATCCAATAGCGGCAAGCGCGGCTCTGGCTGCGACATCGATGACTGGCGGCGGTTCACAGGGCATCGACGGCGAGGAGAGGCAGGGGCTCGGTGGTCGACAGTGGAGGTTGCCGGCGACTGAGTTGGTCCACTAGGTCGACAATACGAGCTCTGTTTCCAAAACAAAGGGAGGGAGAATGGGTGCAGGGAGGCAGGGCGAGCGGATGTTGAAGAAGACGAGGAGCTCGGCAATGGTGGCTTGACGAAGGAAAGGATGTGCATTCCAATAAGCTATACGAGAAAGTAGAATGAAAAGAAGGTAAATTGTTATATATATAATAAGAGGGAAGGTGAATGTATTACGGAATGTGATGAGATGTGTTATAAGATATGATTGAAATTGATGATATGAAATAAAATAAATACATGTGATAAGGTGCAAGAAAAATGTATGTGATATTATATGATTGAATGAATGTGAAGTTATGTGATGAGAATAAATATTAGTATGTTGTAAGATTGATAAGTGTGATATTATGTAATATGAGTCATGAGTATGTAAATGGAAATGAATGGTAAATGAAGTATGTGGTTAAATAAGTATGAAAATGAAGTAATTGCATTATATGATTATATATAAAAATAAAGAAGTGGTGATGTGAATATAATTATGAAAAGAGAAATATTTGTGGTATGGGATTAAGAATGAAAAGTAATGGAGTTATATGTGAATTGATATAGTGTTTTGTATTTGAGTATAAAGTGAAGGAGTTACCTATACAAATTAATATGATGTGGTGTATATGTGATTAATCAAGAATGATTATGTATGTAAAAAATTAATGTGAATAAATCAAACAAATTGTGCTATGAAAAAGAGTATGAGAAGTAAAGAAAATGTGTATGTATGATATAATATTATATGAATGAAAAGTAGAGTGATACATGATATTAGTGTGACGCATATAGTGATGTGTGTTAAGTGATGGATATGGGAATGATGATTTCTAATCTAACGGTAAGTTGTGATATGAGTTGTTATAAGTTGATATGCCTTTGAATTGTGCCGAGGAACTACCCGCCCGCTATTTCCATGGAATGGTGGGAACTACCTGCCGGGGCACAACTTCAAGGTAGTGAAAGTGGTTATGGATATGTAGATGAGTGCAGATTTTGAAGAGTACTTTGATATAAAGTTGCATTTATGATATTTTTATGTTCAGATATCAGGTGGAATTTTATTATCTTGGTATTCCTAAGTACATTCTATTTTTTTTTATTGTTTAATTTATTTGCTTAACTAGTAAGTTATACTCACACCTGACATGGCTAACCCATGTTGTATTCTGGGGGTTAGGACAGTCCCAGCCTGAGGGTGGACAACCCTAACTCTCCTGCAGGTATTGATAGCAGCGATGTGAGATAGTTGTTGAGGTTAGGTAGCTATACTTTGCTCATAGTAATTGGGATATATATATGTATGTATTATATGTGAATATGGGTATAGTTGATGTATTATTTTGTATTATGGTAGATTTTGTGTATAACTGTAAGGTGTAAGGATGTATATAGTGCTGTGATGAAGTATGAAAGCCCGTACCCACCTCGTCGTGGAGTATTGGGTTCTGTGGTTGAATTTTGAAAAGGTTTTTGTAATGTTTTTTCTAAAAATCATATAAGTTTTCTACATAATTTTTTGGTTTTTAACTTGTAACATGCATGTTATGAAGTAATATGCCCCCAGAGCCGTATTTATTATTTCCTGTGTGATGTTGAATAACTTGGCCTGGGGAGGATGGATATATATTACAGGTACATTGATTTTTGTAATTGTTTACAGATTTTCGTAAGGAAAAATCTGTAAAAGGGCTAATATTTCAGGGAAAACTCTGCCGAAATTTTTAATAAATATCTATGAGTATTTTTCTAAATAAGACTTGGTGTAGATAAGTCATAGATTATGTTAGAAGTCATTTGAATATTTGAATTAGGATTGGTTTAATATATATATATATATATATATATATATATATATATATGTATGTATGTATATATATATATATATATATATATATGGGTGTTACAGTTTGGTATCAGAGCCTAGGTTAACTATGATGATGAGGTCTAGGATGACCAGTATCTTAGTGATCCTGTAATAGGTTGGAGTGGGTTCATCTATGTTAGAAATGAGTTTACCTGAGTCTTAAGTATTTCACTTGAATTCTAAATTAGAAAAGTTCTAATTTTCAGGTGTGTATGCCCTAGTAGCTTCTTTGTCATGTGGGGATTGGAAAGTTTCGAAAATTGACCTAATTTGTTTCCACTTGAAGATATGTGTGTTTCATGTGTTTGGTGTGATATAGTATTGCCTTGGTGGTTTGTATGGATCGTGTTGTTTTGCTTTTTCCTTTTTGAACATATCCGTCTTGATTATGAACATATATTACTGCGAAAGCTTATCTTTTTGAAATACTACTAAGAGAACTTTCATAGGTTAACTGAGCTGAATTTAATTAGATTCTTTGTTAAAGCATCAAGTGTTTAATATTTGATACTTTTCTTCAATATTTTGATATGTAAATGATCACTACGTGTTTTCGTATGAGTATCAGTATTACAACTACGTAGATTTGTATTCCAACTACAGGAGTTTTTGTAATCATTTCATAGTGTTTTTATTGTTAAGTTTGTTATAATGATTATTTTTATTTGTAGAGATGTATCTTTGGGAATCATTTTTAAAATTTTATTTGTGTGAAGGGATTTCGAGAGGACCATTCGATGGTCTAGTATGATGAAGGATATTAATGAGTGGGTTGATAGGTGTTTGATTTGTTTTCCTCTTTCCTCATAGCTCGAGGACGAGCTTCTTTTGAAGTGAGTATAATGTAACATCTCTTTGTTTTTAATAATTTCAAAATAGTTATTGTATTTCTTTTATTGCTATTAAATATGATTGTTATTATTATTATGTATAAATATACAATTTTATCTTATATATATTCTTTAGTTTATTTATTTATTTGGTGGAGCGGGTTTTATTGGATTTTATTATAAAAGGAGTATAAGAACTTATAAATAATGAACTGGAGGGTCTTATAATTAATGTTTGGTCAAATAGGGGCCTATAGTTAATTTTCCATTTTTTTCCTTTCTCATCCTTCCCCCTCATTTCGTTCAGAGCGTCACTTTCCCTTCCCCATTTTTGCTTTCGATGGAAACCCAATTCACGACCAACTAGGGCTTCTTCCCCCCCCATCAATCTTCAACTATTTTTCAATTATTTTATGGTTTTAGATAATTGAAGGGTTCTCTACATCAGGGTGGTGTCGATTTGGGCGAATAACTACTCTAAGGTAAGTTGGTTTGTATTTACTTTTGTGTGACCCTATGCTGTTAGTTTCTTTGCATAATACCTAGTGTACTAGGGTATTTTAGGAGCCTCTATTTATTTTAGGTGTACGAAAGGATAATTTTATTGGAGTATTTATGAGCTGTAAATTAATTAAGTGTTTGGATTGTCAAATGAAAGTGATATTGGTTCCTAATGATAGTAGAATATGTATTGAAGGGTGGAAAAAAATATGGGAAAGTTTATTTGATGTATTGATAAATTTTGAATGAGTTAATAGGGTTGAATGAATTCCTGTAGGGTTGGAAAATAATAGTGTTGGAATTTGATAAGGTAGGAAGGGATTATATATGGTGGAGAGTGTGTATAAATGAAAGAGATTATTATAGTTAGTTTATTGGATTTATAGATTGAAATAGTAGTCTGTTTTATTTGCAGTTTGGGGGATTGATGGACAGCGGAGCGGATAATTTTTGGGTTTTTGCCGTTGGCAATGTGAGTATGATTTATTTTATTTTAGATATATGATGTGCTATGATAACTTTTAAACCATGGTTGCTATGTGTAATGTGTAAAGTATATTGAGTATAGATGCGTAAAATGTATCGTAGAAATTTATAAGTATTATACGGAGTAAATTATAGGGTGTAAGAAATTAATGGTGTGTATATGTATGATATGGGGTGGTAATATTGAGAATTGGAAAGTTATGATAATACTGATATATTTTGTGAATGTGGAAAATGAATTAAGGTACTTATATATATATATATATATATATATATATATATATATATATATATATATATATATATATATATATATATATATTATGGTAATTTAATGATTTACTAGGTTTGCCCGTTGACACGTGCCTACGACACGTCTTCGGAATGGTGCACCTGGTTTGATTATATAAAATAGTTTTAAAGGTCCAGCAAATTAATTGAAGTAGCAAACATATTATATGAGGAAGCAGTACATCTACCTTTAAGCTCAACCAACGCCTTCTTGATCATTAGCTTGAACTTACCTGGCATGGATATAGTTTGTTAGAAACACTGCATAAAGTTTTTTTAAACTTCAGCATTACTTTTAGATACTTGTAATAGTTGTAACACCCCGCAAAATTTAAATGACAATTTTGCCATCGGATGTTACGCACGTGCATTTTGTACTGTTATTGATTATATCCATAATGCATTTTGATATGTATTTTGAATTCCAATTATTTATGCAATCCCGTATTCTTAAAATCCCATTTGAGACAACTCAAATGCTAAATTTCAATCTTTGAGTTTTACGTGCTTTTTACGTATTAATCGATGCACGTGTCGATTATGGACATTCCACCGTTACGTGCAAAATTTTCGATGGGTTTCAATTATTTATTTTTATAAACATGTTTAAATTCATTTTTGTAAATAGAATTCAATTTTTGTCTATTATAATTAAAATAAATTTTTACGTACAATACACGTGTTTTCCGTATGTTTGAGTATGTCATAGAAAATATATATTAAATATACTTTATGTTGCATCCCAATTAAATATTAATATTTTTCGGTCGATAAAGTCAATTTTTGTATTTTTGAGATTGTACGGGCGACGCACGTGTTTCGGTGCACGTGTTTTAAGCATATTATTCTTTCAAAATGAATTTCATGAAATTATGTGTGTTTATTTTAATTATGTATGAAAAGTATAATTTTTAAGTTAATTTTATATATTTATTACATACATAAATAAGTTGTTTTAAAGAGATTAAATAAATAAATTATTTTGTACACAAAGCACGTGCACGTGCACACGTGCGATGTGCACACATTTATGGGGGTCGGGCTGTTATTAAAAGAAGGAAAACTAAATTATTTTTGAAAGTAGGAGGGAAAGCAAGTTTAAATTTTGAAAATGGGAGTAGTGGTGAGGTAGTTTCTCAAGTCATGGGTGGTTATGGCAACTTCCAAACTCATCCTAGCCTTTAATTCCAAACTAGTGGTCTAATCCTAGCCATTCAATCCACCCAAAATTATATATAAATACCCCCAAATTTCTTCTTATCTTGGTACAATAGAAAAGTTGATAAGAGAAAAGATTAGAGTGAGGAGAAGATTGAATAGTTTTTAGTTTGAGTTTTTCCATTGGAGGCCGGCTATACTACCCCATTTAAAGCCTTCGGTTTTGGCAAGGAGCTAGGAGGAGAAGGATCTATTTATGCATTCTAAGGGATTTTTCTAGGAGCTTTCTATTCGTGTTTCTTCAACTTTAGGTGGGTGTTTCTTGAATGCTTTCTAATTTAGGAGTAGAATTTACATGATAGATGATATACAATTTATTTGTTGAATTTGAATTGGTATGATGAGATTACATGCTAGTTGTTGTAGAAATTGATTGCTAAATTTTAATTGTTGGGATATATATGAATTGTTAAGTTTATGGTCCAAAATGTGTTATGATGATTGTTAGAATATTTGCATGCAAGAATATGTGCCATTTGGCAAGTTTTAATTGTATGATGCGTGATTGAAATAGTAATTGAAATAATGCAAATGTGTATAAAAGAATTGTC
This sequence comes from Hemerocallis citrina, assembly GCA_017893485.1. Classification (NCBI taxonomy): domain Eukaryota; kingdom Viridiplantae; phylum Streptophyta; class Magnoliopsida; order Asparagales; family Asphodelaceae; genus Hemerocallis; species Hemerocallis citrina. The sequence goes on from CM030362.1 coordinate 208,990,931, forward strand.
TGTCGTTAATATAGCAAAGAAGTGTGGTTCTAACTTCAAAATATCTATTTTTGAGTATAGAGATTTTTATAAAGTAATTTTGATAAAAGACAACAGTTTATTTGGAAAATTGATTGGATATATGTTTTGATACATGTTGAGGATTTCATTGAAAAGTGAGAAACTTGTGAATTTGAGAGCATATACGATATTATTTTTAAAAGGAATACATTCTGGAAATGATCTATACTTTTATGTGAAAGTACGAATCGATTAAAAGGTCGAGAAATATATGCAGGCTGCAATTGGTGAAATTGACAGTCGACTGTCTACCTTCCACAGTTGACTGGCAAGTATAAGAAAGTGGTTTTCGTTGGCAGAACAGTCGACTGTCTACCTTCACAGTCGACTGCTGCTGTACTGAATTTTGGTGTTTGAGTTTTCAAAGTATTCGCGGAACAGTCGACTGATTCCTGATCGACAGTCGACTGAACCGACTGTGTATTATTGATGTTTTAAAGTTTCGTAAAACAATCGACTGATTCTTGTCGATTGTCGACTGATACCGACTGAGATGTTTTTGATGTTCGCTGAATAGTCGACTGATACTGTCACCAGTCGACTGAACTGAACTGGTTTTTGGTTCTTGAGTTTGGATTTGATTTTGACAAAAGTTAAATGAGTTTAAATATGAGATTTTATGATTGTTAATACTTGGTTAAAGTTTATTTTGAAATACATACAAGGATATGAATGATGAAATTGATAAAGAGGACGAATTGAATTGGTCTCATGTTATGAGATTATAAAAGAAATGTTTTTTTTTTAGAAAGAGTTGTGAACAAAAGAAAATGGAAATGATAATTTGAGATTAATTATGAAATATTGTGGATCTCTAGAAAGAGATAGTTGTTGGAATCTAGAGGCTAGGCGAGACCCTAGTGACCGGCAGTATTATTTATGATTTTGAGAGCTAACCGTTGAGGGTTGAGTGTCTCTTGAGAAGTAGCCAGGTAGGCTGACTGTCTCTGTTGTTTTGATTTAAGTCCTGTGGGGTAAGCTAGCTCTAGGTTGTGATGATTTTCTTTTAAAACAAACATTGTACGGATGTAATGAAAGTAAGAGAAAAACATAAGTATGAGGGCCATTGGATGGGTGTTGTGAGGGTATGCACAGGCTGTCTTCACGATGCGTCGTGACATGACGTGGATACTACTCCAGAGTACCATCCCGGTGGCGACGCTTGTGGGATGTTTGGTGACTATGGGTGGTGCCATTGTTCCAAGGCGGAGGCTGAATTGTCCATAGATTGCCTGCTCAATGCGTCGTGTCAGTGCGTGGGATTCCCCTCCAGACTGCCTGGACATGGGCTCATAGATCATAGAATATCTATGATACTTATCGAAATTACAGTTAGATACATAGTGAAGATGTGATGAAAGTAAGAAGAAAAACACTGAGTATGAGGGCCATTGGGTAGCGGCGAGAGCGTATCCCAGGATGTCCCATGATGAGTCAGGGCGAGGATACTGCTCCAGAGTACTGTCCCGGTGGCGACGCTCGTGGGATGTTTGAAGACTACGGGTGATGTCATGTCTATGGTAGGAGTTGAATTACCACAGGATGTCTGAATGATGAGTCATGTCAGCGATGGGATTCCCTCCAGGGTGCCTAGACATGAGTTCATAGGTCAGAAAACATCTAGAATACTTACTGTAGTTACAGTAGTAGATTAAGTCATGACGAGGGATTGAACCCTACAAGATGAAGAACGAATAAGGACTTGCTCTCGGACCTATGTAGTATGGGATGCATAGAATCCGAACAAGTGCGCATTAGTGTCATGTAATATAATAACTGCATTAAGGACTAAGTGCACCGCACAACACGACATCAACAGGATAGTCCCTTTGTAGCTTTGTTTGTGATCAAGTTTGTGTTTGCTAAAGTATTTAAGAATCGTTATACTATTTCCGGCATAGAGAGGATGGCCGTGTATAATATTTCGTCAGTTGTAAGCAACTGACCCGCCCACAGTTTTATATGCAGGAATTGGAGTTACACGAAGATATAAAGAGAATTGATGCTGTTGATTACTTAAATGTTAAAGTTCTAACAATTGTACATTTATTATTGTTGTATTTTATTGATTCCGCTGCGTATTGATGTAAAAGACTTTGATGTAATTATTGTTGAAATAAAAGTTTTAAATTCCTTGTAAAATTGTACGAAAGAAGTGTAAAGATCCTGTGGAAATCTCGAATTCAGCTGTTTTTGGAATTCGGGGTGTTACAATAGTTATGCAAGGACATTATCATATACGTTTTATAGAGTTTACTCTAATCCCATAACCACTATGAGCACGTCTAAATACAATGATAATGCAAGTGCATGTGTGAAGGTATCTACAATACCAATAATCTAAATATTTGTTTGTCTGAGACTCAGTTTGCAATTGAAATATCTCTTATTATTATTTCAACCAAAATGAAATACATGAAGTTCTCAAAACTATAAACCAAGCTAACCATTTATTTTATCTCCACTTTGTCTCCCCATTGCACCTATATAAAAAAAATTCAAAATGGATAAATAACAAATTTACTTTAGCTGTCTTTCTTGAGTGAAGAGTTTGCACCATTCACTAGTAAACTCCAGTCATCCCAATCTTATATATCCCGACATATACTAAAAGTTCTTATATGTTATGTTATCCCTGGTTTCTAATAACCAGTGAATGGAATATTTCACGATAGTATTTCTCTTGTAGTAAAGAAATTAATGTTGCATATTTGCCAAGTTATTTTAGGTTGCTGGTCAGCTTACCTATCCTGCTATGGTTTGGAAGCCCAAATTGAGGCCACCAAATAATCCATCTCTCACTTGCATACATCTTAAATCAAAACCAATAAAAAAATTATCAAATAAATCACCAAATAAATTTTTTTAAACCAAAAGTCAAACAATCATACATCTCTGAACTTAGATCCCATGCACACACAAAATTTGAGCAGTAAAAACTGAGTAATCCCCTGCACACACAAAATTGAAAATTAGAATGAGAATTCGGCTAATGAGATGAAATTAGAATCGTCGCATCGCATATAAAGGTTCTCGATTTGGTGGAGGGGAGTCGCCGATACGGATTCACTTGATATTCGCGCTCGATTTGGCGGAGGGGAGTCACCTATAGGGAATCATCAGCGGATCAGATATCGTCGACGACCTCCTGATTGGGGTTCGACATTGGATTTGGATTTGAATTTGCTTTGAGATTTTCAATTTTTCAAATTTATCAAATTTTCCAATTTTCAAAATTTCAAAATTTTAAACTTTAAATTTTTAAATTTTTTTATTTACAATTTTTTAAAATTTTAAAAGTAGTAAATTTTTTTTTCTTTAAATTTTTTTAAAATTTAAATTTTTTTCAATTTTTTTAATTTATTTTAAATTAAAAAAATTCAATTTTTTTCTTATTTTTATTATTTTGTAAATTTTGTAAATTTTTTAATATTAAATTTTGAAACGAAAAAATTATAATTTTTTATAACTTTTTGGACTTTTTGAATTATTTTTTAAGTTTTTAAAGTTTTAAAATTTTTTATACTTTTTATAAAAATTTAAATTTATAAAATTTTAAATTTTTTAAATTATTTTTTGTAAAATTTTTTTAAAAATTTTCCAATTTTGTATAAGTTTTTGGTTCGTTTGAATTATTTTTAAAATTTTTAAATTCTTTTTTAAAATTTTTTTAATTTTTATTTTCTTAATTTTTTGAATACGAGAGAGAGAGAGATAATTAAACATATAAATGAGTTGTTTTGGGTGGGGGATTTGAATTTGAGTTTTGGGGAAAAACTTTTGGGGGGAAAATGTGTTTTGTGAGGTTAGATCTGGGCCTTTGATTTTTGGGGCATTTGAAGGAGAGCCACTTGATAGCTTACTTTGTATTTTCTTATATAGATGCATATATGGCAATGTGAAGGAGAATATATATAAGAGAATATATTTTCTTATATAGATGCATATACGGCAATGTGAAGGAGAATATATATATATATATATATATATATATATATATATATATATATATATATGCCCGATATGAAAAGCAAGTGTATTTTTCGAGTAATGTATTCTATATATGCCCGATATGAAAAGCAAGTGTATTTTTCGAGTAATGTATTCAATTGAATGATATTAATGGCTTGTATATGCTTATGAAATTAATGGAATTATATACACTTATGATATAAGGAGAAATTTTATTGTCAGGAGAAATTCTAAAGACGATATATTTAGATATGGAGATATAAAGGAAAAATATATACGGGTATATAAAGGAGATAAAATGGTGAATTTCTATGATTTTGAATATTTGGTGCTTTGAGTAATGTATTGGATATATATGATAATATGAAGTAATTGGAATTTGATATTTGTATAATATACGGATGATAAATAAAAATGATATATATATATATATATATATATATATATATATATATATATATATATATATATATATATATATATATATATATATATATACATGGGATTATGATGTGTTGACTTATGTGGCGTATATTTATGATACATGGGTGATAATGAGGGGTGATATGATAAATGATAAAATTGATGAATTTGTATATGTACGATATAGAGATGTCTGAGGTGAAATTAATGTGTGATAACATGATGTAATAAACTAAATAATACGGTGTACTCATAATATGTGAGGATGTGACAAAATAAATAATATTGTGCATTCATGATATGTAATAATATGATGTGATCTATGTAATAAAACACAAAGAAAGCTATCAAGTGGCTCTCCTTCAATTCCCCAAAAATCAAAGGCTCGGATCTAACCTCACAAAACATATTTTCCCGCCCAAAATTTGAAACCCCAAAACTATTTATTTTTCCCAAAACCAATTTTTTTTTCAATACCTCCCCCCCTCTCTCTATCTCTTTCTCTCTCTCTATCTCAGCATAATGTTTGGTATTTGACCAATCATAGTGTTGCTCAAACGTCTCACCTCCAGTGGCGGTAATGGGATTTGCCATGTAAACTCTAGAGATCGAGCCTCCTCTAGAAAAACAACAGGAGAACTCCAATTTCAAACCCACACTCACTTTATAATTTAGAGATAGAGAAACTAAACTCTTCAGCTAAAAAAAAAACTAAATCCTAGAGAGAGACAGTATCAAGTATGAGCACATCGGTGAGAAAGCCCCACACCTCCGCTGCTGATCTGCTGACGTGGTACAAGAACCCATTTCCATCTGACGTGGCAGCTTCCAACTCGGCTACGCAGGCGTCGAGGCATGCAAACAAGGTGACTTTTTTTTCAAATGCAATTAATTTAGTTTCTTGATTTTATTTTTTTTTTCAAATGCAATTAATTTAGTTTCTTGATTTTATTTTTTATTTTATTAATATTAATATTAATATTAATATTAATATTATTATTATTATTATTATTATTATTATTATTATTATTATTATTATCATTATTTTGGGGCTGTAAAAAATGATTTTGAACGAAATTTTTTTGGCCTGCGAGTGGAATAACTATGGTGATGTTTGGAGGTCATGTGATTGAAGAGGAAGCTGAGAGCTTGCTTCAAAGGTCACATCTTTTGTTAGATCTGTGAATAACATATTTTTTTTGTTTTTGTTTTATTTCTCTGTAATTTTCTGTAAATTGTTCTTAGTTGAAACTTGATTGAAGAAAAAGAGACATGAATGTGAACTAGCACACAAGGAAATAGACAAAATAGTATTTGATGTTGAAGTGTAATTACTAAATTAGAAATCTATATAATAAAACACAAAGATCTCGAGCTACTCACAAATGATCCTGCAATATACAAACCAATAGACATCAAGCTCACTCCATAATTCTACTTCAGAGTACATTAATACATCAACGTCTACTAGCAAAAAAAATAATCAATATAAACCATCCCTTACTGTTTACATGATTTTTCACATGTTGCATCATTCCGAAGACGTGTCGTAGCCACGTGCCCACGAGCATACCTAGTATTTTTATAAGTTAATAACATGGTGTATGCAAAAAATGTGATACAATGAGAAGATAATAAATATGTTGGACACTGAATATGAGTTAAAATGTTAAGATAAAAGATGAGATAGTATGTGACAATAAAATGAGATAATAATTCTCCTGGTTATAGTCAAAGATATGACAAGTATTTGAAATAAAAGATGAGATGCTAGATGATGATAAAATGAGATGAAAAGATGATATGAAAAATGATAATAATCAATAAATGTTGTTGACCAGTACCTACAAAAATCCTGGAGGTTTGGGCTAGACCTCCTAATACCCAAGGACCGACTTGGGGTGCGTGGTTATTACCCAAATTATGTTTGGAGTGCGTGTTTTTATCGCCCAAGCCATCGGCTTTGTAACACCCTGTACTTAAGAGGTGTGTATATATATATATATATATATATATATATATATATATATATATATATATATATATATATATATATATATATATATTTTATATAATAAAATAAGTGAGAAGTGGTTGGTGGTTGGTTGTTGGTTGTTGGCCTATAGAAGGATCCTATAGGGCTTGGATTAACTGAATGACTAAGGTTGTCACACCCCGCTTCCCAAAAAGAATACGGAATCCGGTTACGGGACAAAGATCCCTACGAATGATTTTCATCATCCATAAGCTGTTCAAAAAATCTTTACAACATTCACAAGAATCATCAGAGTCGGAAGCAAAAGAATCAACCACATGCACATATGAGCCCAAATATCAGCAAGAACACTTGAAACTAATTATATAAATTCCAAATAGTCATGATCTAAATAAAATAATATCTTGGATCACATTGCCCAAATACAAGAATAAATCTAAGTCTCAAATACAATATTGTTTAAGCAAGCTAAAAGAAATAATATAATAAAATGCAGCACTAATACTTCATGTCTCCGATACCATCTGGAACCTGTTCTCCAAAATCTGTAATTCAACGAATGTAGGAAAGAGGAAAAAAGAAAAATAAGTACCCGTCAATTGCAAGTTATGGGCCACTTATAATGTAGGATACAAGCACATCGGGAAACTAACCAACAACATGGTATAAGTATGATGTCAAAATAAATAACTAGCATGGTAAAGTGATCAAGTATCATGTAGCATACATCAAGAGTCAAGTAAACAAGTGTCTTATAAACATGTGTCAAGTTTCAAGTACCATGTAATCATGTATCAAGTATCAGATTTCAAGTCTCATGTATCATGTAGTCAACTATCAAGCAGGCATGTATCATGTTCAAGTAGCATGTATCAAGTATCATATTCAAGTATCATGTTCAAGTCTTGTAGTGATTACTATCTAGGTAGTACTTTATACATCCTATACGGCATGGTGGCTACATCAAAACAGTTTCGGTTTAGATTTCATAGTGGACCATAGAGGGCAGTATACTCGGGGACAAGTCAAGTAATCGAGCTCCAAGCTCCAAATATCATGTATCATGTGATCACGTGTCAAGTTGTGCAAGTGGCAAGTATCGTGTCTTGCATGCAAGTATCAAGTAATCACGTTTCAAGTATCATGTCTCAAGTAATCACGTAGAATCAGTGGATCCCCTTCCGAGTACACGTTTCTGAATTATCCACTATTAGATCTGTCCCTTAAATCCTGGCTTGATTATTTATTATTAATGTCCAAAAAGCATGTATATGTGCAAAATATATCAAGAATAACTTGGCATGATCACGTGACAAGTGCAAGTTACAAGATAAATATGTACGAACGCAAGGTAATACATGAAAGAATAAAATAGCCAAATCTCAAGTTCAGGACAGCAAGACCATACTACAGTAAAATAGTGATTTCTAGTGTTACAAACATCCAAATCTGGATCCGTCGAAGGATCTGGAAAATAGACTTCCACACGAATCGGCGAATATAAATAAGTCATATATTACTTCACAAAAACATAGCTCAAAACTGGTTTGAATACAGAAAATAGGTTTAGCCAGAAATCAGTAAAACGAATTCAAGAACAGGAAAACAGTATGAAAACACATTAAATAAGTCCACTAAAAATTTAGGGTATTTTCCTCTATGTCCAGTATCTAAATATAAAGTTTCATAATTTTCTAGTAAAATTAGGTCAGTAAAATTAGGTCAGTCATTAAAAATAAGAAAACATCAATAAACGGTAGTTTGGCAAATCTGGAATTTCCAACACTGCTGTACGAAAACTATGATATCTCGCAACCAGTGAAACGAAATCCAATTCCGCCAAAGGGACATGAAAATAGATAAAATATACTAACTTTCATATTTCACAAACATTTTTCATACAGTAAAAGGAATCATAGTGAAAATAAGGTTCTTTACAAAACATCGAGCAAAATACAGCAAGTATAGATTTCATAAACGAGCATGAAACAACACATAAAACTCATCAATAAAATTCACCAAAATTCTGCGCAATCCCTAACTTGATAAAGAAAAACTGACCAAAGTTTTGGATCAAAATAATATATGTATCATAGTTCTTTAAAATGAATTGTCATCAAAATTACTGCAAAACAGAATTTGGAAAATATCGACATGTCTGTAGTAAAATAGTCAAAACTCACTCATACGAAATCAAAATTATGCAAGGTCAGAGGGGTTTGAAAATAGATAAAATTATCTAAAACTCATGTTTTATACCGAAATTAAGATACTGACTTCAAGACAGTCCAAAATAGCAAACAAAACAGTTCAGTGAAAAAATACAGATTTTTCCCTTTTACAACAACTCAACATATATCATACAAAACTTGTTCAAAACACAACCAAACGTAAAATTTAGTCTACCAAGTGTCTAAACATCATAAATTAGGCTATCTAGCATGTCCACACCAAATATATCACATGAGTCTCAACCAAAACACGAGTTCTCACAAAAGTCTCACATACATGATCAAAATCAAGAACGGGTAAATCCTAAGTTAATTCATGTCCATATTGTGTCGTGAGAAAACTATGGTCATGTTTTCACAATAGAGACAGAACCTATCAAGCATATCACAGACAAGAGTCGTCTCTAGACCCAACTACACTATAGGTGGTATTTTTGACTTGTATCAAACAAATAAATTGGTGTACAAGTTACTTGCCTTAACCGAAGAAGAAGAACAACGAAAACCAAGAGTAACGAGCAAAACCCACGAAAGAAAATCTACGAATCAACGAATCCAAGCAACCTCGACCAAGAATCTCCACACGAACAAAACTCCACAAAGCGTGATGATCCAAGAGGGTTGAATGGCAATAGTGGCTTGCTGCCACAAGAGAACACCAAGAAAAGAGATGAGGGATTATGGGGTAGTGTGAGGTGGTCAGGATGGCCAAGAGGGGGATCGGGAGATGAGGGAGAAGTGGGCTCGGGTTCAATGCAGGCCGGAAGAGAGGTAGGGGGCTGTCGGAGTGGATAGGGGTGTTGTCGGGGGATGCACAGGCCGGGAAGGGGTGAGAGGGGCTGTCGGCCTGGGGGCTGTGTGCGGGTGTGCAGTCGCAAACAAGGAGAGGGAGAGAGAGAGAGAGAGAGACCGGGTTGCTAGGAGTTAGGGTTAGGGTTTGTGAGGGAGAGCTTTATATATAGGGTTTAGTTGTGGGTTAATGGGTATTAGGAGTAGAAGTAGGTTTACCAATGGGTTTTGGGTTTGGGTCAATTAAATAGGAATACAAATAGGATTGGGGATTTAAAATTGGCCTTGGTAAATCTATTAGGGATCAATAATGGGATTGGGAAAAATAGGACAATCAATCACCACCACCACAAACACAAAAAAAAAAATTAAATTAAAATAAAGAGAATGAGACCAAAATGAAGAAAGAACAAAATAATGAAGAACGCAACAAAAAAGACAACCAATCAAACACAAGGAGCTCAAAATGAAATAAAACGAATATATATATTGAAAACAATTCCAATATACGGTTCAGAAAGAATACAAAAGAGAAAATACACCAAAACAAAAAATACACTCCAAAAATACGAAAAATGAAAAACAGGGGTTACAAAGGTGGCCTATAGGATTCAACTATGGGGCTTAGGAAAAATTCATGGCATTAAAATGGAAATGAGAAGGTGGACTGCCATGGTGGATGACGTGGGCTTGTATGGTTAGTCCCACATCGTCATGTGGAAGAGAAAAATGATAGTGTATATAAGAAAAACCAAATGATAAAGGTACCTATAGGGTTAACCAACCTTTTGATGGTGTCTGTGGTGGGCATGGCTAGAGTTTTGTGTCTGTTCTTTTGCGTGCACGCACATGTAGCCCTGTGCGCAGCTAGCTGGGCTTGAGGCCTTATGGTATCAAGAGCCAACTTTCGACGCCGAGTATGTGCAAGATGTACGCATGAGATGGAGCGAGGTTGATACAGATCACCCCGTGTAAGGGACTGTACAACTAGCAAAATCAGGGTAGTCCTCTCCACATCGGTTAGAAAGGGATCCTACATCATGTTGCAAGTTCCGGGTTCAGCGAGAATGCTGAGTTCTTAAACGTGATGTGTGTAACACCCCGTACTTAAAAGTGTATATATATAATATTATATGCAAATATAATATATATATATATATATATATATATAATAAATAATTTTAGGTGAGATTGGTTGTTGGCCTATAGGGTATCTATAGGGCCATGGAATTATTGGATTAATGGAGGAGCCCATAGAAATTACTATGGGGCTTAAGCATTAATGAATGAAAATAAATGAAAGGAAAAGAATGTTGAAAGAAGTGGCTACATGCATACATGCATGGTGACATGGCTAGGTAGGGTGGATTAGTCCCACATCGATGAAGGAGTTGGATATATTAGAGTATATATTAGGAATACCATATGATAAAGGTACCTTATGGGTATATCACCATTTTGATGGTGCCTGTGGTGGGTGTGGCTAGAGTTTTGTATCCGTTCTTTCGCGTACGAGCACACGTAGCCGTGTGCGTAACCGAGCCGGGCTTGGGGCATTACAAATGGTATCAGAGCCGACTTTCGACATCGAGTGTGTGCAAGATGTACACCTGAGATGGAGCGAGGATGGTACAGGTTGCCCGGGCAGGGGACTATATAACTAGCAGAATTAGGGTAATCCTCTCCACATCGGCTAGAAAAGGAATCCTGAATCATGTTGCAAGTGTCGGGCTCAGCAAGGATGATGAGTTCTTGGGGGGGGGGGGGGGGGGGGGGGGGCGTATGTAATACCATGTACTTAAGAGGTATATATATATATATATTATATGGATATATATATATATATATATATATATATATATATATATATATATATATATATATAATATAATAATAATAATAATAATAATAATAATAATAATAATAAATTACAAAGAAAGCTATCAAGTGGCTCTCATTTAATCTCCCCTAAAACCAATGGCCTAGATTGATTCTCACAAAACATATTTTCCCGCCCAAAATTTCAAACTCCAAAATTAATCTTTCCCCCCCAAAACTAAAAAACTCATTACTTTATTACTATCTATCTCTTCACTCTTCACTTTTTCATATTTCTCTATTTCTCTCTCTCTCCCTCTCTCTCATTCTTTCTTAACTTACTTAGAAATTTAGATTTTAAGATTTCAGGTTTGTAAAATTTTCAGAATTTTCATGTTTTTTTATTGCACATGTTATATTGAAAATAGTAAATATCTCTTCAACAGTTAAATTTCATCATTTTCCACCCTTAAAATTCTAAGAAGTTGAATTTTACACCCTCATTTATAATTATTTTTCAACATATACTAATAGAAACATGGACTTTTATTTACAACTAATTACTGTTATACTATTGAAACTTGAACTACATAATTGTTGTTTTACTGTTTATAGGCTTTTCGTGTGTTGTATCGTTTCGAAGGCGTGCCGTAGGCACGTGCCCACGGGCAAATCTAGTATATATATATATATAATAAAATATGTGAGAAGCAGTTGGTTGTTGTTTTTTGGCATGTAGAAGGATCCTATAGGGTTTCGATTAATTGAATGACTAAAGTGGCCGATAGGATTGAACTATGGGGCTTAGGAAAAAGTCATGGAATTAAAATTGAAATGTGAAGGTGGGCTGCCATGGTGGATGACGTGGGTTTGTATGGTTAGTCCCACATCGTCAAGTGGAGGAGGAAAATGAGAGTATATATAGGAAAAACCAAATGATAAAATTACATATAGGGTTAACCGGGTTAACCCACCTTTTGATGGTGCTTGTTGTGGGCGTGGCTAGAGTTTTGTGTCCATTCTTTTGCGTGCGCGCACACGTAGCCATATGCGCAGCTGGGCCGGACTCGGGGCATTATAGGCTCTAGGCCTGGTTATTCCCTCGATGACAGATGTCGTGAGGAAGTACCCTAGTGAAACTAGGGGTGCGTGTTTCCCTCACTGGCTTCGGCTAGGAGGAAGTACCCAGTTTGTCTAGGGTGCGTGTTTTTTCCTCCCGGTTTCGGCTGTGAGGAAGTACCCAAGTTCTACTTGGGGTGCGTGTTTCCATTGCTGGCATAGGCTGGGAGGAAAACGTAGTCTCGGACGTGTAAGCCACTCGGGGGCAGAGGTCTGCGTGTTTACTGGGCTCTCGCTTTCAGTATCATGGGATACTGTGGCTCACTGGTCGAAAAATTAGTAAAATGAATAAATGTGAATTGTGAATGAGAAAGTAAAGAAAGTATATGATGTGAATTGTGACTGAGAAAATAAAGAAAGCATATGGTGTAAAATGTGAATGAGAAAGAAAAGAAAGTGATTAATGTGAAGCGGAAATGAGAAAGTAAAGCGAGTGTGTGAAGCGGAATGAATATAAAAAGTAAAAAAAAAATGTATATATGAATGAAGATGAATGGTAAATGCAGTATGTGGTTAAATGAGTATGTAAAGTAAAGAAATTGCGTTGTATAATTATAAATATAAAACAAAGACATTGTACAATGAGAAGATTTATAAAAAGAGAAGAAATTATGTTAAGTGTTTAAATATGAAAAGTGGCGATGTGGTGTTATATTAATGAACTAGATTTGCCCATGGACACGTGCCTACGACATGTCTTCAGAACGATATAGCATATGAAAAGCCTTGTAAACAGTAAATCAATAACTATATAACTCAAGTTTAAATAGTTTGACTATAATTAGCTGTAAATAAATGTCCATGTTTTCATTAGTATATGTTGACAATAATTATAAATTGGGAAATTGGGGTATAAAAGTCCTTGTTTCCATCAGTGTATATATATATATATATATATATATATATATATATATATATATAGGGGGAAAGGGTTATGAGCAACTTGCTCATTTAATAAATAAGCAACTGATGATGTGACATACATGTGATTGGAAAATCCTTAAAAGGGTTAGTTGTCCAATTTATCGCATGCATGCCACATAATCATTTGCTCATTTACTAAATGAGCAAGTTGCTCATATCCCTTTTACCCATATATATATATATATATATATATATATATATATATATATATATAAAGAGAGAGAGAGAGAGAAAGATAATTAAATAAATAAAAAAGTTGTTTTCGAGGGATTTGAATTTGAGTTTTTGGGGGAAACTTTTTGGGAAAAATGTGTTTTATGAGGTTAGATCTGGGCCTTTGATTTTAGGGGGATTGAAGGAGAGCCACTTGATAGCTTTCTTTGTGTTTTATTATATAGATATGAAAAAGTGAAGGAGTTATGTATGTGAATTAATATGAATAAATTGAAGAAATTACGGTATGGAAATAAATCTGAGAAGTAAAGAAAATGTATATGTATTATACGAATTAAAAATAAAGTGATGTGTAATATGAGTGTGAAACATGAAGTAAAGTGTATTATGTGATGGATATGAGAATGGTTATAAAACTAAAAATATGTTATGATATGAGTTCGCTGCACCTTGGAATTGTGTCGAGGAACTACTCACCTGCTATTTCCATGGAAATGGTCGGAACTACCTGCCTTGGGACAACTCCCAAGGTGAATCAGTGGGTTGTTGATATGATAGTGATATTTTGAAATGGAAATGAAAAGTAACGTAAATTGTAAGATGAGAATGAAAATATAGAAAGTGATAACCGAGCTATCGGCTTGAGATGTGATGTTGTATTACCCAAGTTCTACTTGGGGTGCGGAGATTATTACCCAAGCTATCGGCTTTGGGGTGCGGTGTAATATTACCCAAACTTTGTTCGGGTTGCAAAGTATAATTTGATAAGAATGAATGTTAGAGTAAAGTGTAACAGGAGGTGTAAGCTAAAATGAAAGAAAGATATTATTAATAAGAATGAAAAGTAACATGTGTTGTATGATGAGAAAAAAAAAAGACTTATTAAGTAAAATATACGATAAATTGAGAATGAGCATTCTTATAAGCTATACGAGAAAGTAGAATGAAAAGAAGGTAAATTGTTATATATATAATAAGAGGGAGGGAAGGTGAATGTATTACGTAATGTGAGGAGATGTGTTATAAGATATGATTGAACGTGATAATATGCAATAAAATAAATACATGTGATAAGGTGTAAGGAAAATGTATGTGATATTATATGATTGAATGAATGTGAAGTTATGTGATGAGAATAAATATTAGTATGTTGTAAGATTGATGAGTGTGATGTTATGTAATATGTGTCATGAGTATGTAAATGGAAATGAATGGTAAATGAAGTATGTGGTTAAATAAGTATGAAAATGAAGTAATTGCATTATGTGATTATATATAAAAATAAAGAAGTGGTGATGTGAATATAATTATGAAAAGAGGAATATTTGTGGTATGGGATTAAGAATGAAAAGTAATGGAGTTATATGTGAATTGATATAGTGTTTTGTATTTGAGTATAAAGTGAAGGAGTTACCTATACAAATTAATATGATGTGGTGTATATGTGATTAATCAAGAATGATTATGTATGTAAAAAATTAATGTGAATAAATCAAACAAATTGTGCTATGGAAAAGATTATGAGAAGTAAAGAAAATGTGTATGTATGATATAATATAATATAAATGAAAAGTGGAGTGATACATGATATTAGTGTGATGCATATAGTGATGTGTGTTAGGTGATGGATATGGGACTAATTTGTAATCTAATGATAAGTTGTGATATGAGTTGATATAAGTTGATATGCCTTGAAATTGTGCCGAGGAACTACCCGCCCGCTATTTCCATGGAATGGTGGGAACTACCTTCCGAGGCACAACTTCAAGGTAGTGAGAGTGGTTATGGATATGTAGATGAGTTCAGATTTAGAAGAGTACTTTGATATAAAGTTGCATTTATGATGTTTTTATGTTCAAATATCAGGAGGAATTTTATTATCTTGGTATTCGTAAGTTCATTCTATTTTCTTTATATAGTTTAATTTATTTGCTTAACTAGTAAATTGTACTCATAGCAGATATGGCTAACCCCTGTTGTTTTCTGGGGGTTAGGGGAGTCCCTCCCTGAGGGTGCCCAACCCTAACTTTCATGTAGGTTTTGATTGCAGCGAGGTGAGATAGTTGTTGAGGTTAGGTAGCTATACTTTGCTTGTAGTAATTGGGATATATATATGTACTAGGTATGCCCGTGAGCACGTGCCTACGACACGTATTCGAAACTGCATATAAATTTATTTGGAGTTATTTGGTAGTGTGAACTGCTTATAAATTTATGCATTATACATGCTAAAATCAAAAGTCATTCACTATACCTCTTTAACAATTATTTGTTAAATTGTTTCAGTTTTTTAGTTATTTCATCTTTATTGCCCTTAAATTTCTCAATATTGACTTATCCAATTATCCAAAAACCTAGCTATCCAATTATCCAAAAATCCATTAAAAATATGCACCATAACAGGGAAAAAAAATTCTGAGTGTAAACAAATACAATCACCTTTCTAATACAATCATCTTCTCTATAGAGCCCTCCTTTGAAATTTTATTGTTTCCTAATTGTTTTCTAATACAATCACTTTTAAATTGTTTCCTATGGCATGTCATCGCGAAGAATAATTAATTGATTAAGTTGCTTAGTAAAAATTTTGATATTCTCCTCTAAAATTTTACAGGAAGTTTGATATTAGCCATGATATTAGCGAAGATATAAAATAGTCTCCTCTAAAATTTTCATATTAGCCAAGATACAAAATAAAAAATCAAAATTTCGTTTGAAAACGTAATATATTTTTAGGATTGTAGTAAAAATTTCGACAGAATCTTTCCTTAAATATTAGACCTTTCAGACCAATTCTTTACAAAATTTTGCTCACAAATTAAAAATTAACATCACAGGCAGTCAAAATGAATCCTCCTCAGGCCAATCCAAGCAGCATCACAGAGGCATCATATATATAGGGCTCTGGGGGAAAAATATTTTAATATGGCTAAAGATACAAAATAAAAACCAAGATATTGTTTGAAAACATAATAGATTTTAGGAAATTTAGTAAAAATTTTGACAGAGTCTCCCCTAAAATATTAGCCCTTATACAACAATTCCTTACGGAATTCTGCCAACAATTAAAAATGTAATATCACAGGCAATAAATATCAATCCTCCCCAGGCGAAACCAAGCAAAATCACACAGGCATTATATATATAAGGCTCCAGGAGAAAAAATCATAATATAATGCAAGATACAAAAAAAACCAAAATTTTGTTTGAAAACGTAATGGATTTTTAGAAAAACCTTTCAAAAACAAACACAGAACCCAATACTCCACAACTTTGCGGGTACAGATATTAACATAACTATATTATATCATCACTATATACAGATACTTACATCATCGCCCAAAATGCTAAATATTATAACTATTACAACCATTACATCCTCCACCATAATATACACCATCCAATCGAATGACCAAAAAAAATACAGGGTTGTAGGAAAACACAATGCTTTAAGTATTCAAAAATAGGATCAAACAGTGAGCCTAAAAAAACAGTAACAGTTTTGAAACAAATAGTAAGAGTTTACAATAATCAATTAAGTTTAAAAACAATAGTAAGAGTTTTGAAACCATTAACTTTTCAAATAGGACAATGCCTTTTAACTCAATGGTTTGAACCCAACATGTAACATCCTGAATTTTTTGATCATATTAATTAGAATGTATTTTTTATTTTCACGTATTGTGCACGTGCAATTTGTACGCATGTATCTTTCTAAAAATATTTCATAAATTGGTAATCTTATTTTCTTCTCTTTTATTTAAGAGAACCTAATTTAATTTTTGGCCTAATTGTCTTTTATAGACCACCTTAATTAATTAACTAATTAAATTAATGAAGCCCATGGTTATTGTATCGTTGCACTGTTCGCAACCCCGAGGGTTACTTGCGGAACGCGTTCGCATCGTATTCTACGATTAGCCCATTAGTGAGCCCATTTATTTTTTTAATCTCTTTTAATAATCTAACTTGTAGTGTTGACTCATTCCATGAACAAAAAAATTAGTTATACATGAACAACTTGTAAATAAGGGCGGCACTAGATAACACGTGTTTGCACTAGGGTGTGCAAAACACACCCTTTGGGTGGCCAGATAGAATCAAGAGAGAGGGAGAGTGGATGAGGTGGAGAGGTGGTTATTTGCGTCATGAGAAGTTATAGCAACTCCCTATTTCATCCAAGCCCTTGATCCTAAACCATTTGATTTAATCCTAGCCCTTCATTTTCACTAAAATTTTGTATAAATACCCCCCCTTTTCATTAGCTATGCTTGCACCTATTCTTTATCATAAGAGCAGGAAATACATTAGTGAGCAAGAGTGAGAGTTGAGTGTGTTCTAAAAGTTGAGTGTGCTTCTGTGTGTCCCATTAAGAGGAGGCCGGCCAGTCCTTCCAAGGAGCAAGGAGCTTGCGGCAAACACCAAGGAGAAAAGCTTGGACTCATCAAACACTAGGAGGAGAAGGCCCTTTTGTGCATTCTTAGAGTTTTCCCTAGGACTTTTGTGAATTTTCTGTAACACCTCGAATTTGTAAAATACGGAAAATGCCTGTTTTTATATATTTTCAGTGGTGAAAATTATTTTTGATGTATTTTAATTAAATATTGAGACTGGTATGGATATTTGTGGTTGATTGGTATTATTGGTATATTGGAGTTACGAGTTGAGATTTTATGTGAATAAATATTGTTTACCTTATTTTATAATTTTGAAGGATTATTATGAGGTAATTTTAATGTATCTTTGTATTATTGGTATTATTAAAGTAATGAGTTGAGTTTTATTTGGAATATATTCGAGACTTGGGGGTCTATGTGCAAATATCCCTTTACAAATATCTTATTTTATAATTTATTTTATAAAAAAAAAAAAACCCCTCCCCACCCTACCTATCCCTTCCTTCCTTCCATTCTTTCTGTTTCCCTACCGACAGAAAGAAAACACCCCCTTCGAAACCCACTCGGCCGGTCTTCCCTCTCCTCAAATCCACCCAAATACTTTATGGTTTTCGAATTAATTTGGGGAGGTGACTAAGTGAAGGATGCTCTACCTAGTGGTGGAGTCAATTTGGAGAAACAACCACGAAAAGGTATATCCCTTTTTATTTTATTGTATAAAATTAAGTGTGGTTAGTTTTATTGAGTAGGATTATTATGGTAGAGAGATTTAGAGATGTTGGAAGTGGTAAATTTGAGGAATTAGTGGATTGTTAGAGAAATTGCAAGTTGTTAATAAATTAGGGTTTTGGGTTTGTAAAAGAGAGTATATAGAACATGTTAGAAGTTAAGATTGGTGCATATCATTGTGAAATCAGGAAGTTCTAATTTTGGCATAAAGCCAAATTTTAGAATATGTGGAAGTGGAGTAAGAAACTTGCTTCTAGCGAGTTTAGAAAATGTATGGGAGGTTGTGGAGTAGTGTGAGAGTATCAATATGAATTTAGAAGGGATTTTGTAGACTTAGAACTTAATGGAATAGATGGAGAATGAAAGTATAAATTTTGTGCACGCCGGGTGTTCGGTGAAATTCCCGCGCGATGTAGAGGTGAGAATTTGATGAATTCAGAGGTATAGATGAGTTCCATTATTGTTGTTAACCCTAATTTGAGATATTAGGACCAAGGGATTGAAGAAATTAGGAAATAGGAAATTTTCCTATTGGAAAGCCTCCGATCAATATGTGAGTTCTTGCATCGGGGTTCGAATTTGAAATCGGTCGATGTAGCTCACCTACATATGTCATTTGTGACGCGTGGGTAAAGACGGATTCAAATTTGGAGGACCGTAGGTCGAGTTTTGAGCTTTAAACTAATCGGTTCTATAATTTTTCAATTAGGTGGAAAAAGTCGAACTTTGACTGGCTACAGGACGGACGTGGGGACATCGTTTGCACGATCCGTCAGGTGAGTATGTGTATTTATAAGTATTTTAGATTGTGGCCGAATTTTGTGGCCTTTTGATATATTTTGTGGGAGTTATGCCAAAAGTGAATTTTTATTGAAAATACGGATTTTCAAGGATCCAAAATGGGTTTTTGAGATATGCGGTGAAAGTGATTATTTCAAATATATAAAATCTATAGTATGAGTTAATGTGATGGGTTGAAGTATAAAAACTAATTATATTAGATTGTTTATGCACATTTTTATCCAGTGCATGATTTGTGCCTGTTTTGGGGCATATAGGCTCTTATAGGTAATTATAATTACATGGAGCATGGTGTATAAGCTAGTATGCTATAATTAGATATTATAAGATTTAATTAGATGAAATAAGTGGTTTTGGCCCCTTTTTGTGGGAAACCCGCATGTGTGGTGTGTAATTGTGATATATATATAGATGATTATGACGTGTGATGCAATGGTTGATGAAATTAATAATTGGGTACATGCTGACATTTTAATTAGGTTCGAAGTGAATTAATGGGCAATAGTATGATACTACAATATGATGAATTATCTATTTTGATACTTTTACGATATGGGATAACCTAATGTAGTTCTTTTATTAATATTGTACCTTGGTGTATGTTTATATGTGATTCAATAAAGTGGTAAATAACATGGGGCATTCATAATGTGTATTACGGTGATGTGATGGTTCATATGTTAAATGACGTGGTGTATGTATATATGTGATCTACTGAGATGATAATTATATCGTGGACATCAGATGTGCATCAAATGCAATATAAAAGGTAAGATGGTAAGTGTTAATAAAAGGTGTTATTAATTCACATGATTAAAGTTAAGAATGTGGCAATTGTTTAATTAAAAGTTGTGATGCTTTGTGTTGATTTAATAAGATGAAAAGATGAGATAACAAATGGTTTTGTTGACCAGTACCTACAGCAATCCTGGGGGTTTGGGCTAGATCTCCTAACGCCCAAGGACCGGCTTGGGAATAGTGGACCCAAACTATGTTTGGGGTAAGTGGTTTTTATCGCCCAAGCTATCGGCTCACTGGTCGACAAACTAATTAAATAAATAATTGTTAATAATAAATGTGGTAGTAAAGAAAGTGGATAGTGAAATGTGAATTGTGGATGAGAAAGAAAGTGGTTGTGAATGAAGTAAATGTGAAGGAAAACAAGTTATGAGTGAGTGTATGGAAAGAAGTGATAAGTGCAGTACGTGGTTAATTTAAAATGGAATAATAAAATAGACATGTGTTCTTATGAATAGTACAAAGTAATTGTATTATATATGTGGTCATTAAAGTAAAATACAGATTGATATGAGTTGTACCTTGGAATTGTGTTAAGGAACTACCTGCCCGCTATTTCTGTGGAAATGGTGGGAACTACCTGCCTTGGCATAATTCGCAGGGTGAGTTGGTATGATAGTGGTAATGATTAATGGAAATGAAGAATTAAATTAAGTGAAGATGATAAGTGATTGAAGTGAATTAATAACCAATCTATCGGCTTGAGATGTGATGTGATATTACCCAAACTGTGTGTTTGAGGTGCAGTGATTATTACCCAAGCCATCGGCTATGGGGTGTGATATGTTGTGGTCCCAAATTGTGTTTGGGGATTAAGTGAAAATGATAATAAGAAATCTTGCTTATAAGAATGAGAACATACTAAAGTGGTGTAGTGAGATATGAATGAGCTATAAAACATGTTTTGATGCAATAAGAATGTGCATTCGCATAAGTGATACGGTGATGATGTGATGAAATGCAAGTTAATTATAATGTGTAAGGAGAGGTTATGTTTGTGTTATATGACGTGAATGAATATGGCATTATGGGAATGAATGCATATGTTTCTGATGTGATACATGATTTAATGCAATAAAATAAATACCTGTATTATGAGATTGGTTATGAAAATGGTTATTAAGAGAGTATGTTGTATTATGTGTTGTATTCTCATAAATGGTTATTAATGAAAGGAGTAATAACATCATGTAGTTATATTCATATAATGCTATTATGACGATACTTGTGGAAGAATGAATATTTGGGTTAGAGAATTTAAATTGAAAAGTAGTGGATTGTATGTGTATTCGTACTATGCGGATGTAAAATAAGAATACATATATACGAGGTTGATGTGAAGTACATTATGAAATGTGGGAAGTTGTGGATAATTAAATAGTTGAATGCAGGATTGGCTAAGTATTTGATATATCGTCGTATTGATGATGTTGTTGTGTTCAGGATTCAGATAGCATTATCTTAACTTGGAATTTGTAAGTTTAAATTATTTTCTTTATACTATTTTAATTTGTTATTAGATTAATAACTATACTCACACCAGAAATGGCTAACCCCTTAGTGTTTGGGGGGTTAGGGGAGTCTGAGGACTACCCTAGATCCTCTACTGTTGCAGGTTCTCATCAGTGCAGAGGTGAGGCATGGATTGGTAGGATAAAGTTTTATTTTAAAAATTTGTACTAATTAGCTATGTGAATAGTAAAATTTATGATCTAAATTGTATTATGGATGTATGAGCATGTATATGATGATGATGAGTATAGTGTGGGGTGGTGTGGTATGTTTGTTACCCGTACCCTCCTCGCTGTGGAGTACTGGGCTCTGTGGTAGGTTTTACAAGGATTTTTTTAAATTTTTACCTCGTTTTTCAAAGAAATTTATAGTTTTTATTTGATATTTAATAATCCGTTATGAGTTTGGCCCCCAGAGCATTATATTATATTGCCTGTATGTTTCTGCTCATTTTGGCCTGGGGAGCCCGTGAAATTATTGTGTGTATTGTGAGCTACAGAATTTTGAGCAGAATTCCGTAAGCTATTTGTGTTTCGGGGCAAAATTTACAGGGAAAACTCTGTCAAAATTTTTCCTGAAATATAACTTTCTTAGTTTATGTTTAAAGTGATATAGAAATTGAAAGAATGGAATTTCAAGGTTTAGTTTTCAAAAAAAATAAATAAATTTTGGGGCGTTACATTTTCTCTCCAAATAAGGTGGGTGTTTTTCATACTTCTAATCTAGTTACCATGCTAGGAATTAATTGCTACTAAGAGAAAACTAAGTAAATTGGACTTATAGTTGTTTTGAGATGAAATGATAAATTAGAGAATGTTTGATAAAATGATTGCTAATGGATGAATTGTGAATTAAAGTGGTAGAATCTTTCATGTTGTCATGCTATGTGTTGGTGAATTATGCTTTATGGAGAAATTTATGTTTATGAGACAAATTGTGATCAAATGTATCATGAAAATGTTGATCTCTTAAATTAGAGTAACACTATTGTCGAAAAGATGGAAATTGGTCTAAAAATATTGTAGATCGCTAATAAGTGAGAGAATAAAGAAGAAAAGTGTTCTCGTGGAAATCTAGATTGTAGATCGTGTACAATTGTGACTTTGTTTTCAATGTCGAAAATATATCCATGATTTACTCTAAATAGCAACCTGGTGCATTCGACAGTCGACCGAATTAGAGTCGATAGTCGACTGTAAGGTGATGAATTTCAAATTTTAGTTACTGAACAGTCGACCGGCCGTATTTTAATAACCGACTGCCCTAACTAATTGTTTTCGAGTTTAAATTTTTACGGAACAGTCGACCAACAATATTTTAACAGTCGATTGCTCTGATTATTTACTTTCGAGCTTTAGAACCTTGCAGAACAGCCGACTGGCCATGTGTAACAGTCGACTGCCCTGAAGTTCAAATGATATCCAGATTTCATGAGATAATTTTCGATAATCCTTGGCCTAGTATAAATTAGAATTTGAGAATATTTTTATAAGAAAGAATTTACTATAAATTGTTAGTTTAAATTGTCCTTGGATAAAGAAAAATGCATTGACCAAAAAATGATTTGAAAAGAGTTTTGATAACGAAAGTATGAATGTTAGATTTAGTATTGTTAAAACAAGGATAAGAGAAATTTTGTGGAAAGAATAAATTAGGAATGTGAAAAGTTAGAAAAAATGAAATTATATTGTTTATGCATGAGAATGAGTATGAAATTGAAATTTGAATGACTTGATGAATTATGATAGAACATGAATATACAAGTGCTATGAACATGGAATGAAATTATTGTTAATCATGGAAAAAGATCTTATGAGTATGAAAAACTCGATGCTCAGATTATGAGTTGAAATTAAGAACTAGGGAGTAGCTAAGCCTAATACCGGTGATAAAGGAAATGTTGATATGATATTTGCGATAAAAGACCAGGTATGGGTCGGATGCATTGATTAATGATTAAGACCAGTATAGAGGAAAGAGTTAACCCTAGAAATTAATTTTATTCATGATTCAGACAATTAAGGACCAAACAATAGAGAAGACGTGATGAAAGTAAGAGAAAAATACAAGTATGAGAGCCTCGAGTCTACGGTGTGAGAGTGATTCATAGGTTGCCTACTTGATGAGTCAAGTCTTGGCATGGACACTGCTCCGGAATTATCGGGATCGTGGCGACGCTTGTGGGATATTTGATTGACTACGGGTGGTGCCATGGTCCATGATGGAGGATGAATTGACCGTAGGCTCTACATGATGCGTCATGTCATGACGTGGAATTCCCTCCAGGTTGTTTGGACATGGGCTCATAACTCATAGGACATCTAGGATACTTACAGTAGTTACAGTAGTAGATTAAGTCATGGCGAGGGATCGAACCCTACAAGTTGAAGAACGATTAAGGGCCATATCTCGGACCTATATTGTATGGGATGCATAGAATCCGAACAAGTGCGCATTAGTGTCATATAATAATAATAATAAATTGCATTAAGGACTAGACGCACAATCACAACACGACATCAATAGGATAGTCCCCTTAGATTTTTTTGTGAATAAGTTTGTGGTTTGTTAAGCATCGAGAATTGTTATACTGTTTCGACATAGAGAGAATGGCCGTATATAATATCTCGTCAGTTGAATGAACTGACGTGCCCACTGTCTTTCTGAAGGATAAAGGAATTGACAAAGATTAAAGTATGCGAGCAGCTTAAAGAATGTTTCAAGTGTTGTACATTTATTTATGTAAATATTGTAAATTGCTTCCGCTATTTAAGTGTAAATATAAATGTAACTCTGATGTGAAGTAAAGTTTAAATTTCCTTGTAAAATTATGCGAAGTGAAGTGTAAAGATCATGTGGAACTTCGAATTCAGTCTGTTTTGGAATTCGGGTTGTTACAGAGTGGTATCAGAGCACTCTTCCAAGTAGTACAAATTGATAAGGAACGACACCCTAGAAGTGGACATTAGTGTGTTATGTATAGAGATTTAAATGTAAGTCACTTACATTTGTGTTGCCCTATGATTGATATTGCTTCTCGTACTCCCCTTTTTCTAAGATGGCGAACCACTCCGACCCAGCTGGAGGCGACGATTGGCACATTGTTGAGGAGGATTACTACCCCGGACAAGCTGATTTAGACGAAAAGGATCCTGAAGAATTGGAAGAGGAATGGCCTGAGTTCAGAGAGATCACTCCAGCTCCGGATTCATCTGATGATTCTTCTGATGAGGAAGAACCAGTTTCGAGTAGTCTCATTGTGTCTCTTCAGACGCAGGTAGAGACTCAGAGGGAGAGAGCAGAGCTGTTGCAGGAGCTGTGTGCAAAGTGCATTGAGAGCATTGCCATGCTCAGTCATCGTGTTTGGGAACTCAAGAAGAAGAAAAACATGTACGATGTACTGAAGGAGGAAGTAAAGGAACTTCAGGAAGAGCTTCGTGAAGTTAAGAGGAACCGTAGGAACTAGACTGTTGTATCTTCTTACTGCTTTCATTTGATGTCAGAAATGTTTTAAATTTGAATGTGTAAAGTTTGAAATTCAATGAAATATAAAGTTGATTTAAAATTCATGTTTATAATTCGAATTTAATGGATCTTTTGCATCAGAATATGGCTAGAAGAGGAGCTCGAAATGGTGAAGGTCTGGACTTGAAAATGGAATTAGCGAGGGTCTATCAGACACTCAATACCGTTGCCATGAATCAGAACCAAGGAAGGGTGCCTGCGAATCCAATACCCGAAGCAATCAAACTCGTGGAATCATTCAAACTGATGAAACCACCAGTATTCGAAGGGAAGTAAGACTCTAACGCAACTAACAGCTGGATCCGATAGGTAGAGACTATGTTCGAAGTCTTGGAGACTTCGGAGGGCAGTAAGGTGAAGTTGGCTGCACTGCAGTTCGAGAAGGATGCGGCTGTGTGGTGGCATTCGATGAAGCGGACGATGGGAGATGCTATTTTTGGCTGGGAGGAATTCTTAGAGGAATTCTACAGTCATTATTTTCCATCAGACGTCCAGGAGAAGAAGGCCATGGAATTTCTGGCGCTGCAGCAGGGTGGCATGCTGTTGAGAGTATGAGATGAGATTCAATCAGCTCTCAAGTTATGCTCCTGAATTGGTGATGGACGAGGTCAAGAAAGCTCGAAAGTTTGAGCACGGTTTAAGGCCAAGTTTGTGATCCAAGATGATACCCCTTGGTATCCGGAGGTTTGACAAGTTAGTCAAACGAGCTGTAGTTACGAAAGAAAACATGGAACAGTTCCACGCTGTTCAGAATAGGAGGAACAACTGGAACATGGGGAAGAGGCCCGTAGCTTCTGGCAATTTCAGGGGACAACCACTAGCTCAACGGTTCAAACCGATAGGGGCAAACTCTGTTAACGTGGCTGGAAGACCCGAAAATGGTTTCGTGAGACGTCCCATAGTGACTTGTTTCAACTGTGGAGAGACCGATCATTACAGATCTCACTGTCCAAAGTTATGAGATGTCGTCCGCAATGGACCAACGTAGCACAATGGGAAGAAGCTGTACCAGTAGGAACGAGTATTTGCCTTGACTGAAGCTGACGCCGATAAAGTGGATCATGTCATCACTGGTACGAGGGGGGATGTTTAAGAGTGTTTTCTGTTGTTTCTTTTTCCCGCTTTTATAGTGACCTGTTATGTAACGAGTGTGTGTTATGTAACAGGAGAACTTTATTTGAATGAAAAGAAAGTTGTTGTTTTGTTCGATACTGGGTCCTCTCATACTTTTGTGTCACCAAGGTTTGCTAAAGTTTTGGAAGTCGAACCGAAAGTCTTTCTAGGCAAGGTCTTGGCAGTAGCTACACCATCAGGGGAGACTTTAACCACTAATCGGTACTATGCAGACTGCGAGATTGTGATTAGGAACAGAATTTTTGGGATTGATCTGATCGAGCTGACTATCTTGGGAGTCGATGTTATCACTGGCATGGATTGGATATCGGTGTACTGTGCAAGCATCGAGTGCAAGACCAAGGAAGTAATAGTGAAGGCTTCAGGTGGACCTGAAGTCACTTTCCGAGGGAAGAAGAAGTGTTCCAGGTTAGTTGCAGCCATTCGTAGGGAGGAATTCCCGTTGAAGTGCAAGGGATTCCTGTGGTTCGGGACTATCTGACCGTGTTCTTGGATCATTTGCCTGGGTTACCTCCATAGCGTGATGTAGAGTTCAGCTTCACTATTCAGCTGGGGAGTGCACCAATTTCTAAGGCACCGTATAGGATGGTGCCTATGGAGCAGGATGAGATCAAACGGCAGATTGAGGAACTGTTGGAGAAACGCTTTATTCAACCGAGTGCGTCACCTTGAGGCACATCGGTGCTGTTGGTAAAGAAGAAGGATGGATCGATGATGATGTGTATCGATTATCGAGAGCTGAATAAGGTCATTGTTCAGAACAAATATCCAATTCGAAGAATTGATGACTTGTTCGATTGTCTACAAGGAGCAGATGTTTTCTCCAAAATAGATCTTCGATCAGGATATCATCAAGTTCGAGCGAAAGCTGAAGATGTTCATAAGACTGCGTTCAGAACTCGACACGAACATTACGAATTTTTAGTTATGCCGTTTGGAGTGACAAATGCACCTGCAATTTTCATGGATATAATGAACATAGTTCTAAGGCGGTTTATTGATTCCTTCATCGTGGTTTATATCAACGATATTCTTTTGTACTCCAAGTCAGAGGAGGAACACACGAAGCATCTGGGAACAGTTTTGAGGAAGCTTCAGGAGCAAGAGTTGTATGCCAAGTTGTCAAAGTGTGAATTCTGAAAATCTGAAGTGGCATTCCTAGGTCACATCCTTTCTAAAAAGGGAGTGGCAACTGACCCGCAGAAGATAGAGGCGGTGAGAGATTGGGCAAGGCCAACTACAGTAAAGGAACTCAGGAGTTTTCTTGGATTGACAGGATACTACAGGAGGTTCATTCAGGGCTATGCTCAGATAGCCGTGCCACTCACCGGTTTGACCAAGAAGAATGTGAACTTCAAATGGACCGAGTAGTGTGAGAAGATCTTTCAGGAGTTGAAAGAGAAACTAACTACTGCACCCATTTTAGCTTTGCCTAGAGCAGGTGTTGAGTATGATGTCTACAGTGATGCTTCACATTGTGGGCTTGGTTGTGTCTTAATGCAAGAAGGGAAAGTGATCGCTTATGGGTCTAGGCAACTAAGACCGCATGAGAAGAATTATCCAACTCATGATCTGGAGTTGGCTGCGATTATCTTCGCCTTAAAGCAATGGAGACATTATGTGTACGGTGAGAAATTGAACATGTACACAGACCACAAAAGCTTGAAGTACATCTATCAACAAAAGGATCTGAATCTGAGGCATAGGAGATGGCTGGAGGTTCTTGAGGACGTTCGTTCGGAGATTAAGTACCATCCTGGGAAGGCTAATGTTGTTGCTGATGCACTTAGCCGCAAGAGCAGTCTGGCTAGTTTGATTATGACTCAGAAGCAATTGGTAGAGGAGTTGGATCGGGCTGGTATTGAAGTTGTTCTGCAAGGCTTAGGATCATCCTGAGCTCTTTGTCTGATTTGTGTCTTGTATCTTCTTTATTTTTCTTCTTTTCTTGTTGTCTTGTTTTCCTCACTCTTTAATTGTAGTTCCGGGGACGGAAGTATTCTAAGGAGGGAGTGCTGTAACATTCTGGATTTTTTTATCATAATAATTAGAATGTATTTTTATTTTCACGTATTGTGCAAGTACAATTTTAATGCATGTATCTTTCTAAAAATGTTTCATAAATTAGTAATCTTATTTTTCTTCTCTTTTATTTAATAGAACCTAATTTAATTATTGGACTAAATGTCTTTTGTAGCCCACCTTAATTAATTAACTAATTAAATTAATGAAGCCCATGGTTAGTTAGCCCATTAGTGAGCCCATTTATATTTTTAACCTCTTTTAATAATCTAACTTGTAGTGTTGATTGATTCCATGAACAAAAAAATTAATTATACATGAACAACTTGTAAATAAGGGGGGGCACTAGATAACACGTGTTTGCACTAGGGTGTGCAAAACATACCCTTTGGGTGGCCCGATAGAATCAAGAGAGGGGGAGAGTAGATGAGGTGGAGAGGTGGTTATTTGCATCATGGGAAGTTATAGCAACTACCTATTTCATCCAAACCCTTGATCCTAAACCATTTGATTTAATCCTAGCCCTTTATTTTCACTAAAATTTTGTATAAATACCCCCTCTTTTCATTAGCTATTCTTGCACCTATTCTTTATCATAAGAGCAAGAAATACATTAGTGAGCAAGGGTGAGAGTTGAGTGTGCTTGTGTGTGTCCCATCAAGAGGAGGCCGGCCAATCCATCCAAGGAGCAAGGAGCTTGCAGCAAACACCAAGGAGCAAAGCTTGGACTCATCAAACACTAGGAGGAGAAGGCCCTTTTGTGCATTCTAGGAGTTTTCCCTAGGACTTTTGTGAATTTTCTCTCCTAATAAGGTGGGTGTTTTTCATGCTTCTAATCTAGTTACCATGCTAGGAATTAATTGCTACTAAGAGAAAACTAAGTAAATTGGACTTATAGTTGTTTTGAGATGAAATGATAAATAAGAGAATGTTTGATAAAATGATTGCTAATGGATGAATTGTGAATTAAAGTGGTAGAATCTTTCATGTTGTCATGCTATGTGTTGGTGAATTATGCTTTATGGAGAAATTTATGTTTATGAGACAAATTGTGATCAAATGCATCATGAAAATGTTGATCTCTTAAATTAGAGTAACACTATTGTAGAACAGATGGAAATTGGTGTTCTCAAAATATTGTAGATCGCTAATAAGTGAGAGAATAAAGAAGAAAAGTGTTCTCGTAGAAATCTAGACTGTAGATCGTGTACAATTGTGATTCTTATTTTCTATTTCGAAAATATATCCATGATTTACTCTAAATAGCAACATGGTGCAATCGACAGTCGACCGAATTAGAGTCGATAGTCGACTGTCAGTTGATGAATTTCAAATTTTAGTTACTGAACAGTCGACCGACCGTATTTTAATAGTCGACTGCCAAGACTAATTGTTTTCGAGATTGATTTTTTACGGAACAGTCGACTAACCATATTTTAACAGTCGACTACTCTGATTATTTACTTTCGAGCTTTAGAACCTCGCAGAACAACCGACTGGCCATGCGTAACAGTCGACTGCCCTGAAGTTCAAATGATATCCAGATTTCATGAGATAATTTTATCTAATCCTTGGCCTAGTATAAATTAGAATTTGATACTATTTTTACAAGAAAGAATTTACTATAAATTGTTTGTTTAAATTGTCCTTGGATAAAGAAAAATGCATTGATTAAAAGATGATTTGAAAAGAGTTTTGATAATGAAAGTATGAATGTTAGATTTAGTATTGTTAAAACAATGATAAAAGAAATTTTGAGGAAAGAATAAATTAGGAATGTGACAAGTTAGAAAAAATGAAATTATATTGTTTATGCATGAGATTGAGTATGAAATTGAAATTTGAATGACTTGATGAGTTATGATTGAACATGAATATACAAGTGCTATGAACATGGAATGAAATTATTGTTAATCATGGAAAAAGATCTTATGAGTATGAAAAACTCGATGCTCAGATTATGAGTTGAAATTAAGAACTAGGGAGTAGCTAAGCCTCATACCGGTGATAAAGGAAATGTTGATATGATATTTGAGATAAAAGACCAGGTATGGGTCGGATGCATTGATTAATGGTTAAGACCAGTATAGAGGAAAGAGTTAACCGTAGAAATTAATTTTATTCATGATTCAGACAATTAAGGACTAAACATTAGAGAAGACGTGATGAAAGTAAGAGAAAAACACAAGTATGAGGGCCTCGAGTCTACGGTGTGAGAGTGATTCATAGGTTGCCTACTTGATGAGTCAAGTCTTGGCGTGGACACTACTCCGGAATTATCGGGATCGTGAAGACGCTTGTGGGATATTTGATTGACTACGGGTGGTGCCATGGTCCATGATGGAGGATGAATTGATCGTAGGCTCTACATGATGCGTCATGTCACGACGTGGAATTCCCTCCAGGTTGTCTGGACATGGGCTCATAACTCATAGGACATCTAGGATACTTACAGTAGTTACAATAGTAGATTAAGTCATGGCGAGGGATCGAACCCTACAAGTTGAAGAACGATTAAGGGGCTGATCTCGGACCTATATATTATGGGATGCATAGAATCCAAACAAGTGCGCATTAGTGTCATCTAATAATAATAATAAATTGCATTAAGGACTAGACGCACAATGAAGTATATTTATCAACAGAAGGATCTAAATCTTCAGCAGAGAAGGTGGTTGGAAGTATTGGAAGACACTCGCCCTGAGATCAAGTATCATCCGGGCAAGGCGAATGTGGTGGCTGATGGACTTAGCAGGAAGAGTAGTTTATCAAGTTTGATCACTACTCGAAGTGAGTTGGCAGTAGAGAATGATCAGGCAGGTAATGAGGTGGTGCTGCAGGGTTTGGGGGCGTCTTTGGCTCAGTTGAGGATGCAACCTTCCTTGAGAGAGAGGATTGTGGAAGGTCAAAAATCAGATTCAGAGATTCAGGAGATGTTGCAATGGGTTTCAGAGGGCAAGCTATCAGAGTTTCGTGTCCAAGATGGAGTTCTTTGGATGGGCGAGAGGTTGTGTGTTCCGGATAATGGAGATTTGAGAGAGCGTATCTTGCAGGAAGCACACAGTACATTGTTGTCAGTGCATCGTGGAGGGACGAAGATGTACAGGGATATCAAACAGCATTTTTGGTGGTCTGGTATAAAAAGGGATGTGGTAGATTTCGTGGCAAGGTGTCTGACTTGTCAGCAGATCAAAGCAGAAAATCAGAGACCTGGAGGTTTGTTACAACCGTTGCCTATTCCGGAGTGGAAATAGGAGAATATCAGTATGGATTTCATCACGGGTTTGCCGAGGAGTTCGAAGGGCAATGACTCAATTTGGGTTATCGTGGACCGTTTGACTAAGTCGGCTCACTTTCTAGCCATGAAGATTACTTGGTCGTTGGAGAAATTGGCTGAGTTGTACATTGGTGAGATTGTGAGACTTCATGGAGTTCCTGTGTCGATTGTTTCTAATAGAGATGCAAGGTTCACTTCAAGGTTTTGAAAGAGCCTACAAGCAGCTTTAGGCACCAGAACTGATTTCAGTACCGCTTTTCGTCCACAGACTGATGGTCAGACGGAGAGGGTGAATCGAGTGCTGGAAGATATGCTGAAGGCTTGTGTCATGGATTTCGGTGGTAGCTGTAACGCCCCGAATTCCAAAATACACTGAATTCGAGATTCCACAGGATCTTTACACTTCATTTAGTACAATTTTACAAGGAATTTAAAACTTTTCACTTTACATCAGGGTTTACATGAAAACTTTACACTTTACATTGCATAGCAGAAGTAAATTTACAACATTTAAGTAAAGTACAACAACATTGAATAATCTTTAAGCATCTGTTCCTATTTAATCTTTATCATGTCATTTACCCTGCATACAAAACTGTGAGTATGTCAGTTTATTCAACCGACGAACATTATACACGGCCATCCTCTCTATGCCGGAAATAGTATAACTCATTTTCCATATTTAACAAACACAAACTTGTCACATATCAAACAAAAGGGACTACCCTATTGATGTCGTGTTGTGATTGTGCACTCAGACCTTAATGCAGTTATTTATATTACATGACACTAATGCACACTTGTTTGGATTCTATGCATCCCATACTACATAGGTCCGAGGGCAAGCCTCTTAATCGTTCTTCACTTTGTAGGGTTCAATCCCTTGTCATGTCTTAATCTACTACTGTAACTACGGTGAGTATCCTAGATGATATATGAGTACAAGCTCGTGTACAGAAAACCTAGAGGGGAATCCCATGTCATGTCTTGACACATCAAACATGCATTCTGTGGCAATTCAGCCTCCTTCATGGCACACGATCCTCTTGCAGTCACCAAACACCCCACAAGCGTGACTAGAGTCCTATCATTACTGAGTAGTGCCCACGCCATGTCTTGACTCATCAAGCATGCATTCTGTGGCTCACACCCGCACCGTAAACTCTAGTTCTCTTACTCGTGTTTTTCTCTCACTTTCATCACATCTCCACTATGTACTAATCCTTAGTTTTTTTTATTAGAATCATGAACAAGCTCTAGAGTTAGCCTCTCACTAAACCGGACTTATTCATTCATTCAAACAAGACCAACCTTGGTTCTTCATTTCAAATTTCATTTCATTTCTTTCCAAATGCCGGGGGAGACTTAGCTACTCTTTTGTTTCAATTTCAATTCACAATTTCCAAAATTGAGCATTTCCAGCTCATAAGTTCATCTTCATAATCATAACAGATTTTCTTTTTCAATAGCATGATTTTTAATTTATTCATGAGTCCATAGCCAAACATGGAATTCAATTATTCCTTATATATTTCATCAATTATCAATTTCACATTAAAATCACATCACTAAATGAATATTCACATTTCATAATTTTCACATTATTCTCCAATGAGAATAATTCACATCACATCACTACATATAATTTCTATCTTTATTACACTTCTTTTCTAACATTTTATTTCAAGTCCTTTTTCAAAGTGTAACTTTCATAACATACAAGTGTAGGACATTTATTCTCAAAACATACTCCATTTCATGTAAATAATTCCCAAATTATTTTTCATAAATCCCACATATTTTTAGGATAATAACTATATTTTTTTCATAATTTTTCAATCATAAAAAACCCCCAAAAAAATTTATTTTTTCCCACAACACAAACACAGCCGAGACCAAGGATCGAACCAGCGACCCCAGGGAAACCAACCGAAGGCACAGGCCACTAGGCCGGACGCTCTGTGCGTTAATGAAGGGAGCTGAGAGCATTAAATGCTCTCGGCTGTAGTTATTTATTTTTTTCAAAAATACAAAAGGTATGGTGCTAAGGGGATTCGAACCAGCAACTCGCCGAACCCACTGTAGCGATTAGGAGCATCCCGACCACTTGAGCCATGTGCTCATGTTGTCATATTTCAAACCGTAATCATATTAAATCGATTCTCTCTGTTTAGTAAAACATTTCGATGTTCAAGAAGCTCTCATTTAATTTTGCCTTTACTAAATTTGCTGTAAATATCCAGATTGGCTATTCCTATCATAAATTATACTCCAGTATAATAAAAATAATTTTTTCAATAATTAACACATATTTTTCATACAATTAATTCGAATTAACCACTGCCACATTTCTTTTTTTTTTCGACATTTCTTATCAAGTTTGACGACACTAATCTCTTTATTAGCAATCTTTATATCGATTCTCTGTTTTTAATCATTTCCCAAACATACAATCTATATCTTAATTCATTCATCACAACATTATCACAAAAGTCCATTTAAGCACATAAAGTGACATTTTCAATCTACTAATTCTTGCATATAATTTTTAATGCTAATAATGAAGTTTTCTCCAAACAATCCATGGCTATAATCAATTCGCACACAACTTAAATTTTAATAATAGAACCACACACAATTGCATATCCACATTTCAATCAATCAATAGGTCATTTTTCCAATTAAATGTGTACTCTTATTAATCTTTTTCATGCATCATTCTTTCAATTCAAATCTAGCATGCTTCCTAATTAGAAATACGGAAAATTTACCCACCTTAATTGGAGAGACTACACTTAGCAACACCTCCTAAACCAATGTCCTTGCAAAAAAGTGATCCTCCTCCTTGATGCGCGCACCCGAGCCTCCACAATGCCAACCGAGCCTCCTCTTGATGCCGACCTTCCTCCTTGTTGCAAGCACAAACTCTCACACAATGACCCAATCTCTCAATCTTTTAACTCACTTGTTATACTACTAAATAATGTATTTTAAACTATAGGTTTGGAGGAATAATTAGCACAATAATACTAGGCAAGGGGTGGGGGGGGGGGGTATTTATACTAAAAGTTTAGGAAAATGGAAGGCTAGGATTAACTTATGAGTTAGGATTAGAAGGGTAGGATTCAAGGAGGAGTTACAATAACCAACCATCCTCAAGTAATCACCACCCATGACTCCACTTGAAAATTTCCATTCCCTCCAAAAGATTAAAACCGGCCTAGCATGAAATGGTGCAATTTGCACGTGTACGTGCAATGCACGTGCATGCATTTGTCTCCAAAAATTTGTACATTATATTTTACAAAAAAAAAATCTTTAAAAGGTATTCTACATTACAAGTTGTATTTAAAATGAAAATAGCTCTTGGGCTTTAGTTTATGGGCCAAAATAATAATTGTAAAAATAATAAATCGAATTAAATTTGGGCTTTTAAGAAGAAAAGGCTTTTGTCTATTTGAAAAAGGGCTTTATATAAAAATAATTAAAGAGCACATATATAAATATCTATACTCATCATAATGAAGATAATTATCAAAATATTGCACGTGCACACTACGTGCAAAATAAAATAATTTTCATTAAATGAAAATCGGGCCATTACAACACTCCCTCCTTAGAATAGTTCCGTCCCCGGAACTACAGTTAAGAGTGAGAAAACAAACACAAACACTCATAACAAGCACAAGAAAGGAAAAAAAATACAAAATACAACTCAAGTAAAAAGCTCAGGATAGTCCTTCAACATCCTCTCCTCAGACTCCCAAGTAGCCTCTTCAACCAAATGGTTTCTCCAGACTACCTTGACCATCGGTATCGTCTTATTCCTTAAGACTTTCTCTCGATGATCAACAATCTCGACAGGAGACTCGATGTAATTCAGATCTAACTGCAAACCTTCCGGCACTTCAGGCAAATGATTACTCGGATCTGGAATATAACCTCTCAGCATAGACACATGAAAGACATTGTGCACCTGAGATAACTCTTCCGATAATTCAAGCTGGTAAGCAGTTTTCCCGATCCTTTTCAATATCTTGTACGGGCCTATAAACCTCGGGGCTAATTTTCTGCCTTTGCCGAATCGAATCACCCCTTTACTGGGCGATACTTTCAGAAAGACGAAGTCACCGACCTCAAATTCAAGGTCCCTTCTCCGGTTGTCTGCATAGCTTTTCTGCCTCCTCTGAGCCTCTACCAACCTTTCCCTGATCAGATCAATCTTTTGAGAGGTTTGCTGTACAAGCTCAGGACCAAACAACTGACGCTCCCCAACTTCAAACCAACAAACAAGTGTTCTGCACTTCCTGCCATAGAAAGCTTTGTACAGCGCCATCCCAATGCTAGCCTGAAAACTGTTGTTGTAGGCAAACTCTACCAAAGGTAAATACCTTTCCTAACTGCCTCCAAAGTCTAGTACACAACACCGAAGCATATCCTCAAGAATACGGTTGACTCTCTCGGTCTGCCCATCGGTCTGCGGATGAAAAGCAGTGCTGAAATCTATCTTGGTACCCAAAGCTATCTGAATACTCCTCCAGAAATGCAAAGTAAACCGCGCATCTCGATCAGACACAATAGTTGACGGAACGCCATGAAGCCGGACGATCTCGCCAACATTCAACTCAGCTAACTTGTCCATCGAAGCAGTGAGTTTCATCGCCAAAAAGTGAGCGGACTTGGTTAGTCGATCGACTATAACCCAAATCACGTCATTGCCTTTAGGACTCTTGGGCAATCCCGTAATAAAATCCATACTGATGTTATCCCACTTCCATTCCGAAATAGGTAACGGCTGTAATAGACCTTCGGGTCTCTGATTTTCGGTTTTGACTTACTGACAAACCTCACACTTCGCCACAAATTCAGCCACATCTCGCTTCAAACCTGACCACCAGAAATGTGGTTTGATGTCTCTGTACATCTTAGTACTTCCAGGATGTACCGACAAAAGAGTAGCATGCGCCTCCTGAAGAATACTCTCTTTTAGGTCTGCCTGATTCGGAACACACAGCCTATCTCCAAACCATAGCACTCCATCCCTGATTTGAAATCCGGGCAACCTGCCAGCACCAACCTGCTCCTTCATCTCCAAGATATCAGCATCAATCTCCTGACTTGCAATGATCCTTGCATTCAAAG
This sequence comes from Hemerocallis citrina, assembly GCA_017893485.1. Lineage (NCBI taxonomy): Eukaryota > Viridiplantae > Streptophyta > Magnoliopsida > Asparagales > Asphodelaceae > Hemerocallis > Hemerocallis citrina. The sequence continues at coordinate 209,027,771 of CM030362.1, forward strand.
TAGGCTGAAGCCTCAACTGAGCTGAAGATGCTCCCAATCCTTACAAGACAACTTCAATACCTACTCGATCCAATTTCTCAATCAGATGCTTCTGAGTTGTAATCAAACTAGATAAACTGCTCTTACGACTAAGTGCATCAGCAACCACATTAGCTTTCCCAGGATGATACTTGATCTCAGGTTGCATGTCCTCAAGCACTTCCAACCATCTCCGCTGCCTCAAATTCAAATCTTTCTGCTGATATATGTACTTCAAACTCTTGTGGTCCGTGTACATGTTCAATTTCTCACCATACACGTAGTGTCTCCATTGCTTCAGGGCAAAGATAATCGCAACTCCAGATCATGAGTCGGGTAATTCTTCTCATGCGGTCGTAGTTGCCTAGACCCATAAGCGATTACTCTTCCCTCTTGCATTAAGACACAACCAAGTCCACGATGTGAAGCATCGCTGTAAACATCATACTCAACACCTGCTCTAGGCAAAGCCAAAATAGGTGCAGTAGTCAGCTTTTCTTTCAACTCCTTAAAGCTTGCCTCACATTGCTCAGTCCACTTGAAGTTCACATTCTTCTTGGTCAGACCAGTAAGCGGCACGACTATCTGAGCATAACCTTGAATGAATCTCCTGTAGTATCCAGTCATTCCAAGAAAACGTCTGACTTCCTTCACTGTAGTAGGCCTAGCCCAATCTCTCACTGCCTCTATCTTCTGAGGGTCAGTTGACACTCCCTCCTGAGAAAGGATGTGACCTAGGAATGGCACTTCAGATTTTTAGAAATCAAACTTGGATAGCTTGGCATACAACTTCTACTCTTCCAGCTTCTTCAAAACTGCTGCCAGATGCTCGATGTGCTCCTCTTCTGACTTGGAGTACACGAGGATATCGTCGATAAACACCACGACGAAAGAATCAATGAACGGCCTCAGAACTCTGTTCATCAAATCTATGAAGATTGCGGGTGCATTCGTCACTTCAAATGGCATAACTAAGAATTCGTAATGCCCATGTCGAGTTCTAAATGCAGTTTTGTGCACATCTTTAACTTTCACTCGAACTTGGTGATATCCTGATCGAAGATGTATTTTGGAGAAAACAGCTGCTCCTTATAGACGATCGAACAAGTCATCAATTCGGGGAATAGGATACTTATTCTGAACAGTGACCTTATTCAGCTCTTGGTAATCGATACACATTCTCATCGATCCGTCCTTCTTCTTTACCAAAAGCACTGGTGCTCCCCAAGGTGACGCACTAGGTTGAATAAAGCCTTTCTCCAACAGTTCCTCAATTTGCCGTTTCACCTCATCCTGTTCCACTGGAGCCATCCTATATGGTGCCTTAGAAATGGGTGCACTCCCTAGTTGAACAGTGATGCTGAACTCTACATCACGATGTGGGGGTAACCCAGGAAAATCATCCAAGAACACTGTTGGATAGTCCCGAACAACAGGAATCCCTTGCACTTCCACAGGAATCTCTTCCTTGTGGATAGCTGCCACAGCCTAGAAAATTTCTTCTTCCCTTGGAAAGTAACTTCAGGTACACCTGGAGCCTTCATTGTTACCGTCTTGGTCTTGCACTCGATGCTTGCACTATACACCGACATCCAATCAATGCCAATGATAACATCGACTCCCAAGATTGTCAGCTCGATCAGATCAATCCAAAAGATTCTGTCCTCGATCACAATCTCGCAATCTGCATAATACCGATCAGTGGTTAAAGTTTTCCCTGGTGGAGTAGCTACTGCTAAGATCCTGCCTTGGAAAAATCTTCGGTTCAACTCCCAATACTTTAGCGAATTTAGGAGACACAAAAGTATGAGAGGATCCAGTATCGAACAACACAACAGCTTTCATTCCATTTAAATAAAGTTTGCCTATTACATAATACACACTCATTATGTAATAGTTCACTAAATAACGGGAAAAAGAAATAACATAAACCTCTAAACATCTGCCCTCGTACCAGTGATGACATGATCAACCTCATCAGCATCAGCTTCCGTCAAGGCAAATACTCGCCCTGGTTGGTACGGTCTCTTTCCAGTCTGCTGCATTGGTGCATTGCTATTACTATTTCGTGGTTTGGGGCATTGAGATTTGTAATGTCCCGTCTCACCACAGTTGAAGCAAGTTACCGCAGGAGGTCTCACCACATTGTTCCCAGGTCCTCCAACCACACTAATAGCGTTTGCCCCTGTCGGTTTGAACCTTTTCGCAGATAGTTGACCCTTGAAATTTCCAGAATTGGCGGGCCTCTTTCCGGACTGCCAGTTGTTCCTCCGATTTTGAACAACATGAAACTGCTCCATGTCTGCTTCAGTGGCTGCCGTGCGCTTGACCAACTTGTCAAATCTTCTGATACCAAGAGGTATCATCCGGGACCTCAAGCTCGGCCTCAATCCATGCTCGAACTTACGAGCCTTCTTAGCCTCATCCATCACTAGTTCAGGAGCATACCTAGAGAGTTGAGTAAATTTGGTCTCGTACTCCCTAACTGACATGCCACCTTGCTATAGTGACAGAAACTCCATAGCCTTCTTCTCTTGGACATCGGAGGGAAAATAGTGACTGCGGAATTCTTCCAGAAATTCCTCCCAGCCGAGAACTATGCCTCCCATTGTCCTGTTCATCGACTGCCACCAAACAGCTGCATCCTTCTCAAGTTGCAGAGTCGCCAACTTCACCTTACTGCCCTCAGGGGTCTCCAGCACTTCAAAGATTGTCTCTACCTGACGAATCCAGTTGTCAGCCGCATCAGGGTCTGACTTCCCTTCGAACACAGGTGGTTTCATCCGTTTGAACGATTCCACTAGTTTGATCGCTTCGGGCACCGGATTCGCAGGTACCCTTCCTTGGTTCTGATTCATGGCCACGGCGTTGAGCGTCTGATAGACCCTCGCAAGTTTCGTTTCCAGATCCAGACCTTCCCCGTTTCTAGCTCCTCTTCTAGCCATATTCTGATGCAAAAGACCCATTAAATTCGAAGTATAAGACATGAATTTTAAATCAACTTGCATTTTATTGAATTCCAAACTTTATACATTCGAATTGAAAAACATTTCTTGACATCAGAATGAAAACAGTAGAAGCTACAACAGTCTAACTCCTACGGTTCCTCTTCGCTTCTCGAAGTTCTCCCTGTAGTTCTTCAACTTCTTCCTTCAGCACATCGGTCAGATTCTTTCTCTTCTCGAGTTCCCATACCCGATGACTGAGAACTGCAAAGTCGTCCTTACTCTTTGCCAATTGAGCCTCCAATAAACCGACTCTCTCCCGCAGTGTTTCTACCTATCTCTGAAGAGATATCACACGACCATTTGGAACCGGTTCTTCATCTTCATCAGAATCAGCTTGCCCTGGGTAGTACTCTTCCACAGAATCTTCTTGTCCAGGATGGTACTCTTCCTCGAGGATATGCCAATCGTCGTCTCCAACAGGGTCGAAGTGATCAGCCATCTTAGAAATAGAGAGGAAGATGCATAAGTCATAGAGCAATACAAATGTAAGTCACTTACATTTAAATCTCTAGACTCAAACACACACTCTAATGTCCACTTCTAGGGTGTCGTTCCTTATAAATTTGTACAAGTGTGAAGCGTGGCTCTGATACCACTCTGTAACGCCCCGAATTTCAAAATACACTGAATTCGAGATTCCACAGGATCTTTACACTTCATTTAGTACAATTTTACAAGGAATTTAAAACTTTTCACTTTACATCAGAGTTTACATGAAAACTTTACACTTTACATTGCACAGCGCAAGTAAATTTACAACATTTAAGTAAAGTACAACAACATTGAATAATCTTTAAGCATCTGTTCCTCTTTAATCTTTATCATGTCATTTACCCTGCAAACAAAACTGTGGGTACGTCAGTTTATTCAACCGAGGAACATTATACACGGCCATCCTCTCTATGGCGGAAATAGTATAACTCATTTTCCATATTTAACAAATACAAACTTGTCACATATCAAACTAAAGGGACTATCCTATTGATGTCGTGTTGTTATTGTGCACTTAGTTATTAATGCAGTTATTTATATTACATGACACTAATACACACTTATTCGGATTCTATGCATCCCATACTACATAGGTCCGAGGGCAAGCCTCTTAATCGTTCTTCATCTTCGTAGGGTTCAATCCCTCGTCATGTCTTAATCTACTACTGTAACTATGGTGAGTATCCTAGATGATCTATGAGTACAAGCTCGTGTACAGAAAACCTGGAGGGGAATCCCATGCAATGTCTTGACTCATCAAGCATGTATTCAGTGGCAATTCAGCCTCCTTCATGGCACACGATCCTCTTGCAGTCACCAAACACCCCACAAGCATGGCTAGAGTCCGATCATTTCTGAGTAGAGCCCACGCCATGTCTTGACTCATCAAGCATACATTCTGTGGCTCACACCCGCACTGTAAACTCTAGTTCTCATACTTGTGTTTTTCTCTCACTTTCATCACATCTCCACTATGTACTAATCCTTAATTTTTTTTATTAGAATCATGAACAAAATCAAAGCTCTAGAGTTAGCCTCTCCACTAAATCGGACTTATTCATTCATTCAAACAAGACCAACCTTGGTCCATCATTTCAAATTTCAATTCATTTCTTTCCAAATGCCGGGGGAGACTTAGCTACTCTTTTGTTTCAATTTCAATTCACAATTTCAAAAATTGAGCATTTCCAGCTCATAAGTTTATCTTCATAATCATAATAGATTTTCTTTTTCAATAACATGATTTCTAATTTATTCATGAGTCCATAGCCATACATGGAATTCAATTATTCCGTATATATTTCATCAATTATCAATTTCACATTAAAATCACATCACTAAATGAATATTCACATTTCATAATTTTCACATTATTCTCCAATGAGAATAATTCACATCACATCACTACATATAATTTCTATCTTTATTACACTTCTTTTCTAACATTTTATTTCAAGTCCTTTTTCAAAGTGTAACTTTCATAACATACAAGTGTAGGACATTTATTCTCAAAACATACTCCATTTCATGTAAATAATTCCCAAATTATTTTTCATAAATCCCACATATTTTTAGGATAATAACTATATTTTTTTCATAATTTTTCAATCATAAAAAACCCCCAAAAAAATTTATTTTTTCCCACAACACAAACACAGCCGAGACCAAGGATCGAACCAGCGACCCCAGGGAAACCAACCGAAGGCACAGGCCACTACGCCGGACGCTCTGTGCGTTAATGAAGGGAGCTGAGAGCATTAAATGCTCTCGGCTGTAGTTATTTATTTTTTTCAAAAATACAAAAGGTATGGTGCTAAGGGGTTTCGAACCAGTAACTCGCCGAACCCACTGTAGCGATTAGGAGCATCCCGACCACTTGAGCCATGCGCTCATGTTGTCATATTTCAACCCGTAATCATATTAAATCGATTCTCTCTGTTTAGTAAAACATTTCGATGTTCAAGAAGCTCTCATTTAATTTTGCCTTTACTAAATTTGCTGTAAATATCCAGATTGGCTATTCTCATTATAAATTATAGTCCAGTATAATAAAAATAATTTTTTCAATAATCAACACATATTTTTCATACAATTTATTCGAATTAACCACTACCACAATTTTTTTTTCGACATTTCTTATCAAGTTTGACAACACTAATCTCTTTATTAGCAATCTTTATATCAATTCTCTGTTTTTAATCATTTCCCAAACATACAATCTATATCTTAAATCATTCATCACAACATTATCACAAAAGTCCATTTAAGCACATAAAGTGACATTTTCAATCTACTAATTCTTGCATATAATTGTTAATGCTAATAATGAAGTTTTCTCCAAACAATCCATGGCTATAATCAATTCGCACACAACTTAAATTTTAATAATAGAACCACACACAATTACATATCCACATTTCAATCAATCAATAGGTTATTTTTCCAATTAAATGTGTACTCTTATTAATCTTTTTCATGCATCATTCTTTCAATTCAAATCTAGCATGCTTCCTAATTAGAAATACGGAAAGTTTACCCACCTTAATTGGAGAGACTACACTTAGCAACACCTCCTAAACCATTGTCCTTACAAAAAAGCAATCCTCCTCCTTGATGCGCGCACCCGAGCCTCCACAATGCCAACCGAGCCTCCTCTTGATGCCGGCCTTCCTCCTTGTTGCAAGCACAAACTCTCACACAATGACCCAATCTCTCAATCTTTTAACTCACTTGTTATACTACTAAATAATGTATTTTAAACTATAGGTTTGGAGGAATAATTAGCACAAGAATACTAGGCAAGGGGTGGGGGGGGGGGGGGTATTTATACTAAAAGTTTAGGAAAATGGAAGTCTAGGATTAACTTAGGAGTTAGGATTAGAAGGCTAGGATTCAAAGAGGAGTTACAATAACCAACCATGATCAAGTAACCACCACCCAAGACTCCACTTGAAAATTTCCATTCCCTCCTAAAGATTAAAACTGGCCTAGCATGAAATGGTGCAATTTGCACGTGTACGTGCAATGCACGTGCATGCATTTGTCTCCAAAAATTTGTACATTATATTTTACAAAAAAAAAATCTTTAAAAGGTATTCTACATTACAAGTTGTATTTAAAATGAAAATAGCTCATGGGCTTTAGTTTATGGGCCAAAATAATAATTGTAAAAATAATAAATCGAATTAAATTTAGGCTTTTAAGAAGAAAAGGCTTTTGTCTATTTGAAAAAGGGCTTTATATAAAAATAATTAAAAAGCACATATATAAATATCTATACTCATCATAATGAAGATAATTATCAAAATATTGCACGTGCACACTACGTGCAAAATAAAATAATTTTCATTAAATGAAAATCGGGGCATTACAGTAGCTGGGAGAGATACTTGGCATTGGTTGAGTTTGCTTATAACAACAGTTACCATGCGAGTATCGGGATGGCGCCGTATGAGGCTTTGTACGGGCGGAGGTGCAGGACACCAGTTTGTTGGTACGAGATTGGCGAGAGGCAGATGTTTGGTCCTGAGATCGTGCAGCAGACGTCAGAGCAGATTGAGCTGATTCGCAAAAGCTTGATTGAGGCTCAGAGTTGGCAGAAGAGTTATGCTGATACTCGACGAAGAAACTTGGAGTTTGAGGTTGGGAATACAGTTTTCCTCAGGGTGTCTCTGACCAAAGGAGTGATCAGGTTTGGTAAGGGAGGCAAGTTGGCGCCAAGGTATATTGGGCCATACAGGATCGTGGAGCGGATTGGCAAGACAGCATATAGATTGAAGCTTCTAGAGGAGTTGGCACAAGTGCCTGATGGATTCCATGTGTCATTGTTGAGGAAGTATGTGCCAGATCAGAATCATCAGTTGGTAGAGATTCCTGAAGGTTTACAGGTGAACTTGAGTTACAAGGAACAGCCTGTTGAGATCGTTGACCGTAGGGAGAAAGTTCTTAGGAGCAAGGTGATACCTATGGTCAAGGTGCTGTGGAGGAATCAGCAGTTCGAAGAGGCTACTTGGGAGCCAGAGGATCACATGCAGAGGGAATTTCCTGAGCTTTTTGTATGAATGTATTTTCTTTTATGTGATTGCAATTCTTTTGAATGATTGTACCTTTGATGCTGAGTTGTATTCCTTCTATTTTGATTATGTTTTCAAATGCAATTTTTGGACTATGTTTCCATTTATGAGATATTGTTTTTCTTTGTTGGTATGTTGTTTGGACTCATTAGTAGTATTTCTGAGGACAGAATTCTTCTAAGGAGGGAGTGATGTAGTACCCCGTATTTTTAAATATTATTTTTAAAGGTTTATAAATGATTAAAATGATTTTTGGTGATTTAATAAATATTTTCTGGAAATTTATCTTTTACACGTGCGAAACACGTGCAAATATTTTTTTGAAAAGTTCAAAAGCCAAAATTATTTTATGAAAAATCATTATTTATTATTTGGGATTTATTTATAATTTTTCCAGATTTTTCTGAAATTAATTGGATCTATTTGCAAATATTGAGAAAAAGGACTTTTTTGCAAATTTGTCATTTTGAGGGGTGAAAGTGCAAAAATAATTTTTTGGGCTTTTAATCAGTGCCGGATGGAAAGTAAGGGTTATTTTGCTTTTAAATCTCAATTTAATTAATTTTATCAAGTTCCAAGTATAGGAATCTACGTAAAGATATGTTTTCGAGGGGTTATTTCGCAAATATGTCTAAAACCATAAGATTCTATTTTCGGGTATTTAAAAGAAGACAACGCAGCCGTCATTCGCTGCACAACACAAAGATTTATTATTTTTGGAGGATTGAGAGAAGGATCTTGGATTTCACAAAAAGGGAAGGCTTTTTGTTGGATTTCTTCATTTCAAGGTGAGTGACATGTTGTTTTCTTTTTTTATGCGTATGTTGTATGTGAGTGATGTAAATTTGTTTGGTTGTTTTGATTTATGTGAGTGACTGTTTTGTTGTTTGCTTTTGACATGTTTGTTTTTCTTTTATGTTGTGCATGTGAGTAATGTAATAGATTGGTTGTTTGATCTATGAATGTTTATTGGATCTGGGAGATTGAATTGTATTGCTAGGAAGCATGTTTAGGGTTGAACGTGATTATGCATATTATGTATTGGATGAAAAATTGGATCTTGTGAAATCCTAGTGGTATGTGATTACAAATTTGATTATGGTTATGAGTTGTGGTAGAAATTCAGATTTTTGAGATAATGGAATGGAAGAGTTATGAATCAAGAGACCGTGTCTTGAGAATTAAAATTTGAGGGATTAATTGAATTGAGGAAATATATCCAAATTGGGAATTTTTTTTGAGATTGGTATTTACATGTTTTGGGATCTGAATATGAAGAAATTTCAATGAGTAAATGATTTTTTAGAAAAAAAACTCTATTTTGATGATATGCTCAATTTCATGTTTGATTGAAGGAAATCAACAAATCTCTATTTTTATAAATTCAAGTAGTTTGATTTAGTTTTGTGGACTATTATATATCCTACCAGTTATATTTGAACATATAAGAAATATATTTTTCATAGAAATCTTTTTCATGAAGCAAAACTACGTATCGGTTGAATTGTGCACAACCAAAACTATACAGTCTGTAGGCCGACAGTCCACTGGCACGACCTTTCAGTCGACTGATACGACCCGGCTGGTATGTTCTATAGTTGTATTGGAATTTCTTTCTGGTAAGTCGATCTATGACTTTTATAAGTCGACTTATAACACTTAGAATATTTTCTTAAAGATTACTTGAATTTCTCTCTGGTAAGTCGACCTATGACTTTTATAAGTCGACTTATAACACTTAGAATATTTTCTTAAAGATTATTGGAATTTCTCTCTGGTAAGTCGACCTAGGACTTTTATAAGTCGACTTATAACACTTAGCTTATTTTCTTAAAATCATGGAATTTTCTTTCTAGGCAGTTGACTTATGCTTTCTATAGTCAACTGATAATGATGTATCCTTATATCTATGAATGTTCTTTCAAATGATTTATTCTCTAGATGTTTTGATCTATAACTTATTATTATTATACTCTACCTCCTATTGAACATGTGCTTTCAAGATGTTAAGTTGAACAATTTATGTTGGAAGTTCGGTTTGGATATTTGAGTTTGAGTCTCTAGAGGGTGTGTGTGACCCTAGTATACCGGCATTGAGTTGTTTATGTTTGGGCCTGTTGAGGCATTTAGTTGATCAGTTGTTAAGTTAAGTCCGGTAGAGTACACCAACTCTAGGAGATTCGTTGAGTAATTAAATAACCTAAATGATAAGGACAGGCACTAGTGGTGATATGATGAACGGGAACATGAGTTATGGACCTCAGTATGGCTTGCGGTGTGAGATGATCTCCGAAATTATCCAGGTGTGAGTGAAATAGTCTCCGGAATTACCTGTGGTGTGGGATTGATCTCCGGAATTATCGGAGTCGAGACGACGCACATGTATTATTCGTGTGATGAGGTGCCATTTCTTGCGGTGTGGGGTATTCTCAAAGATTCTCAGGTGTGAGTGAAATATTCTCCAGAATTATCTGTGGATAGAGTTTGACCTCCAGAATTATCGGGGCATGGGCTAATACTCATAGTTTATCTTTATCTCGTAGTAGTCATCGTGTTAGGATTAGTTACATAGCGGGGATTGAACCCTATATTGTGGAGACGTTAAGGGCTTGCACTGGACCTATGTAGAGTGGGATGCATAGACTCCGACAAGTATGCATTAGAGAGTCAGCATATAGACTTGTGTTTTCTTGATTTGGTTTCACGCATGCATTTTCCTGTTTTCTACACACTTAGTTTAGCTTCACTTGAGGTTTACATAATTCCTTGCGATGTCATATTTTATGTATTATTATTTATCACATGTTGTTTATGAATCCATGCTTAATGTTTATTTATGTTGTTTGTTTTATGTCACTCACACCTTTATGGCTGACCCCTTTAGTTTTGGGGGTTAGGGATCATCTCTAGCCTCATATTTTACAGGTAATTTCTTAAGGCTCGGTTTTGGATGCTTGAGTTCGAGTGATTTAGTGACATATGTAAAATGAAAAGTGTTGTAAAGAAAAGAGAATCATGATTTGAGATGTTTTTGTATTTCGCTGTGTTATGTAATTGATTATTATAATGAAAGTTGGAAAAATTTTATTGGTGTTGAATTGGGTTTAATATTACATTGAAGTTGATGCTGGGAATTGTGCCACGTATTTCCTAAGATATCAGATTAGAAATTCGAGGCGCTACAGAGGTTGGTATCAGAGCATGCTTCAATAGTAATACTGAACATGACATAAAAATAACCTAGGTGTGGACACTAGAGTGTGAGTACCTAGGTGTGGACATTAGAGAGTGAGTATCACATAGAACTGAAACAGGATGTTTTACGTTTCGGGTACAGTTAAGGTTTTGCCAAAGGGTGTTGATGTGAGAATGAATTATGTGTGTGGTGCTCTAACTTTTCCCTCGTTTTGTAGTATTCAGTATGGTTGCACCCAGACCCAAAAATTGTGGTAACAAGGTGATGGATCTGGAAGTTCTCGAGGAACTGGAATTGATCTCGAGGCCGAATTTGCCAGTGTGTATCAGACTTTGGAGGCACTGATGGCATCTAATTTGGCTCAGAATCAGAACCAGCATCAGAATCATGGAACCAGACCAGGATTGGTTAACGCCAATCCCATCAAGCAGATTGAGTCCTTCAAGAGGATGAGGCCGCCAGTTTTTGAGGGGCAATCTGATCGAAATGAAGCTGACTATTGGATTAGGCAGATGGAGACAATCTTCGAGGTCTCGGAAACTCTGACAGCCAATAAGGTTAAGTTGGCCACTATGCAACTGGAAAAGGACGCTGGTGTTTGGTGGAAAACGGTGAAGAGGACGTTGGGGGACCAGCAGATGACTTGGGAGGCTTTTCTGGAGGAATTCAGGGATCGCTTCTTTCCCCTAGATATTCAGGAGAAGAAGGCTACAGAATTCTTGAATCTACATCAGGGCAGCATGACCGTGCGAGAGTATGAGACCAAGTTTGCTCAGTTGTCAAGGTATGCACCAGAGTTGATAGTTGACGAGGCAAAGAAGGCCAAGAAGTTTGAGCAAGGCTTGAGGCCAAACTTGAGGTCGAGGATGATCCCGTTGGGCATAAGAAGGTTCGACAAACTGATCAGGAGAGCAGCTGTGATCGAGGAAGACATGGACCAATTCCAGAAGAAGCAAGAAACCTGGAACAGGAACAAGAGGCCAGCATCAGGTCAGAGTGGGAAGGGATTCCCAGCGAAGCAAGTCAAGTTCAGTGATCCAGTGCAGAAGGCACCTGCAACTCAAGAAGTGACTTGTTATTACTGCAAGAAGGTAGGTCATTACAGGCCAGCGTGTCCTAAGTTGGCGAAGCAGACTTGTTTCCAATATGGGTAGGCAGGACATTCTAAGTCTCATTGTCCACAGTTGAGGAAGGATGGTCAGGGTGGAAGCAAATTCCAGAGGCAAGGGCGAGTGTTTGCATTAACCGAGGAGGACGCAGGTAACTTGGAAGATGTAATCCAGGGTATGCAAGAGTTTTGATTTTTTTTTAATCAATGTAATAAGTAAAACCATTATTTGAGAATGATTAGAGATTGAGTATCACTCTTCCTGTAATAGGGATTGTTTTGATTAATTGGATAAAGGCAAAGGTTTTATTAATACTGGTTCATCACATACTTTTGTGTCGCCAAATTTTGCAAAAATCTTAGCTGTGGAGCCTAATTTGTTTCCAGGCAAGGTTTTGTCGGTGGCAATGCCGTCAGGTGAAGAATTGATCGCTGATCGATATTACAAGGGATGTGATATCGAGATTGGCGGGAGATTATTCGGCATCGATCTGATCGAGCTGCAAGTCTTAGGAGTGGATGTGATCGTGGGCATTGATTGGATGGCAATATATGATGCCACAATTGAATGCAAGCAGAAAGAGGTGTTAGTGAAAGCACCAGGTGGTCCCGTAGTGACTTTCCAAGGGAAGAAGAAGATTCCGAAGGTGGTTGCAATGGTATCCAAGATGGCGATTCCAGATGAAGTCAAAGGCATTCTGGTTGTCAGAGATTTTCCTAAGGTATTCTTGGAAGATTTTCCAGGATTACCACCGCAGAGAGAGATGGATTTTTGCATCAATGTTCAGCCAGGGAGCGCGCCAATTTCTAAGGCTCCGTACAGGATGGCACCTGTAGAGTAGGATGAAGTGAAGAAGCAGATTGAGGAGCTATTGAGCAAGGAGCTTATTAGGCCGAGTTCCTCACCGTGGGGTGCGCCAATGTTGTTAGTCAAGAAGAAGGATGGGTCAATGAGGATGTGCATTGACTACCGGGAGTTGAAGAAGGTGACCATTCAGAACAAGTATCCACTGCTGCGGATTGATGATTTGTTCGACAGGCTTCGAGGAGCAGCTGTGTTTTCGAAGATTGATTTGATTTCAAGGTATCATCAGGTTCGAGTCAAGGATGAAGATGTGAGTAAGACAGCTTTCAGGACTCGTCATGGACTCTATGAGTTTTTGGTAATGCCATTCGGGTTGACGAATGCGCCAGTAGTGTTCATGGATATTTATTGACTCCTTCGTAGTGGTTTTCATCGATGATATTTTGGTGTATTCGAAGTCGGAGGAGGAGCATTCTATGCACTTGACAGCGGTATTACAGAAATTGCAGGAGCATAGCTTGTATGCCAAGTTGTCGAAGTGTGAGTTTTGAAAATTTAAGGTAGCTTTCCTTGGTCATATCCTTTCTAAGGAGGGAGTGGCCACTGATCCTAAGAAAGTTGAAGCAGTTAAGGATTGGCCCAGGCCAACGTCTGTGAAGGAAGTCAGAAGTTTCTTGGGTTTGGCTGGCTACTACAGGAGATTCATACAGGGTTATTCTCAGATTGCAATTTCTTTGACAGGTTTGACCCGGAAGAATGTGGCATTTTTAAGGACTGATAAGTGTGAGGCGAGTTTTCTTGAGTTAAAGGAGAGGTTGACTGCTGCACCTATCTTAGCTTTGCCACAAGCTGGAAAGGATTATGATATCTTCAGCGATGCGTCTCTCAGAGGTTTGGGTTGTGTCTTGATGCAAGAAGGCAAGGTTGTTGCTTATGGTTCGAGGCAATTGCGTCTGCATGAGAAGAATTATCCGACGCATGATTTGGAGCTAGCAGCTATTATCTTTGCCTTGAAGAAGTGGAGGCATTATGTTTTTGGTGAGAATGTCAATATGTACACTAACCACAAGAGCCTGAAGTATATTTATCAATAGAAGGATCTAAATCTTCGGCAGAGAAGGTGGTTGGAAGTATTGGAAGACATTCGCCCTGAGATCAAGTATCATCCGGGCAAGGCGAATGTGGTGTCTGATGGACTTAGCAGGAAGAGTAGTTTATCAAGTTTGATCACTACTCGAAGTGAGTTGGCAGTAGAGATTGATCAGGCAGGTAACGAGGTGGTGCTGCAGGGTTTGGGGGCGTCTTTGGCTCAGTTGAGGCTGCAACCTTCCTTGAGAGAGAGCTTTGTGGAAGGTCAAAAATCAGATTCAGAGATTCAGGAGATGTTGCAATGGGTTTCAGAGGGCAAGCTATCAGAGTTTCGTATCCAAGATGGAGTTCTTTGGATGGGTGAGAGGTTGTGTGTTCCGAATAATGGAGATTTAAGAGAGAGTATCTTGCAGGAAGCACACAATACATTGTTGTCAGTGCATCCTGGAGGCACGAAGATGTACATGGACATCAAACAGCATTTTTGATGGTCTGGTATGAAAAGGGATGTTGCAGATTTCGTGGCAATGTGTCTGACTTGTCAGCAGATCAAAGCAGAAAATCAGAGACCTGGAGGTTTGTTACAACCGTTGCCTATTCCGGAGTGGAAATGAGAGAATATTAGTATGGATTTCATCACGGGTTTGCCGAGGAGTTCGAAAGGCAATGACTCGATTTGGGTTATCGTGGACCGTTTGACAAAGTCGGTTCACTTTCTGGCCATGAAGATTACTTGGTCGTTGGAGAAATTGGCTGAGTTGTACATTGGTGAGATTGTGAGACTTCATGGAGTTCCTGTGTCGATTGTTTCTGACAGAGATGCAAGGTTCACTTCAAGGTTTTGGAAGAGCCTACAAGCAACTTTAGGCACCAGAACTGATTTCAGTACCGCTTTTCATCCACAGACTGATGGTCAGACGGAGAGGGTGAATCGAGTGCTGGAAGATATGCTGAAGGCTTGTGTCATGGATTTTGGTGGTAGCTGGGAGAGATACTTGGCATTGGTTGAGTTTGCTTATAACAGCAGTTACCATGCGAGTATCGGAATGGTGCCGTATGAGGCTTTGTACGGGCGGAGGTGCAGGACACCAGTTTGTTGGTACGAGATTAGCGAGAGACAGATGTTTGGTCCTGAGATCGTGCAGTAGACGTCAGAGCAGATTGAGCTGATTCGCAAAAGGTTGGTTGAGGCTCAGAGTCGGCAGAAGAGTTATTCTGATACTCGACGAAGAGACTTGGAGTTTGAGGTTGGAAATACAGTTTTCCTCAAGTTGTCTCTGACCAAAGGAGTGATCAGGTTTGGTAAGGGAGACAAGTTGGCACCAAGGTATATTGGGCCATACAAGATCGTGGAGCGGATTGGCAAGACAGCATAAAGATTGAAACTTCCAGAGGAGTTGGCAGAAGTGCATGATGTATTCCATGTGTCATTGTTGAGGAAGTATGTGCCAGATCAGAATCATCAGTTGGTAGAGATTCCTGAAGGTTTACAGGTGTAATGCCCCGATTTTTCATTTAATGAAAATTATTTTATTTGTTTTGCACGTAGTGTGCACGTGCAATATTTTTGGTAATCATTTTCATTATGATGAGTATAGATATTTATATATGTGCTCTTTAATTATTTTTATATAAAGCCCTTTTTCAAATAGACAAAAGCCTTTCTTTTAAAAGCCCAAATTTAATTCAATTCATTATTTTTATAATATTTATTTTGGCCCATAAACTAATGCCCGTGAACTATTTTTATTTTAAATACAACTTGTAGTGTAGAACACATTTTAAAGATTATTTTTATGTAAAATATAATGTACAAATTTTTGGAGACAAATGCATGCACGTGCATTGCACGTACACGTGCAATTGAATCCACATGTGCATGGTCGGTTTTAGGCTTAAGAGGGAAAAATGAAATTTTCAAATGGAGTCATGGGTGGTGGTTACTTGATCATGGTTGGTTATTGTAACTCCTCCTTGAATCCTAGCCCTTTGTTTCTAACTCCTAAGTTAATCCTAGCCTTCCATTTTCCTAAATTTTTAGTATAAATACCCCCCCCCCCCCCTTAGCCTAGTTATTCTTGTGCTAATTATTCCTCCAAACCTATAGTTAAAATACACTATTAGTAGTTTAGTAAGTGAGTTAAAAGATTGAGAGTTGTGTGGGAAATTTTTGCTTGCATCAACAAAGAGGAGAGGCCGGCATCAACAAGGGAGGCTCGGGTTTGACATTCTTGGAGCTCGTGTGCGCGACGACGAGGAGGAGGATCGCTCTTTTGGCAAGGACATTTGTTTAGGAGGTGTAGCTAATTGTACTTCTCTCCAATCAAGGTGGGTTGTTTTTCCATATTTCTAATTAGAGATCATGTTAAAGTGGGTAATTTTCCGTATTTCTAATTAGGAAGCATGCTAGTATTAATTTGAATGATGATGCATGAAAAAGATTACTAAGAGTGCATTTTATTTGGAAAATTAGCCGATTAATTGAGTGGAATGTTAATGAATAACTTGTTTGTGCTTCCATCATTTAATTTAAGTTGCGTGTAAATTGATTATGGCTATGTATTGTTTGAAGAAAACTTCATTATTAACATCAAGAATTATATGCAAAATTAGTAGATTGACAATGTCGCTTTATGTGCTTAAATAGACTATTGTGATAATGTTTTGTGAATGACTTAAAAATATAATTTGGGGGTTTGTGAAATGATTAAAAACAGAGAATTGATATCATGATTGTTAATAAAGAGATTAGTGATGTTAAAATTTGATAAGAAATGTCGAAAAAGAAACAAATTAGTAGTAGTTTGTAAATTCGAATTAATTGTATGATAAATATGTGCTAATTATTGAAAAAAATTATTTTTAATATACTGGAGTGTAAATTATGTTGGGAATAATTAATCTGGAATTTTACAGCAAGTTTAGTAAAAACAAAATTAAATGAGAGCTTGTTGAACATCGAAATGTTCTACTAAATAGAGAGAATTGATCTAATTAGAGTTCGAGTTGTTTTGAGACAACTGAGCATATAGCTCAAGTGGTCGGGATGCTCTTATTTGCTACAGTGTTGTGCGGGTTTCTCAGGGGTCGATGGTTCGATTCCCAGTAGCACCACATATTTCTGTTTCATGTTTTTAAAAAGATTAAATGAACTACAGCCGAGAGCACTAATGCTCTCAGCACTCTTGTATATCGCTGGCGCAACTGGTCTAGTGGCCCGTGCCTGTGGCTTGTTTCCCTCTGGTTGTGGGTTCGAATACTGGGCTCGGCCAGTATTAAATTGGGGGAAGAAATTTTTTTTTGTGATTTTTGATGATTAAAAAAATTAGAAAAAAATATGAGTATTATCCTTAAATTATGTGGGACTTATGAAAAATAAATTGGGAATTATTTCAATGAAGTAGAGTATATTTTTGAGAACAAAAGTATAATTTAGAACTATGGTTCTACACTTGTATGTTATGAAAGTTGCACTTTGCAAAAGGACTTGAAACAAAATGTTAGAAAAGAAATATAATAATGAAAGAAATTATATGTAGTGATGTGATGTGAATTATTCTCATTGGAGAATAGTGTGAAAATTATGAAATGTGAATATTCATTTAGTGATGTGATTTTAATGTGGAAATGATATTTGATGGAATACATAAGGAATAATTGAATTCCATGTATGGCAATGGACTCATGAATAAATTAGAAATCATGTTATTGGAAAAGAGAATGTTATTGAGCATGAAAACTCAAACATATGGATTATGAATTGAAATTGAAAATTAGAGTGTAGTCAAACTCACACCGGCAAGTGAAAGTGATGAATAATTATGATTATTGAAATTGAAAAGACCAGGTTGGGTCATTGTGAAATGAAAGTAATAAGACCGGTAGTAGTGAGAGGACTAACTCTAAGAGATTGGTTTTGTTCATGATTTCATTAAATTTAAGGAATTAGTGCATAGTGGAGATGTGATGAAAGTGAGAGAAAAACACAAGTATGAGAGTTGGAGTTTACGATGCGGGGGTGAGCCACAGAATGCATGCTTGATGAGCCAAGACATAGCGTGGGCACTACTCAGTAATGATCGGACTTTAGCAACCCTTGTGGGTTGTTTGGTGACTACAAGAGGATCGTGTGCCATGAAGGAGGCTGAATTGCCACAGAATGCATGCTTGATGCGTCAAGACATGGCGTGGAATTCCCCTCCAGGTTTTCTGTACATGAGCTTGTACTCATAGATCATCTAGGATGCTTACCGTAGTTACAGTAGTAGATTAAGTCATGACGAGGGATTGAACCCTACAAAGATGAAGAACGATTAAGAGGCTTGCCCTCGGACCTATGTAGTATGGGATGCATAGAATCCGAACAAGTGTGCATTAGTGTCATATAATATAAATAACTGCATTAAGGACTAAGTGCACAATCACAACATGACATCATTAGGGTAGTCCCTTTAGTTTGATATGTGACGAGTTTGTGTTTGTTAAATATGGAAAATTAGTTATACTATTTTCGGCATAGGGAGGATGGCCGTGTAAAATGTTCGTCGGTTGAATAAACTGACGTACCCACAGTTTTGTATGCAGGATAAATGACCTGATAAAGATTAAAGAAGCACAGATGCTTAGAGATTATTCAAATGTTAATTATTCAAATGTTGATGTACATTTATTCAAATGTTGTAAATTTGCTTCCGCTGTAAAATGTAAAGTGTAAAGTTTTCATGTAACTCTGATGTAAAGTGAAATGTTTTAATTTCCTTGTAAAGTTGTACTAAATGAAGTGTAAAGATCCTGTGGAATCTCGAATTCAGTGTATTTTGGAATTCGGGGCGTTACAGAGTGGTATCAGAGCCACGCTTCACACTTGTACAAATTTATAAGGAACGACACCCTAGAAGTGCACATTAGAGAGTGTGTTTGAGTCTGGAGATTTAAATGTAAGTGACTTACATTTTTGTTGCTCTATGACTTATACTTCTTCCTCCCTATTTTCTAAGATGGCTGATCACTTCGACCCTGCTGGAGACGACGACTAGCATAGCATCGAGGAAGAGTACCATCCTGGACAAGCAGATTCCGAGGAAGAGTACTACCCAGGGCAAGCAGATTCTGACAGGAAAGAACTGCCTGAATCCCGAGAGATCACCCCACCTCCGGATTCATCCGATGACTCTTCTGACGAAGAAGAAGAACCATTTCCAAATAGTCTTGTGATATCTCTTCAGAGGCAGTTAGAAACATTGCGGGAGAGAGTCAGATTATTGGAGGCTCAGTTGGCAAAGCGCAAGGACGACTTTGCAGTTCTCAGTCATCGTGTATGGGAACTCGAGAAGAGTAAGAATATGACCGATGTGCTGAAGGAAGAAGTTGATGAACTACGGGGAGAACTTCGAGAAATGAAGAGGAACCGTAGGAGTTAGACTGTTTTAGCTTCTACTGTTTTCATTCTGATGTCAAGAAATGTTTTTCAATTCGTATGTATAAAGTCTGGAATTCAATGAAATGCAAGTTGATTTAAAATTCATGTTTTATATTTTGAATTTAATGGATCTTTTGCATCAGAATATGGAATGAAAGATGTTGTGTTGTTGATACTGGATCTTCTCATACTTTTGTGTCTTCTAAATTTGCTAAAGTGTTGGTAGTTGAACCGAAGATTTTTCCAGGCAAGATCTTAGCAGTAGCTACTCCATCAGGGAAAACTTTAACCACTGTTCGGTACTATGCGGATTGCGAGATTGTGATTGGGGACAAAATCTTTGGGATTGATCTAATCGAGCTGACTATCTTGGGAGTCGATGTTATATTGGCATTGATTGGATGTCGGTGTACAGTGCAAGCATCGAGTGCAAGACCAAGACAGTAACAGTGAAGGCTCGTGGTGGACCTGAAGTCACTTTCCAAGGGAAGAAGAAGTGTTCTAGGCTGGTGGTAGCTATCTGAAAGGAAGAGATTCCTGTGGAAGTGCAAAGGATTCCTGTGGTTCGGGACTATCCGACTGTATTCTTGGATGATTTTCCTAGGTTACCCCCGCATCGTGATGTAGAGTTCAGCATCACTGTTCAACCGGGAAGTGCACCCATTTCTATGGCACCGTATAGGATGGCTCCAGTGGAACAGGATGAGGTGAAATGACAGATTGAGGAACTGTTGGAGAAAAGCTTTATTCAACCTAGTGCGTCACCTTGGGGAGCACCAGTGCTTTTGGTAAAGAAGAAGGATGGATCGATGAGAATGTGTATCGATTACCGAGAGCTGAGTAAGGTCACTGTTCAGAATAAGTATCCTATTCCCCGAATTGATGACTTGTTCGGTCGTCTACAAGGAGCAGCTGCTTTCTCCAAAATAGATCTTCGATCAGGATATCACCAAGTTCGAGTGAAAGCTGAAGAGGTGCACAAAACTGCATTTAGAACTCGACATGGGCATTACGAATTCTTAGTTATGCCATTTGGAGTGACGAATGCACCTGCAATCTTCATGGATTTGATGAACAGAATTCTGAGGCCGTTCATTGATTCTTTCGTCGTGGTGTTTATCGACGATATTCTCGTGTACTCCAAGTCAGAAGAGGAGCACACCGAGCATCTAGCAGCAGTGTTGAAGAAGCTGGAAGAGCAGGAGTTGTATGCCAAGCTATCCAAGTGTGATTTCTGGAAATCTGAAGTGGCATTCATAGGTCACATCCTTTCTAAGGAGGGAGTGGCAACTGATCCTCAGAAGATAGAGGCAGTGAGAGATTGGGCTAGGCCTACTACAGTAAAAGTCAGAAGTTTTCTTGGAATGACTGGATACTACAGGAGATTCATTCAAGGTTATGCTCAGTTAGCTGTACTGCTTACTGGTTTGACCAAGAAGAATGTGAACTTCCAGTGGACTGAGCAATGTGAGGCAAGCTTTCAGGAGTTGAAAGAGAAGCTGACTACTGCACCTATTTTGGCTTTACCTAGAGTAGGTGTTGAGTATGATGTTTACAGCGATGCTTCACATCGTAGGCTTGGTTGTGTCTTAATGCAAAAAGGAAGAGTAATCGCTTATGGGTCTAGGCAACTACGACCGCATGAGAAGAATTACCCGACTCATGATCTGGAGTTGGCTGCGATTATCTTTGCCCTGAAGCAATGGAGACACTACGTGTACGGTGAGAAATTGAACATGTACACGGACCACAAGAGTTTGAAGTACATATATCAGCAGAAGGATGTGAATTTAAGGCAGCGAAGATGGTTGGAAGTGCTTGAGGACATGCGACCTGAGATCAAGTATCATCCTGGAAAAGCTAATGTTGTTGCTGATGCACTTAGTCGCAAGAGCAGTTTATCCAGTTTGATTACAACTCAGAAGCATCTGATTGAGGAATTGGACCGAGCAGGTATTGAAGTTGTCTTGCAAGGATTGGGAGCATCTTTAGCTCAGTTGAGGCTTCAGCCTACACTAAATGGAAGGATCATTGCAAATCAGGAGGTTGATGCTGATATTTTGGAGATGAAGGAGCAGGTTAGTACTAACAGGTTGCCCGGATTTCAAATCAGGGATGGAGTGCTGTGGTTTGGAGAGAGGTTGTGTGTTCCAAATCAGACGTACCTGAAAGAGAGTATTCTTCAGGAGGCGCATGCTACTCTTTTGTCGGTACATTCTGGAAGTACTAAGATGTACAGAGACATCAAACCGCATTTCTAGTGGTCAGGTTTGAAGCGAGATGTGGCTGAATTTGTGGTAAAGTGTGAGGTTTGTCAACAAGTCAAAGCCGAAAATCAGAGACCCGGAGGTCTATTACAGCCGTTCCCTATTCCGGAATGGAAGTGGGATAACATCAGTATGGATTTCATTACGGGATTGCCTAAGAGTCCTAAAGGCAATGATGTGATTTGGGTTAAGGTCGTTCGACTAACCAAGTCCGCTCACTTTTTGGAGATGAAACTCACTGCTTCTATGGACAAGTTAGCTGAGTTGTATATTGGTGAGATCGTCCGGCTTCATGGTGTTCCGTCAACTATTGTGTCTGATCGAGATGTGTGGTTTACTTCGCATTTCTGGAGGAGTCTTCAGACAGCTTTGGGTACCAAGATGGATTTCAGCACTGCTTTTCATCGGCAAACCGATGGGCAGACCGAGAGAGTCAACCGTATTCTTGAGGATATACTTCGGTGTTGTGTACTAGACTTTGGAGGCAGTTAGGAAAGACATTTACCTTTGGTAGAGTTTGCCTACAATAACAGTTTTCAGACTAGCATCGGGATGGCGCCACACAAAGCTTTGTATGGCAGGAAGTGCAGGACACACCTGTTTGTTGGTTTGAAGTTGGGGAGCATCAATTGTTTGGGCCTGAGCTTGTGCAGCAAACCTCTGAGAAGATTGATCTGATCAGGAAAAGGTTGGTAGAGGCTCAGAGCATGCAGAAAAGCTATGCAGACAACCAGAGAAGAGACCTTGAGTTTGAGGTAGGTGACTTCGTCTTTCTGAAAGTATCGCCCAGTAAAGGTGTGATTCGATTTGGCAAAGGCGGGAAATTAGCCCCGAGGTTTATAGGCCCGTATAAGATATTGAAAAGGATCGGGAAAACTGCTTACCGGCTTGAGTTACCGGAAGAGTTATCTCAGGTGCACAATGTCTTTCATGTGTCTATGCTGAGAGGTTATATTCCAGATGCGAGTCATCATTTGCCTGAAGTGCCAGAAGATTTGCAGTTGGATCTAAATTACATCGAGTCTCCTGTCGAGATTGTTGATCGTCGAGAGAAAGTCTTGAGCAATAAGACGACACCGATGGTCAAGGTGGTCTGGAGAAACCATTTGGTTGAAGAGGCTACTTGGGAGTCTGAGGAGAGAATGTTGAAGGATTATCCTGAGCTTATTGCTTGATTTGTATTTTGTATTTTGTATTTTCTTGTGCTTGTTGTGAGTGTTTTTTTTCTCGCTCTTGACTGTAGTTCCGGGGATGGAACTATTCTAAGGAGGGAGTGTTGTAATGCCCCGATTTTTCATTTAATGAAAATTATTTTATTTATTTTGCACGTAGTGTGCACGTGCAATATTTTTGGTAATCATTTTCATTATGATGAGTATGGATATTTATATATGTGCTCTTTAATTATTTTTATTTAAAGCCCTTTTTCAAATAAATGAAAGCCTTTCTTTTTAAAAGCCCAAATTTAATTCAATTCATTATTTTTATAATTATTATTTTGGCCCATAAACTAAAGCCCATGAACTATTTTTATTTTAAATACAACTTGTAGTGTAGAATACATTTTAAAGATTATTTTTATGTAAAATATAATGTACAAATTTTTGGAGACAAATGCATGCACGTGCATTGCACGTACACGTGCAATTGAATCCACATGTGCATGGCCGGTTTTTAGCTTAGGAGGGAAAAATGAAATTTTCAAATGGAGTCATGGGTGGTGGTTACTTGATCATGGTTTGTTATTGTAACTCCTCCTTGAATCCTAGCCCTTTGTTTCTAACTCCTAAGTTAATCCTAGCCTTCCATTTTCCTAAATTTTTAGTATAAATACCCCCCCCCCCCCCTTTAGCCTAGTTATTCTTGTGCGAATTATTCCTCCAAACCTATAGTTAAAATACACTATTAGTAGTTTAGTAAGTGAGTTAAAAGATTGAGAGTTGTGTGGGAAATTTGTGCTTGCATCAACAAAGAGGAGAGGCCGGTATCAACAAGGGAGGCTCGGGTTTGACATTCTTGGAGCTCGTGTGCGCGACGACGACGAGGAGGATCGCTCTTTTGGAAAGGACATTTGTTTAGGAGGTGTAGCTAATTGTACTTCTCCCCAATCAAGGTGGGTTGTTTTTTCATATTTCTAATTAGAGATCATGTTAAAGTGGGTAATTTTCCGTATTTCTAATTAGGAAGCATGCTAGTATTAAATTGAATGATGATGCATGAAAAGATTAATAAGAGTGCATTTTAGTTGGAAAATTGGCCTATTAATTGAGTGGAATGTTAATGAATAACTTGTTTGTGCTTCCATCATTTAATTTAAGTTGCGTGTAAATTGATTATGGCTGTGTATTGTTTGAAGAAAACTTAATTATTAACATCAAGAATTATATGCAAAATTAGTAGATTGACAATGTCGCTTTATGTGCTTAAATAGACTATTGTGATAATATTGTGTGAATGACTTAAAAATATAATTTGGGGGTTCGTGAAATGATTAAAAACAGAGAATTGATATCAAGATTGTTAATAAAGAGATTAGTGATGTTAAAATTTGATAAGAAATGTCGAAAAAGAAACAAATTAGTAGTAGCTTGTAAATTCGAATTAATTGTATGATAAATATGTGCTAATTATTGAAAAAAAATATTTTTAATATACTGGAGTGTAAATTATGTTGGGAATAATTAATCTGGAATTTTACAGCAAGTTTAGTAAAAGCAAAATTAAATGAGAGCTTGTTGAACATCGAAATGTTCTACTAAACAGAGAGAATTGATCTAATTAGAATTCGAGTTGTTTTGAGACAACTGAGCATATAGCTCAAGTGGTCGGGATGCTCTTATTTGCTACAGTGTTGTGCGGGTTTCTCAGGGGTCGTTGGTTCGATTCCCAGTAGCACCACATATTTCTGTTTCATGTTTTTAAAAAGATTAAATGAACTACAGCCGAGAGCACTAATGCTCTCAGCACTCTTTTATATCGCTAGCGCAACTGGTCTAGTGGCCCGTGCCTGTGGCTTGTTTCCCTCTGGTTGTGGGTTCGAATACCGGGCTCGGCTAGTATTAAATTGGGGGAAGAAATTTTTTTTTGTGATTTTTGATGATTAAAAAAATTGGAAAAAAATATGAGTATTATCCTTAAATTATGTGGGACTTATGAAAAATAAATTGGGAATTATTTAAATGAAGTAGAGTATATTTTTGAGAACAAAAGTATAATTTAGAACTATGGTTCTACACTTGTATGTTATGAAAGTTGCACTTTGCAAAAGGACTTGAAATAAAATGTTAGAAAAGAAATATAATAAAGAAAGAAATTATATGTAGTGATGTGATGTGAATTATTCTCATTAGAGAATAGTGTGAAAATTATGAAATGTGAATATTCATTTAGTGATTTGATTTTAATGTGGAAATGATATTTGATGGAATACATAAGGAATAATTGAATTCCATGTATGGCAATGGACTCATGAATAAATTAGAAATCATGTTATTGGAAAAGAGAATGTTATTGAGCATGAAAACTCAAACATATGGATTATGAATTGAAATTGAAAATTAGAGTGTAGTCAAACTCACACCGGCAAGTGAAAGTGATGAATAATTATGATTATTGAAATTGAAAAGACCAGGTTGGGTCATTGTGAAATGAAAGTAATGAGACCGGTAGTAGTGAGAGGACTAACTCTAAAAGATTGGTTTTGTTCATGATTTAATTAAATTTGAGGAATTAGTACATAGTGGAGATGTGATGAAAGTGAGAGAAAAACACAAGTATGAGAGTTAGAGTTTACGATGCCGGGTGAGCCATAGAATGCATACTTGATGAGTCAAGACATGGCGTGGGCACTACTCAGTAATGATTGGACTTTAGCAACGCTTGTGGGATATTTGGTGACTGCAAGAGGATCGTGTGCCATGAAGGAGGCTGAATTGCCACAGAATGCATGCTTGATGCGTCAAGACATGGCGTGGAATTCCCCTCTAGGTTTTCTGTACATGAGCTTGTACTCATAGATCATCTAGGATACTTACCGTAGTTACAGTAGTAGATTAAGTCATGACGAGGGATTGAACCCTACAAAGATGAAGAATGATTAAGAGGCTTGCCCTCGGACCTATGTAGTATGGGATGCATAGAATCCGAACAAGTGTGCATTAGTGTCATATAATATAAATAACTGCATTAAGGACTAAGTGCATAATCACAACACGACATCATTAGGATAGTCCCTTTAGTTTGATATGTGACAAGTTTGTGTTTGTTAAATATGAAAAATCAGTTATACTATTTCCGGCAAGAGAGGATGGCCGTGTATAATGTTCGTCAGTTGAATAAACTGACGTACCCTCAGTTTTGTATGCTGGGTAAATGAACTGATAAAGATTAA
This sequence comes from Hemerocallis citrina, assembly GCA_017893485.1. NCBI lineage: Eukaryota > Viridiplantae > Streptophyta > Magnoliopsida > Asparagales > Asphodelaceae > Hemerocallis > Hemerocallis citrina. The sequence continues at coordinate 209,053,636 of CM030362.1, forward strand.
AGAAGCACAGATGCTTAGAGATTATTCAAATGTTGATTATTCAAATGTGGATGTATATTTATTCAAATGTTGTAAATTTGCTTCCGCTGTAAAATGTAAAGTGTAAAGTTTTCATGTAACTCTGATGTAAAGTGAAAAATTTTAATTAACTTGTAAAGTTGTACTAAATGAAGTGTAAAGATCCTGTGGAATCTCGAATTCAGTGTATTTTGGAATTCGGGGCATTACAACAGGTGAACTTGAGTTACAAGGAACAGCCTGTTGAGATCGTTGACCGTAGGGAGAAAGCTCTTAGGAGTAAGGTGATACCTATGGTCAAGGTGCTGTAGAGGAATCAGCAGTTCGAAGAGGCTACTTGGGAGCCAGAGGATCGCATGCAAAGGGAATTTCCTGAGCTTTTTGTATGAATGTATTTTCTTTTATATGATTGCAATTCTTTTGAATGATTGTACCTTTGATGCTGAGTTGTATTCCTTCTATTTTGATTATGTTGTCATAAGCAATTATTTGGACTATGTTTCCATTTATGAGATATTGTTTTTCTTTGTTGGTATGTTGTTTGGACTCATTAGTAGTAGTTCTGAGGACAGAACTCTTCTAAGGAGGGAGTGACGTAGTACCCCGTATTTTTAAATATTATTTTTAAAGGTTTATAAATGATTAAAATGATTTTTGGGGATTTAATAAATATTTTTTGGAAATTTATCTTTTACACATGCGAAACACGTGCAAATATTTTCTTGAAAAGTTCAAAAGCTAAAATTATTTTATGAAAAATCATTATTTATTATTTGGGATTTATTTATAATTTTTTCAGATTTTTCTGAAATTAATTGGATCTGTTTGCAAATATTGAGAAAAAGGACCTTTTTGCAAATTTGTCATTTTGAGGGGTGAAAGTGCAAAACTATTTTTCTGGGCTTTTAATCTGTGCCGGCTGGAAAGTAAGGGTTATTTTGCTTTTAAATCTCAATTTAATTAATTTTATCAAGTTCCAAGTATAGGAATCTATTTACGTAAAGATATGTTTTCGAGGGCTTATTTTGCAAATATGTCTAAAACCCTAAGATCCTATTTCCGGGTATTTAAAAGAAGAGAACGCAGTCGTCATTCGCTGCACAACACAAAGATTTGTTATTTTTGGAGGATTGAGAGAAGGATCTTGGATTTCGCAAAAAGGGAAGGCTTTTTGTTGGATTTCTTCATTTCAAGGTGAGTGACATGTTGTTTTCTTTTTTTATGTGTATGTTGTATGTGAGTGATGTAAATTTGTTTTGTTGTTTTGATTTATGTGAGTGATTATTTTGTTGTTTGCTTTTGACATGTTTGTTTTTCTTTTATGTTGTGCATGTGAGTAATGTAATGGATTGGTTGTTTGATCTATTAATGTTTATTGGATCTGGGAGATTGAATTGTATTGCTAGGAAGCATGTTTAGGGTTGAACATGATTATGCATATTATGGATTGGATGAAAATTTGGATCTTGTGAAACCCTAGTGGCATGTGATTACAAATTTGATTATGGTTATGAGTTGTGGTAGAAATTCAGATTTTTGAGATAATTGAATGGAAAAGTTATGAATCAAGAGACCGTGTCTTGAGAATTGAAATTTGAGGGATTAATTGAATTGGAAATATATCCAAATTGGGGATTTTCTTTGACATTGGTATTTACATATTTTTGGATCTGAATATGAAGAAATTTCAATGAGTAATTGATTTTTTAGAAAAAAAAAACTCTATTTTGATGATATGCACAATTTCATGTTTGATTGAAGGAAATCAACAAATCTCTATTTTTATAAATTCAAGTAGTTTGATTTAGTTTTGTGGACTATTATATGTCCTACCAGTTATATTTGAACATATAAGAAATATGTTTTTCGTAAAAATCGTTTTCATGAAGCAAAACTACGTATCGGTTGAATTGTGCACAACCAAAACAATACAGTCTGTAGGCCGACATTCGACTGGCACGATCTTTCAGCCAACTGATACGACCCGGCTGCTATGTTCTATAGTTGTATTGGAATTTCTCTCTGGTAAGTCGACCTATGACTTTTATGAGTCGACTTATAACACTTAGAATATTTTCTTAAAAATTACTGGAATTTCTCTCTGGTAAGTCGACCTATGACTTTTATAAGTCGACTTATAACACTTAGAATATTTTCTTAAAGATTACTGGAATTTCTCTCTCGTAAGTCGACCTATGACTTTTATAAGTCGACTTATAACACTTAGCTTATTTTCTTAAAACCATGGAATTTTCTTTCTGGGCAGTTGACTTATGCTTTGTATAGTCGACTGATACTGATGTATCCTTATATCTATGAATGTTCTTTCAAATGATTTATTCTCTAGATGTTTTGATCTATAACTTATTATTATTATACTCTCCCTCCTATTGAACATGTGTGTTCAAGAGGTTAAGTTGAACAATTTATGTTGGAAGTTCGGTTTGGATATTTGAGTTTGAGTCTCTAGAGGGTGTGTGTGACCCTAGTATACTGGCAGTTGAGTTGTTTATGTTTGGGCCTGTTGAGCCATTTAGTTGATCAGTTGTTGAGTTAAGTCTGGTAGGGTCCACCAACAGTAGGAGATTCGTTGAGTAATTAAATAACCTAAATGATAAGGACATGCACTAGTGGTGATATAATGAATGGGAACATGGGTTATGGACCTCAGTATGGCTTGCGGTGTGAGTTGATCGCCGGAATTATCCAGGTGTGAGTGAAATAGTTTCCGGAATTACCTGTGGTGTGGGATTGATCTCTGGAATTATCGGAGTCGAGGCGACGCATATGTGGTATTCGTGTGATGAGGTGCCATTGCGTGCGGTGTGGGGTATTCTCGAACATTCTCAGGAGTGAGTGAAATAGTCTCCGAAATTATCTGTGGATAGAGTTTGACCTCCGAAATTATCGGGGCATGGGCTAATACTCACAGTTTATCTTTATATCGTAGTAGACATCGTGTTAGGATTAGTTGCATAGCGGGGATTGGACCCTGTAATGTGGAGACGTTAAGGTCTTGCACCGGACCTATGTAGAGTGGGATGCATAGACTCCGACAAGTACGCATTAGAGAGTCAGCATATAGACTTGTGTTTTCTTGATTTGGTTTCACGCATGCGTTTTCCTGTTTTCTACACTTGACACATAATTTAGCTTCACTTGAGGTTTACATGATTCCTTGCAATGTCATATTTTATGTATTATTATTTGTCACATGTTGTTTATGAATCCATGCTTAATGTTTATTTATGTTGTTTGTTTTATGTCACTCACACCTTTATGGCTGACCCCTTTAGTTTTGGGGGTTAGGGATCATCTCTAGCCTCATATTTTATAGGTGATTTCTTAAGGCTCGGTTTTGGATGCTTGAGTTCGAGTGATTTAGTGACATATGTAAAATGAAAAGTGTTGTAAAGAAAAGAGAATCATGATTTGAGATGTTTTTGTATTCCGCTGTGCTATGTAATTGATTATTGTAATGAAAGTTGGAAAAATTTTATTGGTGTTAAATTGGATTTAATATTACATTGAAGTTGATGCTGGGAATTGTGCCACGTATTTTCTAAGATATCATATTAGAAATTCGGGGCGCTACAGGGACATACTAAGTCGTTCTGCCCACAGCTTAAGAATGCTGGTGCGGATGGGAGCAAATTCCAGTGGTAGGGGCTAGTGTTCGCTTTGACTGAGGAGGATGCGGGTAACTCAGAAGAAGTGACACAGGGTATGCAAGAATTTTAATTCATTTATTTGATGTATTAAATAAAACTTGTTTAAGAATAATATGAAGTTTTACGTATCATTCTTCATGTAATAGGATTTGTTTTGGTTAATGGAATAAAAGCAAGAGTTTTATTTGATACTGGTTCTTCGTATATATTTGTGTCACCCAATTTTGCTAAAATTTTATGTGTGGAACCTAAGATATATTCAGGCAGAGTCGTGTCAGTGGAAACACCATCAAGAGAGAAATTGATTGCTGATCGGTATTACGAGGGTTGTGATATCGAGATTGGTGGGAGGCTTTTTGTTATTGATTCCATCGAACTACAAGTTTTGGGAGTATATGTGGTTGTGGGCATTGATTGGATGGCAATCTATGATGCTACAATTGAATGCAAGAGCAAAGAAGTTTTAGTGATGGCACTGGGAGGACCGTAGTGACTTTTCAAGGGAAGAAGAAGAACCCGAAGGTGGTTTCAACTGTTTCAAAGTTGATCATTCCGGATGAGGTCAGAGGCATTCCAGTTGTCAGAGATTTTCCATCAGTATTCTTAGAGGATCTACCAGGGTTGCCACCGCAGCGAGATGTTGAGTTCTACATCAATGTTCAGCCAGAAAGTGCTCCAATTTCTAAGGCTCCGTACAGAATGACACCTGTAAAGCAAAATGAAGTTGAGAAGCAGATTGAGGAATTGTTAAGTAAGGGGTTCATCAGGCCGAGTACTTTGCCATGGGGTGCACCTGTGTAGATAGTGAAGAAGAAGGACGAGTCATTGAGGATGTGCTTTAACTACCGAGAATTGAACAGGGTGACCATTCAGAACAAGTAACAGCTTCCATGGATTGATGATCTATTTGGTAGGCTTCAGGGAGCAGTTGTATTTCTGAAGATTGATATGCGGTCAGGATATCATCAGGTCCCAGTTAAGGAGGAAGTTGTGAGCAAAACAGCTTTCAGAACTCGTCATGGACTTTATGAGTTTTTGGTGATGCCATTCGGGGTGACGAATGCCCCGACAGTGTTTATGGATATGATGAACCGGATCTTGCGACCGTTTATTGATTCTTTTGTGGTAATATTCATTGATGATATACTGGTGTATTCGAAGTCAGAGGAAGAGCACTCCGAGCACTTGGCATAGGTACTGAAGAAGTTGCAGGAACATAACTTGTATGCCAAGTTATCGAAGTGTGAATTTTTGAAGTTCGAGGTAGCATTCGTTGGTCAGATCCTTTCTAAGGAGGGTCTGGCCACCGATCCTCAGAAGATTGAAGCAGTGAAGAATTGGCCTAGACCAACGACCGTGAAGGAGGTCAGGAGTTTCTTGGGATTAGCTGGGTATTACAAGTGATTCATTTCATGGCTACGCGCAGATCGCAGTTCATTTGACTGGGTTAACTCGGAAGAATGTGGATTTCACTTGGACTGATAAGTGTGAGGCGAGTTTCCTGGAGTTGAAAGGGAGGTTGCTGACTGCGCCTATCCTAGCTTTTGCCGCAAGCTGGGAAGGACTATAATATTTACAGTGATGCGTCTTTCAGAGGCTTGGGGTGCGTCTTGATACGAGAAAGGAAGGTTATTGCATATGGTTCGAGGCAGTTGCGTCCGCATGAGAAGAACTATCTGATGCACGATCTGGAGCTAGCAGCTATTATTTTTGCCCTGAAGCAGTTGAGGCATTATATATATAGAGAGAAGGTCAACCTGTTCACTGATCACAAGAGCTTGAGTACATTTATCAGCAAAGGACCTAAATCTTCGGCATAGAAGGTGGTTAGATGTGTTGGATAACATTCGCCCTGAGATCAAGTACTATCCAGGCAAGGCGAATGTAGCTGATGGGCTTAGTCGGAAGAGTAGTCTAACGAATTTGATCACGACTCAGAGGGAGTTGGTAGTTGATATGGCTAAAAATGGGATTAAATGGGGACCATTCAAATCTGGCACGAATCTTAATTTTCACAGGGGCAAAACGGTATTTAACCTACAAATGAGTCCGAAATGGGAATTGGGTCTCTTCTCCAGAGCCCAATAACCTATGAACGGATCCGTTCAACTGGGTACGAGTCCCAACCCGTTACGAGCCAGTTCAAAAGGATAGGGAGAGATCTTGATTCGTCCTTATCCCTAGGAGGTGGTGCTAACCACTTCTACCCATCCACACCGGGGAGTAAAGATTTGTTGTTATATTGAAACAGATCCCCACGGCGACTATAAATACGGCCCTACCTCCTACAGTTAAAAGGTGATTACTCTTTGCCTACCTAAAGCCCTTTCAAATTTTTTTTCTAAGTATTGACAAGAGCATCGGAGGGTTCGTCGTCGGAATCAACCCCGGTATTTTGAACTTTGTGCAGGTCAACGGCAGCAACGAGGAGCAGTTTAACAACAGTGGAAGTGGTCAGGTTTGACCCATTTGGTTTCCTACGAACCCACAAATTCAACTGATTGCCCCCACACCGAAATCAGCAGCAACAGATTGGCACCGTCTATGGGAACTGGAATAGCAATCCGACCCTACTCCATCAACAAAAGCCACTCCTAGCTATGCCTCAGAAGAAAGGGAAGCCTGCGGCCTCCCCTCGTTGAACAACTTCCATTCCTCCTCTGCATCCAGAGGATCTCCATCCGCCCGTCCAACCGGCCCTGCAGCTCGAACAACCGATCCCTCAATCTGTTCAGCAGCCTCTACGGCCTCAAGTGGCCGTTGGAGAACCCTCTCAACGAAGTCGCCAGAAGCAACCCCTGCATCAGGTCCATATCTCCGTACACAACCCTTCCTCCGACTCCATGGCCTCCCATAGCCCTCCAACACCGAAATATCTGCGAGATGTTCTCAAGAACTGGCAGAACGATACAAATCTTCGAATCCGCTTGGACTAGTGGCAGACCCATGATGGGAACCCTCGCCGGGAGCATCAGAGGGACCGATCACCCCGCAAGACAGATCGCAGAGGGTCTAACTCTCCCAGGAGGCAAAGATAGGGGCCCCAGCATCGCCAGAGAAGAAGCTGCTCTTTGGTCGGTCACCCTGCCCTACACGCTCAACAAGAGCAGGAGGCCTCCGTCACGAGGGCGGAGTTCCAACAGTTCCAGGAGGCAGTCCTTCGAGCGCTTAACATCGCCCCCAACAACGATCAACGGGCTCCCAGTCCTCGACCGGCTCCCAACCATCGCCGCCGCTCTTCTAGTCCTCGGCCGGCTCCCAACCATCGCCGCCGCTATCTCTGTCCTCGCCACCACTCCCCCAGCCCTCGGTCGACTCCGAGCCATCACCGTCGCTCCCCCAGTCCTCGGCCGGCTCTGAGCCATCTCTGTCACACTCCCAGTCCATGGCTAACTCCAAGCTATCGTCGATGCAGCCCCAACCCTCTTTTACATGAAAACGAGTCTGGTGGCTCAGCGAGGCATGACCGAAGAGAGGACATGGTCTACCACCGTATCCAAGAGATGGAGAGGTGCCTCGGTCAATTCGATAGAGATGAAGAACAATAGGTGAGGAACCTCCGCCCGAGCAGGCCCCCGTTCTCCCGAACTATCATGGAGGCCCCTGTCCTAGAGAACTTTAAGCCTCCACATTTTGAGACTTATACAGGGGAGTCGGACCCCGCTGATCACATTGAGAGTTTCAAAACTCTCATGATGATCCACCATGCCTCCGATGCCCTTCTCTACAAAACCTTCTCAGCCACGCTCAAGGGGCCCGCTCGGGAGTGGTATTCCGGACTTGCTCCGGCCTCCATTTTCTCCTTCATCCAGTTCGAAGGTATCTTCCTCACCCACTTCATGAGCAGCCGCCGCTCCTAAAAGACAAGCACCTTTGCTATTCCTGAGTCATAGGAATGGCGAGCGGCTGAGGGACTACGTCAAGCGGTTCACCGCGGAGGCCAGATCTATCGCCTCTCTGGATCAGTCAGTGGCCTCGGCTGCTTTCTAGTCCAATGTCATTAACCCTGATCTCAGGGCGTTCCTAGCAGAGAAGCCTGCTCGGGACTTCTCGGAGCTCCTTCTCAGGAGTGAGAAGTATATCCGAGCTGAAAAAACTCTCAACCGCCCCACTCTTGAGGGATCGTCTTCCGGGAACAAACAGAAGACTGTTGAAGAAGAATGAGCTAAGAAGCTCCAAAAAGACAATGGGGGTCAACGTCACCCGCTTCCCCGCTTCGAGAAGTTCAGTCCGCTCAATGTGACTGTCTCAGCCATCTTGATGGAAGTTGGGGAGGAGGGTGCAGATGAGCACACCCGGAAAGAAGAGAAATCAGGATAAGTGGTGCCTCTTCCACAGGGACCGCGGCCATGACATAGACGACTATCGGGCCCTGAAGGACGAGATTGAAGCCCTCATTCAGAGAGGGCAGCTCGCTAGGTTCGTAAGGAAGGACAGGGCCGATCCACCTCCACCCCCCAGGGGGGCTAACAGGCGATCCGAACGTGCAGAGACCCCGGATGTCGAAGCCGAGGCCATCTTGCATCTCATACACGAAGGCCCAATGTGGGGAGATTCCAACTCCTCCCAAAAAGCCTTCGTTCGAGAAGTGACTACCGTGCAGAGCCATCCTCCTCCCAATGGCCTCGGGGTTCATGTTACGTTCTCCGATAGGGACTTGGAGGGCATCCACACGCCCCATTGCGATGCCCTTGTTATTAACCTTCGAATGACCAACTTCGACGTACGCCAGATCCTAGTGGACAATGGCAATTTGGTCAACATCCTCTTCTTGGAGGCATTCAAGGGCTTTCTGCTATGAAGAGATCGGCTTAAGCTAGCTGGTTACACTCTTCATGGATTCGCCGGGGTGCCGGTGACGATCGAGGGAGTTATAACCCTCGACGTGATCTCTGGTAAAACCCCGGTCACCCGCACAGAGCCGATTGACTTCATGGTGGTAGATGTGAAAGCTGCCTATAATGTTCTCCTGGGTCGACCAGGTCTGGCCGCTCTCTAGGCCATCCCATCGGCCTATCACAAAAAAATGAAGTTCCCCACCTCGGTAGTAGTGGGAGAACTAAGAGGAAGCCAGGAGACGGCACGTAAGTGTCACATGACCTCGATGGGAGAGCCGGTCCTCTCCCTTGAAGCCCTCGAACTCCCACAAGAAGGTAGCCAGACCATCTCTGAGCCAGTGGACGAGCTTGAAAAAGTGGCCTTCTAAGAAGAAGATGACACCAAGACATTTCAGATCAGCAAGGCCCTTTCCCCCTCCATCAAAGAAGAAATCTCCCAATGTACAAGGGAGAACCGTGATCGTTTCGCCTAAACCGTGGCTGATATGCCTGGAATCTCAGAAGAGCTCCTAATGCACAACCTCAGCATTGTTCCGGGAGTCAAGCCCGTCCAGCAAAAGCGACGTAAATTCGCGCCCGAGCGCCAACAAGCAATCAAGGAGGAGGTCGAGAAGATCTTGAATGCCCGATTCATCCAGGAGGTGAACTACCCCGAATGGCTATCCAATGTGGTGATGGTTAAAAAGGCCAATGGGAGCTGGAGAATATGCATCGATTTTACCGACCTTAACAAGGCGTGTTCGAAGGATCCATTCCCCCTTCCAAGCATTGATGCTCTGATCGATGCGACCTCCGACCACGAGCTCCTCAGCTTCATGGATGCCTTCTCGAGGTATAACCAGATCCGAATGTTCCCCCTTGACATTTCGAAGACCTCGTTCGTGACTGACCAAGGCCTGTACTACTACCGGGTCATGCCCTTCGGGCTGAAGAATGCGGTAGCTACATACCATCACCTTGTTAACAAGGTCCTCCGAGACCAGATAGGCTGGAACATGGAAGTCAATGTGGACGTCATGTTGGAGCATCTGCGGGCAGGAGCATGCCCTTGACCTCCAGAAAGCCTTCGGGGTGTTAAAGAGGCACAACATGAGGTTGAATCAGAGCAAGTGCGCCTTCGGCATTTCGTCCGGAAAATTCCACGAATTCATGGTGAGCCAGAAGGGCATAGAAGCCAACCCTGAGCAGATCAAAGCCATACTCAATATGGCCCCTCCCTCCAATGTCAAAGAAGTTCAAGGTTCAGGGGACACCTCGCAGCTATAAGGCATTTCCTCTCAAAATCAGGGGAGAAATGCCTCCCGTTCTTCAAAGCCCTGAGGGGAGCGAAAGGTTTTTAGTAGGGGCAACAACAGTAAGAGTCTTTCGATCAACTAAAAGCTTACCTAGTAAACGCTCCACTCTTGAGCAAGTTGAAGCCTGGCGAAACCCTCTACATATACCTGGCCACTTCGGAGCAAACCCTTAGTGCCATCCTGGTAAGAGAGGACGATAAGACGCAACGCCCCATCTACTACGTGAGTAAGGTCCTTAGGGACACAGAACTCCGCTACCCAAAGGTGGGAAAGATGGCCTACGCATTGGTCTTGGCGGCAAGGAAACTTTGCCTATATTTTCAGTCCCATTCAGTGGTCGTTCTTACTGACCAGCCGCTGAAGCAAGTTCTCCATAAGCCCAAGACATCAGGACGCTTGATGAAATGGTACATAGAGCTGAGCTAGCACGACATCAGCTACCAATCCTGGACTACTATCAAGCCCCAAGACCTAGCGGAATTCATTGTGGAGAGCACCATTCCCGACCCCTGCGAGTCGGTTGACAAATCCCTGGTATGTACTATGTATGCTGACGGATCCTCATGCACCGATGGAAGTGGGGCTGGGGTCATCTTCACCGACCCAAACGGTTTCGTTCTACAATACTTCTTCCATATAAACTTCCGTGCATCGAACAACGAAGCCGAATACGAGGCCCTCATAGCAAGACCTGCATGGCCCGCAAAGCAGTGGCCAAGTGTATCCATATTTTTAGTAATTCTCCGCTGGTCGTGAACCAAGGGTCTGGGGAGTACGAAGCAAGAGATGAGCGCATGGCCAAGTACTTGGCAAAGGTAAAGGGACTACTGGCTTTATTTGAAGATGCTCGACTTCAGTGGGTCCCCCAAGAGGAAAATGCACATGCGGATGCCCTCTCAAGGCTCGCCTCCTTCTCCCTCTAGGGTTTGGAGCGAACCGTACTGATAGAGGTCATCCTGAAACCAAGTATTGAGGAAGACAGCTTAGAGCTGATGGAGACTATGCCCCTAACACTTTGGGAAAATTCGATGAAGCCCCTACTCGAGTACATTAGAGACGGAGTTCTTCCAACAGACCCAAGAGAGGCAAGAAGGGTCAGGACCAGAGCCGAGCGGTACATACTCATTGATGGAGTCATGTACAAACGCTTCTACACTCAGATTGATGGCAGACCCTACCTAAGGTGTCTCTACCCCGAAGAAGCGTTCTATGCTCTGAAGGAGGCCCATGACAGTATGTGTGGCGCGCACTTGGGAGCGAGATCCCCTGCCCGTAACCTCTTAAATTACGGCTACTTCTAGCCCACACTTCTTATTGACTCTGAAGAGTAAGTTCGCCAATGCGGCTCCTGCAAAATATTTTCTCCGATACATCGCCTGCCACAAGCCCAGCTCTCCTCTTTAGCCAGTCCGATCCCTTTCGCAATGTGGAGAATGGACTTGTTTGGACCGTTCCCCCCAGCGCCAGGACAACTGAAGTTCTTCGTCGTTGCGATAGATTATTTCTCTACATGGATCGAGGCCGAACCCCTTGCAATGATTACGGAGAACAAGGATCAGAAGTCCATCTAGAAGAATATTATTTGTCGGTTCGACGTACCTCGTATCCTCGTAACCGACAACGGAACCCAGTTCGCATGGGGAACTTTTCACAACTTCTGCATTGACCTCGGCATCCAACAGTGGTTCTCCTCAATATCCCACCCTCATTCCAACGGCCAAGTGGAGAACGCTAATCGACAAATACTCTCCGACCTAAAGAAGATGCTTGATAAGTACACCAAGCGATTATGGGTCGAACAAATTCCCAACGTGCTATGGAGTTATCGCACCACGAAAAGAACCTCGACGGGAGAATACCCCTTCAATCTCACTTGGGGCTCCAAATCCATCATTCCCCTGGAGGTCGGTCTACCTTCACCCCGATTGATCGCCTATAATGAAGAGCAGAATGCAAACCAGCTTCGCAACAGTTTGGACCTCATCGACGAGATTCGTGAAAGTGCTTCCATTAGACAGGAGACGTACCAACGTAGGATCACCCAGTCTTACAATAAGAAATTTGACCTACTAATCATAAAGAGGGGGACCAAGTACTCCGAAAGTTGTCAATCTCTATTACAAGCAAGAAGGGCAAGCTAGCACCCAACTAGAAAGGCCCATATAGGGTCTCCAGAGTCATTCACCCAGGCACGTATCAACTCGAAGACTCGGGGGGCAGGAGAATACCGAGGAAATAGAATGCTGACCACTTAATGAAGTACCAAGAGGGCGTTGTAACACCGCTCCAAGCAACTTCAAGCAACTCCTGAGTCGAGCAGTTTTTATTTGGTGTTTTTATCTACCTTGTTAATTTTCTTCTCAAAATGTAAGAGTGGCTTGAAACTCAGAAGCAGCCACTCAAGTCTCCTTTAATAAAGGTGAGTTACTTCCTGTGAATTCTTTGTCTATAATAACCTAGTTTGTTTGCTTTGAGATGCGCGGAACTCTTTAAAAACAACACGCTCGGAGTCCAACACTTGATTCGATTCCACTTTAAATACTTGCTTTTAAGAAAGTACGAAGTGGTTTCACCATTCGAAATTTCTCCCTCAACTGTTGATATTCTCTCGACATGTTCGGAGTCCAATACTTGGTTTGATTCCACTTTAAATACTTGCTCATAAGTGAGTACGAAGTGGTTTCACAATTCGGAATTGCTCCCACAGCTGTTGATATTCTCTAAACGACAAGTTCAGAGTCCAATACTTGGTTCGATTCCACTTTTAACACTTGCTCATAAGCGAGTACGAAATGGTTTCACCCTTCGAAATTGCTCCCACTGCTGTTGATATTCTCTAAACAACAAGTTCGGAGTCCAACACTTGGTTCAACTCTGCTTAAACTACTAGCTTATATGCGAGTACGAAGCGAGTCACCATTCGGAATTGCTCCTACAACTGTTGATACACTTGCAAATGCTAGCAGAACACAAACTTACAAGAAAGTAGAAGTTTATTATTTCAAAATTTGAGATACATGTCTGATCATAGACCAACAACTCATCTTTACATCGAGATACAACTCATGTCGAACAAAGGCTACAAAATTACAAAGTCTACCCTAACCCCTCCTAGGGAGTGGGATACTTCTCTTAAGAGATAACCGAGGTCGGCGAGCACCGTATTGTTGTGGACTTACTTCCGTGCAGGTCTCCAAACCGGCAAGCCGAGTTGCGTCCTCGGAACCTAAGAGCCTAAATGTCGCCCCGAAAGATGCTCCACTCGAGGAGCCAGCCACTCCGCTCTGTGCATCCCGGGGGCACCCCAATACGGGGGCGAGCGTAGCGCCAACTCATTGAACGACCTCCCCTGTGCGTACTCACCTCGGGGTAGGAAGTGATCCTGACGTTACTCTCCTCGGAAAGCCTTCGTAGTCGGTGGTTCTCTACCTCTAGCTCCATGACCCGTTCCCTCAGCGAGTTGTCCGTCACTCTGATCTTCAGAAGAGGCATTCGGCTAGAGCCGCCCCCACGAGAAGCCTCAGAGATAGCCCTTCGCAGGTGCGCCGCCTCCAAGCTTTTCTCGAGCACTACGTTCTTTAACCCCTCTCTCTTCGCTCGAACATCGAACAGAGACTGAAGAAGGTACTTGAGTTTCAAGCCTTAGTTGAATGCCATCGAGGGACACGTCTCCTTCCATTCAGGGGGAACTTCGCGAGCCTTCTTCTCTTGATGCTTCAGCTTGGAGTCTCAATGAGGCAACGTCAGCTTAAGATGGTTCAGCTCGGACTCGGCTTTGAAAAGCCTCTATCGAGTTCGAGTGAGGCCCAACCTCGCGACCCCTAGACCAGATCGGAGGCGTGATACTTCGGCCATTTGAGACAATTCAACAATTTGAGATGCTTCGACAATCTGAAAAGGCCAGAACATGAAGATACTAAGTTTATACAAACTCCTACGAGACAGATCAAACACAAGTACAACACTTAGTCAAAAATTTCCATTTCATTAAAGTTTGAGTACAAAATGCAGTGGCCAGTCCGCTACAAAGCGATACAAACAAAAACATAACCAAGGACAAGGAGCCATCGAGGTTCTACTCCGCGCTCTCATCCGGCACCATCACGAGCATCGTCTTTGGTTTCGCCACCACCGCCACATCCTCTTCTTCTTCTCCTTCTCCTTCAGCTTCGGCACCTACTATGGCCATCTCCTCTTTGCCTTCAATGGGGAGGTACAGGTTGTAGCCGAGCTATCAAAGTTGTGGATGCAAGCCGGGATGTGCTTGAGCGCTCGAGAGTAATACTCCTTCATATTCGTGAGCATATGGGCCTCCGCCTCAGCTTGGATTGCCCTCGCTGCCTCCGCCACCGCTACCTCCCGCTCCCTTTGCATCTCCTCGAAAGCCTTCAGAGCTTTCTCCCTCTCCAGCTTGGCTTTGAACCTCTCCTCGGCCGCCTTCGCCGCTTCTGCTGCGATGTGTTTGTTTGCCTTGGTCAAGGCTGCCTTAAGAACGAAGATCTTAGTAGCTCGGGATTCCAAGAGACGTTGCTCAGCCTCGTACATCTTCACGGCCTTAGCTCGCTCGGCTCGGTCCCTATTGCTCGTCGACTTCAGTTCCTTCCCTGCTCAGCAAACTGCTCTAGCAGGTGACTAAAGTTACATGTGATCTGGAAGCCGAAGGAAAGAAGACGTGAGTATCAAATGCAACAAATTTTGGAATTCCGAAGACCACAACAAGGACACTTACCGACATCGTGGCCCGGGCGATCTCCAATGCGTCGTTGCCCATGGTTCCCGCCTTCAGTGCCGCTCGGTCCTTCGGGGTCCGCAGGTGGCGCACGGTCTGCATACTCATTGCGGCATCGCCAAGGAAGCTGTCGAGCTTCATCACCCTCCAATTGGGGATGAAGAGCTTATTGTGCTCCTCTGTCAAGATAGCATCTGCCTCGGTAGTGAGGGGTGGCACCTCGAGCGCTAGCGCAACTCCAACGGAGAACGCCACGGTAGAAGGCTCGAAAGTCGTGGTTGAGGGAAGGACCACTTGAGGAGCAGAAGGAGAGGCAGAGACCAAGTTCACGACTGGCGTCGCCGCCGAAGGTGCTTGGGCAGCCCGGCCGGACGGGGGTCCCGTCGTCGTCGTCTTCCTCTTCTTATTATCCGGTCCCTTTGCGGCGCCCGCCCCTAGCTTTGCTACCATAGCTCGGAAGTCCATACCGGGGGCCTCTAAAAAAGAAAAAACCGAAGAAGGTTAGCATATGAAGGAAACGATAGTTATGAAAAAAAAATTTAGACGGAGCGTACTAGGGTTGATCGGACTGAAACCCCCACCGAAGAGGACTCCCTCGGTGACTTTCCACGATCGTCTCCACGATTGCCGACCGCAACACTTCCTTCCCCTTGCTCGTTGCCGAGGAGACCACTAAGGGTTGGTCGCTGCCTTGGTCCGAGGTGGAGGTCTCACTTCCAGTGACACTCTGGACATCTTTTTATATGTGTTAAGGTATAAAATTACCTTGAGTTCATCGCCTAGCCACGACCATTAGCAGCGCCACTCGAGAGCAAGAAACAGTTTAGAAAGTGAAAAGTAAAAGTGGGAAGTAAGGAATAGGGGGAGTGGGGAGAGAGTGGTAGAAACTTATCGTACAAAGGGGGATTCGGGTGGGCTCTTAAACATTTTGGGCCCCCGCAGAAGCCCTTCAAAAGCCTAAAATGTCCGATTTCTCGTGCTTCGCGCCTGACCTCCATCAGATGGCCATGATTGTGCCACGTCGCTCGGAACCAAAATCTGAGCAACTGAGGCACCGAGCTGCGCATTGGGGAAAAACAACTAAATCCTCGTGATTCGCGCTTGATCTTCATCAAATGCCCCAGATCCTGCCACGCTGCGAAAAGTCACTCTTTTCTCGTGATTCGCGCCTGATCTCCATCGATGGCTTAGATTTTGCTACATCGCTCGTAACCAATATCCGACCAACCGAGGAACCGAGCTGCGTATTGGTAAAAAATCACTCTTTCCTCATGCCTGATCTCCATCAGACGGCTCAGATCTTGCCACCTCGCTTGGAACCAATATCCGAGCAACCGAGTAACTGAGCTGCGTATTGACAAAAAATTACTCTTTCATCGTGATTCTTGCCTGATCTCCATCAGACAGCTCAGATCTCGCCACTTTGCTCTGAACCAATAATCGAGCAACCGAGCAACCGAGCTGCATATTGGCAAAAAGTCTCTCTTTCCTCGTGGTTTGCGCCTGATCTTCATCAGATGCTCAAATCTCGCCACTTCTCTCGAAACCAATATCCGAGCAACCGAGGAACCGAGCTGCATATTGGTAAAAAATCACTATTTCCTCGTGATTCGCGCTTGATCTCCATCAAACGGCTCAGATCTTGCCACTTCGATCAGAACCAATATCCAAGCAACCGAGGAGCCGAGCTGCGTATTGGCAAAAAGTTTCTCTTTCATCGTGATTCGCGCCTGATCTCCATCAAACAGCTCAGATCTCGCTAGATCGCTCGAAACCAATATCCGAGCAACCGAGGAACCGAGCTGCGTATTGGTAAAAAAATCACTCTTTCATCGTGATTCGCTCCTGATCTCCATCAGACTGCTCAGATCTCACCACATCGCTTGGAATGAATGTAGCGCCCCGATTTCCGATACTGGAAAACCGAGACACAAGCCAAGATCTTTGCTTCAATTAGTCACAATACACAGAAAAAACAGGAGAATTTAAAACTTTTTATTCAATACACAAAGTGTTACAAGCCTGAATATTGTACAACTATAATACCTTACAATAGAGTTACAATATTACCTTTACATTTCTAAGTATTACAACCTTTAACATCTTACATCAGAGTACCTCTTAACTAATACAGAATCAATACATATTTTGCAGCGGAACTAAACTTAATACTGACTCCTTGCTTTCCTCGCCTTGAGTCCTCCTGAATATCGCCTTTGTACTTTGGCGATCCAGTACCTATGGAAGTGGGGACGTCAGTATTCACTGACGCTTAAAGGCTGATCATATAGCAGCGAATCTTCCAAACAATATACAAAATATACAAACATAGTAATGGTGTCGGTGTAGTTTAAGTGTACGTGAGTGCTATGACTAGACTCTAATGTGGTACTTAAGTAGAACTAGGACACTCTTATTCTAATATCCGGGATTTGAACCCGCGTTATGAATTCTAACTGTACACCACCCGTTCCTGACACCCACCCACGGCAGTTCAGGAATTAACAGCGCGAGATACGCAACCCGTGTCCTCAACTTGTGAGACGGCACCGTACGTATCCCTTTGACGGGAAGGTACAACTAGGATGCTTCCTATTCTAATGTCAGCAAGTCTCCGAAAGTAACATGCAGCCCATAAATACATGCGACTCCATCTCAAGCCGTTTCTCCATATATAGGGATTTGAACCCACGTTATGAATTCTAATTGTACACAACCTGTTCCTGACAACTACACGTGACTCGCTGCAGATGTGATCATATGCCACTGTTGCATATCGCCAGTGGTGTCTATGTTCGCCACTGCGACCCGGCCACCCGGACCTCTCTCAACTAGACGATCCCGACGTATCGGGTGTCATCACAAAAACCAAACCATAGAGTTTCGCAAGCGCAGGATAGCACGAAGCCTACCCTGTGGCACTCTCTGGGGTATCGCAAGCGCAGGACTGCACAATGCATCCTGTGGCACCCCTAGCCACGGTACTTCAGGGATTAACAGAGCGAGATACGCAACCCGTGTCCTCAACTTGTGAGACGGCACCGTACGTATCCCTTTGACAGGAAGGTACAACCCGGTACACCACCTATGATCTGCCTCAAGAGACGAGTTAGTGTCGGGGCCCCCTACAACTGACCCCTCTCTCCCGGCAAAAGGGTTTAAGTAAACTGATCCTTATAAGTCACTATCCTAGTGATGTCCCTGACTCGAACAATCCTAGGGATGACGATATTATAACACAACTTGCTAGGCCTTGAATTAGGCTTCGCAAGACAACTCTACTAGGCCGCTCAACCTAGACTTACCAGAATCCCTCAGGACCCGGTTCGTGGCTCATCGATCCAAGACTCTGGTAACAATCTCTCTCTCAATCATCACTACCCCTAACTCGGATTCTACCAACACTCTCGGCCCACGGTCAACCTACATTGGTTAAGATCCGTCAACGTCCGAGGTGAGATCTATCCGTTTTGCTCTAAGGAGGTAGGATGTGGTCTTGATGGTCGATGGCCCTAGGGTGGTAACATCACCCTAGACGAGCGCAACTAACTGTGTACTAGCTAACAAGCTATACACGAGTAATAACCACATACGAGCCAACTAAGCTACGTATGAAACAATAACTACCTACGAGCCAGGCGGGTCTCGTAGGAGATAACCACGTACATACCAGCCAAATAAGCCGCGTATGAGACCAACAGCTACGTACGGGCCAGTCGGGCCGCGTACGAGACAACCACCTACATACGAGCCAACTAAGCTACGTATGAGACCCACCGCTACATACGGGCCAGTCGAGCCACGTACGAGCACGACCGTGTGCAAACAACCATACAGGTAATCAATCCTAGAAGCAACCAAGCGTGCTTACTAACAACTTAATCTTCTACTATTAGAAGCAACAAAGGGATCTACTAGTAGTCTAAGATCGGTATTCTACTAAGGAAGAATCCGAAGGCGACATAACCGCCTTTATCGAATTAACTATCGCTAGTGGTCTTCCCGATCTTACTACTTCGACCTATAATGTCTTAGGCATGACATACACTCGTAGGCATCTTCCTAAAGTAATCCGATTTCAAAATAGAACTACTCACCATCACACTTCTAAGTATGAATATGATTAATGCCTGTGTTTTCATCGAGCTTAAACATAAAAATCACTACGACCTAGACATAGAGTCTACTATAGTCAAGCGAGCATGAAAACTTACTACTTATCTTGACTAATCACCGTAACACAAGCATGGATAGATAACTAATATAACATACAATCATTCCAAGGTATAGTAGATATTCTAACATTACTCCTACCATGTTCTAATCATGTATTACTCTAGCATGGCATAGAATCCAACATAATCACTACAACTAGCCATGGGTAGTTTCTTTACCCTAAGCATGAACATCCTAGTATGGGTATCCTTAACTTAATAAGATCAATAATTTGCATGATCACTACTTACTTAGCATGAATCATGGTCATTCACTAACATAGTATACACTTCTCTACCATTTATCTAGCATGGTATACAATTTGCCTACAATTTAAACTAGCATGATATGCCAAATACTTACAATTAAGCTAGCATGATATACCGCTTTCCAACAATTAAACTAGCATGGTATATGATTTTATCATGGATCCTACAACACTCTAGGCACAATAAAATTTATCCAAACATTGTAGGAAACTTTTGGATTGAATCCTACACATTCTAAGCATAACTAGGTCACTAAACATAATAGGAAACTTTAGGAATGAATCCTACAAAATTCTAGTATAAGTGAGTTACTAAACATGATAGAAAAAGAATCCTACAACATTACCAAGCATGCTAGGAAAAGAATCCTACAACATTCTAAACGTTAAGCATGGTAAGATAAGTTTATAAAACATTCTACAATTAATTAAGCATAGAATCATGGTAGGATATTTTTATAAGTAATCCTACAACTAGCTAAGCATGGATTATGGCTTCTAAGCATTTCTAGAAGCAAAGCTACCACTAACTAAGCATGGTAGACATGGTAGGATATTTTTAAAGCAATCTTACAACTAATTAAGCATAGATATGGCTTCTAATTATTTTTAGAAGCAAAGCTACAACTAACTAAGCATGGTAAGCATGGTAGGATATTTTTAAATGCAATCCTACAACTAACTAAGCATGGATATGGCTTCTAATTATTTTTAGAAATAATCCTACAACATGAGTAGCATGAATATGACTTCTAATTATTTTTAGAAGTGATCCTACAATATAAGTGGCATGAATATGACTTCTAATTAATTTTAGAAGTAATCCTACAATACTTGAAGCATAAACATGGCTTCTAAATAATTTTAGGAGTAATCCTACAACACTAGAAGCATAAACATGGCTTCTAAATAATTTTAGGAGTAATCCTACAACACATGAAGCATAGAAATGGCTTCTAATTATTTTTTGGTGTAATCCTACAACACATGAAGCATAGAAATGGCTTCTAAATAATTTTAGAAGCAATCCTACAATATCTTAAGCACAAAACATAAAGGAATATTTTTAGAAAATATCCTACAACATTCTACTACTACTACTACTTCTATTTTGATCAACACATAACTATCTACTACTACTACTACAACATACAACTTACTACTATTACTACTACTTCATTAATCAACATACATGCTACTACTACTTCATTTTATTACATACTACTACTTATTATTTTAGCTTACTACTACTTAGTTCTTTATTATAACTAGTGATAAAAGAGAGATCATCTTTATTTTATTTTTCCTTACAACTTAGTAAAAGAAAAGGTCTTTTTTTTAATTAACTACACTAGTGATTAAAATAAAAGAAAAGATCCTTTTAATTAGCTACAACTAGAGTTTAAAATAAAAAGAAAGATCTTTTAATTAGCTACTACTAGTGATTAAACAAAAAGAAGATCTTTTTATTAAGCTACAACTAGTGATTAAACAAAAGAAGATCTTTTTATTAAGCTACAACTAGTGATTAAGAATAAAAGAAAGATCTTTTTATTAACTACAACTAGTGATAGAAGAAAAGGATCTTTTAATTAGGTTACAACTAGTGATTAAAAATATAAAGAAGATCTTTTTAATTAGCTACAACTAGTGTTTTAAATGAAAAGAAAGATCTTTTTCATATTTACAACTAGTGATCAAATAAAAGAAAGATCCTTTTATTAGACATATGCTTTTATTTTTTTGTTCAAGTTTAATCAAGAGTCCTACAACCCACAATGGTTGTAAAATGAATGCTTATATGCTTATGTTTTAAGTCCTACAACCACTCATGGTTGTATGTTCAACATTATGCAATGTGTAAGTTTCTTTAGTCCAATAATATACAAACAACCACTTCAATAATAAAGCTATGATCTTTATAAATTAGTACTTACTACTACTACTCTTTTTCTTTCTCTTTCACTTACTACAACATACCACAAACCCAAAAGAACAAAACAAAACAAGAGGGTAGAAGGAGAAGTCAAACAACAAAACAACAAACAAACAAACAAACAAACAATCAAACAAGAAAGCATGAAGAAACCCCCACCTTATTTCTTTCTTTGATGGAAGAACTAGCTAGTTAACCTTCTCCTTCCCCTAGCTTTTAGAAAGCTTCTAAGAACCCTACAAAACAAAACTCTCAAGTTATATGTTCTCTCTTTCTTTTCCTTTCTTTTCTTTCTTTCTTTCTTTCTTTCTTTCTTGTTTTCTAAAATGAGAGAAGGAGGAGAATGAAGGGCTATTTATAGAAGGAGAGGAGGGTGGAGAGTGTAAAAGCACACACACACTTTTGCACCTAAACCCTTCCCTAAATCATGGCCGGCCTCACCTAGGGGAGAAGGGGAAATGTGGGGGAGGTATTATGTGGGGGGGAGGTTTGATGTGGGGGGAGAAGTTTTCTAGAAGAAATCTTAATCTCTTATGTCTAGTAACCCTAGGTTTAACCTCCTAATCAAACCCTAACCCTCTAATAGGTTTGTCATAACAAGGCAAGTGTTGTCCAAAATACACAACACATAATTCGTATAATGTACTAATCGTCATACTACTCGTATGTGCGCGTATATGTCCGTATACCGGAAAATCTTCGCATAATCCGCATAAAAGTAATTAAATCTTGGAGATAATAATAAAATAAATTTTATTATTAGTTCGGAAGATCACGGTATCAATTTGATACGATACGGATATATACTGACCGATATCTGGATACAGATAATGTCTAGGAGCAAACCGGGTAAAAATCACCAAAATATTCTAATTTTGGAATTAAAACAAAATAATAATAAAATAATAATAAAATATCAATTTATATACGGTAATATCCGTCCGGGATATTACAATGAAAATCCAAGAAACCGAGGAACCGAGCTGTGTATTGGCAAAAAATTACACTTTCATTGTGATTCCCGCCTTATCTCCATCAGACGGCTCAGTTCTGGCCACATCGCTCGAAACCAATATCCGAGCAACCGACGAACCGAGCTGCGTATTGGCAAAAAATCACTCTTTCATCGTGATTCGTGCCTGATCTGCATCAGATGGCTCAGATCTCGCCACATCTGTCGGAACCAAAATCCGAGCAATCAAGGAACCGAGCTGCATATTGGCAAAAAATCACTATTTCATCGTGATTCGCGCCTGATCTTCATTAGACGGCCCTGATTGTGCCATGACGCTCGGAACCAAAATTCGGGCGACCGAGGCACCGTGCAGCGTATTGGCAAAAAGTCACTCTTTTCTTGTGATTTGTGCTTGAACTTCATCAGACAGCCATGATAGTGGCACGTCGCTCGGAACCAAAATCCGAGCGACTGAGGCACTGAGCTGCTCATGCAGAAAAAATGCCTTCGCATCATGGGAACCGTCCGATCACTCGGAAGTTCTCGCCCAAGTCTGATGAACGTCCCAGATTGCTCCATGTCGCTCGGAACCAAAATCCAAGCAACCGAGGCACCGAGCTACTTATGCGGAGAAAACACCTTTGCATCATGGGAACCGTCTGATCACTCAGAAGTTCTCGCCCAAGTCTGATGAACGTCCCAGATTGCGCGTCGCTCAGAACCAAAATTCGAGCGACCGAGGCACCGAGCTGCTCATGCGGAGAAAAGCCTTCTCATCATAGGAACCGTCCAGTCACTCAGAAGTTCTCGCCCAAGTCTGATGAACGTCCCAAATTGCGCCACGTCATTCGGAACCAAAATCCGAGCGACCGAGGCACCGAGCTGCTCACGGAGAGAAAATGCCTTCGGATCATGGGAACCGTCCGATCACTCAGAAGTTCTCTCCTAAGTCAGATGGGCACCCCAGATTCAACCACGTCACCTACGCATAGATCCACCTTCTGATCGTTCAGATATTTGCGCCAGTGAGCGATGGATGTCCCAAATTCATCCACATCGATAATACCCTGATTAAATCTATTTTTTATTTATTAATTCAAATTATATATTTAAAAATTGCAAAAAAAATGATTAAAAATTCGAAAAAATTAATTAAAAGTTCTAAAAAATAATTATAAATTTGGGAAAATGTTTTTGAGCCCCTGGGTAAATAATTATTAGTTATAATAATTAATTAGTGCTCTCGAAAAATAAATTGTTGCTTTGCAAAATTGAATAAATGATTCGAAGAATAATGTAAAAATCGAGAAAAACCACCAAAAATCCAGAGGAGCATAGGAGCAATCTTGGGCATGGTGCTAGCTCAGAGAAACACCGTTACTCCTCGAACAAGATTCAAACTCCCTTTAAGAACTCCGATAAAATCCTATGTGCCATTGAAACAGCAAAACTACTTCCCAAAGGCTATAACTAATAGTCTTTAGGAGTGGGGGCTCCTGATATGGCTAAAAATGGGATTAAATCGGGACCGTTCGAATCGGGCACGAATCTTAAAGTTCACAGGAGAAAAAAGGTAATTTCACCTACAAACGGGTCCGAAATGGGAATTGGGTCTCTTCGCTAGAGCCCAATAACCCATGAATGGATCCGTTCAACTGGGTACGGGTCCTAACTCATTACGAGCCAGTTTAAAAGAATAGGGAGAGATCTTGATTTGTCCTTTATCTCTAGGAGGTGGTGCTAACCACTTCTATCCATCCACACCAGGGAGTAGAGATTGGTTCTTATCTCGAAACAGATCCCACGACGACTATAAATACCCCCTACCTCCTATCGTTACAAGGTGATCACTCTTTGCCTTCCTAAAGCTCTTTCATATTATTTTCTGAGTACTGACAATAGCATCGGAGGTTTCGTCACCTGGATCAATCCCGGTGTTTCGAACTTTGTGCAGGTCAGCGGCAATAGCGAGGATCCAGTTGAACAACAGTGGAAGTGGTCAGGTTTGAACCATTTGATTTCCTACGAACCCAAAAATTCATCTGATTGCCCCCACATCGAAATCAGCGGCAACAGTAGTAGAGTTAGATCGAGCAGGTATCGAAGTTGTACTACATGGTATGTGTAACTCCCATTTCCGTTCTTTTCATTCTTATGTGTAACTCCCGTTTCCGTTCTTTTCATTCTTCCATTCATTGTAATATTTATTTCCGTTTGAATAAAATACTCTATTTTTCTTGATCATCTCAATTAAAATTTGTTCATGATTTACTCTTGTTTTTCTTATTGAGCTATTTTCTTGTTGTTCCCATTTTTATTTGATTTTGAGTATTTTATTTGAATACAATTATCTTTAAATCAATCTCTTATTGAACCCAAAACCCAATTACAATTATTTCTAGACCCAAACTGATTATTATTGGATCCTAGCCCATTAACCCAATAACCTAATTGCACTATATAAATAATACCCTATTACAAACACTAAAAATACAAAAACTCAAACCCTAAACTAGCCGTCATCTTTCTGCTTGTTTTCTCTGTTCCCGTCAGCACCAACCCCGACCATCTTCGGCAACCACCCACAGCGACCTCCCTGTCGTTGACCACTCCCGATCGCCACCTCTGCCCTACACCCAGCAACATCCAGACCCCCTACAGCTCCCTGTTGGATTTTGTATGCAAGGCAAGTAACACTGGAGTGGGGGTGAATAGTGTTATGTAAAAAATAAATAATAATTTAAACTTGATGCAATAGTTAAGTCGACTGAAATGCCAGATAAAAGATAATTAATCAACTGAAGAACAACGAGTCTGTTAAGTCGACTTAATACAGAAACCAGTCGACTGATCAGACACAGATTACAATAAAGTGCAGCAAAATTAAAATTGCAAGTTAGAGAATCAACAATGCTAACACGGTGATAGATCCTGGTTCGGTCCACCTAACCTACATCCAGTCCCCAAGCAACCCACTAGAGATTTTCCACTATTCTTGAAAAAGGTACAAGAATACCCTACGACCTTTGGCAAAAACTATGCCAAACCCCGTAGATCTTTCTCACCACCAGAAAGAGAAAGACCCCAATCTACAACCTAGAGTGACAATGACTCTACACCAAGAGAAAGACCCCAGTCTACAACCTAGAGTGACACTGACTCTACACCAAGAGTCCTTCTCTCCAACCGAGAGGAGCACTCTCACAACTCGAGAGTGAACAACAAAGAAATAGAAGATTACAACACCTAAAGCATTGATTTTTTAGTGTGCTTTTTGTATAGAGGCTATAGGTCAACTTCTAATCGCAGTATTGAACATAATCGTTGTTATGCATGACTGAAATTAGAGAACCAAGTCTAGAGAATGAGATTACTTGAAAGTTTTAAGTTCTTTTTCATAATTAAAAGCAAAGACTTGATAAAAATATTGGGTAACCTTTTCTAAGTTCATTCTGAACTCTATTTATAGAGTAAGAACTCCAAGAATATTGGAAAACGGTTCACAAACTGTGAACAAACGGCATGATAAGTTTGAGTTTGAAAAAAAAAAATTTAACTTCAGAAAACTGTCAAAACAGCTGGAATAGTCGATTGGGTTGCCAAAGGAGTCGAATGGTCAGAGCTTTATTAAGTTCAGTCTATTTTGTACTAGAACAGTCGATGGCTTATCAAAGTAAGTCGACTGGTATTTTGACAGCTGAACTTATCAAAGCTTGATTTTGACATTTTGATTTTAATGAATCTTATTTTAGTTCCTACGGGATGTGTGAGTGTGTGCTTCAAGGCTTTTACAAATTTTCTAAGACATATCAAAGATTACAATGAATTTACAAGACACTCTTTTGAGCTTATTACTTTGGAAATATTTGAAGCTCTAAATGACCCTTGTCTTGTAGCTTGAACTTGAGCCTTGAAAGCTTCCTTGTCATGTAGCTTGATCTTGAGTCTAGAAAGCGTTGAGTACACATTACAAGGGATATGTAAAATAGAACATATGTGTATCGTGTTGTAGTCATCAAAATCAAGAATTCACATTCTCCTAGTTTTTTATGATGAAAACACAATAACTAAACAAATTAGAATAGTAACTTTAAACAACATGCTTCTCACACATAAATATATAAAGAATAAAATTTAAAGTTGCTCTCCCTGAATAAAATAAAACATGCACACAACTTTAAGATGCACAATAATATAAAATTTTGTACACAACCAATCATGATATTTCTACATAAAACTTGTATATTACATAAAATTTGTAGACAACCAAGCATAATATTTCTCCCCCTTTGTCATCAACAAAACTAAAGAGGAAAAATTGAATGGGTCGGGTCTAAGAAGTCAAAAGACACCTCAAAACAAGTGACGATTCAGATTAAAACAAATCGAAATATAGTCGCGACAGTCGTCTGCCTTTGAGAGTAGTCAACTAAGTAGAGAGTAAAATGAATCCAAAAATAATAAAAAGTTTGATAAAGTTATCGTCAGCCGGCTGTAAAATCAAGATATTCGACTGGTCATATGAAAAAAAATCAAGAAAAGAAACAAATACAGATGTTCGGTATAAGTCGACCGAAAACCAAAAGAAGTCGACTGAGAGATAACAAGAATTTTAGGAAATATCATTAAATGAACAAACTCCTAGTTCTCATTTAAACTTGATAAAAATGTCTTCTTTCAATGGTGTGATAAAAATATCTGCTATTTGTTTATCAGTGGAAATAAAATACAATAAGATATCTCCTTTTAAAACATGATCACGTAGAAAATAATGTCGAATATCAATATATTTCGTACGTGAATGTTGAATCAGACTTTTAGACAAATTAATGGCACTGGTATTGTCACACATTATAGAAGGTTTTGAAAAAGAAATACCATAATCTAAAAGAATTTGTTTCATCCATAAAATTTGTGCACAAGCCAAACTTGCAGCAATATATTCAGCCTTTGTGGTAGATAAAGATACGGAATTTTGCTTTTTACTGCACCAAGATACCAAGGAATGTCCCAAAAAGTGAGGTTCCACTAGTAGTTTTATGGTTAGTTTTACTTCCAGCAAAACCAGCATCATTATAAGACAATAACTGAAAATTATTGGTGCGAGGATAAAATAAACTATATTCAGATGTACCTTTAATATATCTTAAAATCCGTTTCACAACTTTTAAGTGAGATTCTTTTTTATCAGACTGATATCTAGCACACAAACATACGCTAAACATAATATCTGGTCTACTAGTAGTTATATATAAGTGTGAGCCAATCATACCTCTGTAGAGCTTTTGATCGACACTCTTGCCTAATTCATCTTTGTCAAGTGTAGTAGTAGTAACCATAGGTGTGGTCTTACTACTAGTGCCATCCATGCCAAATCGATTGAGTAACTCCTTAGCATATTTTTCTTGATTAATAAATATGCCATTTTGGAACTGTTTTATTTGAAGTCCAAGAAAGTAATTGTTCACCCATGTGACTCATCTCAAACTAATTTTGCATGGTAGTTGCAAACTCAAGATATAGATTACTGTTAGTTGATCCAAAAATTATGTCATCTACATCAAATCTTTATGATTAATATGTTTGATTTTATTTTCCTAATAAACAATGTAGTGTCTACTTTACCAATTTCAAACCCTGTTTCTAAAAGAAAAGTTTTTAAACGATCATACCAAGCACGGGGTGCTTGTTTGAGACCATATAATTTTTTTTTTAATTTAAAATATGGCTAGGAAATTTTTCATGTTCGAAACCTGGTGGTTGCTTAACATAAATATCCTCTTTAATGAAACCGTTTAAGAAAGCACTTTTAACATCCATTTGGAAAAGTGTGAAATTCATAAAACATGCAAAACATAACTAAATTCTAATTGATTCTAGTCTAGCAACAGGAGTATATGTTTCATCAAAATCAATTCATTCTTCTTGGTTATATCCTTGGGCAACTAATCTAGCCTTCTTTCTAACAACTTGTCCTGATTCATCTAACTTATTTTTAAATACCCATTTGGTACCAATAATAGTATGATCAGGGGGTTGTGGAACTAAATCCCATACATCATTCCTTATAAATTGGTTAAGTTTATCTTGCATAGCATTCAACCAAAATTCATTCGCACATGCCTCTTGAATATTTTTTGGTTCAAAATCCGATAAGAAAGCAGTATAAGAAATCATATTAAAGTGTGATCTTGTTTGAATCCCATGTGAGATATCACCAATAATTAAGTGATGAGGATGATCTCGAACTTCAGCAAATGACTTTTGTAAAGTTGGAGATATCACTACAGGATCAGTCATCTTAATAAACCCATTAGCCGATTGATTCAATACATCAGTCGACTTATCTAGAGTAGTTTTCTCAAGTGATTTAACAATGTTATCTAGTGGTGAAGATTCAATTTCATCATCTTGAATAACACCAGATGAAGGTAAAGATTCATCAATAGAAACATGCATAGACTCTTCAATAGTCAAAGATGACTAATTGAAAATTCTAAAAGCTTTTTAATATCCAATAAAGATAGCTTCATTAGATCTGGCATCAAATTTATCTAAGTTATCTTTTGTGTTTAATATGAAACACTTATAACCAAATACTTTCAAATAAGAAACTTTAGGAATACATTCAAAAAACAACTCAAAACAAGTCTTCTTAAGCTTTGGCCTAATTAGTATTCTATTTAAGACATAACATGCTGTAGAAACAGTTTCAACCCAGAAGTATTTAGGCCAATTACTTTCAACAAGCATGGTACGTGCATGTTCTTGCAAAGTCCTATTCTTTCTTTCAACCACTCCATTTTGTGGTGAAGCTCTAGGAAATGCAAAAGTAAGTGTTATACCATTCTTGTTGCAATATTCTGAAAAGTTATATTCTCAAATTCTCCACCATGATCACTTCTAATTGTGACTATAGTAAGAGATTTTTGATTTTGAACACATTTGCAAAAATGTGCAAATTCTTTAAAGAATTCATTTTTATGTTTTAAAAAGAATACCCATGTAAATATTGAATAATCATCGACTAAAACAAATGCATATTTACTTTTATTTAAGGAAGTGACTCTAGTAGTACCGAATAAATCCATATAAATCAATTTGAGATGCCTACTAGTACACATCATTTTCTTTGTTTTAAAAGTAGATTTTACTTATTTCCCCAATTGACATGCAACACACATTTTACCTTTCTTAAAAGATAATTTTGGCAGTCCTTTAACTAGGTTATTCTTAGAAAGTCTAGCAATATTTTTCATGTTTACATGTCCAAATCTTTTATGCCAAAGCCGAAAATCGTTGTTCGAGGCAACTAAATAAATAACATCTGAAAACTCATTTGTTTTTAAACAAAGTTCATATATGTTATTCTTTCTAATTCCGTGAAAAATCACTTTTTTCAAAAAACGAATCATAAATCAAGCATGCATCTTTTTCAATGTATCAGTGTATCATTATAGTGTATCGAGCAACAATATTGTTATCGTATCAATGATTATCGTACCGACACATGATCGATATAGTTCACCATTAGAATCTAAACGACATTGATTGTATGTTTCGAAACATGTAGTATGGGATGTAGTACTACGTGCATTAGTTAGGTTAAAAATTAATAGACTTAAGAATTGACACAACATCGACTTTACATATTGTACATCATTGTTTCTATTGATATCGAATATTGTCTAAGTGATATTGACATCGACCATTTAACATTGTTATCGAATATTGAATCATTGTTTATAACCATTGCATTGATTACCATTGATATTGATATTTGCTATCGTCAATTATTATTGATTTCTATTGATCCATTGAATTTATTATTATATCATTATTCCATTGTTCTTTGCTTTATCTACTTGTTGTTCATGACTTGCTCTAAGGACAATTTTTCTCCTCTTTTTACATGAAGTGTTCACAGGTGATCAAGGAGAATTACCTACAAGAATTGGAGAACAAGCTTTCTAAAGATTTACTGTTTTCTAGTTGATTATTATTGCATTGGACTTATTGTATTTATACTTATTATCGTTATGTTTGGATTTATTATTGTATTGGGCTTATTACCCGGATGTTATTATTTATTTCCTGATGTTGGATTATTGTATTTGGTTATTTCATATTGTCTTATTCTAAGTATTATTGTACATGTGGTTATTATTATTGCCTACACAATTGTTTTGTATTATTATTATTGTTGAGTTGAATGGGTAAATAGCTTATGGATGACGCAAGTCATTCGCTCAGCCAATATCAAGTGCTTGTGTTCCATATTTTTGGGAAGGGGGTCGTGATAATATTTTTAGTGGTATCAAAGCCCAGATTTAGATAATATATCAGTCAAACATGACTAACATATGGAGGTTTGGCTTTGACTGATATATTATTTAGATTTGGGTTTTAACTGGTTTGGCTCAATAATATGTACAATGCAGGAATCACATGGATGATTGATAAGCAACTTATGATCTGGATGCTAACCATTTGAATTTTATTACAGACCATGGTTAGAAAGGGTGCTTCGTCCTCCCGAACTGGGGATGATCCATCTGATGAGCCGACTTTTGCACAGATGATCCAACAGAAGATGCAAATGCAGCGTTAGCACAATGCACTGATGAGGGTGGCTTTTGAAGCTACCAACAGGAAACTCGTTGTAACTGTACATAGATTGCTGCCACCGAGACTTGGTAATGTGGCAGATTTCATGAGGCTCCATCCAGATAAATTCTTGGGCACTGAGGGTCTGCTTGAAGTGGAGTAATGGCTTATTCGGACAGAGTAGTTGTTGACAGCTGCACGGATCTCGGATGTTGACCGTGTGGATGTTGTGAGCATCCGGCTTGTTGATCTTGCCCATATTTAGTGACAAGCTGAGGCTGAACAATTGGGGCGACCCATCCACTGGGCCATCTTCAATGAGAGCTTCCTTACGAAGTTATTCCCTAATGCCACCAAGAATGAAATGGAATGACAGTTTGTCGCACTAACTAGGGTTCGTCAGATAGTGTTTATCCAAGCTTTTCGTTGTTATTTCATAAAGTACCGACGTTAAACTAAACATTGTCTTGAATATGGGGAGTCGAACCGTGGACGAGTACGCTGCGGAATTCACCAGACTAAGTCGTTTTTCTACTTCCATGGTGGCGAATGACGAAGATAGAGGTTGTCGTTTCTTGTTGGGCTTGGATATTGAGATTCAGGATCGTCTTTCTGCCCTGCCATTTCATTCTTATACTGATATCCTAGATGCTACTAGAATTCAGGACTAGATTAGTATGAAGAAGCGTGCCATTCAGCGATCTGTTCCGCACCCTATTGCTGCTAGGCCTTCTGGGGCGCCTATTAGGAGGCCAGTTCCGACCATTCCTGCTAGGCATTGCCATACCCACCTGCTATTCAGAGGCCGCACTTGGTTTGTTTGTACTATCACAAAATTGGGCACTTGTACCAGGACTGTCGGATAGCCAATCGCCAATGCCTTCTGTGTGGAGGCAATGACCACATAGTTCGTGATTGCCCTAAGTCTAAGGCCCCTTTCACCAGTTGGAGGTTTCGCTTCGTAGGGAGCGCTTGCTCGTGGTCAAGGTGGACCACCACTCCCACCTCAGAGGCAGATTTTTTATTAGAGGAGAGTCGCTCCTAGGGGTAATCTTCCTGTAGGTCGTGGTCAGGCCTACAACCTGACTGAGTAGGATGCGGAAATCGCTTTGGGAGTTGTTGCAGGTATATCTTTAATCGTGTTTATTTTGGCTTTTATTTTTCCCTTGCTATCTTTTTATTCTATTCTGTTGCTTTATCATGTTATCCTCCCATCCATGTCTCTTTCTTGTATTTTGCAGTCTATATATTATGTTTTCATCTTTGACTTCTTGCTAGGCATTATCCTTGTTCACTCCTTTCCCGCTCATATTCCTTTTGACTCCGGTACTACTCATTCCTTTGTTTCCTCCCGCTTTTTCGACTTGCATAATTTGGCTAGCAGCGCTATGCCAGCAGCATGGAATATCACTATAGGTGGAGGTGTTTTCATGTGTTCTCAGATTTGTGAGCAGAGTCCTTTGATTATTGGTGGCGTGGATTTTATTGCCGATCTGATTGTCATCAACAATTCTAATTTTGATGTTATCTTGGAGATGGATTGCCTTGGTATTACTCATGTTGTAATTGACTACCATGTGAAGAAGGTGGTGTTCCGAATGCCAGGACGTTAGGAATTTGAATTCTGTGCCGGTGAAACACCGCTTGCTTGTGTGGAGAAGTTGGCAAGTCATGAAGTTGGAGTGATGGAAGAAGCGTGTGCAGATGGTGATGTTACACTGTTGGTTGTGCGAGAATTTCTGGATTTTTTTCCAGAGGAATTGCTGGGATTACCGCCAGATCGTTAAGTGGTGTTCAGTATTGATGTTCAGCTGGGTACAGCTCCGATCTCTAATAGTCCATACAGAATGGCTCCTGTTGAGTCAGCTAAGTTGAAGGAGCAGATTCAAGAGTTGCTGGATAGAGGTTTTATCAGGCCGAGTGTCACGCCTTGGGGAGCTCTGGTACTATTCGTCAATAAGAAGGATGGTAGTCGCAGATTGTGTATTGACTACCGTGTGCTGAATAATGTCATAGTGAAGAATCAGTATCCATTGCCAAGGATTAATGACCTATTTGATCAATTGGGAGGCACTTCTGTATTTTCTAAGCTAGATTTTCGTTTGGTTACCATCAAGTTAAGGTGAAAACCGAGAATGTGCAGAAGACTGCTTTTTGTACAAGATATGGGTACTATGAATTCTTGGTGATGCCTTTTGGATTACTAATGCTCTAGCTGTGTTCAGAAGCTTGATGAATCGGATTTTCTCACCTTTTTTGGACAAGTTGTTGTGGTTTTCATTGATGATATTCTCGTCTATTCTCAGAATCGTGATGAGTATGTTGAGCACTTGAAGGTTATTTTGCAAACACAGAGGGAGAATGAGCTGTATGGGAAGCTTAGTAAGTGTGAGTTTAGGCTGGATTGTGTGGCATCCTTGGGCCATATCATTTCTATTGATGGAGTTCTTGTCGACCCGTCCAAGATCTCAGCAGTTAAGGATTGGCCGACGCTGAAGTCAGTATCAAAAGTTTGGAGTTTTCTTGGTCTAGCAAAGTACTATAGTAAGTTTGTTCGGGACTTTTCGAAGATTGTCGGGCCGTTGAGAAAGTTGACTGGGAAGGATCAGAAGATTGTGTGGGATGAGTCCTGTGATGAAGCCATCGCTGAATTGAAGAATCGGTTGACATCAGCACCTGCGTTGACTATACCGAATGCATCAAAAGGTTTCGTAATTCACTGTGATGCTTCAGGAAGAGGTTTGGGTGCTGTTTTGATGCAACGAGGCAAGGTTGTCGCATATGCATCTAGACAATTGAGGCCGTATGAGAAGAATTATCCTACACATGATTTGGAGCTTGCAGTTGTGATCTTCGCCTTGAAGCTTTAGGGGCATTACTTACTTGGAGACTGAGTGGAGATCTTCACTGACCACAAAAGTCTCAAGTACGTGTTCACTCAGAAGGAGCTAAATATGAGGCAGAGACGATGGTTGGAATTGATGGCAGATTATGATATCAGTTTGCAGTATCATCCTGGTAAGATTAATTTTGTGCCTGATGCTTTGCAGTATCATCCTGAAGACCGGTTGCCAGGGTTCTCACTGAGCAGGATGAGCTTGTGAAAGCTATGAGGAAATTAGATTTGGAAGTGGTTTTGCCTGGTTTCGAGCAGAGTTGTGTGGTGCTTCAGTTACAGTCGTCTTTGGTGGATCAGATTAAGGAAGCACAATCTGGTGATGTGCAGTTGCAGAAGTTTCGAGCTGACATCGAAGCTGGTTCAAGGACTGATATGGTGATTCACGAGGATGGATATCTCTATTTGGGACCCGTGTATGTGTTCCGAAGGGGGAAGTCAGGCAGAAGCTACTTGAAGAAGTTCACTGTTCACCATATTCTATTCATCCCGGTGGTACGAAGACGTATTAGGATTTGAAGTTGCATTTCTGGTGGCATGGTATGAAGAGAGCTGTTGCAAGATTTGTTTCGCAGTGTCTGATGTCCGCCCCGCTTTCCAAAAGAGAATACGGAATACGGATACATAACTAAGCACAGCGAATGATTTTCATCATCCATAAGCTGTCAGGAATGTTTACAACATTTCACAAGAATAATCAGAGTCGGAAGCAAGAAAAGTCAACCAAGCATGCATATATGAATTAAAATACCAACAAGAATTTACTTGAAACAAAATATAATAATCTCAAATAAATTAGATCTGAATAAGTCAAATATCCTCGGTCAAATTACCAAAATACAATTAATCCAAGTAATCAAGTACAAATTGTTCAGAATAAGCAACAAGAAATAATAATAACAAAATTCCAGCAGCTAGTATCTCATTTCGCCTATTCCATCTGACAGCTGATCTCCAAAATCTGTAATTCAATAAATTGCAGGAAGAGAAAGAAAAAGAAAACAAACTCCAGTCAATGCAAGTTACGGGCCGCTTGTGGTGTAGGATACAAGTACATGGGAAAAGCTAACTAATAACATGGAATGTGCATGATAATAAAATATAACAACTAGCATGGCAAGATGAACAAGTGTAAGTAGCATGTATCAACTGTCAAGTAATACAAGTATCATGTAATCAAGTAACAAGTAATCAAGTATCAAGTATCATGTAACAGGTAATCATGCAAGTAGGTAAACAGGTAACAGATGAACATGTGTCAAGTATCAAATACAAGTAGCAAGTATCAAGTATCAAGTGTCAAGTGATCATGTTCAAGTATTGTATTATTGTAGCATCCAGATTTCCATATACTGGAAAACCGAGACACGAGCCAGTACCTTTTCTTCAATTAGTCACAATACACAGAAAAACAGGAGAATTTAAAACATTTTATTCACTCCCAATGTATTACAAGCCTGGATGTTATACAACTACAATACATTACACTAGTGCTACAATAATGCCTTTACATTCCCAAGTATTACAACCTTCAACATCTTACATCAGAGTACAAGGAGTGAAGAACAACACTTGGTAACTCTCACTTGAGTACCTCTCAACTAACAGATAATCCATATACATGTTACAGCGGAACTAAATATGACACTGACTCCTCGCTTTCCTTGCCTTGAGTCATCCTGAATCTCGCACCTGTACTTCTGCGATCCAGTACCTATGGAAGTGGGGATGTCAGTATTCACTGACGCTTAAAGGCTGATAACATAGCAGCGAATCTCCCAAACAGCATACAGAAAACATGGCAATTGTGTCGGTGTAGTTTAAGTGTTCGTGAGTGCTATGACTAGAATCTAACGCAATATTAACTAGGACTAGGATGCTCCTATTCTAATGTCAGCAAGTCTCCGAAGCAACATGCAGCCCATACTACATGCGCCCCATCTCAAACCGTTTCTCCATATATAGCGATTTGAACCCGCGTTATGAATTCTAATTGTACACAACCTGTTCTCGACAGATACAACGTGACTGATGAGGTTGAGACGTGGTCATGTCCCACCAAGGCAGTACGCTCATGGTGTTTATGTTGCCACTACTACCCGGCTACCCGGACCTCACTCAAAAACCAAACGAACCATCGGGGTTTTTGCCAACAGGAGAGCCCCCTGCCGCCCCCTAGCCAGACCATAGTCCATGGCCTGTTCGTATCCCCGGCATAGGACCCGACGGAGTTCCGAGATCCATCCCTAGCTCCGCCCGCCTTATCATGGCACTTCAGGAATTAACAGTGTGAGATATGCAACCCATGCTCCCAAATCGTGGGAAGCCACCGTACGTATCCCTTTGACAGGAAGGTACAACCCAATAACACCACCTAAGGCCTGCCCCAAGGGACAAGTTGGTCGTAGGGCGCCCCCTACAACTAACTCCTCTCTTTCCGGCAAAGGGTCTAAGTAAATGATCTTTATAAGTCACTACCTTAATGATGTCCCTGACCCGAACAATCCTAGGGATGACAATATTATAAACACAACATACTAGGCCTTAAATTAGACTTCGCAAGACAACTCTACTAGGCTGCTCAACCTAGATTTACTAGAACCCCATAGGATCCAGTTCCTGGCCCATCGATCCAAGACCCCGGCCATGCAAACATACATGTATGCCACTACCCTGAACTTGGATTCCGTCTATACTCCTGTCCTCGATCAACCTACACCGGTTAAGATCCGACGGTACACAAGGAGTGACTCCTCCACAGTTCCTTAGGGGTAAGAAAACATATGTCTTGATGGTCGATAGCCCCTATGGTAATAATATCACCCTAGATGAGCCCAACAAACTGTGTACTAGCTAATAAGCTATATACGGATAAACTAACCACAAACGAGCCAATAAGCTACGTATGAACCAACCACTCCCTACGAGCCAGGCGGGCCTCGTATGAGATAACAACGTACATGCCGGCCAAATATGCCGCGTATGAGACCAACAGCTACGCACGGGCCGGTCGAGCCGCGTACGAGACAACTATATATAAACAACCATACAGGTAATCAAACCTAGAAGCAACCAAACGTGATTACTAGCAACTTGATCTTCTATTACTAGAAGCAACAGAAGAATCTACTAATAGTCTATGATAGGCATTCTACCAATAAGAAGCCCGAAGCGACATAATAACCTTTATTGAACTAACTATTACTAATGACCTTTCTAATCCTTATTACCCCTACGGATGAGGAATGTCCCCATGATATGGTCCAATTCCAATTAGGACTTCACACAACTATAGTCCATGGGTTCTTTTCGAAGTTGACTAGAACAACCTAGAACATACGTCCGCTTTCTTATTTAACTAGGATGCCACCCTATACCCTTCAACAAGGTAGTTATCACTACAATTACAACATGATTCTTTCTTATTTACTTAACCTATAGGAATGTAAGCATGGTATTCAATTGTAAGCATCAACCTACAAAAACTAGCCATGGTACGTAACATAACCATCAACCCACAACACTCCTAAGTACGAATATAATTGAAGAATGCACTTATAAAAAGCTTAAGCATGAATAATTACTATGATCTAAACATGAAGCTTTACTACAATTTAAGCATAAGTTATAACTTGAGCATGAATGCTTAATACTTAGAGCATGTATCTCTACTACCACCTTAAGCATGGATCTCCACTACTTAAACATGATTAATCATCACAACCCAAGCATGGATATATATTTGACATGAATCTTGCTACATTCCTAAGCATGGTGGATACGCATTAATCCTACAAAATCTAAGCATGGCATATAATTTTTCTACAACAATCCAACATGGTATGCTACTTGAGTATTCAATCTAAGCATGGTATGCGATTCAAACATAAACCTACGACATTCTAACATGGTAAGGCTACTTAGTGTTAATCTATCATGGTAGTTGATTAAACATAATCTTACACAATCTTAGCATGGTAGGTCGATCTATAATGATCTAAGCCTGAGACGACTTAGTAGAACATCTACCATTTCAATCTAGCATGGATAGAACATAAACATAGAATTGCTACAACTAAGCATGGGTACTTACTTAACTTAAGCATAGAAATTGCTACCATTATGCATGGATAATTAGCACACCTACACATGGATATTACAATTTTTCCTACAACAAGGTGAGCATGATTTACAACATGGCATGGGTTCCTACAACAATTTAAGCATGGTAATACTACTTAGCATTAATCTAAGCATGGTATGTATTCCAAGTAGAGACCTACAACATTCTAATCATAGTATGGTAACTCTTACAATGTATGTACAACCTAAGCATGGTTCCTTTCTGCATTAAACCTACAACATGATATACACTTCAAGGATGAATTTCCTACAACATGATACACATCATAAGCATGGTTTATAATTCCTACCACATGGTATCTACTTCAAGAATGAATTTCCTACCATAATCTAACCATGAATATCATTAAGCATGAATATCTTCTAACTCAATCATGAACACTATTTAGGCATGATCATATACTATCTAAGCATGGATATCATCTAAGCATGAATATCTACTAACTAATCATGAACATCATTAAGCATGAACCTTTACTAACTTAGCATGGACAATAATTAAGCATGAACATCTACTAACTTAAGCATGAATAATAATCCAACATAGTGTACAATTTTCCTACAACCACCTAAGCATGATACCTACTTCAAGCATGGATCTTTTATCAATACTCAAGCATGGTGGTATAATCTTTCTACAAGAATATAAACACAACATAAACATCCACTACAATTTTAGTAAACCACAACATCTACTACAATTTCATTTAAACATAACATCTACTAAAACTTCATTTAAACATAAACATCTATTACAACTTTCATAAAACATCTACTAATGCTACTTTATCTACTATAACTATTTTATTTAAACATAACATCTACTTTAACTTCATATAAACATCTACTAAAACTTCTTTATTTAACATAAACATCTACTATACTACTTTATTTAAAACATAACATCTATTATAACTTCATATAAACATCTACTAAAACTTCTTTATTTAACATAAACATCTACTATACTACTTTATTTAAAACATAACATCTATTATAACTTCATATAAACATCTACTAAAACTTCTTTATTTAACATAAACATCTACTATACTACTTTATTTAAAACATAACATCTACTATAACTTCATATAAACATCTACTAAAACTTCTTTATTTAACATAACATCTACTATACTACTTTATTTAAAACATAACATCTACTATAACTTCATATAAACATCTACTAAAACTTCTTTATTTAACATAAACATCTACTATACTACTTTATTTAAAACATAACCTTTATTATTACTAGTTAAACATAGAAGAAATCTTTTAACATTCTACCACTAACAACTTAGATTAGTTCTTTTTCATACTAAAATTAACATCTAAATTGGGTTCTTTTTACTTAAGATTTATAAAAGAAAATAACAACAATAAAATAAAGTAAAGAGTCCTCCATTTGGGTTCAACCATATATATGCATTCTTTTTAGTCCAAAGTTCAAGTGTATGTTCTACAACCCCCAAATGGGTGTATGCACCAAGTCATATGCTTATGTATGAGTCCACATTCAAGTCCTACAACCCAAAATGGTTGTATACACAAAGTCCATATGCATATGTTCATTTTAGTCCAATTCACAACACAAAACAACAACTACTACTATAAGATTCAATCTTTTTGTTCTTTACTACTACTTATCACATTTCTTTTACCATACAAAAGCTACAAATTATACCACAAAACAACACACAAAAACATCTCAAGAAGGCACCCAAAACAAAAGAAAACAAAACAAGGAGGATGAGAAGAAGAAGGACTAAAACAACAACCCAAACAAAGAAAACATAAGTGGAGAAACCCCCACCTTTCTTTCTCTTGATGGAAGGACTTGCTAGCTATTCTTCTCCTTTCCCTAAGCTCCTATGAAAGCTTCTAAAACCTACAAAAGAAAATTCTCAAGTTAAAGGTGGGTTCTCTCTTTCTTTTCCTTTCCTTTCTTTTGTTTTGTAAAAAGTGAGACAAGTGGAGAAGGAGGGGGTATTTATAGGTGGAGGAGAGGGTGGAGAGTGCAAAATTGCACTCAACAATTGCACAAAACCCCTTAGGGTTTGGGGAGGCCGGCCATGCCTTGTAGAGGTGTAGGGATGAGGTGGAGGTATGGTTGTAGGGTGAGGTGGAAGCATGGTGAAAAGATAAGGCTTCTAGAAGGGTTTTACCTTAATCTTCTCATGCATTCTTAACCCTAGTTTAATCCTCCTAAAATCCTAATAATTAACTTAAATTGGCCATGACAAAGATAAGCACTTTGTCCAAACATACACCTAATTTGCATAATGTACAATTTGCTACAACACGCATATGTACGTATATATATGCGTATACCGCAATCTTCGCATAATTCGTATAAAAATAATTTAATTTTGAAAATAATAATAAAATAAATCTTATTATCAATTCGGAGGATTGCACTACCAATTTGATGTACTACGGAGGTACACAGACCGATATATGCGCACAGACAATGTTTGTGAACAAAACGGGCGAAAATCACCAAAATATTTCAATTTTGGAATTAAAACAAAATAATAATAAAATAATAATAAAATAGTAATTTATACAAGGTAATATCCGTCCGGGATATTACAATTATTACTATCCAGGTAGCACTTCATGCATCTATACTTTTACTGCATGGTTTCTACATTCAAACAAGTTGCATTTAGATTTCGTAGGGGATTCTATAGGTCTTGTACTCGGGTATCACAGAATCACAGAACTTGGTCAGTAAACTTGATCGGTAAACTTGATCGGTAATAGAAATTAACTTGATCGGTAACTTGATCTGTAAACTTGATCGGTAACATGTCATACGGGAAACACGAGTCCCCTTCCGAGTACAGGCTCCTATATTGTCCACTACTAGATCTTTCCCTTAAGCCTCGGCTTGGTTATTTATTATTATTATCAAACAGGCATATACATGCACAAAATAGGGCAAGAATAACATGGCATAAACAAGTAACAGGTTTGGGTTGCAAGATAAACAAGTACAGGTGAAAGATAACTCATAAGAGAATAGAACAACGAAAATTTTTGTTCAGGACAGCAAGACAGTGCTGCACTAAAACTGAGATTTCCGTTGTTACAAACATGCAAACTTGAATCTATCGAAAGGTCTAGAAAATAGACTCTCGAACGAATCTAGAAAATATATATAAGTCATATAGTATTTCACAAAACCATCACTCAAAACTGAATTGAAACCAGAAAATATTTTCAGTCAGGAATCAGAAGCTCGTATTCAAAGTAAGGAAAACAGCATGAAAACTCATTAATTAAATCCACAAAAAAACTGGGGTATTCCCCTATATGTGTAGCATCACAATATAAAGTATCATAATTTTTCAATATAAATAGTTTATTCAACGAAAATAAAAAAACATCGGGATCCAGAAGTTTTCTAAATCTAGAATTGTAAACACTGCAATACGAAAACAGCAATATCTCACAAAACATATATCAAAATCCAAATCCACCAAAAGGGTAATAAAATAGACTCAGTAGGCTAACTTTCATATTCACTATTTTATAAACAGCAAGTAGAATCAGGTCGAAAATCAGGTTCTTCACTGAATAGTAGTAAAATTCTGCATGTAAAAT
The DNA here is from genome assembly GCA_017893485.1 of Hemerocallis citrina. NCBI lineage: Eukaryota > Viridiplantae > Streptophyta > Magnoliopsida > Asparagales > Asphodelaceae > Hemerocallis > Hemerocallis citrina. The sequence goes on from CM030362.1 coordinate 209,094,819, forward strand.
CTTTATTTGCGAGCATGAAAATGTTTGTAAAACTCTTCAAATAAATCCATAAAAATTTTGGGTAAACCCCAATCAAGCTTAGAAATACTGAGCAAAATTTTAGGTCAACATAATAATTTTAACACCAGAAAAAAATAAATTACTCTTCCGAATTCATAGAAAACAAGATCTGGAAAAATCTTTTGACACACTGTAGTAAAATCGACATAACTCACAAACCGTAAAACGAAACTGAGATCTGTTAAAAGGGTTGGAAAATAGATAAAATTCTCTATAAATGATGTTCATAAAATATTTTTAAATACTGACCTTAATTGGTTCTAACATATTGATCAAAATGAGAAAACCGGAAAAACTGAAAATATCGCATATGCACAAAATCAATTAGTTCACTTAGAATTCATCCAAAACACAACCAAACATGAGATAGAGTATACTAGATGTCCAAGCAACACGGTATAGGGTATTTCACAAGTCCACAACAAGTCATTCACGAATAACACGAACAAGCATAAGATAACATATGAATAACACGCATATATGCAATCCTAGGTTATATCATGTCATGTATATCATGAGGCAACTATTGGTCAAATCATGACTATAGAGACAAGATCAACAAGGGGTTTCACACACAATTTGTCTCTAGAAGCCAACTACACTACAGGCGGTATTTAGTACTTGTATTTGCAAAGGAATTTAATACAAATTACTTGCCTGAGAGACGACAAAACCGACGAAGCAAAAGTAAGAATAACAGGAACGAATTTCCGGTGCATGAACACAACGAACGGATCACGAACCAACCACGAACACAAACCAACGAACGAGATGATCACAAACATAATCGGACGGTTGAGATCAAAGATTAAGATCAAGATGATCGAATCAGATCAGATGGCTAGATCTCTCAGATGATGATGATCAAGATCGATCAATCAAACGGCTACGATCAAAGAAAGTTGATGATCATCATGATCGTGATGATCAAGAAGAGATCAGATGGCTACGATCTAATCAGATGATCAAAAGGAGATTGATGGCCCACATCCAATCAAGCATGATGATCAAGATCCAACGCACGGCCAAGATCACCCCAATGGTGATGATCAAGATCGAATCAATGGACAGCTAGGAATCAATCAATCAAGATCAAGATCACAATCAAACGGATGGCCCATAATCAAATGATCAATACTTGATTAAAACAACCCATGGCAATGGTGTCTCGGCTTGGTGGCTGCATGGCTCTGACGACAGGCGGGCTGCGGCGAGGAGACACGGTGGCGGTGGACGGCAGGGGGAGCATCGCGGCTATCTGCGATGTAGGAGGCAGGGAAGTAGCACAGGGCACCGAAGTGAAGGTGTAACACCTGTTTCCCTAAATACGTATTTTCTGATTTTATTTCGTATTTTGATTTATTATAAATTCAGTATTATTTTAGACTCGATCTGTGCCTTCTATTAAAATCTTTTCGAACCGAAAATTGTATTTTCTTCGATTAGTAGTATATTCTAACTTTAATGTTGATTTTCTAAGTGATCGGCTATTTGTATCTTATTTTGTTACTATTTGGATTTAAATAAACTTGTTTATCTCAAATCTCATTTTGATATGTATATCAAAATTATTATTATTGTTATTAATATTACTATATTTGATTATTGAATTGAAAATCTATTTCTATTGTATTCAGTACTATTTGAGTATTAATTTGATGCACACAGATTGATTTATTTTGTTACTATATTATTATGGATCTATTTATTTATTTATTTTTCTCTAATTGTATATTTTTCTTATTTGATTTTTAATACCCATTTTAAATTACAATCCATTATAATCCCCTTAAACAAATTTTAACCAACCCATTACCTACCTAACCCAGATCCGTTAGCATAACCCTAATATTATTGTATTTATACCCTCTATTACCCCGTTCTTATCTAACCCTATCACCCGCCTAACACCATCCTGTTTCATCTCCCCTAGCTTTTTCATCTTGTCCCATGCATCCTGTTCCCTCTCTCGATCTCTCCTCAACCCCCTGGCAACCTCCAGGCGCCAGTCACCACCTCTACTAGTCGTCTCCCTCTACCTCCTGCCGCTCTCATCCCCGACCTCCAAGCCAATCCCGACTACACCCTTTCAGCCCATCTTCTGACCACCCTCTATCCCCCTGTGTGCTCTCCCTGCATCCGCGACGTCCTCGGCGTCGCCCTACAGCCCGGCTCCCCGTGTCGACTCTAACTCGAAGCCGCAACAACCTCGCAGTGCAGCACGCTCCCCGACTCACGCAGCTTCCCTGCATTGCACCGACTTGTCCTCCGCAGTGAAGCCCCTGTGTCCCTGCACCTGTCTCCTCTCAAGCGCCAACCATTTAGCACACTCCTTGTGCGCCTACACCCACAATGCCACCAGACAACAGCCTGTCGCGATACTCCTCTTGGCCTGTCTGCCCGCCGCCGTGCAGCCTATCCCCCTGGCGGCCGGTGCCTCACCACGACGACAACAGCCCCCAACTCCATGCCAGAGCCGAAGCTTGTAGTGATGTTGATCATGGGTTTGATCATCTTTAACTGGTGGCCGTCTGATGGTCGATCTGATCCGATCATCATCATCATCATCAAGACACTTGATCTCGACCGTCCGATCTCCCTTGATCATTGCGATCGTGACCATCATCTTGATCTTCAATCAAAGTCGTCCGATCTGATCCGTTCCTTTTGATCTCTTGATCTCAGCCGTCTGATCGTGTTCATGATCTGTTGTTCCTTGTGTTCGTGATCTGTTGGAATTGTGTGTATCCAGAAATCCATTCCCATTATTCTTGCTTTTTGCTTCGTTCCGTTGTCGTCTTCCAGGCAAGTAACTTGTACTTAATTCCTTTGTATGATACAAGTCATAAATTTCTGCTTGTAGTGTAGTTGGGTTCTAGAGACAATTCGTATGTGGTGTATTTTGATGAGTATTGTCTCTACAGTGCTATTGACCATAGTTGCGTCACGACACAAAATTTGATATGAAACAATTTAGGTTTTTGAACGTTCTTGATGTGATTATATTTGTGAGACAATTATGAGAAATCGTGTGTTTGTTTGGATCCATGTGATATACTTGTTGTGGACATATGATATACCCTATTTCATGTTATTTGGACACTTAGTAGACTCTATAACATGTTTGGTTATATTGGGACGAGTTTCGTATGTGGTATGTTGATTTTTTGTTAAGAGGAAAATATGTATTTTGTCAGTGTTCAGTTTTGATTTCTATTTTAGACCATTTAAGGTCAGTATCTTAACTTCAGTATTAAACATGATTTTTAGAGAAGTCCATCTTCTTTCTAAACTCTCTCACCTTAATCGATTTAATTTTTGTATGTGTGAGATATGATTGTTTTACTACAGAGGTGTATTTCAATTCTAGATTTCGTTTCTTGATGATTTTGATGACTAAACTATTTTGATACTAGTGCTAAGCATATTATTTTGATCTGAAATTTTGCACAGTATTTCTGTACATGATTAGGGATTACCCTAAATTTTGGTGTATTTATTTGATAAGATTTACATACCGTTTCATGCTTTCGAATAAAACTATACTTGCTGGATTTTGCTCGCTGTTCTGTGAAGAAGTATATTTTCACCCTAATTCCTTTTCCTGTATGAAAAATATTTATGAAATATGAAATTTAGCTTATTTACTTTGTTTTCATCTCCCTTTTGTGGATTTGGATTTCGTTTCACGGTTTGCGAGATATTATAGTTTCGTACAGCAGTGTTGGGAATTCCAGATTTGCCAAACTATCGTTTCTTGATGTTTTCTGAATTTGTTGGCTAAACTAATCTTACTGGAAAATTATGAAACTTTATATTCTGATACTAGACATATAGGGGAGTACCTCAGATTTTCCTGAATTTATTTGAGGTAATTTGATGCTGTTTTCCTGACTTTGAATTCGATTTAATGATTTCTGGCTGAACGTGTTTCCTAGATTCAAATCAGTTTTGAGTTATATTTTAGTGAATTACTATAAGGCTTAATTATATTCGCTGGATTCTCCAGGGAGTCTATTTTCTAGAACATTCGACAGATTCAGATTTGCATGTTTGTAACACCGGGAATCCCTGTTTTAGTACAGTAGTGTCCTGCTGTCCAGAACTAGCAATTGCATGATTCTATTCCTTTATGAGTTGTCTATCACCTAAACATGTTTATTTCTCATCTTGAAGCTGTTACTTGTTTGTATCATGTTATTCTTGACCTGGTTGTGACACATATATGCCTGTTTGATTAATAATAACAAAATAACCAAGCCGGAGTTAAGAGAAAGATCTAATAGTCGAAAATATAGAAATGTGTACTGAGAAGAGGACTTGTGTCCTGCCTGTTACGTGTGCATGACTACATGATTCAGAATCATGTTTACCTGTACCTGACTACATGCTTCCCTATAGGAAGATGTACTCGGAAGAAAACCACTACGTTCTACCTGTTTCCTATACCTAACTGCATACTTCCCTATAGGAATGTGTACTCGGAAGAGAACCACTAGGTTCTACCTGTTATCCTGATTTCTGAGTACACAGCCCTATAGACTCCACTGCGAAATCTAAACGAAACTGTTTGAATGTAGCCACCATGTAGTAAAAACCAGGATGCATGAAGTGCTACCTAGTTAGTAATAATACAAGGCTTAACATAACTTGATACCTGTATACTTGTACCTATACCTGTATACCTGATTACCTGATCACCTGTTTACCTGTATACCTGATTACTTGTTTACCTATTGATATGGCTAAAAAAGGGGTTAAATCGGAACCGTCCAGATTGGGCGCGAATCTTGAAGCTCGGGGGTAAAACGGTAATTTCACACACAAATGGATACAAAGCGGGTATTGGATCTCCATCTCACAGATCCAATGACCCACAAACGGATCAACTCTAATTGGGTACGGGTCCCGACCCGAAGCGAACCCAGACCAACAGGAGACAAATCAGGGTCACTGATTTGGCCAAGTCAACGGGCCTGATTTGCTCTCACCGGGAATCAGGGATTAGGTCCCTAATCCCTGATCACTCCTCTAAACAGACTGTGAGGATTTTACTCCTGGCAGTTACACAGGGAATCAGGTCCCTAATCACTCCCCTGGCGACTATAAATACCTCCCCTCTACCACTGTGACCAGGTAATCACTCTTTTTCCACCTTAAGTTCTTTCTTTAATCACCACTGGTTACTGACAAGAGCATCGGAGGGTGCGTCGCCGAAATCAACCCCGGTGTCTTGCACTTCCTTGCAGGTTGCGGCAGGAATTGGAAGGCTTGGATCTGCTGTTCAGGTTTTCTCGAACTCACAAATCTCATCTATTTACCCCCACACCGTAATCAGCAGTAACAGATTGGCGCCGTCTGTGAGAACACCACACGAACAGCCTCCGCCTCTTCCTTGTCATCTAGCCCATCTCCAGCCATGCCTCCAAAGAAGGTCAGATCTAGAGGGTCCAACCGCGGGCCCAATCCCGCCGATCAGACAGAGGAAGTTCCTGTCAATCCTGTTCCACAGCCTGAACTTCCTCCCCCGATCCAGCAGGGCCAACCTCCTCTTCCCAAACAACAACCCCCCAATGGCCCTTCCGGCCACAACGGGCGGAGGCAGAAGCAGCCTCTTAACCCAGACCACGTCTCGGTTCATAACGAATCCTCGGATTCAATGGCTTCTCATCACCCCGACCTCCGCAACACGTCCTGAACCGCCAAAAAGAGGAGGACCTTCGCACCCACCTAGATGAGAGGCGGGCCCGAGAGGGAGCCTCCTGCCAGCATCATGGTGAGCGATCTCCTCACCGCCGAGACGGTAGGAGGTCTCCAGACCGACGGGGCCGAGCGGCATCTCCCGAGCGACGCAGGAGGAGGCCCACATTCCCCTGCGGACCGGCATCATCCGAGGAACAATGAGGCACCTATCACTCGTGCCGAGTTCCTACAATTTCAGGAGACCGTGCTCCAGGCCCTCAACCTTCGCCCCAACAACCAGAATGCCCAGAGGGTCCCACCACCCCCGCGGGTTCCCAGTCCTCGCCACCGATCCAGAAGTCCTCTCCCGACTCCCAGTCACCAGTAGCATCACTACAGTCCCCGCCGATCCCAGGATTACCGGCGCCGCAGTCCCCGCTCCCCTTTCTATGAAGAAGAGTCCAGGGGATCGTATGATTACCAGCAGAGGGACGATGCCCTCAACCGCCGTCTCCATGAGGTGGAGAGGCGCATTGGCCACATGGACAGAGAGGAGGAGTATAGAGTAGGGATCGTCCGTCCCAGCAGACCCCCCTTCTCTCGTACGATCATGGAGGCCCCCATACCGAGGGGTTTCAAACCTCCGCAATTTGAAACGTACTCAGGGGTTTCACGTCGAAAGCTTCAAGACCTTAATGCTGATCCATCAAGCCTCCGACGCCATGCTCTGCAAGACCTTCCCCGCCACCCTCAGGAGGTCGGCCCAGGGAATGGTACTCCAGGCTCGCCCCCTCTTCCATCTTCTCGTTCGAGCAGTTCGAAATGCTGTTCATAACTCACTTCGTAAGTAGCAGGCGAGCCGAGAAGACGAGCCTCTCCCTACTCAACCTGCGGCAAGAAAGGGGGGAGAAGCTGAGGGACTACGTGAAGAGATTCACCGCAGAAGTCAGGTCTATCGCCTCCCTAGACCAGTCAGTGGCGACTGTTGCGTTCCAGTCGAACGTCCTCAACTCCAACCTCCGCTCATCCCTCGCCAAGATGCCTCCGCAGAACTTCGCCAATCTTCTCCTAAGATGCGAGAAGTACATTCGGGCTGAAGAGGCCGAGTGCCTCCCGAGTTTCGGAGGATCCGCCTCCGGATCAAAGAGGAAGGCGACAGAGGAGGAGGGGTCGAAGAAGATGCAGAAGGACAACGGCGGTCAGTGCCGCCCTCCCCCTAGGTTCGAGAAGTTCACTCCCCTCACCACCAATGTCTCCACCATCCTGATGGAAGTGGAGAAAGAGGGGGTCATCCCTCTAGCTCCGAGGATGAACACGCCGGCTAAGAGGAGGAATAAGGAGAAATGGTGCCGTTACCACCGGGACCACGGCCATGACACCAACGACTGCCGGGCGTTGAAAAATGAAATAGAGGCCCTCATCCAGAGGGGGCAACTGGCCAAATTTGTAAAGGCAAACGATCGGGCGGATCGCAACACTCCTCCGCCTCAGGGGGCTAACAAGCGCTCCGAGCGGCGCGAGGAGACACCCGAGTTTGAGGAAGAACGGGTCCTGCACCTCATCCACGGAGGGCCTATGGGGGGCTCCTCCAACTCCTCTCGGAAGGCCTTCGTCCGAGAGGTCAACTTAGTTCACAGCGCCCCTCCTCCCAAAGGCCTCGAGTCCTGGTGACTTTCTCCGATGAAGACCTCGAGGGGGTCCGAACTCCCCACTGCAATGCCCTCGTTATCGACCTTCGCATGGCAAACTTCAAGGTGCAGAGGGTCCTGGTAGATAACGAGAGCTCGGTGAACATCCTCTTCCTTTCGGCCTTCCGAGGGCTGCAGCTGTCTCGGGACCGTCTCAAGCCGGCCGGTTACACACTCCACGGGTTCACGGGGGTCCCAGTAACTGTCGAGGGAGTGATAACCCTAGACGTAACCGCTTTCCAGACCCCTACTACCCGGACCGAGCCGATGGACTTCATGGTCGTCGACGTCCCGGCCGCGTATAATGTCATCCTAGGCCGACCCGGCCTAGCTGCCCTAGAAGCTGTCCCCTCAGCGTACCACCTTAAACTGAAGTTCCCCACTTGGTCGGAAGTAGGGGAAGTCAGGGGAAGCCAAGAAACGGCTCGGAAGTGCTACGTGACTTCCACTGGGGGACCGGTGCTCTCCCTCGAGACACTAGAAATCCCCGAGCCGAAAGTCCGACCCACGTCCGAGCCGGCGGACGAGTTGGAAGAAGTGCTCTTCTCAGACGAGGACCCGAGCCAAAAGTTCCTCATCAGCAAGTCCTTGCCGACTGCGCTGTGCTCTGACTTGGTTAAATGCATCCGGGATAACTGCGACCTGTTTTCTTGGTCAGCCGTGGATATGCCCGGCATCTCCGAGGAGTTGCTAGTCCACCGCCTAAGTGTCGAACCGGGGTGCAAACCGGTTCAGCAGAAGAGACGAAAATTCGCTCCCGAGCGACAGCAGGCCATCAAGGAGGAGGTGGATAAACTTTTGAAGGCTAAGTTCATACATGAGGTAAACTACCCCGAGTGGCTCTCCAATGTTGTAATGGTCAAGAAGTCCAACGGTTCTTGGAGAATATGCATCGACTTCACCGACCTGAATAAGGTGTGTCCGAAGGACCCATTCCCTCTTCCGAACATCGACACCCTCATTGATGCCACCTCGGGCCATGAGCTCCTCAGCTTCATGGACGCCTTCTCCGGCTATAATCAGATCCGAATGTTCCCTCTGGACATTCCGAAGACCTCCTTCATCACCGATCAAGGCCTCTACTGCTACCGGGTCATGCCGTTCGGGTTGAAGAACGCGGGCGCCACCTACCAGCGCCTCGTCAACAAGGTCTTCCAGAGCCAGATAGGCCGGAACATGGAGGTGTACGTTGACGACATGCTCGTCAAGAGCATCCGAGGCTCTGACCACGTGGTCGACCTCCAGGAGGCATTTGGCGTGTTGAGGAAGCACAGCATGCGGCTGAACCCGAACAAGTGTGCGTTCGGGGTCTCTTCGGGAAAGTTCCTCGGCTTCATGGTGAGCCAACGAGGGATCGAAGCCAATCCCGAGAAGATCAAGGCCATATTGGACATGGCCCCGCCCCGGAACGTCAAGGAGGTGCAGAAGCTAACGGGTCGGCTCGCCGCTATCGGCTGGTTCCTCTCGAAGTCTGGGGAAAAGTGCCTCCCCTTCTTCAAGGCACTCAGGGGGGCTAAGGGTTTTGAATGGGGCCAACCACAACAGGAATCGTTCGACCAACTGAAGGCTTACTTGGTAAACCCCCCTCTGCTCAGCAAACCTGTCCCAGGGGAAACCCTCTTCATCTACTTGGCTGCTTCCGAGCAGACCCTAAGTGCTGTTTTGGTGAGAGAGGAGGACCGGGCCCAAAGGCCCATTTACTACGTGAGCAAGGTGCTTCGGGACGCCGAGCTCCGCTATCCGAAGATAGAGAAAATGGCCTACGCCCTGGTCATGGCGGCGAGGAAGCTCCGGCCGTACTTTCAATCCCACTCGGTCGTTGTCCTCACCGACCAACCTCTAAAGCAAATCCTCCACAAGCCTGAGACCTCGGGCCGGCTAATGAAATGGTCCATAGAGCTAAGCCAACATGACATCTCCTACCAACCTCGGACGGCAATTAAAGCACAGGCCCTCGCCGACTTCAACGTAGAGTCCACCATCCCTGAAGTCAGCCACGCCCCGAATGGACCCCCCATTTGGACGGTCTTCATGGACGGCTCCTCCTGTAATGAAGGAAGCGGCGCCGGTATCATCCTGAACGGCCCTGACGACTTCGTCCTCCAGTATGCGATCCGTATGAACTTCAAGGCCTCGAACAATGAGGCGGAGTACGAAGCACTCATCGCAGGCCTCGGACTTGCCCGAAGCGCTGGGGCGCAGTGCCTCCGAATCCATAGCGACTCCCAACTTATCGTGAACCAAGTCTTGGGCGAGTACGAGGCCCGAGACGAGCGGATGGCGAAGTACCTCACTAAGGTCCGGGCCCTCATGAGCCGGTTCGAAGAGGCGCTCATCCAACGGGTCCCTCGTGAGGAGAACTCGCAGGCTGATGCCCTCTCCAAGTTGGCCTCATCCTCCCTACAAGGTCTTGAACAGACCGTTCTGATCGAGGTCTTCTCTAGGCCGAGCATAGAGGACGAGACATCCGGCTCGGTGGAGTCGTTGCCGGTCATGTTGCAAGATAATTGGATGAAGCCGTTGGTGGAATTCTTAAGGGACGGGCTCCTGCCCGAGGATCCCAAAGAAGCACGCCGAGTCAGAGCCCGGGCCGAGCGGTATGTCTTGATCGAGGGTATCTTATACAAACGCTCCTTCTCTCAAATTGACGGCCGACCATACCTAAGGTGCCTCTCCCCAGAACAGGCCGACTATGCCCTACAAGAGCTCCACGAAGGCATTGGCGGGGCACACTCAGGATCCAGGTCCTTGGCCCGGAAAGCTTTGAATTATGGATACTTCTGGCCGACCCTCCTTCAAGACGCCGAGCGACACGTTCGGCAATGTAACTCTTGCCAGAGACACTCCAGCATCCGTCACCTCCCTCAAGCCAACCTCGCCTCCCTATCAAGTCCTATCCCCTTCGCAATGTGGGGGATGGATTTACTAGGGCCTTTCCCTCCGGCTCCGGGTCAGTTCAAGTTCTTGGTCGTAGCCATCGACTACTTCTCGAAGTGGGTCGAGGCCGAGCCCCTCACCACTATAACCGAGAACAAGTTGGTTCAATTTTTCTGGAAGAACATCATCTGCAGATTCGGCGTCCCCCGTGTCCTCGTGACAGACAACGGGACTCAGTTCACTGGCGCAGCATTTCGAGCTCTGTGCGACGACCTTGCCATCCAGCAGTGCTTCTCGTCCGTCTCCCACCCTCAGTCGAATGGACAGGCAGAAAATGCTAATCGGCAGATCCTCGCAGGCATCAAGAAAAGGCTGGACAAATGTTCCAAAGGCTTATGGGTCGACCAACTCCCCAACGTCCTATGGAACTACCGCACGAGTAAGCGGACCCCCACAGAAGAGTCTCCTTTCAACCTCACCTATGGGTCCGAGGCGGTGATACCCCTCGAGGTCGGAATACCTTCCCCCCGCCTCGCAGCCTATAACGAGGAACAGAACGCTAGGGACCTGAGGGCAGACTTAGATCTGGTGGATGAGCTGAGGGAAAGAGCGTCAATTCGGCAGCAGAATTACCGAAGAAGGGTCGAGTTGGCATACAACAAGAAGGTCCGACCCACCAACCTTAAGCAAGGGGATTTAGTCTTGAGAAAACTGGCCATATCCTTCCCCAATCAGAAGAGCAAGCTGGCTCCGAACTGGGAAGGGCCGTACAAGATTACAAGGGTAGTTCGGCCCGGAGCATATCGTCTGGAAGATCTAGAGGGCAGAGAGATTCCGAGGATCTGGAATGCCGACCACCTCCTGAAATACCAAGAAAGCGCCCCGGCGCCACTCTAAGTATCATAGGATATCGAGCCATTCCTCTCCTCTAACTTGTAATCTATTTTCATAAGTTGTAATATGTAAAACGGTTCGCCGTCGATTATCAATGAAGAAAGCTCTTTCATACTTATAAATTTGCATGCCTCTCTCCGCCCTTATCATCTGTTTTTTAAATTTGATTTCAACCAATGGTTCGGAGTCCATGTCCGGCTCGACTCTACCTCCTCGGCTCGTCCCCCGGACGAGCCAGAGGTCGATCGCCATTCAGAACTGCTCCCACAACCGTTGAACTACACCGATGGTTCGGAGTCCAACACTCGGCTCGACTCTACCTCCTCGGCTCGCCCCCGGACGAGCCAGAGGTCGATCGCCGTTCCGAACTGCTCCCACAACCGTTGAACTACACCGATGGTTCGGAGCCCGACACTCGGCTCGACTTTACCTCCTCAGCTCGCCCCCGGACGAGCCAGAGGTCGATCGCCGTTCGGAACTGCTCCCACAACCGTTGAACTACACTGATGGTTCGGAGTCCAACACTCGGCTCGACTTTACCTCCTCGGCTCGCCCCCGGATGAGCCAGAGGTAGATCGCCGTTCGGAATTGCTCCCACAACCGTTGAACTACACCGATGGTTCGGAGTCCAACACTCGGCTCGACTTTACCTCCTCGGCTCGTCCCCGGACGAGCCAGAGGTAGATCGCCGTTCGGAATTGCTCCCACAACCGTTGAGCTACACCGATGGTCCCGGAGTCCAACACTTGGTTCGATTCCACTCCCCAAACTTGCTTCTCGGTGAGTTAGGAGTAGGTCACCATTCGGAATTACTCCCACAACCGTCGAACATTCGCTACGACCGGCGAACTTTACCATGGAAAAGAGCTCGGCTCACTCCTCGACTTCGCCAGAAGAGGGAGACGGAAGCCCTAAGAAGAAGGGTCGGATCACGTTGCCTTCGGTCGGGTGCCGAGCAAGTGCCATTCCGATCCTGCAAACGGGGAAAACTCACTTTCTCCTCAACTTTCGCGTAGGATCCCGATCAGACGGCCAGGATCTTGCCAGCGATGCTAGACGACAAGATAGCATATTCTTGGGAACGGAGCCGTCTTGAGATTCGTGCCAAAATCTAACGGCCCAGATCTTGTCAGCACCGCTAACGACAAGATAGCATTCCCATGGGAACTGGTTCGACTCGAGATTCTTGCCGACGGCACTATGCGCTCGGCTCGTAAACCTCAGCACGACCGACACACTTACAAGCGAGATAAATATGCAGAGCAACAAAGAAATTTTATTAATAATCGGGACACAATACAGAGCAATCTTTCCATGGTTACAAAGTATTAGAAAACAAAAAATACAGTGCCGACCCATTACACTTGGTCCTCAAACAGAAATGTCTTCACTGATCTGTTCGGTCGCCAGTCCATCCACCTCGGCTGATAGCTCCTCCGCCTCCTTCCGAAGCTTCGCCTCCACAGTCTGTAAGTGGTGGATCTCGGAGAGCAAATCGTCCCGCTCGGCTAATATCTTCGACTGGTTGTGCCGAATACACTGAACCCGAAGAGCGTTGCTAAAAGCTGTCTGAGAGTCGTCGTCCTCCCCTACTGGGGGTCGCCTCGATGATCCTACTCTCCAGACGTTGGACCTCGGCGTCTCGTTGGCCGAGGACGGACTGAAGGTGGGCCCGCTCGCTCTCAGCTCGACGTAACTCCAGCTCCACACCGCGACGCCACTCTCGGCACTTCGTCGAGCGCGACTTCGTCGCCCTTGAGGTTACCTCGGTTTCAGCTTTATCATCCGAGCCGTTGCGATCAGTGTATTGGGCTGACACCACGAGCTGAAAAGAAGGAAAAATGAATAGCAAGATTTCAATACACTTCCGAAGCGCAACACTTGAAGATTTTTCCAATCAAACTTTCAGATTCATATTCAGATATAATAGCTCCACATACAACAAGACCGACTCTACAACAAAGTTTCGCAACAATCAGAAGAAACACAAAATGACACGATCAAGGTCTCTTCGGAAGGGGAACGCTTCGGTTCAAGGAAACACGAGGACGACGAGGCCTAACCTCCGAGCTTGATCCCAAACCAACGAAGCGTGACCCCCCTTCGCCACTGACCCTGACTGTGGCGCCGACCGAGGTGCCGCTCGACGACACGGCCACGCTGCTCTGAGCATCGGCAGGGCTCCGCCTAGCCACAGGCAAACGTGTCGCGAGTTCATAAAAGGAAATCCCTCTCTCGCTCTCTTCGCGAGTGCACGATGTACTGCGGACGTTGGCCCTCTCCGGCAGGGGCTTGAGTGATGCGACCTCTTCCTCCAGTTCGATGATTCTGTCTCTCAAAGCGTCGTCCTTCGCCAACTTCTTCGAGCGAGGAGGCCTTGACGAGCCCGAGATGTTGGCACCATCGGTTGCGAGCCGTCGGAAGTGGGTGACCTCGATCCCCCTATCTATTGTGATCCTCCTAAGCCTGTCGACCTCGGCCAACAACTTCTTGCGCTCGGACGATGCCTTCTCCAGTTCGGAAGTTAGCTTCTCTTCCGCCGCCGAGCATTCTTTCTCTGCTAACTCCAAGTGTTGGACCTCGGCCAGTAGCTCGTCATTCTTCCGCTCGGCGACGGTAAGCTCTCTACGAAGCCGCTCGACCTCACCTTCGGGACAAGGGGCTTGGGGTTGCTTCCGCAGTTGCTTCAACTTGCGAAGATGAGAAACCGCCTCTGTCGGCTATTCGAAAGCTCGCCCTTCGTTTTGGCCAGCTCCATACGAAGGTGTGCGACCTCTGTGATCGGACCGAACTTCACCTGAAAATCAGAGATAAATCCGAGACCCAACACTTGGAGAATTCTACGTCGAATCAAACACAAAATCCGAGACTCAACACTTGGATAAAATTTTGGCCAAACAAACCGTTTTCATTCAAAACCGAGAAGAAAGTTTTACAAGAGCGGTGGCCAGTCCGCAGTTAGGTTTACAAAAAGAAACAAAACAACAAAAGACTAAAGAGGCAACCGAGTCAGGGGTCGACCTTTTCGTCGTTCAGGTCTGTCGACCCCCCGGCCTTGTCCTCGTCCTCGCCTTCGTCTTCGTCCCCATCCTCGCTCTCGCTCTCCTCCTCAGAGTCGTCCTCCTCTTCATCCTCGGCCTCGGTCTCGCCCGGGCCTTCGACACCGTCCGTCTGTCCATCGGGGCCGAGCATCCCCAGGGGTACCTCCTCCTCCCCCTCCACGGGGTCGTAGAAACGGTAAGAAGACGTGTCGAAACCCAGATTCCGAGCAGCGACGTGGAGCAGTGCTCGGACGTAGGCATCCTCCATGTTCTTGTACATGTGAAGCTCGGCCTCCTCCTGGACAGCCTTCTTCGCGTTTCCCACCTTGGACCGGTGCTTGGCCATGATCCTCTCGGCCCTCTTCCGAGCCCTCTCTGCCTCCGATCGAGCATTGGCTAGCTCCTCCCTCAGCTCGGCGTTCTCCTTCTCCGAGGCCTCGAGCTTGGCTACCGTGTCCTTCGACAGCTGAATGGCGTCGGCCAACTGCTTCTCCAACCCCGCCACTTCAGCAGCTCTTTTTGACGAGAGGAGCTGCTCAGCATCAAGAAACTTCGTGGCTTTGACGCGCTCCGTTCTCTCCCGCTCATACTCCTGCTCCTTGCTCGCAAACTCCTCGAGCAAGTAGTTGAAGTGACAGAGGGTCTGAAAAGAGAGCAAACTGTCAAAGTCCGAACGCAGGGACTTGGAAAAATCTCAGAAAAAGTTTCAGTGAGAAAAAGTTCGGTCCACTTACTGACATGGTGTTCCGAGCGATCTGCATCGTGGCATCTCCTGCTAGCCCGGCCTTTAGGGCCGCTCGATCCTTCGGGGTCGGCAGGTGCCTCACCGCCTCCATGCAGATGTTGCCGTCGCCCAAGAAGCCGTCGACATTCATCACCTGCCAGTCAGGGACGAAGATCTGCTTGTGCCTCTCGGTCAAGATCTTCTCCGCTTCGGCAGTAAGAGGCGGAACTGGGAGAGACATCACCTCTTTCACGCCGAACGCACCGCTCAACAACCCAGCTGCAGCCCCCTCCACCGTTGGTGCCGGCACACCGGAAACTGGAGGGTCGGTAGCCGCAGACTTTTCCTGCTCGGGGCCGGCCACCGGGGCAACGGCCTTCTTCGGGTCGCTCGTCTTCTCGACCGAAGGTATCTTCGGGACTCGGCCGCCCTGAGGCCCCGCCGAAGGCCTCTTCTTCTTCGTCTCCTGCTCCGCCACCCTGGCCTTCGCCATCAAAGCCCTATAGTCCATCTTCATCGTCTCTGCACAAGCCGAATGAAAAAACTTAGAAAAATTTTCATGAACTTTAAACAAAGAGTATAAATACCAGAAGCGTACAAGGGTCGATCGGACTGAGACCCCCTCGGAACAGAGCCTCCTCGATAATATCTTTCCAGCTTAGCGCTGGCAGAGCGAGGAGCTTCTTGAGGACCTCTGCTTCCTCGTCATTCAACGCCGGCTCTTTCTTGGCTCGCTTGGGAAGGCCATCCTTCGCCCAAACTATCGGTATCACCCACGGCGCGGGGGCTCGGATGATGAAATACTTCTCCTTCCAATCTTTGATCGAGTCTGGGTTCTCTATCAACTTCACGCCCGTCCGCGGGGAAAGATAGAACCTCTGTTCGTTTCGGTTTGGCTGGCATGGGCGGTAGAGGCTCCGAAAGAGAAACATGGTCGGCACGGCACCGACCTCTTGGCACCGGAGAACAAACACCAGAACGTGCCTCCACGTGTTCGGCATTAGCTGGGCGGGGCTTAAACCATACAAATTCAAGACATCAATTATAAACGGATGGAGGGGGAAGCGAAGTCCGGCGACCAGGGAGTCGACAGGAAAGACACACACGTCTGTCGAAGACTACGTGTTGGCTCGGAAGCCCGGCCCGGGGAGGAGTAGCCCGTAGTCGGCAGGAATCCGGAACCCCTTTCGGATCAGATGAAGGTCGGCCTCCGTGAGAGACGAGATGGTATGGTCCACCTCGAACAGCTCTCTCGATTCATTCTCCTCCACCGACTTGGCCGTGCCTTGGGTCACCTTCTCCAAGATATCCTCGGCGTAGTCCCGAATGCCTCCCACGCTCGACAGAGCAATGGGCTGCCGACCGAACGCTCCCGCCGTCTTCGGCGTTTCGACGATCGTGACCACTGCTTTACCCTTCTGGGACGCCGCCGCGACCTCCTGAGGTGGCTCGGACACTTCGCCCTCGGCCGAACAATGCTCTGATCGGTCGGCTCCACAACCTCCTTTCCTTTGCTCGCTCAGCCTACGGCTTGCTCCGAGGTGGGGGTCTCGTCCGAGGAAGTAATCTTAACCATTTTCTAAAGAAAGAGGAAGGAGACTGACCTTGAAATGACAGCTACGGTCGGAAAAGCTCACCGGAGACAATGAACTCCTTGCCGCGACAGCTAGCACCGCCACCAAGGAGCTGAAAACTTCGAAGGTGAAAGTAAAAACTGGAGAGAGAGAGTAAAAGTGAATAATGAGAATCGGATTAAGGGGGGTGAAGATTTATAGTAAAAGAGGAACGTCCCTTGGACTTCCAAACGTAAGGGCGCAACTTTTGGGCCACTCTCGAAACGTCGTGAAGGCCCAACACGACTTCGTCCTCCCACCAAGTCAAGTAGCTCGGCACAACAGGATCTAAATCCAAATTACATGCAATCCGAGCCCAGCGACAAAGGGCCCGGTCGGCGACCGAGCAAGTGCCATTCCGAGCCTGCAAACGGAGAAAACCCACTTTCTCCTCAACTTTCGTGTAGGATCTCGATCAGACGGCTCAGATCTCGCCAGCGACGCTAAACGACAACATAGCGTTTTCTTGGGAACTGAGCCCGTCTCGAGATTCTCCACAACATCTAACGACTCAGATTGCGCCACGTCGCTCAGATAATCGTACCCTCGGACGTCCCAAGTCCGTCTGAAGAAACCAGAAAAAATTTACATTCAGAGTTTTAAGGCACCGCCCTCGGCGAGCCCCCAGGCCCCAGGTCTCGGTCAGTATTCTGCCGACCCACGGGGCCCGGTCAAAAGCAGATCGGCACACCCCCCATCTCTAACTCCTTCGGGCTGGCAACCATCGAAAGCCGTCAGCCCGGAAGGAAGACAGAGATGGGAAGAGACCCATCATTCCGAAGTTACTGCAGTCCCTCGGATCCGGACCAGGGTCATCACCTCTTCTACCGTGATCTTCCCCGACCCTAACACCCGCATTGGGGCAGTCAGAATCGGGAGAAGATCACGGTGGAAGAACGACCACCCGTCCTCCCGAAGTAAACTCGTCCCTCGGTTCCGGACTTGGGTCATCACCTCTTCTACCATGACCTTCCCCGACTCTGACACCCACATCGGAGCACTCAGAATCGGGAGAAGATCATGGTGGAAGAACGACCACCTGTCCTACCGAGGCACATCGCCCCTCGGATTTGGACTTCGGCAGTCAACCCTTCTGCCAATATCTTTCCTGACCCTGACACCTCCACCCGGGCCGTCAGAGTCAGGAGAAGATCTTGGCGGAAGAGCGACCCCCCCGTCCTTCCGAAACACATGGTCCCTCGAATCCGGACTTTGATCATCACTTCTTCCACCATGATCTCCCCCGACCCTGACATCCACTTCGGGGCCGTCAGAGTCAGGAGAAGACCATGGTGGAAGAACGACCACCCGTCCTTCCGAAGAGCAACCACCCGAAGCAGATGCCTCCGAGGGCTAAAACTCAACATTGTTGCAATTGAAATGACAAAGGGGATGTGATACTTATAGGCTATCCTCCAAGATCTGGCCATTATGACCCTCGAAAGTTGAAACGCCACGCATTAATTGAGGGAACCATTCTTAATGACTCCGGGAAGATGGAACGCCGCACAAACCCCGGGGCACCATTAATACCCTTGGAAACAGGATCGTCTCGAAACTCGTTGCGCCACGTCGCTCGGACTGCCGAAGCCCCAATCCTTCGGTCGGCTACCGAGCAAGTGCCTTTCCGATCCTGCAGACGGAGAAAACTCACTTTCTCCTCAACTTTCGCGTAGGATCCCGATCAGACGGCCCAGATCTCGCCGAGAACACTAAACGACAAGATAGTGTTTTCTTGAGAAATGTGCCCGTCTTGAGATGCGTGTCGTCATCCAACGGCTCAGATTGCACCACGTCGCTCGGACTGCTGAAGCCCCATACCTTCGGTCGGCTGCCGAGCAAGTGCCTTTCCGATCCCGCAAACGGAGAAAACTCACTTTCTCCTTGACTTTCGTGTCAGATCTCGATCAGACGGCCCAGATCTCGCCGAGGACACTAAACGACAAGATAGTATTTTCTTGAGAAATGTGCCCGCCTTGAGATGTGCGTCGTCATCCAACAGCTCAGATTGCGCCACGTCGCTCGGACTGCCGAAGACCCATGCCTTCGGTCGGCTGCCGAGCAAGTGCCTTTCCGATCCCGCAAACGGAGAAAAAAGACACCGAGCAACTACGACCGTTGGATCTCTCAAAAATTCGTGCTTCTAATGATGAACGGTCCAGATTGCACCACGTGCGCTAAAAGACAAGATAGCATTTTCTTGGGATTCACACCATCATCCGACGGCTCAGATTGCGCCACGTCGCTCGGCCTGCCGAACCCCCTATCCCTCCGGTCGGCGGCCGAGCAAACGCCTTTCCGAGCTCGCAAACGGAGAAAAAAGCTTCCGAGCGATAACAACCGATGGATCTCTCAAAAATTCGTGCCCGTCCATGATCAACGGCCCAGATCGAGCCACGTCATAAATCGGTATTTAAAATCATTTTTAATTTATTTAAATCATTTTATTTATTTAAAAATTGCGAAAAAATTACTAAAAATTTTAGAAAATAATTAAAAATTCGGGGGTATATTTTTGAGCCCCTGAACGAACAATTATTGCCTAGAATGTATTGTTAAGGCCCCCAAACGATTAGAAAACACATCGCAAAATTAAATAAATAACCCGAAAAAATAAATAAAAGCCGTCAAATACTCGATATGGCTAGAGAACAGCACATGGCATCAAAAAGTCACCTTACTACCCCCTTCGAGATTCAAACTCCTCCATTTGGACTCCGATACAACTCCATTAGCCACCAAAACAGTTAAACTACTCCTCAAAGGCTGATCACACTCAGTCTTTAGGAGTGGGGGGGCTCGTGATATGGCTAAAAATGGGTTTAAATCGAAACCGTCCAGATTGGGCGCGAATCTTGAAGCCCGGGGGTAAAACGGTAATTTCACACACAAATGGATACAAAGCGGGTATTGGATCTCCTTCTCACAGATCCAATGACCCACAAACGGATCAACTCCAATTGGGTACGGGTCTCGACCCGAAGCGAACCAAGACCAACAGGAGACAAATCAGGGTCACTGATTTGACCAAATCAACGGGCCTGATTTGCTCTCACCAGGAATCAGGGATTAGTTTCCTAAACAGATTGTGAGGATTTTACTCCTTGCAGTTACACAGGGAATCAGGTCCCTAATCACTCCCCTGGCGACTATAAATACCTCTCCTCTACCACTGTGACCAGGTAATCACTCTTTTTCCACCTTAAGTTCTTTCTTTAATCACCACTGGTTACTGACAAGAGCGTCAGAGGGTGCGTCGCCGGAATCAACCCCGGTGTCTCACACTTCCTTGCAGGTTGCGGCAGGAATTGGAAGGCTTGGATCTGCTGTTCAGGTTTTCTCGAACTCACAAATCTCACCTGTTTACCCCCACACCGAAATCAGCGGTAACACCTATATACCTGATTACCCGATTACCTGTTTACCTGTATACCTGATTACCTGATTGCCTATTACATGTTTACCTGTTTACTTGACACTTGATACATATTACCTGCACCTGTTTGTATATCATGTTGCTTGATTTTATTTGCTTGATTCATGTTACATATTACATTTATGTTGAAACACTTATACCATGCTTGTTTATTCCTGATGTTATTTTATATTTGTGATTTCTCCCCATGTACTTGTATCCTGCACTACAAGCGGCCCGTAACTTGCATTGATGGGAAGCTTGTTTCTTTTTTCTTCTCCCTACAATTTGTCAAATTGCAGATTTGGGTGATCAGCTGCCCGATGCAGTATGCGATCTAAAGTTCTAGTTGGCTGGAGCTTTTGCTATCTTCATTTATTTCGTATTGCTCATTTTGAACAATATATTTTTTACTCGGATTTTTTGTGTTTGGGCAGTATGACCCAGGATTTTTAACTTGTTCAGATCTGATTTTTTTGAGATTAATATATTTTCTTTCAAGTAAATTCTGTTGGTATATTGATTCAATTATGCATGTATGGTTGATTCTCTTTCTTCCGACTCTGATTATTTTATGAGATATTGTAAAGATTGCTGAACAGCTTATTGATGATAAAAATCATCCGTTGGGCCAATGTTACGTGCTCGTATTCCGTATTTTTGGGAAGCGGGACGTGACAAGGTTTTTGGTGGTATCAGAGCCCAGGTTTGGCTAATGTATTAGTTACCTAATATATTAGACAAGTTTGGCTCGATCTGGGATTGGCTCAACATTCCACCAACCATGCCTACATGAACGAATTTTAATCAACTTGATCTGATACTAGTCTTATTCCATTCATTTGTTCCCTTCTTGTTCGATTTCCTTGATTCCTTGTTTCTTCCGTCTCTTTTAGTCATTCTCATTTGTTGATTCTTTATTGGGTATAGTTTCGTTATTTCCGTACCCATATTCCTCTGATTCTTTCATTCATCTTCCAATATTCTTCATATTATCGTTCTGCATTGTGTTTAACTCGTCCTTGATCATCAATTCTTTTTCTCTTGCTTTTGATTCTATCTTAGGTGTTGTCCTTATTTATTCTTTCCCTACTAATGTTCTCTTTAATTCTGGTGCGAGTAATCTGTTATTTCTGTTTGCCTCATTGATTCCCTCTTTATTTCAGCTCATGTACCATTCATTGCTTTATGTGCATTGCATTCATCCTTATTTATTGATTCATTTTGCCCTATCCTCTTCAATTATGCTTGTGCCCCATCGTTCCTTTTCCTTCATATTCAATTCTTTGATTTCTTATTTTCTTTCGTCCCTTGTAGTCGTCCTCCTTTTTTGACTCTTTATTGAGTATAAAATTCATTCTTCTCCTGCCTATATATTCTTAATAAATTTTTTTTGGATATTTTGTGTATTTCGATTATTATTTGTTATATTTTGGATCTTCTATAAAATTGTTTTCTAAAACAAAAATTTTGTTATTTCAAATAATTCTGTATTTTAATATCAAAAATTTCAAAACGTAACTTCGTACTTAAATTGAGCAATCAATATCTAAGTACGCGTGGAAGATTGCATCATCTCGTTCATCGTTTTGTTGCAACTGGATGTCGAGATGGCAAACGTGCAACTAGATGACAATGGAGGCAAATTACAACTGGATATCGTGGAGGAAAAATGTGCAACCGAATATCCAGATTGTAACCTGCAACCCGATGTCATGGAGGCAATCTTGCAACTTGATGTCGAGAAGGCAAGTCTACAGATGGATATAAATGAGGCGAACCCATATTAAAGAATTTCTATTATAATAACCCTACTAGTGTTTTATGTATATATTACTTATCAATGTCCTATTCTTTTGTACTGGTTTGCTTGAATAGTAGTAAGTCATAATAACTTCACTTTCCATTTAATAATTGATCGGCTATATATATATGTACTCTTGTTTTGATTATTTTCATATAAAGTTGATAAGCCAAATTCTTATTTTATTGTATAATGTTATTATTACTATTACTATTATTATTATTGTTTTCCTTAATATTATTAGTATTATTATTATTTTTGTTATTACTATTACTATTATTATTGTTGTATTTTTTTTACTATTTTATTTTTGTTCTTAATATTGAATTATTTTCACAAAAAATGATGAACCCCAAATTATATTCTGTCTTGCATTATTATCCTTACCAGTACTGTTAATATTATTATTATTATTATTATTATTATTATTACCTGTATGATTATGATGATTATTATTGTTATTATTATTTTTATTATGTTTGTTATTAATATTTTATTATTAATATGTATTGATTTTTGTATTATTAATATTATTTTTGTTAACACCCATTAGTTTTGACCTAATTAAATTAAAGCTCTCATCTAAAGCCCAATTTTATTTTTTCTTTGAATGAAGTATTTATTAATACCTAACTCTAGCCCAACCCAAATTCTCCTACCTATATTCTCTTTGATTTTGGTATCTCATTCTTTTCTTCCTGCTCGATCATCGCTTTGTATCACGTTGTCTACAACGACATGTCTGCAGCTTGGAACGTCACCATCAGAGTGTCACGGCAGAAGCGTGGTGGGCCCATAACTCACAAGTCCTAGGATCTTATTGTTGCTTCTACTTCCTTGCATTGTTTGCTTTTTCCTATCTCTTCCGCGCCGACTTGCTCTCCACAGTGAAGCCCCTGCGTCCCTGCACCTGTCTCCTCTCGAGCGCCAACCATTCAGCACAGTCCCTATGCGCCTGCACCCACAACGCCACCAGACGACAGCCTGTCACGATGCCCCTCTTGGCCTACCTGGCTGCCATCGCGCCGCCTGTCCCCCTGGCGATCGGTGCCCCACCATAGCGACAACAACCCCCAACTCCATGCCCGAGCCGAAGCATGTAGTGCTGTTGATCATGGGTTCGATCATCTTTGATTGGTGGCCGTCCGATCGTCGATATGATCCGATCATCATCATCATCATCAAGATACTTGATCTCAACCATCCGATCTCCCTTGATCATCATGATCCTTACCATCATCTTCATCTTGATCTTGACCTTCGATCAGAGTCGTCCAATCTGATCCATTCCTTTTGATCTCTTGATCTTAGCCGTCCGATCGTGTTCACGATCTTTTGTTCCTTGTGTTCGTAATCCGTTGGAATTGTGTTCGTGCCTGGGAATCCGTTCTCGTTATTCTTGCTCTTTGCTTCATTCCGTCGTCGTCTTCCAGGCAAGTAACTTGTACTCGATTCCTTTGTATGATACAAGTCATAAATTTCATCTTGTAGTGTAGTTGAGTTCTAGAGATAAC
This sequence comes from Hemerocallis citrina, assembly GCA_017893485.1. Taxonomy (NCBI): domain Eukaryota; kingdom Viridiplantae; phylum Streptophyta; class Magnoliopsida; order Asparagales; family Asphodelaceae; genus Hemerocallis; species Hemerocallis citrina. The sequence continues at coordinate 209,118,131 of CM030362.1, forward strand.
TCATGTATGGTGTATTTTGATGAGTATTGTCTGTACAGTGCTATTGACCATAGTTGCTTCACGACACAAAATTTGACATGAAACAACTTAGGTTTTGACCGCTCTTAATGTGATTATATTTGTGAGATAATTATGAGAAATCGTGTGTTTGTTAGGATTCACGTGATATACTTATTGTGGACATGCTATATACCCTATTTCATGTTATTTAGACAGTTAGTAGACTCTATATCATGTTTGGTTATGTTGGGATGAGTTTCGTATGTTGTATGTTGATTTGTTGTTAAGAAGAAAATTTGTATTTTGTCAGTGTTCAGTTTTCATTTCTATTTTAGACCATATTAAGGTCAGTATCTTAACTTCAGTATTAAACATAATTTTTAGAGAAGTCAGTCTTCTTTCTATACTCTCTAACCTTGATCGATTTCATTTTCATATGTGTGAGATATGATTTTTTACTACAGAGGTGTATTTCATGTCCAGATTTCGTTTCTTGATACTTTCGATGACTAAACTATTTTGATACTAATGCTAAGCATATTATTTTGATCTCAAAATTCACACAGTATTTCTATACTTGATCAGAGATTACCAAGAATTTTGGTGTATTTACTTGATAATATTTACATACCGTTTCATGCTTTCGAGTAAAAACTATACTTGCTGGATTTAGTTCGCTGTTCTGTAAAGAAATATATTTTCACCCTAATTCCATTTCCTGTATGAAAAAAATTTTATGAAATATGAAAGTTAGCTTATTTTGGCTATTTTCATCTCTCTTTTGTGGATTTGGATTTCGTTTAACGGTTTGCGAGATATTACAGTTTCGTACAGCAGTGTTGGGAATTCCAGATTTGCCAAACTATCGTTTCTTGATGTTTTCTGATTTTGTTGGCTAAACTAATCGTAGTGGAAAATTATGAAACTTTAAATTCTGATACTAGACATATAGGGGAATAACCCAGATTTTTCCTGGAATTATTTGTGCTGTTTTGATGCTGTTTTCCTGACTTTGAATTCGATTTACTGATTTCTGGCTGAATGTGTTTCCTGAATTCAAATCAGTTTTGAGTTATATTTTAGTGAATTACTATATGGCTTATTTATATTTGCTGGATTCGCCCGGGAGTCTATTTTCTAGAAGTTTCGATGGATTTAGGTTTGCATGTTTGTAACACCGGGAATCCCTGTTTTAGTACAGTAGTGTCTTGCTGTCCCAAACAAGCAATTGCATGATTCTATTCCTTTATGAGCTGTCAATCACTTGAACATGTTCATTTTCATCTTGAACCTGTTACTTGTTTATATCATGTTATTCTTGACCTGTTTGTGATACATACATGACTGTTTGATTAATAATAACAAAATAACCAAGCCGGTGTTAAGGGAAAGATCTAGTAGTAGAAAATATAAAAACGTGTACTGAGAAGAGGACCTGTGTCCTGCCTGTTACGTGTTCATTAATACATGATTCACGATCCTGTTTACCTGTACCTGACTACATGATTCCCTATAGGAAGATGTACTCGGAAGAGAACCATTAGGTTATGCCTGTTTCCTGTACCTGACTGCATACTTCCCTATAGGAAGGTGTACTCGGAAGAGAACAACTAGGTTCTACCTGTTATCCTGATCCCTGAGTATACTGCCCTATGGACTCTACTACGAAATCTAAACGAAACTAGTTGAATGTAGCAACCATGTAGTAAAAATCGGGATGCATGAAGTGCTACCTAGTTAGTAATAATACAAGACTTAACATAACCTGATACTTGTATACCTATACCTGTACCTGTATACCTGATTACCTGATCACCTGTTTACCTGTATACCTGAATCCCTGATTACCTTTTTACCAGTATACCTGATTACCTAATTGCCTGTTACATGTTTACCTGTTTACCTGTTTACTTGTAACGTCCCGAATTCCAAAATACACTGAATTCGAGATTCCACAGGATCTTTACACTTCATTTAGTACAATTTTACAAGAAAATTTAAAACTTTTCACTTTATATCAGAGTTTACATGAAACTTTACACTTTACATTTGCACAGCGGAAGTAAATTTACAACACTTAAATAAATGTACAACAACATCGAATAATCTTTAAGCATCTGTTCCTCTTTAATCTTTATCATGTCATTACCCTGCATACAAAACTGTGGGTACGTCAGTTTATTCAACCGACGAACATTATACACGGCCATCCTCTCTATGCCGGAAATAGTATAACTCATTTTCCATATTTAACAAACACGAACTTGTCACATATCAAACTAGAGGGACTACCCTATTGATGTCGTGTTGTGATTGTGCACTTAGTCCTTAATGCATTTATTTATGTTACATGACACTAATGCACACTTGTTCGGATTCTATGCATCCCATACTAAATAGGTCCAAGGGCAAGCCTCTTAATCGTTCTTCATCTTTGTAGGGTTCAATCCCTCGTCATGTCTTAATCTACTACTGTAACTACGGTGAGTATCCTAGATGATCTATGAGTACAAGCTCGTGTACAGAAAACCTGGAGGGGAATCCCACGCCATGTTTTGACTCATCAAGCATGCATTCTGTGGCAATTCAGCCTCCTTCATGGCACACGATCCTCTTGCAGTCACCAAACATCCCACAAGCATGGCTAAAGTCCGATGATTACTGAGTAGTGCCCACGCCATGTCTTGACTCATCAAGCATGCATTCTGTGGCTCACACCCGCACCGTAAACTCTAGTTCTCATACTCGTGTTTTTCTCTCACTTTCATCACGTCTCCACTATGTACTAATCCTTAGTTTTTATTAGAATCATCAACAAAATCAAAGCTCTAGAGTTAGCCTCTCCACTAAACCGGACTTATTCATTCATTCAAACATGACCAACCTTGGTCTTTCATTTCAAATTTCATTTTATTTCTTTCCAAATGCCGAGGGAGACTTAGCTACTCTTTTATTTCAATTCCAATTCACAATTTCCAAAATTGAGCATTTCCAGCTCATAAGTTCATCTTCATAATCATAACAGATTTTTTTTTTTTTCAATAGCATGATTCCTAATTTATTCATCAGTCCATAGCCACACATGGAATTCAATTAATCATTATATATTTCATCAATTATCAATTTCACATTAAAATCACATCACTAAAATAAATATTCACATTTCATAATTTTCACATTACTCTCTAATGAGAATAATTCACATTACATCACTACATATAATTTTTATCTTTCTTACACTTCTTTTCTAACATTTTATTTCAAGTCCTTTTTCAAAGTGTAACTTTCATAACATACAAGTGTAGGACATTTATTCTCAAAACATACTCCATTTCATGTAAATAATTCCCAATTTATTTTTCATAAATCCCCCATATTTTTAGAATAATAAATATATTTTTTCCATAATTTTTCAATCATCAAAATACCAAAAAAAATATTTTTTTTCCCAAAGTTTAATACTGGCCGAGCCCTAGATTCAAACCAGCAACCACCGAGAAGCAAGCCGCACGCTCTGGCCACTAGGCCGAGTGTGCCAACCGATATAAAGGGGGCGGAGAGCATTAAATGCTCTCGGCTGCCGTTATTTATTTTTTGTCAAAAATACAAAAAGTATGGTGCTAAGGGGATTCGAACCAGCGACTCGCCGACCCACTGTAGCAATTAAGATCATCCCGACCACTTGAGCTATGCGCTCATGTTGTCATATTTCAACCCGTAGTCTAGTTAAATCTATCCTCTCTGTTTAGTAAACATTTCGACGTTCAACAAGCTCTCATTTAATTTTGCCTTTACTAAATATGCTGTAAATGTCCAGATTGGCTATTCTCAACATAAATTATACTCCAGTATAATAAAAATAATTTTTTCAATAATTAACACATATTTTTCATATAATTAATTCGAATTATAAAACCACCACCACATTTCTTTTTCGACATTTCTTATCAAGTTTAACAACCCTAATCTTTTTATTAGCAATCAATTCTCTGTTTTTAATCATTTCCCAAACATCCAACCTATATCTTAATTCATTATCACAAAAAGTCCATTTAAGCACATAAAGTAATATTGTCAATCTACTAACCTTTGCATATAGTTCTCGATGTTAATAATGAAGTTTCCTTCATCAATCCATGGCTATAATCAATTTACTCACAACTTAAATTTAACGATAGACCCACATATAATTACATATCCACATTTCAATCAATCCATAAGACATTTTCTAATTAAATGTGTACTCTTATTAATCTTTTTCATGCATCATTCTTTCAATTCAACTCTAGCATGCTTCCTAATTAGATTTATAGAAAATTTACCCACCTTAATTGGAGAGACTACACTTAGCAACACCTCTTAAACCAATGTCCTTGCAAAGAGAGCGATCCTCCTCCTTGATGCGCGCACACGAGCCTCCACCAAGCCAAACCGAGAGCTCCTATTGATGCCGGCCTTGTTGCAAGCACAAACCCCTCACAAACTCTTAATCTTTTACTCACTTGTATACTACTAAATAATGTATTTTAGACTATAGGTTTGGAGGAAATAATAAGCACAAGAATAACTAGGCGAGGGGGGGGGGGGTATTTATACTAAAAGTTTAGGAAAATGGAAGGCTAGGATTAACTTAGGAGTTAGGATTAAAAGGCTAGGATTCAAGGAGGAGTTACAATAACCAACCATGATCAAGTAACCATCACCCATGACTCCACTCAAAATTTCATTTTCCCTCCAAAGCTCCAAACCGGCCATGCTCATCATGTGCATTTTGCACGTGTACGTGCAATGCACATGCATGCAACTTGGTCTCCATTTAAAAATTGTACATTATATTTTACATAAAAATAATCTTTAAAATGTATTCTACATTACAAGTTGTATTTAAAATAAAATAGCTCATGGGCTTTAGTTTATGGGCCAAAATAATAATTATAAAAAGATAACCAATAAATTAGATTTGGGCTTTTAAAAAGAAAGCCTTTTGTCTATTTGAAAAAAATGGCTTTATATAAAAATAATTAAAGAGCACATATATAAATATCTATACTCATCATAATGGAAATAATTATCAAAATATTGCACGTGCACACTACGTGCAATATAAAATAATTTTCATTAAATGAAAATCGGGGCATTACATTACTTGACACCTGATACATGTTACCTGTACCTGTTTGTATATCATGTTGCTTGATTCTATTTGCTTGATTCTATTTGCTTGATTCATGTTACATATTACATTGTTGTTGACACACTTATACCATGCTTGTTTATTCCTGCTGTTATTTTGAATTTATGATTTCTCCCCATGTAATTGTATCCTGCACAACAAGTGGCTCGTAACTTGTATTGATGGGAATCTTGTTTCTTTTTCCTTCTCCCTGCAATTTGTCAAATTGCAGATTTTGGTGATCAACTACCCGATAGAGTAAGTGATCTAACGTTCTAGTTGGCTGGAGCTTTTGCTATCTTCATTTATTTCCTGTTGCTCATTTTGAACAATGTATCTGTTACATGGATTCATAGTGTTTGTGCAGTATGACCTAGGATTTTTGACTTGTTAAGATCCGATTTATTTGAGATTAACACCTTTTGTTTCAAGTAAATTCTGTTGGTATATTGATTCAATTATGCATATGTGGTTGATTCTCTTACTTCCGACTCTGATTATTTTGTGAGATGTTGTAATGATTCCTGAACAACTTATGGATGATGAAAATCATTCGCTGGGCCAATGTTACGTGCTTGTATTCCGTATTTTTGGGAAGCGGGGCGTGACAGAAGGGGGTGGTCGGGGACTGTGCAGCACAGGGCGGCGCGACAGGGCACTGGGGCTGGCAGTGCAAAGGAGCACACACATGCAGGAAGCGTGCTGTGTCGCTGGCTGACTGGCGACGCAGAGGCGGTGCGGCTATGCGTCGGAGGGACAGCACGCCGAGAGATGCTGGAGAAGCACAGAGGTGCACGGGGACCTCGATGTCGTCGAGATGCCATACATTGGGAGGAATACAATGGAAGGAGGAGCACAGGGCACCGAGGGCTGCCGGTGATGCAAGGCAGGGAGAAGGGTTAGTCGGAAGTGCATAGGTGATGGGGGAGCAGCGCCGAGGAGATGGGATTGGCGTTTGTCGCTGGCTGAGCTGCCGGAGGTGAAGAGGCGGGAGGGAGGAAGACGAAGCGCGTGGGTATTCCGGATTGGGGGGTAGGAATATATGGTTTTATATAGGTGGTTATTAGGGTTAGGGGGTATAGGGGTGACGGGTTTGGGTTAGGAAACGAGTATGGGTATGCAGGATAGGGTCATTGGGTTAGGGGTTTAATGGGTTTGGGTTATTTTAGAGGGTATAAAAATCCAATAAGAAAACATAAAATAACCAATAAAACCTAATTTATAAAATAATGTAATTTACATTACAATATAGACTTTATTTAAAATAACTACAATTATAGTTAGTACATAGAAATTGATTTTTAAATAAACAGTTAAAATTAATACTGATTCTAATAGTTAAAAATACAAAGACGAATAATAATAATAATAACAATAATAAAAACAATAATAAGGATAACAATTATAAGATTTGTATATATAATATAAAAAAAATCATCGAAAATAGTTACAAATAAAATTATCTGTCAAAAATAGATTTTAATAGAATATCCAATAGTACAATTTGACAAAAGCATTTGAAAACCGAAAAAAAAATTGCAAAAATTTTAAATACAGAAAATACACAAAAATAAGTTTTTTGGGAAAACAGGGGTTACAAATCTTACAAACATTAGAACAAAATTTCGTCATCGAAATTTGCTTACGCGGTACATAGGATAAGGCAAAAGCAAACTGGGGAAGGGTAACAAAACAGAGGATTAAAGGGGAAAGAACAAGGCAGTAGCAACACCTGAAAAAGAAGGAAATGGATAACAATGAGGTCAAAGGAATGCATGGAAGAAAATAAATACGTATCAAAAGGAGGGAAACATCACAAGACAACAAAGCAAGATAGAGAGTAGGCAGAACTGGAATCAAAGGGAGAAAATGAACAGGAAAGAATTGAATCAAATAATGAATGGTGCATGATGGCAAAATGAAATGCAAGGAAGAAGTATCTGGTATCGAAAATGAAGAAGAAACAACACAAGACTTGCAAACTAACAAATCAAAGAGATGAAGAAATAGATAGAGCTAGAATCGAAGAAAGGATGGACAAGGAAGAGATGAACCAAGCAATGAGTCAACAGATGAAAATGAATGCAAGTGATAGAGAAGCAAACAATGCAGGGAATGAGAAACAACAAAAGGAACCTGGGACCTATGGGTTATGGGCCCATAACACTTCTGCTGGGCCACTCTGATCGGGGAAGACTCTGCCAATAGCATCCAGTGATGCCTACTGACAGACCAATAAAGAAAATAAAAGAATGGATAGCACCAGAATCAAGGAATATGGGTAAAGAATGAATTCATACTCAAGAAGAAATCAATCAAAGAGGACGACTGAAAAAGTTGGAATAATCAAGGAATCAAGGGATTGAAAAAGAAGTGATAAAAAAGAATGGAATAAGACTAGTATCCAGATCAATGTTGATTATAATTCATTTATGCATGCATGGTTTGTGAAATGTTGAGCTGATCCTAGTACGAGCCAAGCTTGTCTAATATATTAGGCAACTAATACATTAACCAACCTGGGCTCTGATACCACTAAAAATCTTGTCATGCTCCGTTTCCCAAAAGAGAATACGGAATACGGATACGTGACTAAGCCCAGCGAATGATTTCATCATCCATAAGCTGTCAGGAATCTTTACAACATTTCACAAGAATAATCAGAGTCGGAAGCAAGAAAAGTCAACCAGGCATGCATATATGAATCAAAATACCCACAAGAATTTACTTAAAACAAAATATATTAATCTCAAAGAAATCAAATCTGAATAAGTCAAATATCCTGGGTCAAATTGCCCAAATACAATTAATCCAAGTAATCAAATACAAATTATTCAGAATAAGCAACAAGGAATAATAATAGCAAAATTCCAGCAGCTAGTATCTCATTTTGCCGATTCCATCTGGCAGCTGATCTCCAAAATCTACAATTTAATAAATTGCAGGAAGAGAAAGAAAAAGAAAACAAACTCCCGTGAATGCAAGTTATGGGCCGCTTGTAGTGCAGGATACAAGTACGTGGAAAAAGCTAACTAATAATATAGAATATGCATGATAATAAAATATAATAACTAGCACGGCAAGATTAACAAGTGTAAGTAGCATGTATCAAGCGTCAAGTAACACAAGTATCATGTAATCAAGTAATCAAGTATCAAGTATCATGTAACAGGTAATCATGCAAGTAGGTAAACAGGTAACAGATGAACAGGTGTCAAGTATCAAGTACAAGTAGCAAGTATCAAGTATCAAGTATCAAGTGATCATGTTCAAGTCTTGTATTATTACTATCTTGGTAGCACTTCATGCATCCATACTTTTACTCAAACAAGTTGCATTTAGATTTCGTGGGAAATTCTATAGGTCATGTACTTGGGTATCACAGAATCATAGAACTTGGTCGGTAAACATGATCGGTAACTTGGTCAGTAACTTGATCGGTAAACTTGATCAGTAACAGAAATGAACTTGATCGATAACTTGATCGGTAAACTTGATCAATAAAATTGATCGGTAACAGAAATTAACTTGATCGGTAACTTGATCCGTAAACTTGATCGGTAATATGTCATACGAGAAACTCGAGTCCCCTTCCGAGTACTGGCTCCTATATTGTCAACTACTAGATCTTTTACTTAAACCCCGGCTTGGTTATTTATTATTATTATTATCAAACAGATATATACGTGAACATAACAGGGCAAGAATAACATGGCATAAACAAGTAACAGGTTTGTGTTGCAAGATAAACATGTATAGGCGAAAGATAACTCAGAAGAGAATAGAACAACGAAAATTCTAGTTCAGCACAGCAAGACAGTAGTGCACTAAAACTGAGATTTCTGTTGTTACAAACATGCAAACCTGAATCCGTCGAAAGGTCTAGAAAATAGACTCCCGGCCGAATCCATCAAACATATATAAGTCATATAGTATTTCACAAAATCATAACTCAAAACTGAATTGAAACCAGAAAATATGTTCGGCCAGAAATCAGAAGATCGTATTGAATGTCAGGGAAACAGAATGAAAAATCATTAATTAAATCCACAAAAATTCTGGGGTATTCGCCTATATGTGTATCATTAGAATATAAAGTATCTTAATTTTTCAAAATAAATAGTTTAGTCAACGAAAATCAGAAAACATCGAGATCCTGTAGTTTCGTAAATCTGGAATTGTAAAAACTGCAGTGCGAAAACAGTAATATCTCACAACCATAAACCGAAATCCAAATCCGCCAAAAGGGTAATAAAATAGAATCAGTATTCTAACTTTCATATTGACAAATACTTTAGAAATATCAAGTAGAATCAGGTCGAAAATCAGGTTCTTTACTGAACAGTAGTAAAATTCTGCTTGTAAAATCTTTATTTGCGAGCATGAAAAGATTTGTAAAACTCTTCAAATAAATCCATCAAAATTCTGGGTAAATCCCAATCAAGTCTAGAAATACTGAGCAAAATTTTATGTCAAAATAATAATTTTAACACCAGAATAAAAATAGAATACTCTTCAATTTTGGAATGTTTGTGAACAAAACGGGCGAAAATCACCAAAATATTTCAATTTTGGAATTAAAATAAAATAATAATAAAATAATAATAAAATAATAATTTATACAAGGTAATATCCGTCCGGGATATTACAATTATTACTATCCAGGTAGCACTTCATGCATCTATACTTTTACTACATGGTTTCTACATTCAAACAAGTTGCGTTTAGATTTCGTAGGGGATTCTATAGGTCTTGTACTCGGGTATCACAGAATCACAGAACTTGGTCGGTAAACTTGATCGGTAACTTGGTCCGTAACTTGATCGGTAAACTTGATCGGTAACAGAAATTAACTTGATCGGTAACTTGGTCGGTAAACTTGATCGGTAACATGTCATACGGGAAACACGAGTCCCCTTCCGAGTACAGGCTCTTATATTGTCCACTACTAGATCTTTCCCTTAAGCCTGGGCTTGGTTATTTATTATTATTATCAAACAGGCATATACGTGCACAAAATAGGGCAAGAATAACATGGCATAAACAAGTAACAGGTTTGGGTTGAAAGATAAACAAGTACAGGTGAAAGATAACTCATAAGAGAATAGAACAACGAAAATTCTTGTTCAGGACAGCAAGACAGTGCTGCACTAAAACTGAGATTTCCGTTGTTACAAACATGCAAACTTGAATCTATCGAAAGGTCTAGAAAATAGACTCTCGAATGAATCTAGAAAATATATATAAGTCATATAGTATTTCACAAAACTATCACTCAAAACTGAATTGAAACCAGAAAATATTTTCAGTCAGGAATCAGAAGCTCGTATTCAAAGTAAGGAAAACAGCATGAAAACTCATTAATTAAATCCACAAAAAAACTGGGGTATTCCCCTACATGTGTAGCATCACAATATAAAGTATCATAATTTTTCAATAAAAATAGTTTATTCAACGAAAATCAAAAAACATCGAGATCCAGAAGTTTTCTAAATCTAGAATTGTAAACACTGCAATACGAAAACAGCAATATCTCACAAAACATATATCAAAATCCAAATCCTCCAAAAGGGTAATAAAATAGACTCAGTAGGCTAACTTTCATATTCACTATTTTATAAACAGCAAGTAGAATCAGGTCGAAAATCAGGTTCTTCACTGAATAGTAGTAAAATTCTATATGTAAAATCATTATTTGCGAGCATGAAAATGTTTGTAAAACTCTTCAAATAAATCCATAAAAATTTTGGGTAAACCCCAATTAAGTTTAGAAATACTGAGCAAAATTTTAGGTCAACATAAAAATTTTAATACCAGAAAAAAATAAATTACTCTTCCGAATTTATAGAAAACAAGATCTGGAAAAATCTTTTGACACACTGTAGTAAAATCGACATAACTCACAAACCGTAAAACGAAACTGAGATCTGTTAAAAGGGTTGGAAAATAGATAAAATTCTCTATAAATGATCATAAAATATTTTCAAATACTGACCTTAATTGGTTCTAACATATTGATCAAAACGAGAAAACCGGAAAAACTGAAAATATCGCATATGCACAAAATCCATTAGTTCACTTAGAATTCATCCAAAACACAACCAAACATGAGATAGAGTATACTAGATGTCCAAGCAACACGGTATAGGGTATTTCACAAGTCCACAACAAGTCATTCACGAATAACACGAACGAGCATAAGATAACATATGAATAACACGCATATATGCAACAAGATCTGGGCAATCCTAGGTTATATCTTGTCATGTATATCGTCAGGCAACTAATGGTCAAATCATCACTATAGAGAGAAGGTCAACAAGGGGTTTCACACACAATTTATCTCTAGAACCCAACTACACTACAGGCGGTATTTAGTACTTCTATTTGCAAAGGAATTTAATACAAGTTACATGCCTGAGAGACGACGAAACCGATGAAGCAAAAGCAAGAATAATGAGAATGGATTCCTGGGGCACGAACACAACGAACAGATCACAAACTAACCACGAACACAAACCAACAAGCGAGATGATCACGAACAAGATCACGAACATAATCGTACGGTTGAGATCAAAGATCAAGATCAAGATGATCGGATCAGATCGGACGGCCACATCTCCCAGATGATGAAGATGATGATGATGATCAAGATCGATCGATCGAACGGGTGCGATCAACGGAAGTTGATGATCATCATGATCGCGACGATCAAGAAGACATCAGACAGCTAGGATCTAACTGGATGATCAAGAGGAGATCGACGACGCACACCTAATCAAGCATGATGATCAAGATCCAACAGAAGGCCAAGACCAACCCGATGGTGATGATCAAGATCAAATCAATGGACGACTAGGAATTAATCAATGAAGATCAAGATCACAATCAAACAGACGACCCACAATCAAATGATCAACACTTGATCAAAACAACCCACGGCAATGGGATCTCGGCATGGCGGCTGCATGGCTCCAACCGCGAATGGGCAGCAGCCAGGGGACACAGCGGCGGTGGACGGTAGGGGGAGCATTGCGGCTATCTGTGACCTGGCTGGAGGTAGGGAAGTAGCACAGGGTGTCGGAGTAAAGGGGGTGGTTGGGGACTGTGCAGCGTAAGGCGGCGCGACAGGGCACTGGGGCTTGCAATGGGGAGGAGCACACACAAGAGGGAAACGTGCTGCATCCCGGGCTGACTGGTGATGCATAGGCAGCACGGCTGTGCGTCAGAGGGATAGCCACTGAGAGTGCTGGCAGAGCACAGGGGCACACGGGGACCTCGATGTCGTCCGAACATCGCACATGGGGAGGAAGACGATGGAAGGAGGAGCACAGGGCACCGAGGGCTGCCGGCGATGCAAGGTAGGGAGAAGGGTTAGTCGGAAGAGCACAGGGTGACGAGGGATCGGCTGGCTGAGCTGCCGAAGGAGAAGAGCGTGGGGGGAGAGAGACGAACGGGTAGTGAAGAGGCGGGAGGGTAGAAGACGAAGCGGCTGGTTATGGAAGATAGGGGGGTAGGAATATGTAGGTTTATATAGGTGGTTATGAGGGTTTGGGGGTATAGGGGTGATGGGTTTAGGTTAGGTAACGAGTATGGGTATGCAGGATAGGGTCATTGGGTTACGGGTTTAATGGGTTTTGTGTAGTTTAGAGGGTATAAAAATCCAATAAAATAACATAAAATAACCAATAAAACATAATTTACAAAATAATGTAATTTACATTTCAATTCAGACTTTATTTAAAATAACTACAATTATAGTTAGTACATAGAAATTGATTTTTAAATAAACAGTCAAAATTAATATTGATTCTAATAGTTAAAAATACAAATACTAATAATAATAATAATAATAACAATAATAATAACAATAATAAGAATAACAATAATAAGATTTGTATTTATAATAAAAAAAAATCATCGAAAAAAGTTACAAATAAAATTATTGGTCAAAAATAGATTTTAATAGAATATCAAATAATACAATTTGACAAAAGAATTTGAAAACCGAAAAAAATAATTTGCCAAAATTTGAAATACATAAAATACACAAAAATATGTTTTTGGAAAAATAGGGGTTAAATCTGATCTGTCAGCAAGTGAAAGCAGAACATCAGAGGACTGCTAGACTTCTTCATTCGCTTCATATTCCGGAGTGGTAGTGGGAGAATATTACTATGGATTTTGTGACTACTTTGCCTAGAAGTCCTAAGGGTCACAATGCCATCTCGGTGATTATGGATCGCTTGACGAAGAGTGCTCATTTTATTCCCTTCATAGTGGGTCAGTCTACGGAGAGCCTTGCAGAGAAATACATGCAGAAGATTGTCAGATTGCATGGGATCCTTGTCAGCATTATATCAGGAAAAAATACTAGATTCATATCTCAATTTTAGGACAGTCTTCAGAACAGTTTTGGGAGTAAGCTGAGATTCAGTACGGCATTCCAACAGCAGACAGATTGACAATCGGAGAGGACTATTCAAACATTGGTGGATATGTTGAGGTCCTATGTTCTTCAGTTTGGTGGATCCAAGGAAGATCATCTACACTTTGTGGAGTTTTCATACAACAATAGCTACCAAGCAAGTTTTAATGCAGCTTTGTATGAAGCTTTGTATGGTCGGAAGTATAGATCACCAGTGTGCTGGGATGACATTGGTGAGATGACGCTTTTGGGGCCAGAGTTAATCAGGAAGATTGTTGATGCAGCGGCCCAAATTAGGAAGTATCTTCAGGCAGCTCAGGACAGACAAAGGAAATTGGCAGACTTTCACAAGAGACCGTTGGAATTCAAAGTGGGGGACCATGTAGTCCTCAAGGTATCACCATGGAGAGGTGTTATTCTGTTTCGAGGAGGGGGGCAAACTAAGCCCTGGATTCATTGATCTATTTGATGTGGTGGAGCGAGTAGGCATGGTGGTCTACATGCTCGTGTTGCCACAAGCTCTATCTGGAGTGCATGATGTCTTCCATGTCTCTGAACTCAGAAATTATTTCAGGATGATAGTCATGTTATTGACTACTCGAAATTTTCTGTTCGACCAGATTTGTCCTATGAGATCCGTCCGGTTTCGATTTTGGACCGATGGGAGAAGATTTTGAACAATAAGGTTATCAAATTGGTTCCCGTTGCTTGGAATCCCCACTCGTCGGGTGAGTCGATTTGGGAGCTTGAGGAAGAGATTCAGAAGAAGTTTCCCCATCTTTTTGTGTAGCTCTTTCCTTTACTTTGGGGTTACCTTACTACCACTTGCTTAAATTTCTAGGATGAAATTTTAATGTAAGATGGGTAGGATTGTATCTACCGTTTCGGTTCTTTCATTTTTTCCTTCATTGTAATATTTTATTTGCATTTGAATAAAATACTCTATTTTCCTTTATCATCTCAATTAAATTTTGTTCATGAATTACTCTTGTTGTTCATGTTGATCTCATTTTTATTGGATTGTGAGTATTTTATTTGAACACTATTGTCTTTAAATCCATCTTTTATTGAACCCAAATCCAAGTACAATTATTTCTAGACCCAAACCCATTATTATTGGATCCTAGCCCATTAACCCAACAACCTAATTGCACTCTACAAATAATACGCTATTGCAAACCCTAAAAACACAAAACAAAAACCCTAAACTAGTTGTCATCTCTCTCTCCCTGTCGGCACCCAACCCTAACCATCTTCCCCGACCACCCCCGGCGACCTCCCTGTCGTCGACCACTCCCGATCGCCACCTCCGCTCTACACTCAGTGACGCCCAAACCCTTATGCTGCTCCCTTTCCCGTCATCACAATAGCAGACTCGGGCCCCCGCCGCCAGTCGACCGCCCCTCGACAATGCCCATCCACCCTCAGTGCCAGTCCATCCACTGCACCCACAGAACCTCCACCTCCACCCTACATCATCATCCTCTCCCTCTACATCCCGCCCTCATCTTCCCCTCGTCATCTTCCTCTTCCCTCGCCAACGTCGACCGCAGCCCTCTGACCTCCTCTGCCTTCATCCGATCCTCGTCTGCTCGCAACCCGACCACCCATCGCCTGAGCATCGCCGCCTTCCAATGTAGCCGAACCCAGTAACTGTACTTCCTTCGTCGCTCATCCCCATGTGCTGCCTCCATCGCAGTGCACCGCTAGCCAGCTCACCAAAGCCCTGCTGCAGCTAGTCGCGACTACCCAGTCGTTGCCCATGCCTTTGACCACCGAAGTTGCAGAGCTCCATTGCCGCCCTCCTAGCCCTCGACTGACGACAGCCCTTCTCGACTGCATACTCATCAACCTCCAGCCGCGACTCCGCCAGTAAACCATCATCCCCGAGACACCTAGCACCCTTCACCCGACTGCAGTTTCTCCGACCTACCGATCTCCAACCCGCTGCTGATCGCCGTAGCCAGAGCCGACGCTTTGCTGCCTTTCCCCTTACTGTTGTTGTTGTGAACGAGTGTTGCACGTGCTTTGCGAGCACGTGTTGTTGCTGTTTTGATCTTGCACTTGATCATCGATCGTCAATCATCACCAAGATCTGTACCTGATTGTAATCATCACATAAAGATTTGCTTGGTTCGCGATCGTCGTTGTTGCCGCCGGGATTCTCATCCTGTTATTCTCTATATTGGAATTAACCATACAAAAGGCAAGTCACTTTTTCCCTTGAATTGAATATTGTATCAAATACAAGGTTTTACTGAAATTCTTGCAAGTAGATCCAATTGTTCATCGTATCGTATATTGTTCTCCATCTTTCGTTGAGTATATTGAGGGTTTACACCAGCTATCTCAAATATCCTCGACTTCGTGCCTTTGTTGACTCCAAAAATTGAATCTTTCGTGCATTCCTGTAGTATTGAGAGTAGGGTTTATTCATACAAACAACATACAAATAATTTATCGTAGAATTAATTGCTAGGTTCTGTGATTGGATGATCGATTGATGTTTTGTTGTCGTTAAACTAGTGTATATGTATTCTTGATGAAGTTTACCATGCTGATTATAATGTTTATTGACTAATTAAATTGGAACCCATCATGTAAGATTTCTTTATTTTATTAAATCTATAAAATTCTGTATGTTTGTTTTCTGTCTAGAATTTGTGAGACATTTTAGTCCCCGTATTTGACATCAATATAAATAACTTTCTAAATAAGAGTTGTAGCCCTATATCTCTATTTTCTAGAACATCTAAGAGATTTAAATTCCGAGTTGTATTGCAAAAGTTATGATGATTTTACTACTGATGTATTTTATTTCTAGAATTTCATATTCATTTATGTTTTCATGTTTAAACTATTAAAAGGCTATGTTAATATTAGAATAATGCTCTGATAATTTCCCGAATGATAGTTAACATGTTTAGGAGTCTAACGAATAATTTTAATAAATTTATAATTGGGTTTTTGCTGATTCTAAAGATATAACAACATGATGTCAATTTTCAGTCAGAACATATAATCTGTAAAGAATGATGTATTTGACCTAACTACTGTTGTTGGATTTTGTATTTTAAATAAGCGTTTGAGCCATGTGGAAGTCTAGTTTTCTGAATTTCTGATGGTTTTAGTTTTCGATTCTGTAGCAGCCGGAAAACTGAGTTTTGTATTCTGACCTCTTGCTGTCCAGAATTTTGTTTTTCAGATTTCCTTAATATAATTATGTCTATATCATTGTATTGCATGAACTAAAGTGTATGTATTGCATTGCATGATTCTAATGTGCTACTGTCATCATTCTAATTTTCTCATCCAAAGTTATCATCCTATTGTTCCTCAATTGTTTCTATTGTTCTTTTAATGTCTCTAAAAGGCATAATGTATTGTTTGCATCGATAAAATAATTAACAAGCCGAGATTTAAGGGATTGACTTAGGTAGTGAATAATATAGTGACTGTGTCGGTCAGTGTTTTATCGATTGATTATTGGCGCGCTGACTACGGTACCCCAATCATTCATGTATTGTATAAGTGTATCAATGCATCATTATAGTGTATCGTGCAATAATATTGTTATCGTATTAGTGATTATTGTACCGACACATGATCTATAGAATTCACCGCTAGAGTCTAAACGACATTGATTGTATGCATCGAACCTGTAGTATGGGATACAGTAGTACGTGCATTAGTTAGGTTAAAAATTAATACACTTATGGATTGACACACATCGACATTCCATATTGTACATCATTATTTCTATTGATATCGAATATTGTTGAAGTGATATTGACATCGACCATTGAATATTGTTATCGAGTATTGAATCATTGTTTTTCACCATTGCATTGATTACCATTGATATTGATATTTGCTATCGTCCATTATTATTGATTCCTATTGATCCACTGAATTCATTATTATATCGCAATTTCATTGTTTCCTTGCTTTCTCTACTTGCTGTCCATGACTTGCTCTAAGGATAATTTTTCTCCTTGTTTTAGATAAAGTGCTCACTGGTGATCAAAGAGAATTACCTGCAGAAATTGGAGAACAAGCTTTCTAAAGATTTACTACTTTCTAGCTGATTATTATTGCATTGGACTTATTGTATTGAGACTTATTATTGTGTGTTTGGATTTATTATTGTATTGGGCTTATGACCCAAATGTTATGATTTGTTTCCGGATGTTAGATTATCATATTTGGTTATTTTATATTGTCTTATTCCAATTATTTTTATTCATGTGGTTATTATTATTGCCTGAGCAATTGTTTTATATTGTTATTATTGTTGAGTTGAATGGGAAAACAACTTGTGGATGACATAAGTTATTCGCTGGGCCAATATCACATGCTTGTGTTCTATACTTTTGGGAAGCGGACCATGACAGTTTCGGGGCATCATTGGCACAGTTGAGGGTTCAACATTCCTTGAAGGAGCAGAATATGGAGAGTCAGAAATCACATGTCGAGAATCTGAAGATGTTGCAGCAGATTTCGAATGACAAGTTATCAGAGTTCTGTGTCCAAGATGGAGTTCTATGGATGGGCAAGAGGTTGTGTGTACCTGAGAGGGCAGGTTTGAAGGAGAGTATTGGAGGATATGCTAAGGGCTTGTGTCAGGGATTTTGGTGGTAGTTGGGAGAGGTACTTAGCATTGGTTGAATTTACTTATAACAACAGTTACCATGCAAGTATTGGTATGACGTCATATGAGGCTTTATACGCGAGGAAGTTCAGAACACCTGTCTGTTGGCATGAAGTGGGTAAGAGGCAGTTTGGGCCTTAAATTGTGCAGATGACGTCAGAGAAGATCGAACTAATTCGTAAGTGGTTGGTCGAGGCTCAGAGTCGGCAGAAGAGCTACGCTGATACTCAGCATAGAGACTTGGAGTTTGAGGTTGGGGATGCAGTGTTCCTCAAGGTGTCTCCGACTAAAAGGGTGATCAGATTTGGGAAGGGAGGCAAGTTGGTACCAAGGTACATTGGGCCATACAGGATTTTGAGACAAATTGGTAAGACAACATATAAGTTGGAATTGCCTGAATAATTGGCACAAGTGCATGATGGGTTCCATTTGTCGATGTTGAGGAAGTATGTGCCGGATCCGAGCCATCAATTAGTGGAAGTGCCCGAAGGTCTACAGCTAAACTTGAGCTACGAGGAGCAGCATGTGGGGATTGTTGACCGTCGTGAGAAGGTATTGAGGAATAAGGTGATACCTATGGATAAGAGGAGGTTGTTGACCGCCGAGAGAATGCATGTTGTGGAGGAATTAGTTGTTCGAGGAAGCTATTTGGGAGCCAAAGGATCACATGAAGAAGAATTTTCCCGAGCACTTTGTATAACTGTATTCTTTTGCTTGAATTGTATTTCTCTTTGTATTATTGTATTCTTTTTGAGTTTTATTTTCATTTATGTGACTGTAACCTTTTGCTTAAAATGTTTTGTCCCTACTAGTAGTAGTTCTGAGGACAGAACTATTCTAAGGAGGGAGTGATGTAACACCCTAGAATTTTAAATAATGTGTTTGGAATTAATAAATAAATTAAAGTGAATTTTTGATTATTTACTAAACTTTTCCTGAAATTTACCTTTTTGCACGTGCAAAACATGTGCAAATAATTTCTTGGGAAACACAAGGTCAAGAATTTTTAATTGGAGGACATAATATGTGTTAGTGAATATTAATTTCGAATTTTCTGGATTTTATAAATCAATATTGCTAAATGAAGGGGTCTTTTGCAAAAGTGCCACTTAGAGGCAATTTTTGAAAATCAGATTTTTTCTGGGCTGCTGTTGAAGCCAGCCAGATCTGGAGAGATTTAAGGGATTTAAATCCCATCTTATTTGGTTTAATTGATTTCTTAAAGTAACAAATATAAAGGATTTTCCTAAAATGAATATATACAAAATCTTCAGAAAAACCCTAAAGAAGAAATCTCGCCCTGTATCTACCTAGAGCAGCAGCCACCCGCTGTTGTGAACTCAAAAAACCTACTTTGGATTATTATTTTGGTGTTGGATCTTGGAGTTTTGCAAAAGGAGGTGGAGAAGGCTTTCTTATTTTCTTCTATTTTCTTCAAGTAAATATCTTTTGAGGTGAGTGATACTCTCATCTTTTTGATTGCTAATTTAAATTGAATATATGTTGTGAAATAAGAGGATTAATTGAATAGAATGCATGTTCATAACAACACCTTCGTGAAAATTCATAACAACACCTTCACGAATAAATTGATATAGATCTATTATGAGATGAACCGAAGTGAATGAATATTCATAACAACACCTTCACGAATAAATAAGAGATCGATGCATGAACTTCATGAATAGTTTGTTGAAAGATGATATTGCACAGAAATTCTTATACCCTGCTCGATCGATTATGTATGAGATAATGTAGAGATTGTACTAGATTGCATGAGATATTATCTAAATTAGAAAAGATTTAAGTTTCACTTCAGGAAAGTGCTTGCTCTATTGCATTTATTTCATGTGTAACTAGCATGCAATTGAATGACAGTGTCATATCTGCACATGGATGAATGATGAACCATTAATCACTGTTTTTGCTCACTTTGTTCACTGATTTTGACTGGGCATGAGGAAACTTACTAATGTTTTGAGTTGGATCTGATGCGGAGTTGAAGAATTAGAAATTTGTTGAGTTGAATTTGGAATATTGATTAATGAGTGCCTACTTCTTGATAGATTTCAGTTTTGATGTGTACGTATGTTCATGTTTCTATACAAGAAGGATTTTATGACTGTTTACTGATGTTTCAAGAGTTTTAAGAAAAATCTTCTTTATAATCTTTCATTCAATACTGTGAACTTGAATTGTTGAAATTTTGTGGAGTTTATGAAAGATTTGATTGAAGTATGGACGGAGGTAGATTTGGCCAAGATCGGGCCCATTGTATTGTAGGTTTCATCATACGAATCTAAGTATATTTTTTAATATACGCATGTTTCAGTTTTGTGAAGTTCTCGAATTTTTGGGTTGCTACAGACTGCATGTCAGTCGTTCGAACAGTCGACTGCAAGTGCTTGACAGTCGACTGCAGTTCCTTTGAACTAGTTGTTACACTAAACTGTCATGACTTGCTATCGCCACTTTTCTACTGGAGGTCGACTGCAGTTGTTTGAACTGCGTCTGCCAGTCGACTGCCATAGTTTTGAGTGTGTTTTTTTGATGCTGTGAGTCGACCAAAAGGGTTTTACACTATGTCTTTTGGTCGAACGACATGACTTGATTTTCCACGAATTGTTTTGCTACAGTTTTCTTTCCTTGAACGATAGTTCCTTCAATCTTTATGAATGTTAATTCTCTGTTTTCCAAAGTGACTATATTTAGATTACTCTGAATTCGGAGAGTGTGTGTTTCTCAAATTGTTTCATATTAAGAATGATTTAACGCAGATTTCTCGTGGGTTCAGAAAGTGGACTTCCTTGCATTTTAAGAATATCGTAATTTGGAAATTTTGCTAAAATTTCGGATGTGTGATTTCTCAGTCTATTTGATGGTTAGTTTCAGTATCAACAAATCATACGGTTATGGTTGTACGTGGAAGTACTTGGTTTTTTACTGTTGGATTTTGGGAAATCCTCGTAATTTATTAAATGAATTTGGATTTGTGTATTGGGAAGAGGTGTTGCGATGACCCCGGGATTTTTGAGACTCTAGTGGCATGAGTAGGACCCTAGTATGCCAATAGTTGAGATTTTGTGGTTTATGGCCAGTTGGGGCCTTAACGTTGATTAGTTGAGTTAAACCCAATAGGGTACACCAACTCTAGGGGAACTGTGGTTAATTAATTAAAACTTAATAAACATAAGGACAGGAACTAGTTGGGGTTGTGATGAAATAAGAGTAAACGTGAGTATTAGGGCCTCAGTATGATATGCGGTGTTTGATAGTCCCCAGAATTATCGAGGTGTGACTGAAATAGTCTCCGGAATTACCTGCAGTATCGGACTGATCTCCGGAATTATCGGGATTGAGGCGACGCTCATGGGATTCCAGCGCATAGTGAGGCGTCATAGTTTGCGGTGTGGGCTATGCTCGAAAATTTCCAGGTGTGAGTGAAATAGTCTCCGCAATTATCTGTGGATAGGGTTTGACCTCCGGAATTATTGAGGCATGGGCTAAGCACACACAGAATGTCTGAATCTCATAGTAGTTACCGTAGTAGGATAGTTACATAACTTGGAATTGAAGTAGAGAACGGTAAGGGCTTGCACCGGACCTATATAGTATGGACTGTATAGAATCCGACAAGTATGCATTAACATTCATCGTATGCATTTGTGATTTTCTAGACTTGATTTATGCTTGTTTTCTGATTTCTACACTTGACACTTAGCCTAGTTCACTTGATGATTTACGTTTCTTTCGTTGTTATTACCATGTTAATATGATGATTATGATTTTGTTCTTTATGCTTCGTTTAAGTTGTATTTCTTTTGAATATCACTCACACTGTTATGGCTGACCCTTATTGTTTTGGGGGTTAGAGTTATCTCTAGCCTCATGTTTCATAGGTAGATACTATTAGCATGGAGTTGGGAGGATGTGGTAGAATGTTTTATGCTATTATATATGTTGTAAAAAGATGTGTAAATATGAAATTGTGCTGAAGGTAAATTGTAATTCAAGGTGTCTAATTTTCCGCTCTACTTGTGAAATAAATGTTGTAATAAAAGTTTTAAAATTTCTCTGTATTTGGATACTATGTTTATTATTACAATTGAGGTAGATGCTGAGAGTTGTGCCATGTATTTCTAAGTTTATTTATTGGAAATTCGGGGTGCTACAGGTTCAAGCTCTGCTGTTGGGGTTATCTTCGAGCTTCAAGCTTGAAGCTTACTGAACTCGGAGTCAAGCTTTGAAGAGTTGCTGTTTAATAAAGTGGTTAGCTTGGGTATTGAAGTTCGAGTTTCATAGTCGGGTTTTTAACATGACTATCCATTTCAGTACTTGAAGCTTATGCTACCATCATTTTTTAGTTGCATGCTTTTGGAGCTCTTGTCGATGTCGAAGTGTGCTCGAAGTCAGGTTTGAGTTTTGATCTTGTGGACCAAGGATTTTGGGCTTAGGCTAACTTGGAGCATCAACATTAGGTTTGTGTTTAGAAGTTTGATGTCGGTTTGGTTTAGTCCATCTTCGAGGCCTTGTTTTTGGGTTATGCGGAGCTTAGACTTGATCAACTTCGAAGTGGAGCTTTGGGAGCAAGCTATGCATGATCAGCTCGTGTTTGGAAGCTAGAAAACTTTTCTTTCCTTGTGCTTGTATACTTTTATAAATATATATATGTATGTATGTATGTTTGTATGTATATATACCCACAAAGTTCATTTTAAAAACATTGGTTTATAGATCAAATGAAATTGTTTCCTGTTTTAGTCAACTCGCCCTTGTGTTTGTCAACGAGTACAAACTTTTGTTGATCAGGCATCCCATCGCTCATTTCTTTGAACCGCTATTTCATCGACCAAGCATTGTGTTGTTCGCTTGTTTTATCGATTGAGCATTTCGTTGTTGGAAGAGTGTTCAATTCGCCTATGAGAGCTGTTGCAGGAATAAACTTCGGAATGCAGTCTGACTGTGGACCTGCTGTTTGATCCCAGCAAGTTTGTAGAGACAACTATGAGATGGAGTTGAACGTTGAGCTTTCCGTTTGTTCCCAGTAAATTTGGAGAGACAACATTGAGAAGGAGTTGAACATTTGAACAATCCATTTGCGCCTGACAAGTTTTTAGGGGCAACTTTGAGATGAAGTTGGTTGTGGAGCATGTTGTTTGACCCCAACAAGTTTGGAGAGGTCACTCTGAGACAGACTTGAACGTTTGAACTCACTGTTTGTGCCCAGCGAGTTTGTAGAGACAACATAGAGGCAAAATTGATCATCGAGCTTACCGTTTGATCCTGATGAGTTTTGAAAGACAACTCTGAGACGAAGTTGAACAATAAGCCTATCATTTGATCCCGGCAAGTTTGGAGAGACAACTCTGAGATCGAGTTGATTGTAAAGCTTGTCATTTGATCAATGCAAGTTAATAGAGAACTTTGTGATGTAGTGTCATGCCCCGCTTCCAAAAAAGAATACGGAATACGGATACGCCACAAAAGCCCAGTGAATGATTTTCATCATCCATAAGCTGTTCAAGAATCTTTCCAACTCACGAAATAATCAGAGTCGGAAGCAAAAGTATTAACCAACATGCACATATGAGCCAAAATTACCAACAAGAATACTTGAAACAAAATACATTAATCTCTAATAGTCATGATCTGAATAAGTCAACAAAATCCTGGGTCACATTGCCCAAATACAAATACAAATCCAAGTATCAAAATACTGTATTGTTCAAGCAACTACAAAAATAACAATAACAAGATCCGACACTAATACTTCATCTCACCAATACTGTCTGGAACCTGTTCTCCAAAATCTGCAATTTAACAATTGCAGGGAAGACAAAAACAGAAAACAAGTACTCGTCAATTGCAAGTTACGGACCGCTTATAATGCAGGATACAAGTACATGGGGAAAACTAACTAACAAATAACATGGTATAAGAATGATGTCAAGTATAACAACTAGCATGGTATGGTGATCAAGTGTAAATGACACGAATCATATGTAAAGTAAAAAAGTTTTTTGTAAACAAGCATCAAGTATCAAGTATCATGTAATCATGTATCAAGTGTCATGTATCAAGTCTCATGTATAATGTAGTCAAGTGTCATGATAGCATGTATCATGTTCAAGTATCATGTATCAAGTCTTGTAGTGATTGCTATCTAGGTAGCACATCATGCATCCCGCTTTTTACTTCATGGTTGCTACAACAAACAGTTTCACTTTAGATTTTGTAGTGGACCATAGAGGGCAGTGTACTCAGGGACAAGTCAAATAATCGAGCTCCGAGCTCCAAGTATCATGTATCATGGAATCACGTGTCAAGTTGTGCAAGTGGCAAGTATCATGTCTTGCGTGCAAGTGTCAAGTATCACGTGTCAAGTATCATGTCTCAAGTAATCACGTTTGATCAGTGGATCCCTTTCCGAGTACACGTTTCTGAATTATCCACTATTAGATCTGTCCCTTAAAACCCCGTCATGATTATTTATTATTAATATCAAACAAGCATATAGGTGTGCAAAATATATCAAGAATAAAATGGTATGATCATGTGACAAGTTAAAGTTGCAAGATAAACATGTACGAGTGCAAGATATCTCCTAAAAGAATAAAATAGACAAATCTCTAGTTCAGGACAGAAAGACCATCCTGTAGTAAAACTGAAATTTCGAGTGTTACAAAAATGAAAATCTAAATCCGTCAAAACGTCTAGAAAATAGAACCCCAACCGAATCCAACAAGTACAAATAAGTCGTATAGTAATTTACAAAAGCATAGCTCAAAACTGATTTGAATACAGAAAACGCATTCAGCCAGAAATCAGGAAAACGAATTCAATAGCAGCAAAACAACATTAAAACACCTCAAATAAATCCTGAAAAAATCAGAGGTATTCCCCTATATGTCTAGTATCAGAATATAGAGTTTCAAAATTTTCCACTAAAATTAGATCAGTCATCAAAAATCTGAAAACATCAATAAACGATAGTTTGGCAAATCTAGAATTTGCAATACTGCTGTACGAAAACTATAATATCTTGCAAACCGTGAAATGAAATCCAAATCCACTAAATAGAGATGAAAGTCAACAAAATAAGTCAACTTTCATATTTCACAAACATTTTTCATACAGTAGAAGGAAATAGGGTGAAAATACGATTCTTTACAGAACAGTGAGCAAAAAACAGCAGGTATAGCTTTCATGAACAAGCATGAAACGGTGTTTAAAACTGATCAATAAAATCTACCAAAATTCTAGGTAATCCCTAGATAGACATAGAAATACAGACCAAAGTTTCAGATCAAAATAATATTTGTAGCAAAAGTACCAAAATAATTTAGTCATCAAAATCACCAAGAACGAAATCTGGAAATGGAATACACCTCTGTAGTAAAACAGTCATATCTCACATATACGAAAATGAAATCAAGCAAGGTCAGGGGGGTTGGAAAGAAGACGAATTCCTCTACAAATAATGTTTATACTGAAATTAAGATTCTGACCTTAATATTGTGTAAATTACTGATCAAGTAATATTATCGGCAAAATACAGAATTTCCTCAAAAACCAAAATCAACATAGATCCAACGGAATTTAATCCAAACACATCCAAACATGGAATCGAGTCTACCAAGTATCCAAGCATCATGAAATATGGCAATTAACATATCTAAAACAAGTCTATCACATGGATCTCAACAACTACTCAATTTCTCACAAAAATCACACATACATGATCAAATCAAGAACGAGCTAAACCGAAGTTAATTCATGTCATATGTGTCGTGAGTCAATTATCGTCAAATGCCACTTTAGAGACAAACTCATCAATCATACATCACACACGAGTTGTCTCTTGAACCCAACTACACTACAAGCGGTATTTTTGATTTGTATCATACAAAGGAATTTGAGTAAAAGTTACTTGCCTTAACCGAAGAAGAAACCGACGAAAATCAAGAATAAGAATAACGGGAACGGATTCCCAGCCACAAACCACGAATGAGAACGCGAACACACCAAAACCCACGAGCCAATGAACGAAGCAAAAACACACAAAAACCCATGAACACCAAAACACAAAACAAACCCGAAAAACTCTCGAACAAACGCGCACTTAAAAAGTCCAACACATAGTCCAAGAGAGGAAGAGACGGCAGAGAGGAGAGCCGCTGCAGTCGTTGTTCACTGCGACGAGGGGTAGTCGGGGTTCAGATGAGGCCGGAAGTGGACTGGGGTCGGGAGAGAGGGAGAACAGAGGGAAAAACTGGGTGATGGCTAGGTAGGAGTATTCAACAGCATAGGGAAGGGTTAATATATATGGGAGATTAGGATTTGGTAACAGGGGAGCGGCACAGCATAGCTAACCAGGTATGGAGGTAATGCAGCTAACGGGTTTTGGGGGGGTATTTGATTTCGGTAGTAGGTAAATCAGGTAAGAATTTGGGGAATAGTATTTTTGGAAGGTAATGAATGGGTAATAGTGGCTCATATAGATTATGGAGAAAATAAGAGCATGGTTTTGATAAATAGGATCTGAAGTTGGTGAGATTTACATTAGGTGGGTTGGGTAGTTAAGTATAGGATTAAGAACGAGATTTAAGAGTAATTAAGGATATAGGAAAATGGGTATTAGGGAATGATTAGATATATGGTGATCAAAAAAAAAATTAATTGAAACGGGCACAAAATTGGGAAATAAAAATAGGGCACGAATAATTAAAATAATGAGGATCACAGATATTGGCTCGATCAAATGGAGATGAACAAAATAGATAGCAGGATCAAGAATTCAAAATATAAGGATGAAAAAAAATAACAAAATGAATTTATTTTAAAATGAAACCAATATAATGTCAAAAGAAATACAAGAGGGATACAAGAGAGAAAATACACCAAAATGAAAAAAATACACCCAAAATACACAAAATGAAAAACAGGGGTTACAATCCTACCCACCTAACACAAAGAATTTTGTCCTCGAAATTCAAACATGAAGATACATAGGATAACCCAAAAACAAACAAAAGAATAAAACAAAAACTACTCAAACAAATGAGGAAACTTCTGTTGAATCTCCTCCTCCAGCTCCCAAGTCGACTCACTAGGTGAGTGAGGATTCCAAGCAACACGAACCAACCTGATGACCTTGTTCTTAAGCACTTTCTCCTGCAGATCCACAATAGCACCTGGCGGAATCTCACAAGTCAAATCCGGCCGAACAGTCAACTCAGAATAGTCGATCACGTGGCTCTCATCTCGGATATATCTCATGAATTGTGAGACATGGAAAACATCATGCACTCCTGATAATGCTGGCGGTAATGCAAGACGATAGGCTACCTTGCCTACTCGCTCCAAAATCTCAAATGGTCCAATAGACCTCGGGCTAAGCTTGCTCCCACCACCAAACCGAATGACACCGCGCCACGGTGATACCTTTAGGAAAACATGGTCACCAACAACAAACTCTAAAGCCCTGCGATGAACATCAGCCCACCGCCTCTGCCTATCCTGAGCTTCCTGAAGATGCTTCCTGATCTGAACCATCGCATCAACTGTCATAGTGATCAACTTCG
Source organism: Hemerocallis citrina (assembly GCA_017893485.1). NCBI lineage: Eukaryota > Viridiplantae > Streptophyta > Magnoliopsida > Asparagales > Asphodelaceae > Hemerocallis > Hemerocallis citrina. The sequence goes on from CM030362.1 coordinate 209,145,967, forward strand.
GACCCAACAACATCCTCTCACCAATGTCATCCCAGCACACTGGTGATCTGCACTTCTACCCATAGTGTCCCTCAAACAAAGCAGCTTTAATACTGGCTTGAACGTTATTATTGTATGAGAACTCTACGAGATGCAAATGGTCCTCCCAAGATCTACCCAACTGAAGTATACAGGACCTCAACATGTCCTCAAGAATCTGAATAGTCCGCTCTGACTGTCCATCAGTCTGGGGATGGAAAGCTATACTATACTTCAACTTACTCCCCAAACTAGCCTGAGGACTCTCCCAGAACTGAGATCTGAATCTCGTATCCCTGTCGGATACAATACTGACTGGAACCCCATGAAGTCTAACAATCTCTTTCATATACCTCTCAGTAAGGCTCTCAGTAGACTGCCCGACATGAAAAGGAATGAAGTGAGCACTCTTCGTCAAACGTCAACAATCACCCAAATAGCATTATGACCCTTAGGACTCCTTGGCAAAGCAGTCACAAAATCCATAGTGATATATTTCCACTTCCACTCTGAATATGAAGCGATTGAAGAAGTCCAGCGGTTTTCTGATGCTCTGTCTTAACCTGCTGGCAGATCAAACACTGAGCAACAAACCGAGCTACAGCTTCCTTCATACCATGCCACCAGAAATGAAGCTTCAAATCCCGATACATCTTAGTACTGTCGGGATGGATAGAATAGGATGACTGATGGGCTTCCTCAAGCAACCTCTGACGACACCTTTTGGGACACACAACCTGGACCCAGATCATCCTCAGCTCGAAAACTCTGTAACTATGCATCACCAGCCCGCACCTCTTTAATCTGATCAACAAGAGACGACTGCAGCTGGAGCACAAGACAACTCCAATCCGAACTCGGCAACAAAACCTCCAACTCCAACCTCCTCATCTGGTCAATAAGATCCCTCTGCTAAGTCAAGAACATAACTGTCGGTCTCCTGCTCAAAGCATTTGGAACCAAGTTTACTTTACTAAGATGCTATTACAAACTGATGTCATAATCGGCCATAAGTTCCAACCAACGCCTTTGCCTCATGTTTACCTCCTTTTGGGTGAAGATGTACTTGAAACTTTTGTGGTCTGTAAAGATCTCTACTCAGTCCCCAAGTAAACAATGTCTCCACAGCATCAAAGCATAAATCACTGCCACTAACTCCAAGTCATGAGTCGGATAGTTCTTCTCATGCGGCCTCAACTGCCTCGATGCATATGCAACGACTCGGCCCTTCTACATCAAAACTGCTCCAAGACCCTTACCAGAGGCATCACAATGAATTACAAATCCGCCTGAACTATCGGGAATAGTCAACACATGAGCTGACGTCAATCTGCTCTTTAACTCAACAAAAGCCACACAACACTCATCAGACCAACAGAACTTCTAGTCCTTCCCAGTCAACTTAGTCAACGGTCCTGCTATCTTCGAAAAATCGTGGACAAATTTCCGATAATAGCCTGCTAAACCGAGAAAACTCTTGACTTCGGAAGCTGATTTGGGAATAGGCCAATCCTTCATAGCCTCAACCTTGGCAGGATCCACAGAAATACCATCACCAAAAATAATGTGCCCCAAGAATGAAACCCTGTCGAGTCAAAACTCGAACTTGCTGAGTTTTCCATTGAGCTGATTCTCCCTCAAAGTCTGTAGAGCCACTCTAAGATGCTCAGCAAGATCTTCCTGATTCCGAGAATACACCAAAATATCATCAATGAAGACCACCACAAATCTATCCAAGAACTGAGAAAAGACCCAGTTCATAAGACTCTTGAATATAGCCGGCGCGTTCGTAACTCCGAACGGCATCACAAGATACTCATAGTGGCCATATCTGATCTTGAAAGTAGTTTTCTGCACATCATTCGCCTTCACCTTGACTTAATGGTACCCAGAATGAAGATCCAACTTTGAGAAAACAGCAGCCCCACTCAATTGGTCAAACAAATCATCGAACCTGAGCAATACAGTAACACTGTTCAGCTCCCGATAATCCATACACAGTTGACGAATACCATCCTTATTGTTGACAAAAAGGACTGGAGCACCACAAGACAAAAAGGACTGGAGCATCCCAAAGCAAAACTCATGAATCTGCACCTTAAGTTCAGCTAACTCAACCGGTGCCATCCTGTAGGGACTCTTCGATATCGGCGCTGATCCCGGCTGAACTTCAATACCGAACTCCACATCCCGATCAGGGGGTAAGCCAGGCAACTCCTCTAGAAAAACATCCAGAAAATCCTGAACTACTAGAGGCGCAGCCTCACACCCTGAATGCAACTCCATCGCACAAATCTCCTAATCCACTACAGCTCGGCCAAGGGAAGACTCCCCGGCATGGAACTCAAACTCTGCGCGATCTGGAACTCGGAACACAACTTTCTTGGAACGGCAATCAATAATGACATGGGTTTCACCCAACCAATTCATACCAAGAGTAACGTCGAATCCTGAATTCCTAATTACAATCAGATTGGCTTTGAACTCTGTGCTGGCAATAATTACGGGACACTGTCTGCACTCCCGGGAACATATGACAAATCCACCACCTGTCACAATGTTCCAAGCCTCTGACATGTTGCTACACTCCAACTGATGGCGAGCGAAAAATTGAGAGGAGACAAAAGAATTGGTTGCCCCAGAATCAAAAAGAACATGAGCAGGAAAAGAGAAAATAAGGAAAACACCTAAGACAGAAAGCAAAAGAGACAAAGAAAAGAATGGTTGAACAGTGAGGAAAAACAATATGCAAAAAGAACAAATAGAAAGAAATAAAGCGAAGGAAATTAAGAAACAGAAAGAACAACAAAACAACAAAACAAAAGATACCTGCAACCACACCCTCAGCTGACTCACCATCTGCAGCAGTCGAATTGAAAGCCTGACCTCTCCTGCGAGCAGGGGTCCTCTGACCGACGATCTGATGCTGTGGAGGAAGCGGTGGTCTAACTGGACCACGAGCTGTGGCAACCGGCTGAACACGACCCCTAGCTGGAGGAGGCAACTGCGGGCAGTCCCGTACCGAATGGTTAGCAGCACCACATCCAAAATAGCGATGATTGGCACGTCGGCAATCCTTGCGCTCATGCCTTGGAAGACGGCAAAAGTCGCAGAAACCAACTCTCGGAGGACCTGCAGAAGGGTAAGGAGCTGCCCTGACTGGAGGGGCTGGGACAGGTCTCCGAATAGGCCCACCAGAAGACCTAGCAACTGAGTGCGGAACAGTCCGCTGAGAAGGAGCCAATCCACCATGAGCCTGCTCCTATGCTCTAGCTGCCTCAAGATCCTCAGCTTAGGTACGCAAGCAAAGAGATACAAGCTGCACCTTGATGTCTCACTCAAGCCCCAAAATGAACCTACGAGCCCTATCCTCTTCGTTCACCACAAGAATGGCTGCGAAGAGACTGAGTCTCGTAAATTCAGCTGTGTACTCGTCCACAGACCTGGAGCCATGTTTCAAGAAAGTCTTATGTTACAACGTTGCATGAACAATATGTAACAAAATTCCATGACTAGAAATAATGACCAACCTATTTCAGGGCTAAGAAATATTGCTCCATCTCAACTCTGGTGCTGCTAGGAAAGAACTTCTCCAAGAAGCTCCTAGTGAAAGTGCCAAGTGATCGGTCTTTCGAGCGTTTCGGACTCGGACCTCCACCATATATGAGCCAAGTCCACCAACTGGATGGTAACCACATCCACACGATCAGCATCTGCAACTCTAGCTGTCAAAAGCAGTTGCTCTATCCGAATTAACCACTGTTCAGCCTCCAAAGGCATCTCTGTGCCTGAAAACCTGTCGGGATGCAGCCTCATAAAGTATGTGACTGTTCCCGAACAGGGAGGAAGAACATCCTGCGTAGGCACAATGGGCGGAGGAACTCGAGCGGCTTCCGAAGCAGACATTACCAAATCACTATTGTTCTGCTATTGATTAATCAGCTGGTCAAACACAGCAGTGACAGCCTCAATCGGATCAACCTGCGACTAAAAAGTAGAACCTCTACGAGCCATAGTCTGCACAAAACCAAAATCAGTTAGCAGCCAGATTAATGTTGATAATAATAAGTCATTTATGCATGCATGGTTGGTGAAATGTTGAGCAGATCCCAGTTCAAGCCAAGCTTGTCTAATATATTAGGCAACTAATACATTACCCAAACCTGGGCTATAATACCACCAAAAACCCTTTCACGCCCCGCTTCCCAAAAAGAATACGAAATACGAATACGCGACAAAAGCCTGGCAAATGGTTTTCATCATCCATAAGCTGTTTAAAAATCTTTACAACATCTCACGAAATAATCAGAGTCGGAAGCAAAAGTATCAACCAACATGCACATATGAACCAAAAATACCAACAAGAATACTTGAAACCAAATACATTAATCTCAAATAGTCATGATCTGAATAAGTCAATAAAATCCTGGGTCACATTGCCCAAATACAAATACAAATCCAAGTATCAAAATACAATACTGTTCAAGCAACTACAAAAATAATAATAACAAGATCCGGCACTAATACTTCATCTTACCAATACCGTCTGGAACCTATTCTCCAAAATCTGCAATTTAACAATTACAGGGAAGTGAAAAAGAGAAAACAAGTACTCGGCAATGATGGACTCAATAATAGTCACTTTTAGGAGCAATAATCTTAATGCAATTGGACATTTAAATGCTTTATATGTGGTATTTTACTCTTCTTTTCTTCTTTTCCATAGGAAATAACCAAAAACAGCAAAACGAAGCAGATTCCAGACTAATACAGACTGAGAGGATGATGTAAAGGGAACAGCAGAGATCAGTCGACTGGTTCTTCAAACAGGCGACTGAACAGAGAGTTTGATGGGGCTCGGCACAGTCGACTGCGTCCCAAGCCAGTCGACTGGTCGTCGGCGGAGTCAGAAGATAAGAATAGATGAAGATGCATCCTCATCCAAACCCAGGTCGTCTGCATGTAACAACTCGTCATTAATTAAGAAGGTGGACTCAGTCTTATGCGTTAAAAGATAAGAAATCAGGAACTCTGCAGAAAAGGAAGGAAAGAAGAAAAGAGAAAGAAATAAAACGCAGATCAAATAAGGGAGGAATTAAATAAAAAGAAGAGGATCTTTCTATAAAAGAAAAAGTGCAAACCCTAATTCTCTAGCCGTGTTCTATAAATATCAACCAAGAGGCATTAAGAGAATAGAGAGAGAGGCCGGATCCATCAATAAGAAAAGCCATCGACAGCAAGCATCAAAGAAGGAGAACAAGTCGACTGCTGATTGGACTCAATTCCAACATCATACAAATCAGTGTTCTTCTGTTCTTCCTTTGAGTCTTATTTTTATTGTAGTCATGAATTATATTTTATTAATCAATAAAGGTTGTATTATGTGCAACTAATTTCATAGTTGGGTAGATTGAAACCGTAGTCATGTAATGCTATATTCTTCTAAATGCTACTCTATTACTTATTGATGAAATCTGATTGACTTGGTATAGATTTATATGAATCAAACTTGTTCTTTAGTTCTAAGGGCAGTCGACTGAGGTGACAGCAAGTCGACTGACATACAGAATCTGAGATTATTAAGTTTGTGTAGTATAGATCTGAATCTGTTATATGAGCATATTGAGACGACCCGTATCTCGTGTTCATATCTTGTAACAAAAGAATCTTTCGGGGTTCTTGGTTTAATCAACTTGAAGGATCTAGATCTGATACCAATTTCTAGAACTTTGAGTGTTTGTTCGTTTCCATTGTTCTTATGTTTTCATTAAGTGCAACTTAGTAGATACCATGCAAAATACTCAAGGAAAGAAACGAATTAGAGTATATACCATGCCTAATTCTTGGCCTAGGGAAATATTAACTTTAAGGAGTAGATACCATGCCCTTAGAGGAACAAACATGAGTGATTAGAATAGTAGGTGACTTAGCATTATTGACTACAGGTGGAAATCAAAGCCCAACTACTTTAATAGATATTTGTGACTCAAATTGTGATGCTACTTAATTTAGATTTTTATCTCTTTCATTTCCTTTCAATCAGACTTTTAGAACAAACTTCATGATTTGCATTTTTCTTTGTTTTATTGATTAGTGAGTTAAGTACTACAATTTCTGTGGGATCGACCCTTGCTCGTCACTATGCTTCTATAAACGATTCTTATACTTGCGAGGTTTTTAATTTGTGTCTAGTTTAGATCATTTAGATAGCACAATAAGTTTTTGGCGCCGCTGAAGGGGATTGTTTAGTATCTTAACTTGCAAAATCAATACAAATCTTTCTCTTTTTATTTTATTTTATTTTATTTTATTTTATTCTTCTCTTATTCTTTTCTTTTAGGTTACATTTTGTAGATTCAGACCAGTCGACTGTCTAAAGGACCAGTCGACCGTACTGCGAATATTTTCAAAATCAACAATGGGGGAGAACGTACCCAATCGAGTACAATGCAAGACAAATTCATTCAAAAGAATATTGAGCAACCGTCTTGCATAGATTTTCAACCTAAAGTCACAGGGAATATGCACCTATCACCTCAATTACTCAGCATGGTTCCCCACTTCAGTGGCAGACTAGACGAGGATCCGCATCTACATTTGCAAGATTTCTTTGATCTTTGCAGAACACAAAGCATCCAAAGGCTTACCCCTGAACAAATCAGGTTAATCTTGTTTCCATTTTCTTTAAAACTTAATGCTAAATTGTGGTATAATTCTTTGGAACTAGGATCAATTCAATCATGGGAGCAATTGGCAACAAAATTCTTGAAAGAATTCTTTCCAGCTCAAAAAATTAGACAACTAAAAAGGGAAATTCTACTCTTCCAACAAAAATATGGCGATTTATTCTTCGAGGCATGGAAGGACTTCAAGAACAAGCTTCTCAAGTGTCCTATGCACAACATCCTTAAGGATGATCAGGTACAAGCATTTTATGAGGATTTAAATGACACTAACAGAGCAATTGTAGATTCAGCTTGCAATGGAATCTTGATGAGGAAAAGTGGTGAGGAGGTCATCGAACTATTTGAAGAACTCAGCGAGAACTCACAACAATTCTCAACAAGAAGAGGCATTTCGAAAAAACAGGGAGTCTACGAAATTTCTAGCAATTATAGCATGCAATTAGAAATGGAAATTATGAACAAAAAGATTGATATGCTTGTGAATACAATTTCAACGTTGGGTGGCGTAAAAAACCAAACAAAAGAAATTTGTGCAATTTGTTCTCATTCTGATCATACAACTAATACATGTCCCATATCTTCTTTCACAGATCAGGAGCACGCAAACTACATAGGACAGGGAATGTACCCACCCCAGAACAACACTTTTTCAAACATGTATAACCCAATGTGGCAAAACCATCAAAATTTTTTATGGAGCAATAATCAAAACCATCAAGGCAATCAATTCGCACAAGGGCATGTGCAGCAACTCCAGATTGGGAATGAGTTTGATCAACCAGTGCAAGAACGGAAGAAGTTGGATTTCGAATCCACCATCCTTCAATTGCTCCAACAGCAACAGCAAACAAGCAACCAACAAGGGCAGGCCATTCAAAAATTAGAAATGCAAATTGGTCAAATCGCTAAGGAGTTAAGTGAAAGAAAGGCAGGAGAATTCCCTTCACAAACCATACCAAACCCTAGAGGACAAGAACAGCTCCAATTGGTGACAACACTAGAGGATGATATTGAGTTTAAAATGTTTGATGCACCACACGATGATCAGGAAATTTTTGACCAAACATTTCAGGAACATGGTATTGATCCATCGCAAGCAACAATTACACACCCTCTAAAACTATCTCAAGTTGAACAGGAATATGATGATTGGAGAAGTGCAGAGAAAATACTTACCCTTGGAAATGAAAAATCATATGCAGGTAAGTTTGCACATGTGTTTGAAAATCTTGTGTCAATAATACTTGTGTTTCCTCAGACCAGTCGACTGGTGCATGGAGCAAGTCGACTGCTACCAGGACCCCAGACGTGGAGTTGAAGCCACTACATGAACACCTGAAGTATGAATATTTGGAGGAAAACCTGACATTACCTGTGACAGTTGCTGAAAATTTCAGGATGCAGGAAGAAGAGAAGCTACAGAGAGTCTTGCAAGAGCACAATGGTGCATTAAGATGGACCATTGCTGATAAGCTGATGTCAAGATGGTACGGTCCATAAATTGTTGCAAAGGTTTCTCCCACATGGAGCGTTGGAGTAAAAATCAAACGTTCAAGGTGAATGGGCATAGGGGGAAATCTTATAATAAGATGAGTTGTGAGCCGCGAGCCATTCAATACATTACACAAACTTATTGAGTCTAGCTGAAGACAAGAAACACAGCGCTTATTGGGAGGCAACCCAATTTTTTAGGGGAGTACTTACACTCTCTATTTATTTATTTCTTTAATCATTTCTTTGTTTCTTTATTTCTTTCCTTCAAACTGGGTGGTAACACATGCCTATTTTAAGTTTTTGTGTGAACATTGAGGACAATGTTCCATCTAAGTTTGGGGGTATTATAGTTACTTACATTTGGAGTCTTTAGATTTGGATAAACAATTTCTTATAAAGTAAGAGTAAGGATACTTATTTACTTTAGGATTGTTGAGTTTCATAATTCCTTACAAAATTGTATGAGTCATGCTATTATACATTAAAGACAAATGTGATGCTTTTTCTCGTGATTATCCCCTTTGATCTAGTCCTAAACAGAGTTTAAGTAAATAGAGTAAAAACGAAAAGAATATAAATAAAATTGAATAAAGTCAATCTACTCCAATGTTTTGAGTTGCTTAGTAATTAGGGGTATTCATCACCAATGTTTACCTTTACGTCAAACGACAACTTGAAATATGAGTATGCAAAGCACTTAAAGTTGTGACTTGTTGAGTAACCGGGTGGATTCATCGCAAATGTTTTGCACTCGCGTCAAAAGGCAAGTGACGACTTAAAGAAGAGACAACTAATTGTGCAAAAAAAAAAAAAACTCTAGTTTGCTACTCGGTTTGTAGTAGAGAAAAGGGATAATCACAGATGGAGTGTTACATACTATAACTATAATTAATTGCATGACAAGTGTGGTTGGGTTTGGAGTTATGAATAGACAATTGCACTAGAGAAAGTGGGTATACTTGTTTTTACTTTATTTGCAAATTATTTATAATTTTGATTGCAAAATTTTGATGCTTGCATAATGAGACATTTTCCTGGAGTGATGGGGAGAGTACTATTATTTTCCCCTTGTTCATAATTTTACTTTTTGCTTGAGGACAAGCAAAAGCTAAGTTTGGGGGTATTTGATGGACTCAATAATAGTCACTTTTAGGAGCAATAATCTTAATGCAATTGGACATTTAAATGCTTTATATGTGGTATTTTACTCTTCTTTTCTTCTTTTCCATAGGAAACAACCAAAAGCAGCAAAACGAAGCAGATTCCAGACTAATACAGACTGAGAGGATGATGTACAGGGAACAATAGAGATCAGTCGATTGGTTCTTCAAACAGGCGACTAAACAGAGAGTTTGATGGGGCTCGGCACAGTCAACTGCGTCCCAAGCCAGTCGACTGGTCGTCGGCGGAGTCAGAAGATAAGAACAGATGAAGATGCATCCTCATCCAAACCCAGGTCGTCTGCATGTAACAACTCGTCATTAATTAAGAAGGTGGACTCAGTCTTATGCGTTAAAAGATAAGAAATCAGGAACTCTGCAGAAAAGGAAGGAAAGAAGAAAAGAGAAAGAAATAAAACGCATATCAAATAAGGGAGGAATTAAATAAAAAGAAGAGGATCTTTCTATAAAAGAAAAAGTGCAAACCCTAATTCTCTAGCCGTGTTCTATAAATATCAACCAAGAGGCATTAAGAGAATAGAGAGAGAGGCCGGATCCATCAACAAGAAAAGCCATCGACAGCAAGCATCAAAGAAGGAGAACAAATCGACTGCTGATTGGGCTCAATTCCAACATCATACAAATCAGTGTTCTTCTGTTCTTCCTTTGAGTCTTATTTTTATTGTAGTCATGAATTATATTTTATTAATCAATAAAGGTTGTATTATGTGCAACTAATTTCATAGTTGGGTAGATTGAAACCGTAGTCATGTAATGCTATATTCTTCTGAATGCTACTCTATTACTTATTGATGAAATCTGATTGACTTGGTATAGATTTATATGAATCAAACTTGTTCTTTAGTTCTAAGGGCAGTCGACTGAGGTGACAGCAAGTCGACTGACATACAGAATCAGAGATTATTAAGTTTGTGTAGTATAGATCTGAATCTGTTATTGTAGCGCCCCGATTTCCATATACTGGGAAACCGTGACACGAGCCAGGACCTTTTCTTCAATTAGTCACAATACATGGAAAAACAGGAGAATTTAAAACTTTTTATTCAACACCCAATGTATTACAAGTCTGGATCTCCTCCAACTGCAATACATTACGATAGTGTTACAATAGTACCCTTTCATTCCCAAGTGCTACCACTTTTAACAACTTACATCAGAGTACAAAGAATGAAGAACAACACTGGGTAACTCTCACTTGAGTACTTTCCCACAATAGAAAATCAACGTAATTATTACAGCGGAAACTAAAACATGATATTGACTCCTCGCTTTCCTTGCCTTGAGTCCTCTTGAATCTCGCACCTGTACTTCTGCGATCCAGTACCTATTGAAGTGGGGACGTCAGTATTCACTGACGCTTTAAGGCTGATAACTTAGCAGAGAATCTCCCAAAACAACATACAGAAACATGATAATTATGTCGGTGTAGTTTAAGTGTTTGTGAGTGCCATGACTAGAATCTAATGTAATATTAACTAAGCTAAGATGCTCCTATTCTAATGTCAGCAAGTCTCCGGAACAGTATGCATCCCATACTACATACGCCCCATCTCAAGCCGTTTTCTCCATATACGGATTTGAACCCGCGCTATGAATTCTACTTTTGTACCCATCATGTTCCTGACATGATACTACATGACTGGTGACTATTGCCCGGCGTACCGGACCTCACACCAAAAGCCAACACGAACTACAAGATACTTGCCAACCTTCTTCCGTGCTCTCAACTTGTCATGAGAAGGCATAGAACCTGCCGGGATCGTAGGGTCTATTTCTATAGGAACCCTCTCGTTCTTATCATGGTACATTTAAGAATTAACAATCAAGATACGAAACCCGTGCTCCCAATTTGTCATGAAAAGGCACCGCCCGTATCCCTTTGACAGGGGAATACATCCCGATAACACCACCTAGTGTCAGCCTATAGGAGAGGTTGGATTATAGGGTATCACCCCTGACACCAACTCTCACCCTTTGGCAATTTTTAGATAAAAAAGGTTAAGTAACTGTTACTACCCTAACGATGTCACTAACCCTTAACCAATAAGCGGGACATACCACGATGCTTTCAACTCGACATGAAAAGCACCGTATGTGTCCCTCTTCTAACCAAACAAGTGAGACACGACACCGTGCTTCCAACTCGGCATGAAAAGCACCATACGCGTCCCTCTTCTAAAGAGTGCCACAATTAACCCGTCTTAACCTAGACTTCTCAAGATCTCATCGGATCTACTCACAGCCTACAATACCTACATACGAGCCAATTAAGCTACATATGAGGTGACTACATACAAAAACAACCATACAGGTAATCAAACCTAGAAGCAACCAAACGTGCTTACTAGCAAACTTGATCTTCTATTATTAGAAGCAACAGAAGAATCTACTAACAGCCTGAAACAGGCATTCTACTAATGCGAAGCCCAAAACGACCTAACAACTTTTATATATGAAGCTCTAATATACCATTCAAGCATGCATGGCTCTTGAATCTAGAACGACTAAGCAATCTCAACATGAGTTCCTTCTAGGGGATTGGCTAGAATGACCTCGCAACTTAATTTTGCAACTACAACATGATTTGTTCTTCACTAGTTACAATCCACATCATGCTAGTTCTCTACTAGCACAATTTACGATAACATGATAGTTCCTTACTAACGCTATAACTACAACGCGATAGTTAATACTACAACCACAACGTGATAGTTATTACTATAACTACAACACGATTAATCTCTTTGCTATACACTTTAACTACAAGTATGGATACAACTTACGTAGAAATCCACTATAAGTTAAAGCATGAATAGCCACTAGATTTAAGCATGGATATCTCTTACTACTTTAAGCATGGTTAATTGCTACAACTTAGCATGAGTACTAATAATTTAGCATGGTATACAACCTTAACCATTCCTACAACAATCTTAGGCATGGTAGGTAATTCAACATCAATCCTACACATTTCTAAGCATGGATTATACTTTCCTACAACAATCTAAGCATGGTAGATTAATTCAATATTAATCCTACAACAAGCTAAGCATGGATAGGTACTTAGCATCAACCTACAACATTCTAAGCCTAAATAAATTAATCTAAACATGGTAGGAACTTTAGAATGAATCCTAGAACATTCTAAGCATAAATAAATTAATCTAAGCATGGTAGGAATTTTAGAATGAATCCTACAACATTCTAAGCACAAATAAATTAATCTAACATGGTAGCTATTTTTCGAATGAATCCTACAACATTCTAAGCATAAATAAATTAATCTAAGCATGGTAGGAATTTTAGAATGAATCCTACAACATTCTAAGTACAAATAAATTAATCTAACATGGTAGGTATTTTTAGAATGAATCCCACAACATTCTAAGCACAAATAAATTAATCTAACATGGTAGGTATTTTTAGAATGAATCCTACAACATTCAAAGCACAAATAAATTAATCTATCATGGTAAGTATTTTTAGAATGAATCCTACAACATTCTAAGCATCATTAAACATACTAGATATTTTTAGAATAAATCCTACAACATGTATATCATTTCTACATATGATAGATAATTTTAGAAGGAATCTAACAACATTCTAAGCACAAATAAATTAATCTAACATGGTAGGTATTTTTAGAATGAATCCTACAACATTCTAAGCACAAATAAATTAATCTAACATGGTAGGTATTTTTAGAATGAATCCAACAACATTCTAAGCATCATTAAACATACTAGATATTTTTAGAATAAATCCTACAATATGTATATCATTTCTACATATGATAGATAATTTTAGAAGGAATCCTACAACATTCTAAACACAAATAAATTAATTTAACATGGTAGGTATTTTTAGAATGAATCCTACAACATTCTAAGCATCATTAGTTAATCTAAACATGGTAGGAAATTCTTAGAATGAATCCTACAACATTCTAAGCATAAATAAATTAATCTAATACAATCTTAGCATGGTATTTGCTTTATGAACATAAAATAAACATCTACAACTATCTACTACTACTACTACTCCATTTTAACCAAGAACATAACATACAACTATCTACTACTACTACTACTTCATTTTAATCAAGAACATAACACATAACTATCTACTACTACTACTACTTCATTTTAATCAACATACTACTACTATTTTATTTTAACAACATGCTACTACTACTTAAATGTCTACTAATCTTTATTAGTTGATTTATTATCACTAGTGATTATAAAAGGAGAGATCTTTTTATTTATTCTACAACTAGTGATTATAAAAGAAAAGATCCTTTTTTTATTTATTTATTCTACAACTAGTGATTATAAAAGAAAAGATCTTTTTATTTATTCTACAACTAGTGATTATAAAAGAAAAGATCCCTTTTTTTTTATTTATTCTACAACTAGTGATTATAAAAGAAAAGATCTTTTTATTTATTTATTCTACAACTAGTGATTTAGGTTAGTTTCTTTTCCATTAATCAAAACTAACATCTAATTTTAGGTTCTTTTACTTAAGATTATCAAAGAAAATAATAATAACAAAATAAAGTAAGAACCCTCATTTGGTTCAACCAACCATATGCTTATCTTTTAGTCCAAGTCCTACAACCAAAAATGGTTGTATAAAAATGTTCATATGCTTTATGTGCAAGTCCATATTCAAGTCCTACAACCCCAAAATTGTTGTATGTTCAAGTCCATATGCCTTATGTCATTTTAGTCCAATAACAAACACAAACAACAATTACAACTATAAAGATTTGATCTTTATGCTTGTTTAGCACTACTACTTGTTTCCATTCAACCATATTACTAAAAACAACCATCCAAAAAGAAAATAAAACAAGGAGGGTAAGAAGAAGAAGAACATCAACACATCATTCAAATAAACAACAAACAAACAAACAAACAAACAAGCAAGCAAGGAGAAACCCCCACCTTAATCTTTTGTAGGAAGGACTAGCCTATGCTCCTTCTCCTTCCCCTTAGCTTCTAAGAACTCCTAAGAAAACCTACAAAGAAAACTCTCAAGTTAGTATGGTGTTCTCTCTTTATTTTTCTTTCCTTTCTTTCTTTCTTTTTGATCTTTCTAAAATGAGACAAAGTGGAGAAGGAGGGGGTATTTATAGGTTGAGAGAAGGGTGGAAAGTGCAAAATGGCACTCAACAATATGCACAAAACCCCTTCCCTAATTCGGGGGCAAGCCATACCTTAGGGAAGGTAGGGGTGAGGTGGAGGGAGGTGTTATGTGGTGGAGGTGTGGTGTGGGAGAGATAGTTTCTAGTAGGGGTTTTTACTTAATCTTCTTATGCATACAAAAACCCTAGATTAAGCCTCCTAATCAAGCCCTAACCCTCTAATTAGGTTGTTATAACAAGATAAACTCCTAGTCCAAAACTACACAACACACAATTTGTATAATGTACTAATCGACATACTACTTGTACGTGCGCATATATGTCTGTATACCAAAAATCTTCGCATAATCCGTATAAAAATAATTTAATATCGGAAATAATAATAAAATAAATTTTATTATTAGTTCGGAAGATCATGATATCAATTTGATACAATACGGATGTATACTGACCGATATCTGGATACAGATAATGTCTATGAACAAACCGGGTAAAAATCACCAAAATATTCTAATTTTGGAATTAAAACAAAATAATAATAAAATAATAATAAAATAATAATTTATATGCGGTAATATCCGTCCGGGATATTACAATACTCCCTCCTTAGAATAGTTCTGTCCTCAGAACTACATTAAGTTAGGAAAAACGAAAACAACAGATACGAAATAGCACGGACATAGGGCAAGAGATGGAAAATTTTTGAACAAACCATTGCATAGACTCCACTTATATATATATATAAATCCAACTAGTTACAAAAGTGTCATATCCTTCATACGCATCATCCTTCCTACGTCTATATCATATATTACGTATGGTCCAAAATAAGACTCTAAAACAACTTCAACTTAGTTGCACCCCCTTCCTTGTACACTAGTGATGACTTTCTCACCTTCATTGGCATCATCTTCTACAAGTGCAAATACTCGTCCTTGGCGAAGTGGCTCCTTTCCCTTATGGTTTACTCCTGGGGCTGATCTGCTGCTATTCCTCTGAAACAGGGGACAATCTGGTCGGATATGACCAATCTTTCCACATTTGTAACAAACACGGGTATCCATCTGAGGGTCCTTCTTTGGGCACTGGCTCATAAGATGGCCTTGCTCTCCACACAGAAAACAGCTTCCTGGCTTGGCAGCTTCAAATTTGCCATCTGGTTTCCGAATCTTCTGCTTCTGCCCTTTGTTCTCGAGCCCCGACGCTGGTGCAGACCTCTTTCCCTCCATCCACTTCCCAATGTTCTCTTGCAGATTTGGTCCTCGGTTCATGTCAAGCTCTGTCGTCGCCGCACGACGAACCAGTTTGTCGAACCTCCGAATGCAAAAAGGTATCATCCTCGTTCTGAGTGCCGGTCTGAGCCCTTGCTCGAATCTCTTGGTCTTCTTAACCTCATCCTCTACCATTTCTGGAGCATAACGAGACAGTTGCGTGAACTTGGTCTCGTACTCACGAACTGTTAAGCTTCCTTGCTTCAGGTTGAAGAACTACATAGCCTTGTCCTCCTGCACATCTAATGGAAAGTAGTGCGTCCTGAACTCCTCCAAGAAGTCTTCCCAGGTAATGGGTCCTTCACCCATGCCCCTTTTCACCGACTGCCACCAGACCCCGACATCTTTTTCCAGCAGAATGCTTGCCAACCTGACCTTGCTTTCATTTGGTGTCAGCATCACCTCAAACACGGTCTCTACTTGACGAATCCAATCGTCTGCTACTGTCGGGTCTGCCTTTCCCTCAAAAATAGGTGGCCTCATTCTTCGGAATGATTCAACCATCTTAATGGGGTCGGTAGTTGCTGCTCCCAGATTACCTCCGGGCGCTCCCTGTTGCCGCACAGCGTTTCTGCTCGCCTCGGCTAGGTCTCCAAGTGCTCGGTAAATACGAGCTAATTCCGTCCCTACATCCAGTCCTGTGCCATTTCCTCCACTACCCCCGCCCTCAATCTGGTTGTTCCTACGATTCCTGGTTTCGTGAGACATCTGGTAGAAGACAATAAACATGGGTATTAACCAAGATATAGAAAATTTATAATACATAAGTTAAAAGAAACAACAATATGAATTATAATCGCCTACAACTAGCTAACACCCGACTCCTAAAAGGCCATCCAAGTTTAATTTTCCTGCAGTGTTGGACTGTAAATTGAAGTTGGCTCTGATACCACTCTATAGCGCCCCGATTTCCATATACTGGGAAACCGTGACACGAGCCAGGACCTTTTCTTCAATTAGTTACAATACACAGAAAAACAGGAGAATTTAAAACTTTTTATTCAACACCCAATGCATTACAAGTCTGAATGTCCTCCAACTGCAATACATTATGATAGTGTTACAATAGTACCCTTTCATTCCCAAGTGCTACCACTTTTAACAACTTACATCAGAGTACAAAGAATGAAGAACAACACTGGGTAACTTTCACTTGAGTACTTTCCCACAATAGAAAATCAACGTAATTATTACAGCGGAAACTAAAACATGATATTGACTCCTCGCTTTCCTTGCCTTGAGTCCTCTTGAATCTCGCACCTGTACTTCTGCGATCCAGTACCTATTGAAGTGGGGACGTTAGTATTCACTGACGCTTTAAGGCTGATAACTTAGCAGTGAATCTCCCAAAACAACATACAGAAATATGATAATTATGTCGGTGTAGTTTAAGTGTTTGTGAGTGCCATGACTAGAATCTAATGTAATATTAACTAAGCTAAGATGCTCCTATTCTAATGTCAGCAAGTCTCCGGAACAGTATGCATTCCATACTACATACGCTCCATCTCAAGCCGTTTTCTCCATATAGGGATTTGAACCCGCGCTATGAATTCTACTTTTGTACCCATCCTGTTCCTGACATGATACTACATGACTGGTGACTATTGCCCGGCGTACCGGACCTCACACCAAAAGCCAACACGAACGACAAGATACTTGCCAACCTTCTTCCGTGCTCTCAACTTGTCATGAGAAGGCATAGAACCTGCCGGGATCGTAGGGTCTATTTCCCTAGGAACCCTCTCGTTCTTATCATGGTACATTCAAGAATTAACAATCAAGATACAAACCCGTGCTCCCAACTTGTCATGAAAAGGCACCGCCCGTATCCCTTTGACAGGGGAATACATCCCGATAACACCACCTAGTGTCAGCCTATAGGAGAGGTTGGATTATAGGGTATCACCCCTGACACCAACTCTCACCCTTTGGCAATTTTTAGATAAAAATGGTTAAGTAACTGTTACTACCCTAACGATGTCACTAACCCTTAACCAATAAGCGGGACATACCACGGTGCTTTCAACTCAACATGAAAAGCACCGTATGTGTCCCTCTTCTAACCAAACAAGTGAGACACGGCACCGTGCTTCCAACTCGGCATGAAAAGCACCATACGCGTCCCTCTTCTAAAGAGTGCCACAATTAACCCGTCTTAACCTAGACTTCTCAAGATCTCATCGGATCAACTCACAGCCTACAATACCTACATACGAGCCAATTAAGCTACATATGAGGTGACTACATACAAAAACAACCATACAGGTAATCAAACCTAGAAGCAACCAAACGTGCTTACTAGCAAACTTGATCTTCTATTATTAGAAGCAACAGAAGAATCTACTAACAGCCTGAAACAGGCATTCTACTAATGCGAAGCCCAAAACGACCTAACAACTTTTATATATGAAGCTATAATATACCATTCAAGCATGCATGGCTCTTGAATCTAGAACGACTAAGCAATCTCAACATGAGTTCCTTCTAGGGGATTGGCTAGAATGACCTCGCAACTTAATATTGCAACTACAACATGATTTGTTCTTCACTAGTTACAATCCACATCATGCTAGTTCTCTATTAGCACAATTTACGATAACATGATAGTTCCTTACTAACGCTATAACTACAACGCGATAGTTAATACTACAACCACAACGTGATAGTTATTACTATAACTACAACACGATTAATCTCTTTGCTATACACTTTAACTACAAGTATGGATACAACTTACGTAGAAATCCACTATAAGTTAAAGCATGAATAGCCACTAGATTTAAGCATGGATATCTCTTACTACTTTAAGCATGGTTAATTGCTACAACTTAGCAGGAGTACTAATAATTTATCATGGTATACAACCTTAACCATTCCTACAACAATCTTAGGCATGGTAGGTAATTCAACATCAATCCTACACATTTCTAAGCATGGATTATACTTTCCTACAACAATCTAAGCATGGTAGATTAATTCAATATTAATCCTACAACAAGCTAAGCATGGATAGGTACTTAGCATCAACCTACAACATTCTAAGCCTAAATAAATTAATCTAAACATGGTAGGAACTTTAGAATGAATCCTACAACATTCTAAGCATAAATAAATTAATCTAAGCATGGTAGGAATTTTAGAATGAATCCTACAACATTCTAAGCACAAATAAATTAATCTAACATGGTAGCTATTTTTCGAATGAATCCTACAACATTCTAAGCATAAATAAATTAATCTAAGCATGGTAGGAATTTTAGAATGAATCCTACAACATTCTAAGTACAAATAAATTAATCTAACATGGTAGGTATTTTTAGAATGAATCCCACAACATTCTAAGCACAAATAAATTAATCTAACATGGTAGGTATTTTTAGAATGAATCCTACAACATTCAAAGCACAAATAAATTAATCTATCATGGTAAGTATTTTTAGAATGAATCCTACAACATTCTAAGCATCATTAAACATGCTAGATATTTTTAGAATAAATCCTACAACATGTATATCATTTCTACATATGATAGATAATTTTAGAAGGAATCTGACAACATTCTAAGCACAAATAAATTAATCTAACATGGTAGGTATTTTTAGAATGAATCCTACAACATTCTAAGCACAAATAAATTAATCTAACATGGTAGGTATTTTGAGAATGAATCCAACAACATTCTAAGCATCATTAAACATACTAGATATTTTTAGAATAAATCCTACAATATGTATATCATTTCTACATATGATAGATAATTTTAGAAGGAATCATACAACATTCTAAACACAAATAAATTAATTTAACATGGTAGGTATTTTTAGAATGAATCCTACAACATTCTAAGCATCATTAGTTAATCTAAACATGGTAGGAAATTCTTAGAATGAATCCTACAACATTCTAAGCATAAATAAATTAATCTAATACAATCTTAGCATGGTATTTGCTTTATGAACATAAAATAAATATCTACAACTATCTACTACTACTACTACTCCATTTTAACCAAGAACATAACATACAACTATCTACTACTACTACTACTTCATTTTAATCAAGAACATAACACATAACTATCTACTACTACTACTACTTTATTTTAATCAACATACTACTACTATTTTATTTTAATAACATGCTACTACTACTTAAATGTCTACTAATCTTTATTAGTTGATTTATTATCACTAGTGATTATAAAAGGAGAGATCTTTTTATTTATTCTACAACTAGTGATTATAAAAGAAAAGATCCTTTTTTTTTATTTATTCTACAACTAGTGATTATAAAAGAAAAGATCCCTTTTTTTTTTATTTATTCTACAACTAGTGATTATAAAAGAAAAGATCTTTTTATTTATTTATTCTACAACTAGTGATTTAGGTTAGTTTCTTTTCCATTAATCAAAACTAACATCTAATTTTAGGTTCTTTTACTTAAGATTATCAAAGAAAATAATAATAACAAAATAAAGTAAGAACCCTCATTTGGTTCAACCAACCATATGCTTATCTTTTAGTCCAAGTCCAATACAAGTCCTACAATAAAAAATGGTTGTATAAAAATGTTCATATGCTTTATGTGCAAGTCCATATTCAAGTCCTACAACCCCAAAAAGGTTGTATGTTCAAGTCCATATGCCTTATGTCATTTTAGTCCAATAACAAACACAAACAACAACTACAACTATAAAGATTTGATCTTTATGCTTGTTTAGCACTACTACTTTTTCCATTCAACCATATTACTAAAAACAACCATCCAAAAAGAAAATAAAACAAGGAGGGTAAGAAGAAGAAGAACATCAACACATCATTCAAATAAACAACAAACAAACAAACAAACAAACAAGCAAGCAAGGAGAAACCCCCACCTTAATCTTTTGTAGGAAGGACTAGCCTATGCTCCTTCTCCTTCCCCTTAGTTTCTAAGAACTCCTAAGAAAACCTATAAAGAAAACTCTCAAGTTAGTATGGTGTTCTCTCTTTATTTTCTTTCCTTTCTTTCTTTCTTTTTGATCTTTCTAAAATGAGACAAAGTGGAGAAGGAGGGGGTATTTATAGGTGGAGAGAAGGGTGGAAAGTGCAAAATGGCACTCAACAATATGCACAAAACCCCTTCCCTAATTTGGGGGCAAGCCATACCTTAGGGAAGGTAGGGGTGAGGTGGAGGGAGGTGTTATGTGGTGGAGGTGTGGTGTGGGAGAGATAGTTTCTAGTAGGGGTTTTTACTTAATCTTCTTATGCATACAAAAACCCTAACCCTCTAATTAGGTTGTTATAACGAGATAAACTCCTTGTCCAAAAATACACAACACACAATTTGTATAATGTACTAATCGACATACTACTTGTACGTGTGCATATATGTCTGTATACCAAAAATCTTCGCATAATCCGTATAAAAATAATTTAATATCGGAAATAGTAATAAAATAAATTTTATTATTAGTTCGGAAGATCATGATATCAATTTGATACAATACGGATGTATACTGACCGATATCTGGATACAGATAATGTCTATGAACATACCGGGTAAAAATCACCAAAATATTCTAATTTTGGAATTAAAACAAAATAATAATAAAATAATAATAAAATAATAATTTATATGCGGTAATATCCATCCGGGATATTACAGTTATATGAGCATATTGAGACGACCCGTATCTCGTGTTCATATCTTGTAACAAAAGAATCTTTTGGGGTTCTTGGTTTAATCAACTTGAAGGATCTAGATCTGATACCAATTTCTAGAACTTTGAGTGTTTGTTCGTTTCCATTGTTCTTATGTTTTCTTTAAGTGCAACTTAGTAGATACCATGCTAAATACTTAAGGAAAGAAACGAATTAGAGTAGATACCATGCCTAATTCTTGGCCTAGAGAAACATTAACTTTAAGGAGTAGATACCATGCCCTTAGAGGAACAAACATGAGTGATTAGAATAGTAGGTGACTTAGCATTATTGACTACATGTGGAAATCAAAGCCCAACTACTTTAATAGATATTTGTGACTCAAATTGTGATGCTACTTAATTTAGATTTTTATCTCTTTCATTTCCTTTCAATCAGACTTTTAGAACAAACTTCATGATTTGCATTTTTCTTTGTTTTATTGATTAGTGAGTTAAGTACTACAATCTCTGTGGGATCGACCCTTGCTCGTCACTACGCTTCTATAAACGATTCGTACACTTGCGAGGTTTTTAATTTGTATCTAGTTTAGATCATCTAGATAGCACAATAGGCAATTACAAGTTACGGGTCGCTTGTAATGCAGGATACAAGTACATGGGGAAAACTAACTAACAAATAACATGGTATAAGCATGATGTCAAGTATAACAACTAGCATGGTAAGTTGATCAAGTGTATATGGCACAAATCAAATGTAAAGTAAACAAGTATCATGTAAACAAGCATCAAGTATCAAGTATCATGTAATCATGTATCAAGTGTCATGTATCAAGTCTCATGTATCATGTAGTCAAGTGTCAAGAAAGCATGTATCATGTTCAAGTATCATGTATCAAGTCTTGTAGTGATTGCTATAGGTAGCACTTCGTGCATCCCACTTTTAACTACATGGTTGCTACAACAAACAGTTTTGGTTTAGATTTCATAGTGGACCACAGAGGGCATTGTACTTAAGGACAAGTCAAGTAATCGAGCTCCAATCTCCAAGTATCATGTATCATATAATTACGTGTCAACTTGTGCAAGTGGCAAGTATCGTGTCTTGTGTGCAAGTGTCAAGTAATCACGTGTCAAGTATCATGTCTCAAGTAATCACGTGTCAAGTATCATGTCTCAAGTAATCACGTAGGATCAGTGGATCCCCTTCCAAGTACACGTTTCTGAATTATCTACTATTAGATCTGTCCCTTAAAACCCCAGCTTGATTATTTATTATTAATGTCAAACAAGTATGTAGGTGTGCAAAATATATCAAGAATAATATGGTATGATCATGTGACAAGTTCAAGTTGTAAGATAAACATGTACGAGTGCAAGATGTCTCCTAAAAGAATAAAATATGAAAATCTCTAGTTCAGGACAGCAAGACCATCCTATAGTAAAACTAAAATTTCCAGTGTTACAAAAATGCAAATATGAATTCGTCAGAACATCTAGAAAATAGACTCCCAACCGAATCCAGCGAGTACAAATAAGTCAAATAGTAATTCACAAAAGCATAGCTCAAAACTGATTTGAATATAGAAAATGCGTTCAGCCAGAAATCATGAAAATTAATTCAAGAGCAGGAAAACAGTATGAAACCACCTCAAATAAATCCAGGAAAAATCAGGGGTATTACCCTATATGTCCAGTATCAGAATATAAATTTTCATAATTTTCCAGTAACATTAGATCAGTCATCAAAAATCAGAAAATATCAATAAATGATAGTTTGGCAAATCTGGAGTTCCCAAAACTGCTGTACGAAAACTATAATATCATGCAAACCGTGAAACGAAATCTAAATCTGCCAAAGGGATATGAAAATAGACAAAATAAGTCAGCTTTCATATTTCACAAACATTTTTCATACAGTAGAAGGAAATAGGGTGAAAATAGGATTCTTTACAGAATAGCGAGCAAAATACAGCAAGTATAGCTTTCATGAACAAGCATGAAACGGCGTTTAAAACTCATCAATAAAATCCACCAAAATTCTAGGAAATCCCTAGATAGACATAGAAATACTGACCAAAGTTTCAGATCAAAATAATATTTGTAGCACAAGTATCAAAATAATTTAGTCATCAAAATCACCAAGAACGAAATCTGGAAATGGAATACACCTCTGTAGTAAAACAGTCATATCTCACATATACGAAAACAAAATCGAGAAAGGTCAAGGGGGTTGGAAAGAAGACGAATTCCTCTACAAATCATGTTTTATACTGAAATTAAGATTCTGACCTTAATATGGTCTAAATTACTGATCAAGACAGATTATCGGCAAAATACAGAATTTCCTCAAAAACCAAAATCAACATAGATCCAACAAAATTTAATCCAAACACAACAAAACATGGAATCGAGTCTACCAAGTGTCCAAGCATCATGAAATACGGTAATTAACATATCTAAAACAAGTCTATCACATGGATCTTAACAACTACTTAATTTCTCACAAAAATCCCACATACATGATAAAATCAAGAACGGACAAAAACATAAGTTAATTCATGTTATATGTGTCGTGAGTCAACTATGGTCAAATATCACTATAGAGACAAACTCATCAATCATACATCACACACGATTTGTCTCTAGAACCCAACTAAACTACAAGCGGTATTATTGACTTGTATCATACAAAGGAATTTGAGTACAAGTTACTTGCCTTAACCGAGGATGAAACCGGCGGAAATCAAAAATAAGAATAATGGGAAAGGATTCCCAGCCACGAACAACGAATACCAATGAACCATGAACAAGAACGCGAACACACCAAAACCCACGAGCCAACGAACGAAGCCAGAACACACAAAAACCCACGAACACCAAGACACAAAAGCAACCCGAACAACTCTCGAACGAACGCGCGAACTTAAAAAGACCGACACGCACTCCAAGAGAGGAAGAGACGGCGGAGAGGAAAGCTGCTGCAGTCGCTGTTGACTGCGATGAGGGGTAGGCAGGGTTCAGATGAGGCCGGAAGTGGACTAGCATCGGGAGAGGGAGAATAGAGGGAAAAACTTGGTGACGGCTAGGTAGGAGTATTCAATAGCATGGGGATGGGTTAATATATATGGGAGATTAGGGTTTGGTAATAGTGGAGCGGCACAGCATATCTAACCGGGTGTGGGGGTAATGCAGCTAACGGGTTTTGGGGGGGTATTTGATTTCGGTAGTAGGTAAATCAGGTAAGAATTTGGGGAATAGTATTTTTTGTAGGTAATGAATGGGTAATAGTGGCTCAAATATAATCTGGGGAAATAATAAGAGCATGGTTTTGATAAATAGGATCTAAAGTGGGTGGGATTTATATTAGGTGGGTTGGGAAGTTAAGTATAGGATTAAGAACGAGATTTAAGAGTAACTAAGGATATAGGAAAGTGGGTATTAGGGAATGATTAGATATATTGTGATCAAAAATAATAAAAAAAATTGAGACGGGAACAAAATGAGGAAATAAAAATAGGACAAGAATAATTAAAATAAAGAGGATCACAAATAATGGCTCGATCAAATGGAGACAAACAAAAGAGACAACAGGATCAAGAATTCAAATAAAAAGAAGACAAAATAATAAAATAAACATAAAACCAAAATAATAAGAAGACAACAGGATGACAAAAAATAACAAAATGAATTTATTGAAAATAAAACCAATATACGGTCAAAAGAAATACAAGAGGGATACAAGAGAGAAAATACACCAAAACAAAAAAATACACCCAAAATACACAAAATGACAAAAAGGGGGTTACACGTAGTTGGACGTTGAACATTTCATTTGCGCCCAACAAGTTTTCTAATGGAAACTTTGCGACGGAGTTGAACTTTGAACTTGTCGTTTGTGCCCAGCTAGTTTTGTAGAGGCAACTCTATAATCATGTTGATGTTGAGTTTGTCATTTGTTCCCGATAAGTTTGTAAGAGCAAATTTGAAATGGAGTTGGTTGTACAGCTTGTTTGATCCCCACAAGTTTGGAGAGATAACTTTGAGATAGACATGAATGTTTGAAATCGCAGTTTACGCCCAGCAAGTATGTAAAGACAACTCGGAGACTGTAATATCCCAGTTGGATCTTATATTGTATAAATTATTATTTTTAAACTAAAATATTTTTTTTGAAAATTACTTGGTTTTTCTAATAAAAGGTTATCCGGATATATATACTTGCATGTATATATATGTATTGTATCAGTTTTTTGCACTTGTACAAAATCTTGAGAAATGCGTTTTTGAGAAAATGTCTGGAAAATTCCGGGCAGATATTAAAAATTATTATTTTATTATTATTTTATTTTTATTCTCGGAATTGAAATATTTTGGTGGATATCACCTGGTTTTGTTAATAAATATTATCTATACGTATGTACTAGTCTGTATATATCTGTTTTGTATCAAATTGATACTGGAATCTTCCAAGTCGGTAATAAAATTATTTTTATTATTATTTCTGAATTAAAATATTTTTGGTAGAGATTATTCGTTTTAACAAATAAAAATTATCTGTACATACAGATATATGTACATATATGAACTGTATCAATTTCGTACATTCGTACGAAATCGTGTAGTATGTGATTTGGGAAAAATATCTTTTATTTTTTATCCATCATGATGAGATGAAAGGTTAGGATTGGATTTGGGTTTGATTGCAAATTTATTGGGTTTGATTGGAAAATAAATTTGCAAATAAATCCCAAATTTGTTAAGCCATGACTTTGTCTCATTCTCTACCACACCCATTTCCCCTTCTCCTATAAAAACACCCCCAACCCTCCATTGGCCGGATCCGACCCTAGAAGGGCATGAAACCCTTCAATTTTTGTGAGTTTTCATCTCCTTCTCATATCTTTCTTCTACTCTTTTACTAGTTTTATTTTAGAAAAAAATTGAGAAAAGAAAGATAGAAAAGAGAGATCAAATAAAAAGAAAAAGAGTGGTTTTCTTCATGGGTTCTCTTTGAAGAGGATCAAGAATAAGGAGCAAGAACAAGGAGCAAGGAGGGGAAGGCTAGCAAGTTCTTCCAGCCGTTTTTGGGTAGGGGTTCTCAACTCTTGAGTTTGTTTGTTTTGTTTAGTTATTTATTGTTGTCTGTTGTTATAACTTGAACAAAAATGTGATTATGGATTTTTATGGACTAGAATAAAAGGCATATAAAGTTTGAAGTGGTAGAACACAAAATAAAGCAATAAAGATTCAATCGTTGTAGTTCTAGGGTTAGAATTAATTACCTATGTTAAAGGTGGAATTTTGACCCCAAATTAATTTTAGGGGTTCTCCTAGTGTTGTTATCATTCTCTAATTTTTGTAAATCTTTTGGGGTTAATTTGATAGGTCAAATAGATTTTTCCCCCAAAACAGCGAGTTTTCAAGCAAAAACAGCAAACCGCTGTTTAGGGGTTAACATCGACATATGTTCAAGGGGCTGTATCTCGATGATTTTTGCGGAATTTGGAAAAGTGATCAACTAGGAATTTGTAGTAGATGTTCTCACCTTTTCAAAATGTCCTATTTGGTTAGATTTCGATAAATATTGCAAAAGTTATGACCGTTCCAAAAACAGAGCAGTCAGCTTTTGGCTGAAAGCTCACTGTTTTGATTGCTTGATATTTTTGTACCTTTTACTTACTGAATTTGGGAAAGTGTTCAACTAGAGAGTTTTATTATAGTCTCTCACCTTTCTAAAATGTCCTATTTGGTTAGATTCCGATAAGCATAGTAGGAGTTATCGCTTTTACAAAACAGAGCAGTCAGCTTTTGGCTGCAAGCTCACTGTTTTGATTGGTTGATGTTCTTGTACCTCTTACTTACTGAATTTGGGAAAGTTTTCTATAACACACCGAATTCCAAAACAGACTGAATTCGATGTTCCACAGGATCTTTACACTTCTCTTCATACAATTTCACAAGAAAATTTAAAACTTTCATTACATTAGAGTTACATCTTTAAATTACATTTAAACAGCGGAAGCATTTTACAATAATTACATGAATGAAATGTACAACACTTGAAACATTCTTTAAGCAGTTTGCATACTTATTCTTGTCAATCTCTTTACCCTGTATAGAAACTGTGGGTTTGTCAGTTCATTCAACTGATGCAAGGATATAAAACATCAATTTTCTCTTACTTAGAAAACACGCACTTGTCACAACCCAAACTACGGGGACTATCATATAGATGTCGTGTTGTGTTGTGCACTTAGTCCTTAATGCAGTTGTTATGTTATATGACACTAATGCGCACTTGTTCGGTATCTATGCATCCCATACTATATAGGTCCGAGGGCAAGCCCTTAATCTTACTTCATCTTATAGGGTTCAATCCCTCACCATGACTTAAACTACTACGGTAACTATGGTAAGTATCGTACATGTTCTATGATCTACGAGCCCATGTCTAGGCAGTCTGGAGGGGAATCCCACCCACTGACATGACGCATCAAGCAGGCAGACTATGGACAATTCAACCTCTGCCATGGAACGATGGCACCACCCGTAGTCGCCAAACACCCCACAAGCGTCGCCACCAGAACGATAATTTCGGAGTATTGCTCACGCCATGTCATAACGCATCAAGAAGGCAGTCTGTGAATCATTCTCACACCGCCAATCCGATGGCCCTCATACTCGTGTTTTTCTATCACTTTCGTCACATCACCACTATGAATCTAAATCCTTAGTTTATTTGAATCATGAATAAAATCAACCCCTAGAGTTAGCTCTTTCCTCTATATCGGTCTTAATCAACAACATGACCAACTTGGTCTTTCATCTCAATAATTCAACTTTACAATTTTAATTCATTCAATTGCCGGTAATAGGATTTTAGCTACCCTCTAGTTCAAAATCTCATTTCATGTCCATAGCATTTGTGTATTCATATTCAAAAGATTTTTCATAATTCATCAAGATATTTGATTTTACTTTCATGCTCAATTTTATGCATAAGACAAATAAATTCATTTTCTAATTTGTCACATTCATAATTCATTCTTTCCACATCATTCCCTCCTCGGGTTGTCTGCATAGCTCTTCTGCCTACTCTGAGCATCCACCAACCTCTTCCTGATCAGATCGATCTTTTCAGAGGTCTGCTGTATGATCTCAGGCCCAAAAATCTGCCGCTCCCCAACTTCAAACCAACAAACAAGTGTTCTGCATTTTCCTGCCATACAGAGCTTCGTACGGCGCCATCCCGATACTAGTCTGAAAACTGTTGTTGTAGGCAAACTCCACCAGAGCTAAGTGCCTTTCCCAACTGCCTCCAAAATCTAGTACACAACACCGAAGCATATCCTCAAGAATACGGTTGACTCTCTCGGTCTGCCCATCGGTCTGCAGATGAAAAGCAGTGCTGAAATCCATCTTGGTACCCAAAGCTGTCTGAAGACTCCTCCAGAAATGCGAAGTAAACTGTGCATCTCGATCAGACATAATGGTTAATGGAACACCATGAAACCTAAAAATCTCACCAACATACAGCTCGGCCAACTTATCCATCGAAGTAGTGAGTTTCATCGCCAAGAAGTGAGCGGACTTGGTTAGTTAGTCGACTATGACTCAAATCCCATCGCTGTCCTTTGAACTCTTGGGCAAGCGCGTATTGAAATCCATACTGATGTTATCCCACTTCCATTCCGGAATAGGTAACGGTTGCAATAGACCTCCGGGTTTATGATTCTCAGCTTTGACCTGGTGACAGACCTCACACTTCGCCACAAACTCGGCCACATCCCGCTTCAAACCTGACCACCAGAAATATTGCTTAATGTCCATATACATCTTGGTACTCCCAAGATGTACAGACAAAAGAGTAGCATGTGCCTCCTGAAGAATGCTTTCCCGCAATTTTGCTTGATCCTGAACACACAGCCTCTCTCCGAACCATAACACCTCATCCCTGATCTGGAACTCTGACAACTTGCCAGCACCAACCTGCTCCTTCATCTTCTGAATCTCTGTATCTTCCTTATGACTTGCGATAATCCTTTCATTCAGCATTGGTTGAAGCCTCAGCAGAGCTAAAGACGATCCCAAGACTTACAGAATGACTTCAATACCAGTCCGATCCAACTCTTCTGCAAGCTGCCTCTAAGTCGTAATCAAACTAGCCAGACTGCTCTTGCGGCTAAGTGCATCAACAACAACATTAGCCTTCCCCGGGCGGTACTTAATCACCGGACGAATGTCCTCAAGCACCTCCAGCCATCTCCTTTGCCTCAGATTCAGATCCTTCTGTTGATAGATGTACTTCAAGATTTTGTGGTCTGTGTACATGTTCAGCTTCTCACCATACACGTAATGTCTCCATTTCTTTCAAGCGAAGATAATCGCAACCAACTCTAGATCATGATTCGGATAATTCTTCTCATGCGGTCTTAGTTTCCTAGACCCATAAGCGATCACTTTCCCTTCTTGCATTAAGACACAACCAAGCCCACGATGTGAAGCATTACTATAGACATCATACTCAATACCTGCTCTAGGCAAAGCTAAAATAGGAGCAGTAGTCAGCCTCTCTTTCAACTCCTGAAAGCTCTTCTCACATTGCTCGATCCATTTGAAGTTCACATTTTTCTTGGTCAGACTAGTGAGTGGCACGGCTATCTGAGTATAGCCCTGAATAAACCTCCTGTAGTATCCTGTAAGTCCAAGAAAACTCCTAATTTCCTTCACTATAGTAGGTCTTTCCCAATCTCCCACTGCCTCTATCTTCTGAGGATCAGTTGCCACTCCCTCCTTAGAAAGGAAGTGACCTAGGAATGCCACCACAGATTTCCAGAAATCGCACTTGGAACTTGGCATACAACTCATGCTGCTGAAGCTTCCTCAAAACTGCTGCCAGATGCTCCGTGTGCTCTTTCTCCGACTTGGAGTACACAAGAATATCGTCGATAAACACCACGATGAAAGAATCAATAAACAGCCTTAGAACTCTATTCATCATATCCATGAAAATTGCTAGTGCTTTTGTCAGTCCAAACGGCATAACTAAGAATTCGTAATACTCGTGTCGAGTTCTAAACGCAGTCTTATGCACATCTTCAGCTTTCACTCGAACTTGATGATATCCTGATCGAAGATCTATTTTGGAGAAAACAACTGCTCCTTGTAAACGATCGAACAAGTCATCAATTCACGGAATAGGATACTTGTTCTGAATAGTGACCTTATTCAGCTCTCGGTAATCGATGCACATCCTCATTGAACCATCCTTCTTCTTTACCAACAGCCTTGGTGCTCCCCAAGGTGACGCACTCGGTTGAATAAAGCCTTTCTCCATCAGTTCCTCAATCTACCATTTAATCTCATCCTGCTCCACAGGTGCCATCCTATATGATGCCTTAGAAATAGGTGCACTCCCTGGCTGAATAGTGATGCTGAACTCTACATCACGATGCGGGGGTAACCTAGGCAAATCTTCCAAGAATACCGTCGGATAATCCCGAACCACTGTAATTTGGTGCACCTCTGCAGGAATCCCCTTCGTCTTGCTGATAGCAGCAACCAAGCCCGAACATCTCCTCTTCTCTTGAAAAGTGACTTCAGGTCCATCTGGATCCTTCACTGTTACTTCTTCGGTCTTGCACTCGATGCTTGCACTGTACACCGATATCCAATCAAGGCCAATGATAACATCGACTCCCAAGACATTCAGCTCGATCGGATCAATCTCGAAAATTCTATCTCCAATCACGATCTCGCAGTCCGCATAGTACCGATCAGTGGTTAAAGTCTCCCCTGACGGAGTAGCTACTGCTAAAACCTTGCCTGGAAATATCTTCGGTTCAATTTCCAGAACTTTAGCAAACTTAGGTGATACAAAAATATGAGAGGACCCAGTATTGAACAAAATAACGACTTTCTTTCCATTCAAATAAAGTTCTCCTGTTACATAACACACACTCGTTATATAACAGTTCACTATAAAAGCGGGAAAAAGAAACAACAGAAAACACTCTAAACATCCTCCCTCGTACAAGTGATGATGTGATCAACCTCATCAGCGTCAGCTTCAGTTAAGGCAAATACTCGCCCCTGCTGGTACGGCTTCTTCCCGGCCTGCTGAGTTGGTCCCCTTTGGACAACATCCTGCAACTTAGGGCACTAGGATTGGTAGTGACCTATCTCCCCATAAGTGTAACAAGTCACCACAGGAGGTCTCACCCATGCATTCCCGGGTCTTCCAGCCACACTGACAACATTCGCCCCAGTCGATTTGAACCTTTGGGCCGGCGGTTGTCCTCTGACACTTCCAGCAACTGCGGGCCTCTTCCCCACATTCCAGTTGTTCCTCCTATTCTAAACACCGTGGAACTGCTCCATGTCCTCCTTCGTGCCTTCTATTTGTTTGACCAACTTGTTAAACCTCCTGATACCGAGGGGTATCATCCCGGATCTCAGACTTGGCCTCAAACCATGCTCGAACTTTCGAGCCTTCTTTGCCTCGTCCATCACCAATTCGGGAGCATACCTCGAAAGCTGATTGAACCTTGTCTCATACCCTCTAACCGACATGCCTCCCTGCTGCAGTGCCAGAAATTCCATGGCCTTCTTCTCCTGGACTGCGGAATTCCTTCAAGAATTCCTCCCAGCTAAGGACAATATCTCCCATCCTCTGCTTCATCGACAGCATACAGCCGCATCCTTCTCGAACTGCAGCGCCGCCAACTTCACCTTGCTGCACTCCGGTGTCTCCAAGACTTCGAAGATAGTCTTGATCTGTCGGATGCAATTGTCAGCCGCGTCAGGGTCTGACTTCCCCTCAAACATCGGTGGTTTCATCCGTTTGAATAATTCCACGAGTTTGATTACTTCGGGTACTGGATTCATAGGCACCCTCTCTTGGTTCTGATTCATGGCAACGGCATTAAGTGTCTGATAGACCCTCGCTAATTCCGTTTCGAAGTCCAGACCTTCACCATTTCGAGCTCCTCTTCTAGCTATATTCTGATGCAAAAGATCAATTAAATTCGAAGCAGAAAAACATGAATATTAAATCAACTTTTCATTTTATTGAATTTCAAATTTTATACATTCGAATTTTAAAAATTTCTGACATCAAATGAAATCAATAAGAAGATACAACAGTCTAATTCCTACGGTTCTTCTTGGCTTCACGAAGCTCTTCCCGTAGTTCCTCCACTTCCTCCTTCAGTACATCATACATGTTTTTCCTCTTCTCGAGTTCCCAAACACGATGACTGAGCGTGGCAATGCTCTCCTTGCACTTTGCACATTAGGCCTACAACAGCTCTGCTCTCTCCCTCTGAGTCTCAACCTGCCTCTGAAGAGACACAATGAGACTACTCGGAACTGGTTCTTTCTTGTCGGAGGAATCATCAGATGAATCCGGAGGTGGAGTGATCTCTCTGGACTCAGGCCATTCCTCTTCAAATTCTTCAGGATCTTCTTCGTCTGAATCAGCTTGCCTGGGATAGTAACCTCTTCAACTATGTGCCAATCGTCACCTCCAGCTGGGTCGAAGTGGTCCGCCATCTTAGAGATAGGAGAAGAAGAAGCATAAGTCATAAAGCAACACAAATATAAGTGACTTACATTTAAATCTCTAGACTCAACACACGCTCTAATGTCCACTTCTAGGGTGTCATTCAATATAAATTTGTACTACTTGGAAGCGTGGTTCTGATACCACTCTGTAACACCGCGAATTTCAAAACAAACTGAATTCGTAGTTCCACAGGATCTTTACACTTCTTTTCGTACAATTTTACAAGGAAATTTAAAACTTTCATTACATCAGAGTTACATCTTTAAATTACATTTAAACAGCGAAAGCATTTTACCATAATTACATGAATAAAATATACAACACTTAAAATATTTTTTAAGCAGTTTGCATACTTATTCTTGTCAATCTCTTTACCCGGCATAGAAACTATGGGCTCGTCAGTTCATTCAACTGACGCAAGGATATAAAATATCAATTTTCTCTTACTTAGAAAACACACACTTGTCACAAGCCAAATTACGGGGACTATCATATAGATGTCGTGTTGTTTTGTGCACTTAGTCCTTAATGCAGTTGTTATGTTATATGACACTAATGCGCACTTGTTCGGATTCTATGCATCCCATACTACATAGGTCCGAGGGCAAGCCGTTAATCGTACTTCATCTTATAGGGTTCAATCCCTTGCCGTGACTTAAACTACTACACTAACTACGGTAAGTATCCTAGATGTTCTGCGATCTACGAGGCCATGTCCAGGCAGTCTGGAGGGGAATCCCATGCACTGACATGACGCATCAAGCAGGCAGACTGTGGACAGTTTAACCTCTGCCATGGAATGATGGCACCACCCGTAGTGGCCAAACACCCCACAAGCGTCGCCACCGGAACGATAATTCCGGACTATTGCTCACGTCATGTCATGATGCAACAAGAAGGCAGTCTGTGAATCACTCTCACACCGCCAATCCGATGACCCTCATACTCGTGTTTTTCTCTCACTTTCATCACATCACCATTGTGTATCTAAATCCTTAGTTTATTTGAATCATGAATAAAATCAACCCCTAGAGTTACTCTTTCCTCTATACCGGTCTTAATCAACCGCATGACCAACTTGGTCTTTCATCTCAATAATTTAATTTTACAATTTTAATTCATTCAATTGCCGGTAATAGAATTTTAGCTACCCTCTAGTTCAAAATCTCATTTCATGTCCATAGCATTTGTGTATTCATATTCATAAGACTTTCATAATTCATCAGGATATTTGATTTTACTTTCATGCTCAATTTTATGCATAAGACAAATAAATTCATTTTCTAATTTGTCACATTCATAATTCATTCTTTCCACATCATTCTCTTATTCTCATTGCCAATACTAAATCAAACATTCATACCTTCAATTTTCCTTTTTATCAAAAATCTCTTTTCGAACTCCTTTAAACAATACACTTTTCTTTATCCGAAAATGCTTTAAACTAACAATTTATAATAAGTTCTTTCTTGCAAAAGTCTCAATTTCTCCTTTGCATTAGGCCAAGGGTTATGGAAAATTTTTCTCATGAAATCGGGATATCAATTAAATCGTCAGGACAGTCGACTGTTAAAGCACAGTCGGTCGACTGCTCTCCGAGGATTAAAAATTCGAAAATTAAAATAGTCAGGACAGTCGACTGTTAGGACTTAGTCGGTCGACTATTCTGTGAAGATTTAAAACTCAAAAATTTAAAATAGTAAGGACAATCGACTGTTAGGACATAGTTGGTCGACTGTTCTGTGATGATTTAAAACTCGAAAATAAACAGTCTGGACAGTCGACTGTTAAGACATATACGGTCGACTGTTCAACAACTTAAATTTGAAATTTGGAATTTATACAGTAACTCAAAATTTTCCAAAATACCATTTAACTCACATTTTCCATATAAAGCACCTCTCTTTTTTTCTACAACTGTACATAAAAAATAACATAATGTTCTATTAACAATTTCGTGTTCATTTCTCTCCACAATTAACATACAACTTTAGGATTATTTAGCATCAATCGCACTAATCTTGAATAAGCATAATTTACTAACCAAACTTATTTTAATAAATTAGAAATTCTCACAATTAGCATTTTTCACATACACACATTTTTCAAAATTGAACTTTTTCCCTAAACACAAATATTTCGACATGGAGAAACATTTATTCTAATTTAGCAAGCTAGATCAATTTCCAAATATCACAACAACAAACATATCATTCAATCAAGTTCACTTGTTCATTTCATACAATTTCACATATGTTCTATTTTCACCTTAATCATGGTATTATCAAAGAGCAATATTTTCACCCATTTATTCTAGCATGATTAGCACACCACATAGCATGATACTACTTAGAAGTTAGAAAAAATTGCCAACCTTATTGGACAGAAAACGAAATGAACTCCAAAAAACTCCTAGATTGATCAAAAGAGGCATTCTCCTCCTAGTTTGCACCACCACAAAGTCTCCTCCTCCTTGCACTAAGTAAAACTCGAGCCTCCCTTTGGTGAAGTAGCCGGCCTCCAAGGTGGAACACACAAACTAAATGCTCTCAATCTTTTACTCTCTCTCAATCTTTTACTCTCTCTCTATCTTTTTACTCCCCTATATATTTCTTTCTTTCTTTACAAAAATTTCTTAGTGTTGTATGCATAAAGAGTGGGGTATTTATACTAGTTTTAGGGTGGAATGGAGGGCTAGGATTGCATTAGATGGTTGTAGATAAGTGGCTAGGATACAATGGGAAGTTGTAGCAACCCATAAACACAAAAACCACCACTCCTCTAATCCATACCCCCACTTCTCTCCTTCATGTAATCCGGCCAAGAAGGGTGTGCAAAGCACACACACGTGCAAGCACGTGTCCCAACTAGTGTCCCCCAATTAAAGTTGTACATTATAAATTAATTAATTGTCAATTATTTGAGTTTACACTACAAGTTAGACTAAAATAAAGATTAATTAAATTACATGGGCTCACTAATGGGCCAAGCGACTGGGCTCTACTAATTTAATTTATTAATTAACTAAAGTGGGCTACAAAGAGACAAAATAGGCTAAGGATTAAATTGGGCTTTCTAAAAAGAGAGAATAAATGAGGATGAAATAGTTTTAGAGAAATGCATGCATAAATTTGCACGTGCACAACACGTGGAAAATAAAATACATCCTAATTAATATGATTTAAAAATACAGGATGTTATATTTTCAACTAGAAAGTTGTAGTAGAGTCTCTCAACTTTCTAAAATGCCCTATCTGGTTAGATTCCGATAAGCTGAGTAGGAGTTAAGGCTTTTACAAAACACAGCAGCCAGCTTTTGGCTGAAAGCTCGCTGTTTAGATTGCTTGATGTTTTTGTACGTCT
This sequence comes from Hemerocallis citrina, assembly GCA_017893485.1. NCBI lineage: Eukaryota > Viridiplantae > Streptophyta > Magnoliopsida > Asparagales > Asphodelaceae > Hemerocallis > Hemerocallis citrina. Next base: position 209,182,348 of record CM030362.1, read on the forward strand.
TACTTACTGAATTTGGGAAAGTGTTCAACTATAGAGTTGTAGTAGAGTCTCTCACTTTTCCAAAATGTCCTCTTTGGTTATATTCCGATAAGCAGAGCAAAAGTTATGACCTTTACAAAATCACAGCAGCTGGCCTTTTGGCCGAAAGCTCGTTCTTGGCATTGTTAGAAGTTTCTGCACCTCTTATTGATTGAATTTGAAAAAGTGTCCAACTGGAGAGTTGTAGTAGAGTATCTCACCTTTTCAAAATGCCCTATATTGTTTGATTCTGATCAGCAGAGTAGGAGTTATGACCCTTGCAAGTTTCAATTTTGCTGTAGCTTTTGGCTGTCTTTTGTATTTTTGCGCGTGTTCAAAGGACGGTGGATTGAATTCCATAAGGCATCTGAAAAAGTCATCAACTAGAGAGTTGTAGTATATGTTCCCACCTTTCCAGAATGTATAATTTGCTTAAATTCCAATAAGTAGAGCAAAAGTTACGAGATTTAGAAGTTTCAGCTTTTTGTTGAAATTGTGCAGTTTGGTTAACTTGTTCGTATGTTCGAGGGGCTGAAATTTGGAATTCCTTACGGAATCTGAGAAAGTGTTCAACTAGGAAGTTGTAGGAGATGTTCTCACATTTCTAAAAAGTCTAATTTTGTCGATTTTCGATGAGCGAAGCACTGTTTGCTTCGAGGGTGTTAGAAGGCTTTTTATGTCGCTTTCGGATTTTTATTGGCAATATGTTTATATTAGGCTGTTAGAAGATTCTTCTATTGACTCTAATTATAAAAGATCAAGTTTTTGTTAGTAAGCTTATACACGAATATAACCCGTATTTTGCATTTTGTGTATTTTTGAGTGTATTTTTCTTTTTGGAGTATTTTCTCTTTTTGTCATCCTCTTGTATTTCTTTTTGACCGTATATTGGATTTTTGTTCCAATATGTATATATATTTATTTTCATTTATTATTTTTCTTTCTTTTCATTAGAGTTCTTGTTTTGTTGTCCGTCTTTGGTTCGTTCTACTTGTTCGTGCCATTATTTTGATTTCCTATATTTGTTCTTTTTTTATTGTTCATGTCCTATTCTTGATCCCAATAGTGAACCACTACCTATTGTACATAATCCTATTCACTAAAATACCAAACCTATTTCCACTCCACACCCAGATTTCCCTAAAGCCTATTAGCTATAACCATACTCTGTTATTCATACCATACCCAATTAATTGGAGCCCATTTCATTAAATTAAACCCCTATACATTATTTCCCTTCCCTGTGTTTTGAAAACCATGCAACCGAAACCCTGTGCACCATGCAAACCCGACCCGCACTCCCTTTTGCTCTATTCCGCCGTCACCATCTGTGCACCCCCCTACTTCTCAACCCTATTATATATATAACCCTATATATATTTAAAACCCATACAGTCTTAGTTTTCCACATCCCTTGCGCCGCTAATCCCTCTCCCGTCCCGCTCCTACTCTCTATCCCGTCTGCCGTTCTCCCCATCTCTATCTCTGTCGCGCGCCCCGCTGGCAGCAACCCCCTTTCGCTCTGTTCTGTCTCGGTCGGTGCCGGACTGCGGAGCAATGACAGACCCCCTTGGCCATCATCGCGCTCTCATTTTCTCTCACGCTCTCTCGCGCTCTCTCATGTGCACTATTGTGTTCGTCGAGGTTGTGCGTGCTCGCTTGTGTTTTGAGTTCTTGCTTTGCTCGTTGATTCGTGGCTTTCCGTTCATTGATTTTGTTCGTAGTTTTCGTTCGTGTGATCGTTGAGTTCGTTGGCTGGGAATCGTTCTTGTTATTCTTGCTTGGAGTCGATTTTGTCGTCAGCTAAGGCAAGTAACTTATACTAAATTTGTTTGCATGTACAAGTACTAAATACCGCTTGTAGTGTAGTTGGGTTCTAGAGACAACTCGTGTGTGATGTAATTTTGATGAGTATTGTCTATAGTGCAATTGACCATCGTTGCCTCACGACACAAATTTGACATGAAACAACTTAGGTTTTGACTACTCTTGATGTGATTATATTTGTAAGATAATTATGAGAATTCGTGTTTGTTTGGATCCATATAATATACTTGTTCTGAACATTCTATATACCCTATTTCATGATGTTTGGACACTTAGTAGACTCTATAACATGTTTGGTTGTGTTTGGAACGAGTTTCGTATGTTGTATATTGATTTGTCGTTAAAAGGAAAATCTGTATTTTGTCGATGATCAGTTTTGATTGGTATTTTAGACCATATTAAGGTCAGTATCCTAACTTCATTATTAAACATGACTTTTAGAGAAATCCATCTTCTTTCCACACTTTCTGACCTTGATCAATTTCATTTTCGTATGTGTGAGATATGATTGTTTTACTACATAGGTGTATTTCATTTCCAGATTTCGTTTCTTCGTGATTTCGTTGACTAAACTATTTTGAGACTAGTGTTTAACATATTATTTTAATCTGAAATTTTGGTCAGTATTTCTATATCTATTTAGAGATTACCCTGAATTTTTGTGGATTTTATTGATGAGTTTTATATGTCGTTTCATGCTTGTTTATGAAGACTATACTTGCTAAATTTTGCTCGCTGTTCTGTAAAGATTTGTGTTTTCACCCTAATTCCTTTTCCTGTATGAAAAATATTTATCAAATATGAAAGTTAGCTTATTTTGTCTATTATCATCTCCATTTGGCAGATTTGGATTTTGTTTCACGGTTTGCGAGATATTATAGTTTTCGTATATCAGTGTTGGGAATTCCATATTTGCCAAACTATCATTTCTTGATATTTTCTGATTTTTATTGGCTAAACTAATCTTACTGGAAATTTGTGAACCATTATATTCTGATACTAGACATATAGGGTATTACCCCGATTTTTCCTGAATTTATTTGAGGTGTTTTGATGCTGTTTTCCTGATTTTGAATACGATTTTCTGATTTCTGGCTGAACCTATTTTCTGAATTCAAATAAGTTTTGAATTAAGTTTTTGTGAAATACTATATAACTTATTTATATTCGCTGGATTCGGTTGGGAGTCTATTTTCTAGACGTTTCGACGGATTCAGAGTTGCATTTCTGTAACACCGGGACTCACTGTTTTACTGCTGTATAGTCTTGCTGTCCTGAACTAAAAATTTGGCTATTTTATTATTTTTATGAGTTATCTTGCACCCATACATTTTTATCTTGCAACTTGAACTTGTTACATGATCATGCCAAGTTATTCTTGATATGTTTTGTACACCTACATACTTGTTTGAGATTAATAATAATTAATCAAGCCGGGGTTTAAGGGAAAGATCTAATAGTGGATAATTCAGACACGTGTACTCGGAAGGTGATCCACTGATCGTACGTGATTGCTTGAGAAATGATACTTAACACTTGCACGCACGACACATTACTTGCCGCTTGCACAACTTGACACGTGATTACATGATACATGATACATGATACTTGGAGGTTGGAGCTCGATTACTTGATACTTGTCCCTGAGTACACTGCTCTCTATGGTCTACTATGAAATCTAAAGCAAAACTGTTTGTTGTAGTAACCATATGGTAAAAACCGGGATGCATAAAGTACTACCTAGATAGAATAATAAAAGACATGATACATGATACTTGAACATGATACATGCTTACTTGATACTTGACTACAAGATACATGACACTTGATACATGACACTTGATACATGTTTACATGATACTTGATACTTGTTGCTTGTTTACATGATCCTTGTTCACTTGACACTTGATACATGCTACTTGTACTTGTTCACCTTACCATGCTAGTTGTTATACTTGATATCATGCCTATTCCTTGTTATTAGTTAGTTTTTCCCATGTTCTTGTATCCTGCATTACAAGCACCCCGTAACTTGCATTAACGGGAGTTTGTTTTCTTTTTCCTATCCCAGCAATTGCTAAATTGCAGATTTTGGAGAACCAGTTCCAGATGGTATTGGTGACATGAAGTATTAGTGCTGGATCTATCATTATTATTTCTTGTTGCTTATTTGAACAATTGAATTTTGATACTTAGATTTGTTTTTGTATTTGGGCAATCTGACCCAGGATATTTGACTTATTCAGATCATGATTATTTGAGATTAATATATTTTGGTTTCAAGTATTCTTGTTGGTATTTTGGTTCATATGTGCATGTTGGTTGATTCTTTTGCTTCTGACTCTGATTATTCTAGTGAAATGTTGTACAGGTTCTTGAACAACTTATGGATGATGAAAATTATTCGCTGGGCTTTTGTCGCGTATCCGTATTCCGTATTCTCTTTTGGAAAGTGCGGCGTGACAAGGTTTTTTAGTAGTATCAGGGCACCAGGTTTGGCTAATATATTAGTTGCCTAATATATTAGACAAGCTTGGCTCGTACTGGGATCGGCTCAATATTTCACCAATCATGCATGCATAAATGAATTGATTATTATCAACCTTGATTTGGATGCTAGCTATTTTTGGTTTTGTGTAGACTATGGCTCGTAGGGGTTCTTCTCGTGTCCCGGGTGATCAGCCTGAGCTTGAGGCTATAACCACAGTACTTGAGCTCTTGATCAACATGCAGCAGAACCATAGTGATTTGGTGATAGCTGCTTTGGAAGCTGCTTGAGTTCCTCTACCTTCTGCGCTTATGCAGGCCGCTCTTCCTCCCCGTCTGGGTACAGTCACAGACTTTGTGAGACTACATCTCGACAGGTTTTCAGGCACTGAGATGCCTTTGGAGGCTGAAAAGTAGTTGATTCGGACAGAGTAACTTCTTTTGGCAGCTAGAGTTACAGATGCAGTTCGTGTGGATGTGGTGGCCATCTAGTTGGTGGACTTTGCTCATATCTGGTTGAGATCCGAGTCTGAAATGCTTGAACGACCGATCACTTGGGCCACTTTCACTAGAAGCTTCTAGGAGAATTTCTTTCCTAGCAGCACTAGAGTTGTGATGGAGCAGCAATTCTTAGCCCTAAAACAGGTTGGTCGTTATTTTTAATAATGGAATTTTGTTACATATTGTTCATGCAATGTTGTAACATAAGACTTTTTGAAACAAGGCTCCAAGTCTGTGAATGAGTACGCAGCTGAATTTACAAGACTTAGTCTCTTCGCAGCCGTTCTTGTGGCGAATGAAGAGGATAGGGCTTGTAGGTTCATTTTGGGGCTTGAACGATACATCAAGGTGCAGCTTGTCTCTCTTCGCTTGCATACTTATGCTGAGGCTCTTGAGGTAGCTAGAGATCAAGAGCAGGCTCGTGGTGGATTGACTCCTTCTCAGCGGACTGTTCCACACTCAGTTGTTAGGCCTTCTAGTGGGCCTATTCGGAGACCTGTTCCTGCCCCTTGGTCAGGCTAGCTTCTTACTCTTCTACGGGTCGTCCGAGAGTTGGTTTTTGCAACTTTTGCCGTCTTCCCGGGCATGAGCACAAGGATTGCCGACATGCCAATCATCACTGTTTTGGATGTGGTGTTGCTGACCATTCAGTGCGGGACTGCCCGTAGTTGGCTCCTCTAGCCAGGGGTCCAGTTCCGTCAGTTGCCGCAGCTCGTGGTCCAGTTATACCATCGCTTCCTCCGCAGCATCAGATTGTCGCTCAGATGATCGCTGCTCCTAGGAGGGGTCAAGCTTTCAACCTGACTGCTGCAGATGCTGAGTCAGCTGAGGGTGTGGTTGCAGGTATCTTTTGTTTTTGTTGTTTTGATTGTTTCACTTTTGTTTCTCCATTTCCTTTACTTTATTTCTTTCTATTTGTTCTTTCTGCATTTTGTTTTTCCTCACCCCTGTTCAACCATTCTTTTCTTTGTCGCTTTTGATTTCTGTCTTAGGTATTGTCCTTGTTTGCTCTTTCCCTGCTCATGTTTTTCTTGATTCTGGGGCAACCCATTCTTTTCTCTCCCCTCGATTTGTTGCTCGCCATTAGTTGGAGTGCAGCAACATGTCAGAGGCTTGGAACATTGTGAGAGGTGGTGGAGTTGTCATTTGTTCCTGTGAGTGCAGGAAGTGTCCCGTAATTATTGGTAGTGCAGATTTCAAGGCCAATTTGAATGTAATTGGGAATTCAAGATTCGACGTTATTTTGGGTATGGATTGGTTGGGTGAAACCCATGCCATTATTGATTGTCGTGCCAAGAATGTTGTATTCCGAATTTCAGATCGCATAGAGTCTGAGTTCCATGTCGGGGAGTCTTCCTTTGGCCGAGGTGCAGTTCATCAGGTGGTTTGTGCGATGGAGTTGCATTCAGGCTGTGAGCTGCACCTCTAGTAGTTCTGGATTTCCTGGATGTCTTTCCAAAGGAGTTGCCTGGCTTACTCCCTAATAGGGATGTGGAGTTCGGTATTGAAGTTCAGCCAAATACGATGCCTATATCGAAGAGTCCCTACAGGATGGCACTGGTTGAGTTAGTAGAGCTTAAGGTGCAGATTCAGAAGTTGCTTAATTTGGGTTTCATCAGACCCATTGTTTTGCCTTGGGGCGCTCCAGTCCTTTTTGTCAACAAGAAGAACGGTAGTCGTCGACTATGTGTGGATTATCGGGAACTAAATAGTGTTACTATGAAGAACCGGTATCTGTTGCCCAGGATCGATGATTTGTTTGACCAGTTGAGTGGGGCAGCTATTTTCTCAAAGTTGGATCTTCATTCTGGGTATCATCAAGTCAAAGTGAAGACGAATGATGTGCAGAAGACTGCTTCCAAGACCATATATGGCCACTATAAGTATCTGGTGATGCCGTTCGGAGTTAGGAATGCACCGGCTGTATTCATCAGTCTTATGAACCAGGTATTCTCTCAGTTTTTTGATAGGTTTGTGGTGGTCTTCATTGATGATATTTTGGTATATTCTCGGAATCGGGAAGATCATGCTGAGCATCTTAGAGTGGTTCTGCAGACTTTGAGAGAGAATGAGCTCTATGGGAAACTCAGCAAGTGCAAGTTCTGGCTCGACAAGGATTCTTTCTTGGGGCACATTATCTTAGGCAGTGGTATTTCTGTGGATCCTGCTAAGGTTGAGGGTATGAAGGATCGGCCTGTTCCCAAGTCAGTTTCTGAAGTCAGGAGTTTCCTTAGTTTAGCTGGCTATTATCGAAAATTCGTCCAAGATTTTTCGAAGATAGCAGGACCGTTGACTAAGTTGACTGGGAAGGATCAGTAGTTCTGTTGGTCTGATGAGTGTGGTGTGGCTTTGATGAGTTGAAGAACAGATTGACGTCAGCGTGGTCTGATGAGTGTGGTGTGGCTTTGATGAGTTGAAGAACAGATTGACGTCAGCGCCTGTGTTGACTATTCCTAATGGTTCAGGCAGATTTGTAATTCACTGTGATGCTTCTGGTAAGGGTCCTGGAGCAGTTTTGATACAGAAGGACCGAGTCGTTGCGTATGCATCGAGGCAGTTGAGGCCGCATGAGAAGAACTATCCGACTCATGACTTGGAGTTAGCGGTAGTGATTTATGCTTTGAAGCTGTGGAGACATTATTTACTTGGGGACCGAGTGGATATCTTTACAGACCACAAAAGTCTCAAGTACGTCTTCACCCAGAAGGAATTAAACATGAGGTAAAGGCATTGGTTAGAGCTTATGGCCGATTATGACATCAGTTTGCAATAACATCATGGTAAAGTAAACTTGGTGCCATATGCTTTGAGCATGAGACCGGTAGTTATGTTCTTGACTCAGCAGAGGGATCAGATTGAATAGATGCGAAGGTTGGAGTTGGAGGTTTTGTTGCCGAGTTTCTGATCGGAGTTGTTTTGTGCTCCAACTACAGTCGTCTCTTATTGATCAGATTAAAGAGGCACAGGCTAGTGATACACAGTTGCAGAGTTTTCGAGCTGAGGTTGAGTCTGGGTCCAGGATGGACATGGTTATTCATGTGATGGATCGATTCATTTTGGGTCCAGGTTATGTGTCCTGAAGGGTGAATTTCTTCAGAGGTTGCCTGAGGAAGCCCATCAGTCATCCTATTCTATCCATCCCGGCGGTACTAAGATGTATCGAGATTTGAAGCTTCATTTTTGGTGGCATGGTATGAAGGGAGCTATAGTTCAGTTTGTTGCTCAGTGTTTGATCTGCCAGTAGGTTAAGGCTGAGCATCAGAGAACCACTAGACTTCTTCAACCGCTTCCTATTCTAGAATGGAAGTGGGAACATATCACTATGGATTTTGTAACTGCTTTGCCGAGGAGTCCTAAGGGTCATAATGCCATTTGGGTGATTATCGACCGTTTGACGAAGAGTGATGACTTCATTCCTTTTCGTGTCGGGTAGTTTACTGAGAGCCTAGTTGAGAAGTATATGCAAGAGATTGTTAGACTTCATGGGGTTCCAGTCAGTATTGTATCTGATAGGGATACGAGATTCAGATCTCAGTTCTGGGAGTCTTCAGAATAGTTTGGGGAGTAAATTAAAGTACAGTACAGCTTTTCATCCCCACACTGATGGACAGTCAAAGAGGACCATCCAGATTCTTGAGGACATGTTGAGGTCCTGTATGCTTCAGTTTGGTGGATCATGGGAGGACCATTTGCATCTCGTAGAGTTCTCGTACAATAACAACTTTCAAACTAGTATTAAAGTTACTCCGTTCAAGGCACTCTATGGGCGGAAGTGCAGATCGCCAGTGTGCTGGGATGACATTGGTGAGAGGAAGTTGTTTGGTCCAGAGTTGATCACCAGGACAGTTGATGCTGTGGTTTAGATCATGAAGCATTTACAGGCAACTCAGGATAGGTAGAAGCAATGGGCTGATGTACGTCGTAGAGCTTTGGAGTCTGGTGTTAGGGACCGTGTTTTCCTAAAGGTATCACCGTGGCACGGTGTCCTTCAGTTCGGTGGTGGGGGCAAGCTTAGCCCGAGGTTTATTGGACCTTTAAGATTTTGGAGCGAGTAGGAAAGATGGCCTATTGTCTTGCATTGCTGTCAGCATTATCAGGAGTGCACGATATTTTCCATGTCTCACAACTCACGAGATATATCCGAGATGAGAGCCACGTAATTGACTATTCTGAGTTGACCGTTCGGTTGGATTTTACTTGTGAGATTCCACCAGTTGCTATTGTTGATCGGCGGGAGAAAGGTCTTAAGAACAATGTCATCAAGTTGGTTCGTGTTGCTTGGAATCCTCACTCACCCGGTGAGTCGACTTGGGAGCTAGAGGAGGAGATTCAGCATAAGTTTCCTCATTTATTTGAGTAGTTTTTGCTTTGTTCTTTTGATTGTTTTTTGGGTTACCCTATGTATCTTCTTGTTTGAATTTCGAGGATGAAATTCTTCTTGTTAGGTGGGTAGGATTGTAACCCCTAATTTTCATTTTGTGTATTTTTGAGTGTATTTTTCGTTTTGGTGTATTTTCTGGCTTTGTGCTCCTCTTGTATTTCTTTTGGAATGTATATTGGATTTTTGTTTCAATATATATATATTTTTTCATTTATTATTTTGCCTTCTTTTCATTGGAGTTCTTGTTTCGTTGTCCGTCTTTGGTTCTGCTATTTGTTCGGGCCATTATTTTGATTTCCTATATTTGTTCTTTATTTATTGTTCATGTCCTATTCTTGATCGCAGTAGTGAACCAATACCTATTGTATATAATCCTATTCACTAAAATACCCAACCTATTTCCAATCCTAAACAGCCATTACCCACACCAAGATTTCCCTAAAGCCTATTAGCTATAACCATACTCTGTTATTCATACCATACCCAATTAGTTGGAGCCCATTTCATTAAATTAAACCCCTATACATTATTTCCCTACCCTGTGTATTGAAACCATGCAACCGAAACCTTGTGCACCATGCAAACCCGACCCGTACTCCCTTTTGCTCTATTCCGCCGTCACCATCTGTGCACTCCGCTACTTCTCAACCTTAATATATATATAACCCTATATATTTAAAACCCATGCAACCCTAGTTTTCCCCATCCCTTGTGCCACTAACCCCTCTCCTGTCCTGCTCCTACTCTCTATCCCGTCACCCGTTCTCCCCGTCTCTGTCTCTATCGCGCGCCCCGCAGGCAGCAACCCCCTTCCGCTCTGTTTTGTCACGGTCGGCGCAGCACTGCGGAGCAACGACAGCCCCCCTGGACGTCCTCCCGCTCTCATGTTCTCTCATGCTCTCTTGTGCTTTCTTGTGTGCACTATTGTGTTCGACAAGGTTGTGCGTGCTTGCTTGTGTTTTGAGTTCGTGCTTTGCTCGTTGATTCGTGGCTTTCTGTTCGTTGATTTTGTTCATTGTTTTTGTTCGTGTGATCGTTGAGTTCGTTGGCCGGGAATCCGTTCCCATTATTCTTGCTTGGAGTCGATTTCATCGTTGGTTAAGGCAAGTAACTTGTATTAAATTCCTTTGCACATACAAGTACTAAATACCGCTTGGAGTGTAGTTGAGTTCTAGAGATAACTCGAGTGTGATGTATTTTTGATGAGTATATTTCTATAGTGCTATTGACCATAGTAGCCTCACGACACAAATTTGACATGAAACAACTTAGGTTTTGACCGCTCTTGATGTGATTATGTTTGTGAGATAATTATGATAGTTCGTGTGTTTGTTTGGATCCTTGTGATATATTTGTTGTGGACATGCTATATACCCTATTTCATGATGTTTGGACACTTAGTGGACTGTATAACATGTTTGGTTGTGTTTGAAATGAGTTTCGTATGTTGTATGTTGATTTGTGGTTAAGAGGAAAATCTGTATTTTATCGATAATCAGTTTTGATTGGTATTTTAGACCATATTAAGGTCAGTATCTTAACTTCATTATTAAACATGATTTTAAAGAAATCCGTATTCTTTCCATACTTTCTGACCTTGATCGATTTCATTTTCGTATGTGTTTGATATGATTGTTTTACTACATAGGTGTAATTAATTTCCAGATTTCGCTTCTTGATGATTTCGTTGACTAAACTATTTTGATACTAGTGTTAAACATATTATTTTGATCTGAAATTTTGGTCAGTATTTCTATAACTATTTAGACATTACTCAGAATTTTGGTGGATTTTATTGATGAGTTTTATATGCCGTTTCATGCATGTTTTGATTTTGCTCGCTGTTCTGTAAAGATTTGTGTTTTCACCCTAATTCCTTTTCCTATATGAAAAATATTTATTAAATATGAAAGTTAGCATATTTTGTCTATTTTCATCTCCCATTGACATATTTGGATTTCCTTTACTGTTTGCGAGATATTATAGTTTTCGTACAGCAGTGTTGGGAATTCCAGATTTGCCAAACTAACATTTTCTGATGTTTTCTGATTTTTGTTGACTAAACTAATATTACTGAAAAATTATGAAACATTATATTCTGATACTAGACAGAAAGGGAAATACCCCAGATTTTTTCTGAATTTATTTGACGTGTTTTGATGTTGTTTTCCTAATTTTGAATACGATTTTTGATTTCTGGCTGAACCTATTTTCTGGATTCAAATAAGTTTCGAGTTATGTTTTTGTGAAATACTATATGACTTATTTATATTTACTTGATTCAGTTGGGAGTCTATTTTCTAGACGTTTCGATGGATTTAGATTTGCATTTCTATAACACCGGGACTAACTGTTTTATTGCAGTATGGTCTTGCTGTCCTGAACTAGAAATTTGGCTATTTTATTCTTTTTATGAGTTATCTTGCACCCGTACATTTTTATCTTGCAACTTGAACTTGTTATATTATCATGCCATGTTATTCTTGATATGTTTTGCACACTTACATGGTTGTTTTAGATTAATAATAATTAATCAAGCCGGGATTTAAGGGAAAGAACTAATAGTGGATAATTCAGAAACGTGTACTCCGAAGGGGATCTGCTGATCCTACGTGATTACTTGAGACATGATACTTGACACGTGATTACTTGACACTTGAATGCAAGACACGTTACTTGCAACTTGCACAACTTGACACGTGATTACATGATAGATGATACATGATACTTGGAGCTTGGAGCTCGATTACTTGATACTTATCCCTGAGTACACTGCCCTTTATGGTCCACTATGAATTCTAAAGCGAAACTGTTTGTTGTAGCAACCATGTAGTAAAAATTGGGATGCATGAAGTGCTACCTAGATAGTAATAATACAAGACTTGATACATGATACTTGAATATGATACATGCTTACTTGATACTTGACTACATGATACATGAGACTTGATACTTGATACTTGATACATGTTTACATGATACTTGTTCCTTGTTTACATGATCCTTTTTCACTTGATACTTGATACATGCTACTTGTACTTGTTCACCTTACCATGCTAGTTTTTATACTTGATATAATGCATATTTCATGTTATTAGTTAGTTTTTCCCATGTATTTGTATCCTGCATTACAAGCGGCCCGTAACTTGCATTGACGGGAGTTTGTTTTCGTTTTTCTATCTTTGTAATTGTTAAATTGCATATTTTGAATAACAGAATCCAGATGGTATTAGTGACATGAAGTATAAGTATTGGATCATCATTATTATTTCTTGTAGCTTGTTTGAACAATTGTATTTTGATACTTGAATTTATTTTTGTATTTGAGCAATGTGACCCAGGATATTTGACTTATTCAGATCATGATTATTTGAGATTAATATATTTTGGTTTCAAGTATTCTTGTTGGTATTTTGGTTCATATGTGCATGTTGGTTGATTCTTTTGCTTCCGACTCTGATTATTCTTGTGAAATGTTGTAAAAAAAATTTGAACAGCTTATAGATGATGAAAATCATTCGGTGGGCTTTTCTCGCGTATCCGTATTCCGTATTCTCTTTTGAGAAGCAGGTTGTGACAACGAATTTCTAGTTCATGTTAATTAGAGTTGTCGTGAATTACTTGTGGTTTAAATCATGCACTTGATTATGAGTAACAAGTATTCCTTGTGCTCATAAGTCATGTAACAAGTATTGGTCTGACTCATCTGTAGCTCACCTAGCTCGTATATAGTTGTTTGTTCAGGTGTAGCTCATTGGGCTCGTATGGAGTAATTATCTTGAATAATTAGGCGATGAGTTGATTCGAAGAGATCTTGTGAAGTCTAGGTTGAGTCTTGGTAGATTGTGCCAACAATTGTTACACTCTTTGAGAAGAGGGACACGTGTGGTGCTTTTTCATGATAAGTTGGAAGCACAGTGATATGTCTCGCTTGTTTGAATCTTTTGGTGTCGTCTCATTGCAAGTTGAGAGTATGACTCCAGGTTGAAAGTACCTTGTAGCTCGTACGGCCCCATCTGATTGGTTAGGGTTAATGACATCGTTAGGGTAGTAACTATTACTTAACCATTTTTTTTTATGAATTGCCGAAGGGTGAGAGTTATTGTTAGGGGTGATACCTTATAATCAGAATTATCCTATAGGCCAACACTATGTGGTGTTATTGGGATGTATTCCCCTGTCAAAGGGATACGGGCGGTGCTTTTCCATGATGAGTTGGGAGCACGGGATCCGTATCTCGATTGTTAGTTTCTGCATTACCATGATAAGAATGGGAGGTTTTCCTAGGGAAATAGACCCTACGATTTCGTCACATTCTATGTCTTCTCATGACGAGTTGAGGGCACGGACGAAGGTTGGCTAGTATCTTGTGGTTCGTTTTGGCTTTTGAGCGAGGTCCGGTTCGCCGGGCAATAGTGAAAATTGGGGACACCACTATTGTACTGCAGTAGCGGAACTAGACCGTACCTGCAACCTCATCAGTCATATAGTATTGTGTCAGGAATAGGATGGGTACAAAGTAGAATTCATGATGCAGGTGCAAATCTCTTTATATGAAGAAACGACTTAATATGGGGCATATGTAGTATGGGCTGCATACTGTTCCAGAGTCCCACTTGCATTAGAATAAGAGCATCCTTGAATTAGTTAATCTTGCATTAGAGTCAAAGCCATTGCATACACTGACACATCAACTATATATACACATTTCTCTTTTCATCAATCTGTTTGTTTAAGTTGAGAATCGCTGCTAGTCATCAGCCTTAAAGCGTCAGTATATGTACTAACGTCCCCACTTCAATAGGTACAGGATTGCAAAGCTACAGTTACAGGATTCAGGAGGACTCATGGCAAAAGAAGCAAGTGTTGATTTATTTCAATTGTAATATATATTGTAATTTATTTATTGTTGAGAAGCATCCAAAAGAAGGTACAAAGTGTTATGTATTATTCATTGTACTTTGAAGTAATTTTTATTGAATGTTTGTAACACTTGGGCTTGTATGGCATTAGTGTAACACTGATGTAATGTATTGCAGTTTTGTAACATTCGGACTTGTAATACATTTGTGTTGAATAAAAAGTTTTAAATTTTCATGTTTTTCTGTGTATTGTGGCTAATTGAAGGAAAAGATTTCTGGCTTATGTCACGGTTTCCTAGTTTAGGGAAATCGGGGCGTTACAGAGACGGAGATGGTAATCGAGCTTACCGTTGGATCCTGGCATGTTTTGAAAGAATACTCTGTGACAGAGTTGAACGTTGAGACTACCGTTTGATCCCGACTAGTTTGGAGTGGCACTCTATACGATGTTGAACTTAGATCTTGTCTGAGACGTAGTTGCTCATTGAACTTGCTTTTTGCGCCAAGCAAGTTTGGAGAGGCAACTCAAGACGGAGTTGAACTTGGAGCTTGCAGTTTGATCCCGACAAGTTTTTGGAGTCAACTCTGAGACAGAGTTGAACGTAGAGCTTGTTGTTTGATACCGACAAGTTTCTAGATATAACTCTAAGATTGAGTTGAATGATTGAACTTGTTGTTTGATCCCAACAAGTCAATAGAGGACTCTGTGATGGAGTTGGACGTTTGAACTTGTCGTATGCGCCCCGCAAGTTTTGAAGAGGCAACTCTAAGACGGAGTTGGTTGTGGAGCTTGCCGTTTGTCTCGCATCGCTTCCCAAAAATAAGGAGAACGAGTACATGACATTGGCCCAGCGAATGACTAATGTCACCCATAAGTTGTTTATCCGATCAACTCAACAATATAATCAGTACAGAACAATTGCGCAGGCAATAAAATCAACCACGTAAACAATAATACTTGGAATTAGGCAACATGAAATATCCAAATATAATAAACCAACGTCTGGAAACAATATTAAAATCTGGGTCATAGCCCAATACAATAATAAATCTAAACACAATAATAATAAGTCTCAATACAATAAGTTCAATAAAACGATAAGCAATTAGAAAGCATTAGATCTTCAAAATCTTTGTTCTCTAATCCCAGCAGGCAATTCTCCTTCATTACTTGTGAACACTTCATCTAAAAAGATGAGAAAATTGTCCTTAGATCAAGTCATGGACAGCAAGTAGAAAAAACAAGGAATAGTGGAATAACAATATAACAATGAATTCAATGCATCAATAAGAATCAGTAACATGGAACAATAGCAATAATCAATAGTATGGTAATCGATACATTTGGTATAAACAATGATTCAATATTCGATAACAATGTTCAATGGTATCAATAACACTAACAATATTTGATATCAATAGAAACAATGAGGCGCAATAAGAAATGCCGATGTGGTGTCAATTCTTTAGTCTATTAATCATTTTAATCCTAAATAATGAGGCACTTCATGCATCCAATTTATTTACCACATGGTTGCTACATACAAACAAGTTACGTTTAGACTTAATGGTGGATTTTATAGTTCATGTACTCGGGAACGATGTCAATGATTCTCATTAGTATTCAGTTATTCCGTCATTCAGTTATTCAGTATCAATATCCATGGAACAATATCCAATTATCCAGTTATTCAGTCATTCAGTCATTCAATAATTATAGGAAAACCACGAGCTCCCTTCCGAGTACAGTCTCTATAGTGTACACTACTTAAGTCAACCCTTCAACCCCGGCTTGTTAATTATTTTATTGATGCAACAATACAATAAGCAATTTGAGACATTTAGACGAACGATAGTAACAATAGGAGCACAATAGGACGTTAACTTAGGTAGGACAATTAGAATGGTGACAATAGG
This sequence comes from Hemerocallis citrina, assembly GCA_017893485.1. Lineage (NCBI taxonomy): Eukaryota > Viridiplantae > Streptophyta > Magnoliopsida > Asparagales > Asphodelaceae > Hemerocallis > Hemerocallis citrina. The sequence continues at coordinate 209,198,341 of CM030362.1, forward strand.
ACACTAGGATCATGCAATGCAACATATACACTTAAATTCATACAATACTATGATATAAGAATAATTAAATTAAGAAAAACTGGAAAATGAAATTCTGGAAATAAAATACAGCAGTAGTAAAATGATCATAACTTTTGCAATACAACTCGGAATGCAGCGATTCAAGACGTTCTGGAAACTAGAAACATAGGGCTTCAGCTCTTATTCATTAAGTTATTTATTTTAAGATAATTTACTGGGTAAAAAACGACAGACAAAATACAGACAGCAAACAACATAATAATTTTTGGGTATTTTTCATGAACTAAATTGATTAAACATGATGGGTATCAATTCTATTAGTCGGTAAGCTTCATAATCAGCATGATGGGTTGAATAACATGATAAATAAATTTAGCAACACATACATACACTAATTTAACATCATTCAAACAACAATCGATCAACCAACATACAACCTAGCAATTATTTCTACAATAGATTAATTGTGTCGTGATTATATGCATAACCCTATTAATGATACTATATGAATACATGAAAGATTCAATCTTTGGACTCAAAAATGGTACGAAGTCAAGAATATGGGGGTTATCTTGTGTAAACCCTCAATAGACCCAACGAAAGATAATCCATATAATGATACGATAAATGTTTAGGATCTACTTGAGGAATTTCAAAAAAAACTTCAATTTGATACAAGATTCAATTCAAGAGGAAAGTGACTTGCTTTATTGACGACGAAATTGAATACCAAGAATAACTGGATGATAATCCCGAAGCAACAAACCCACAAACACACAAATCTATGTGCAAACTACGAGCAAGAAACACACGGCAAGACAGCGAGCACCGGATCTAACACTACAAACAGCATACCACAACTCAACTCAACAGCAACAGAGAATCTCCTAGCAACAAACAACAAACCAGATCCCAAACAGCCAACACTGGATCCCCCAAAACAGCAGACAACAAATTAGCAAAAGGCAATGGCACTGGCTACGACTGCGACTTCAACTGGCGGCCTGGGCATTGATTGATCGGAGACGAATGGTGGAACTGCGGGGTTGCTGGAGAGGGGATCGACGCAGGGCGGCGCTCAGGGGGTTCGGGTTGTCTGTTGTTCGATGGAAAATGGGGGAGAGGCATGGGTTTGCTGGCGGCTGGGGGGTGAGCGGGAAAGTGGTTTTCATCTGGGTGGGCATTGATAGGGTGGTGGTGGACGGGGTTTGGGCGGCGACGGGAGGTCGGGGGGCGCTAGGAGGGGGATCGCCAGAGTTAGGCCGGAAAAGAAAGCACAGGGGGGAGGGGGTTATGACGGGAAGAGAGGAAGAGGGAGGAGAGAGAAAGAGGAGAGAGCAGAGAGAAATACGGCTAGCAAATTGTATTTTGTATTTTAGGGTTTGTATTAGGGTTGTATTTATATAATGCAAGTAGATTGTTGGGTTAGGATTCAATAATAGTGGATTTGGGTTGAGAACTAATTGCAATTGGATTTTAGGGTTCAATAAGAGATGGATTTAAAGACAATAGGGTTTAAATAAAATACTCACAAATAAATAAAAGAAAAAATAGGATCAACAAGAAAATAGTTTATCAAGAAGAACAAAGAATTTCGTGAACAAAAATTTAAATCCAAATAAATAAATAAATAATACAAATGAAAAGAATATCAATTGGGCTTGAAATAAATTGGAATTTGGCAAGAAAATCTGATCAAATACGGTAATAAAATAATTCAATAGATGAATTTTAATGGGTAATCAAGAAATAACAATTAATTATTATAATTATAATAATAAAATCATACAACAAAATAATATTCGGGTTTAACAATTTCATTAAAATAATCCAATAATAATACTTTTTATTTTATTTTATTTAGGCTGAAATATAAGTAGCCAGTTAATAAGAAATAGAAGGTAACATCAAAATACCCCGTTATTCGAAATGAATACAATTTTTGATTAGAAAATACTTTATACAAGACCCAAAATGAATTTATCACAAAATAACTTTATAAAAATTAAATTATAAAAAACACACGGAAAATACTAATTATCAGAAATAGGGGTTGCAATCCTACCGACCTTAGAACAAAATTTCATCCTCGAAATTTGCTCAGGTGGTACATCGGACAAGGCAAAAGCAAACTTAAGAAATAACAAGTAGAGAATTTAGAGGGAAAGAAACATAATGGTGGCAGCTAGGTTTGGCATTCGGGTCGGGTCGGATCCGTGCGGGTTGAAGGTTGACTTGGGCAGGTTCGGGTCGGGTCGGAGGGTTAACCGCGCCGAGCCGGGCCAGGTCGAATATATGAATTTGCGACCCTCCCAACCTGTGAACCCTTTAGGGACCAACCCGGGTTGGGTCGGGTCGCGGGTTGGCCCGGCTAGAGAGTAAAAAATTTTTTAAAATTTTGAAAAAAAGTAATTTTAATAAAAAAAACATAAAAAATCGTAATAAAAATAATAATAAGATTGAAAGAGTGAAATTGCCAAAAAAAAATGATATATTATTCATATGATTTCAAGTTATACAAGTTTCACAATTTGTAATAAGAAATAAAGATTTTCTACAAATTTGTTTTGTACAATAACAAATTTCTTATATACCGTTTCAATTTACTTCAATTTTCCTAATTTTAAATAACAAGCAAAGATTTTAATATAATTTTTTTTATCTATTTACAATTGTCTTTAATTTGATGGTCTTCAATTTATTGTTGTTGGTCTTGAATTCTTCATTTTGGTTGCTATTGTTGTTGTTATTGTTATTCTTCCGGCGAGGTTCTCCCACTTGCGGACGTCGATAATGCTTTTCCTTGGGTCCTATCTTCAACCTTCACCCAGTCTTCTGTGCAGACGAGCATCTCTAACGATTGGGGCTTCAAGCGATTCCTGTAATCAGTTAGAGCCCTGGCACTTGAAGAAAATGCACTTTCAGAAGCAACTGTAGAGACAGGAGGAGTTAGTAGATCTTTAGCCATATATTTAAGAATACTATAAGTGTGTTCATGGCCTTTCCACCATTGTAAAATATCTAGTGAAGAACTAAAAGACTCAGAATCTTGTTGGTTATATCAATTTAATTCATTTGGTCGATTAGTTCTAGATTTTTTGATTGAATTTGTGCAAGTAAATTAAATGTTCTATCGTCAAATTTACTCTTACCCTTACCTTTAGAAGTAGCAGAAGAAGAACTAACTAAAGAAGTTGTACTACTAGAAGCAAAATATCTATCATAATAATCATACAAGTTATTTAATGTCGATTCAAATTTAACTAAAAAAAGCGCAATCAATTTTTCTTTATCATCATCCCCAAGTAAATTAAAAAACATTTCAATTAAACTCTTTGTACCTTCTAATTTGATACGAGGATCCATCATAGTAGCAACACAATAAAACATAGGAGGAAAGTTAAAATACTTCAAAAATTTTGTGTATGCAGGTTTTACAATATCACCAACAAAAGCATCATCGATCATTTCTTTAAAAATTTACATCATAGTAACTTTTGAAAAAAATATGTTACTAGAAGTAGATTAATAAGATTTTGAAAACGTGAAAGTTGCGGTTTTAAAAGGTTCTAAAATCTTCAACAAAGATTCGGCATAAAACCAATCGACGGGAGTCCAAAATTTTGCATATTTTTTGCAATACAAAAATCATTTATACATTCTTTATATTCAGTAACAACATGTAGCAAATCAAATGTAAAGTTCCATCGGTGTTTAATATCATTTGGAAATTTTCTAAAAGGTATATTTTTAAGCCTACACCAAGCTTTCCATTCTTGAAATATGGTGCCACTTAATGCAATGAAATGTACAAAGTTTCTAATTTTAAGTATATATGGTTCGGCTATTTTTAATGCATCTTGAACACATAAATTTAAAATATGACATGCACATCTAACATGAAAAATATTGTCAGATGAAGGGTTTAATGCGGTTTTTAAAACACTAATTGATGCATAGTTGTTAGATGCATTATCAAAACTTATACACATAATTTTATCGCGAATATGAAAACATCACAAATTTCTAAAATACGGTTTGCAATTTCATTGCCACTATGGGTATAGGGTAAAGCGGAAAGTGATATGATTCTTTTTTGAAGAATCCAATCACTGTCGATCCAATGAAAGCTTGTTCCCATCATTGGAATATTGTTGCAACCCGTCCAACAATCGAAAGTTAAACTCCATAAAATTGCAATCAAAGCTTCCCTAATTTCATTGTACATTTTAAAACAATCCGATTTGCAAGTATTCCTAGGGATTCTTCTAAAATGAGGGTTTAAGGTGGTTTGATTAAAATTTTCCAATTCCCTACTCTCGGGATAGGAAAATGATAACTCTTCCTTGATTACTAATAGGGCCATTTCCCAACGAAAAGGTTCGGGATCATAAGGGTGGCTATCAACTAGACCGGTCCTAGGGTGAATTTTTTGTTGGCCAGGTAGGTAAACAAGAAGTTCTTTATGTACATTTAGGATGTATCACTTAATTGTACCCGTGCCCTCACCCCTCTTCCATTTGTATGCCTTCGAACATGTTTTACACACTTTTAAACATACACCCGATAAATTTTCGTCCGGAATATAATCATAGAATTTGTGCCAATCACTACTTTCCCCTCTAGTTTTCTAACTAGTAGCTGGTTGTGTTGTTTCGGTGGATTGTTATTGGGGTTCTTCTTCTAATTCTTTGTATCCTACAAACTCATCGTGTGTAACCCATTGTTGGGGAGGAGAATCAGGGTAGTCTTCGGCGGGGTCATTTTGTGGGACAATTGGAGGCCTACGGGAAGTGTCGGTGGAATCTTGTCCACTTTGGCCACGGCCGCTACCGCGTGATCTAGACATGTTGATATGTAGTAGTGTATGTAAAAAAATTATACAGAATGTAGGCGCGATAAGTTACAAAAAAAAATCTAGAAAACAAGAGGGTTATGAGAGAGAATATCAAAAAACCAACAAACAAATATGATACAAAAAATTATAACTACAAAAGAAATAAAAATTGAATAAGAGGGATATGATATTTTGATACCGTTCACCGTGGATCCTCGTATATAAAAAAACCCGTAAAAATAAGAATAGAAGTCCCGAATTGAAGACTTGAATAGAGCTTGGAGAGTTGAAGACCTGATCACTTAGAGGAGAATTGAAGACTTGAAGACGATCAGAATTTTAAGTTGGATACGATCGGAATTTGTCGTTTGATCGTGTATATGTCTTACTACTTTATTTGTTGAATTGTTCACAAATTGAAATGAATTGAGTAATAATAGTAGAGAGAATAAGAGAGTAAGGTGTGAATTTTTTGTTTGGGTTTTAGGGGTATTTATAGGGGAAAAAATTAAAAAAAAAAACCAAAAAGAACAAAAAAATGGCTAAAAGAGCCGTGAATGGCTCTTGGGTTGGGGATCAACCCGTTGGACCCGCGGGTCAACGGTCGACCCGAGGCAGGTCAAACTTTTGACCCGTACGGTCAAACTGTTTGCAACCTGCGGGTCGACCCGCGAGTTGGCGGGCAGGTCGGATTTTTTTTGCGGGTTAACGGGCTGGGTTACATGGGTTGACTTCGCTAAATTCGCGACCCGGGTCGACCCATTAACATTAACGGGTTCGACCCGAACCCGAACCGTCGTTTCGCGGGCCGGGTTATACGGGCGGGTCGCGGGTCGGGTTTGCCATCCCTAGTGGCAGCACCAGAATTAGAAATAACATGGATATGAATGAAGTGATCTAGAATGATGTCAAATAAAGATTCAATTAATGATGACGATGCAAATGTATGAATAAAGAAGTAAACAATGCAAGAAAGAGAAACAACAAGCGAATCCTGGGACCTGTGGTGTAACACCTCGAATTCCAAATAAGACCGAATTCGAAGTTCCACTGGATCTTTACACTTTTCTTCGTACAATTTTACAAGGAATTAAAAACATTTATTACATCAGAGTTACAATTAAACAACGAAAGTAAAATTACAACAATTACTTGAATGAAATAAAACAACACTTGAATAATTCTTTAAGCATCAATTCCTCCTTAGTTTTTTCATTCACTTTATTCTGCATAGAAACTGTGGGACGTCAGTTCATTCAACTGACGCAAGGATATAATACATCAATTTCTCTTACTTAGAAAGCACACACTTGTCACAAAACAAAGCTACGGGGACTATTTATTGATGTCGTGTGTGAATGTGCACTCAATCCTTAATGCAATTATTTATGTTACATGACACTAATGCGTACTTGTTTGGATTCTGTGCATCTCATACTACATAGATCCGAGGGCAAGCCCTTAATCGTTCTTCATCTTATAGGGTTCAATCCCTCACCATGACTTAAACTACTACGGTAACTACAGTAAGTACCCTAGATGTTCAATGATTTACAAGCTCATGTCCAGACAGCCTGGACGGGAATACCATGTCATGACACGATGCATCGTATAGAACTTACGGACAATTCAGCCTCCGTCATGGAACATGACACCACCCATAGTCACCAAACACCCCACAAGCGTCGCCTGCGGTACGAACTCCTAGAGATGTATCCACGTCATGACACTCCACATCGTGTAGACAGCCTGTGTAACGCCCCGATCTCCACGTAACTGGAAAACCGTGACACATGCCAAGATCTTTCCTTCAATTAGTCTCGATACACAGAAAAACTAGAAAATTTAAAAACGTTTCTTCAACAAAGAGTTACTACGCAGTAATTACAAATATCAGTTTGTAATACCAAACTGTAACGCCTGCCCCTTTTCTTTTCTTTTTGACTCCAAAATCAATTCTTCCAATTTCTATATCACTTTAAACATAAACTAAAATAGTTATGTTTCAAAGAAAATTTGGGCAGAGTCTCCCTTGTAATTTTTGCCCAAAACACAGAAAAGCTTACGGAATTTTGCTCTAAATTCCGTAGCTTACATCACAGGCAATAATACTACGGGCTCCCCAGGCCAAAATGAGCATCATCACACAGGCAATATATATATATATATATATATGCTCTGGGGACCAAACTCATAACGGTTTAACAATTATCAATTAAAAAGCATAAATCCTTTTGAAAACGTAGTAAGTTTTTAGAAAATAACCTGTAAAAACCTACCACGACGCCCAGCACTCCACAACGAAATGGGTACGGGTCGAAACCATATCCTGCTGCCTCACACTATACTCTTCATCGTCATCCTCATACTTATACATCAAAATACAATTTAAAGCATAAATCTTTACTATTTACAATTAAATCATAACAATGAATTATAACTAGAGCTCCACTCCACGGAAACCTGTACCTACACCTCACCTCTGCACTGCTGAAGACCTGTAACAGTAGGGACCTAGGGTAGTCCAGGGACTCCCTAACCCCCAAACACTAAGGGGTTAGCCATTTCTGGTGTGAGTATAATTTATTAAATAAGTAAATAAATTAAACTTACAAGTAAAAACATAACGAACTCACAATTTCCAAGATAAACAAATCTTACTTAACATCTGAATATATAAACATCATAAATGAGATTTTACATCACATACTCTCTGAGTCATCACCTGTATGTATATCTATACCCACTCATAACATGCTTATATTTAGTAACCATTTGAATAATCACTCTCATAATACAATATTGATTTTACTTCCTTATATCACGTATCACCTCATAGACATATGCCTTCATTCTCATACTACCACATTCCTTCATGTCCAACCTAACATCTCATTGCACTTTACCATTTACTTGCATTTTATCACAATGTACCCCATATCCCAACATAGTTTTGGCAATAACATATCACACGCCAAGCCGATAGCTTGGGTAATAATCACGCACATCACAAGCCCAACTTGGGTAATATCACATCACATCCCAAGCCCATAGCTTGGTTATTAATTTACTTCATTATCACATTCGCAATTCATCTCGAATGGAAAAGACACGTGTATATATAATTTGTGCCTGTGTACGTTATGACTTAAACTCTAATGCAAAATTACCAATACAACGATGTTCTTATTCTAATGCAAGATTACTAATGCGATGATGCTCTTATTCTAATGCCAGCCAGTCTCCGAAGCAACATGCAGCCCATACTACATGCGCCCATCTCAAGCCGTTTCTCCATTTATAGGGATTTGAACCCGCGTTATGAATTTCTAATTGTACACAACCTGTTCCTGACAGATACTACATGACTGATGAGGTTGCAAACGTGGTCAAGTCCCACCAATGCAGTACGCTCATGGTGTCTATGTTTTCCACTACTACCCGGTACACCGGACCTCACTCAAAAACCAGACGAACACAGGTTCTCCCGAGCGCAGTATAGCATAAAGCCTATCCTGTGTCACCCCTAACTCATAGACCGTGATCTATGGCCTGTTCGCTCTCCCTGGCCAAGGACCCGACGAAGTTCCGGGGTCCATCCCCCTAGCTCCGCCCGCCATATCATGGCACTTCAGGAATTAACAGTGTGCGATACGCAACCCGTGCTCCCAACTCATGAGAAGGCACCGTACGTATCCCTTTGACAGGAAGGTACAACCCAGTAATACCACCTAAGGTCGGCCCCAAGGGCGAGTTGGTCGTAAGGTGCCCCCTACTACCAACTCCTCCTTTTTGGCAAAATGGTTAAGTAAAAGATCTTTATAAGTCACTACCCTAATGATGTCACTAACCCTAAACAATCCTATGGATGACAATATTATAAACACAACATGCTAGGTCTTAAATTAGACTTTGCAAGATAACTCTACTAGGCTGCTCAACCTAGACTTACTAGAATCCCTCAGGATCCGGTTCACGGCCTATCGATCCAAGACCCCGGCAATACGAACGTATTCGCATGCTACTATCCTAAACTTGGATTTCGTCACACTCCGGTCCGCAATCAACCAACTGTTAAGATCTGACGGCACCCGCGAAGTGACTCGTCCACAGTCCCTTAGGAGTAAGCTAAACACACGTCTTGATGGTCGATAGCCCTAGGGCAATGATATCACCCTAGATGAGCACAACAAACTGCGTATTAGCTAAGAAGCTACATACGAGTAACAAAAAACACATACGAGCTAAATAGCTATGTATGGGACCACCAGCTACATTCGGGCCAGTCGAGCCGCGTATAAGACAACAACACACATACGAGCCAAATAAGCTGCGTATGAGACCCACAGCTACCTACGGGCCAGTCGAGCCACGTACGCGCAAAACCACATACAAACAACCATACAGGTAATCAAACCTAGAAGCAACCAACTGTGCTTACTAGCAAACTTGATCTTCTATAATTAGAAGTAACAGAAGAATCTACTATAATTAACTTAAGCATGGTATCATTCTAAAATCAACTCATCATGGCAAACCTACTATAATCAACTCAAACATGAGTTCCTCACTATAATCAGCCTACAACAACTCAAGCATGGTATCTTTCTAAAATCAACTCGAGCATGGTAGGTTTTACTGGATTATCACATAGGCATGAATGGGTTCTTCACACGACTCAAGCATGGATTCTTAATATATCACAAGTGTGGGTTCTTTCTTTACAACAATCCAAATCCATAGGATAGGTTCTTTCTACTCACCACTACTAACAACTAAATTGGGTTCTTTTTCGCATACACAAATAATATAGCCATAGGAATAGCTTCTTTCTCAACCTACAACAAGTAATCAACATAAATGTGTGATCTTTTAACATCTTATAACTGACAACATCAAAAGATTGTTTCTTTATCACACTACAACTAACATAACATCAAGTTGGGTTCTCTTAGCGTACACAATTCACCCAACCCTCAAGATGGGTTCTATCTCAACCTACAACAACTCATACCCAAAAGATGGGTTCTTTTAGCATCCACAATTTACTCAACCTTCAAAATGGATTCTTTTCTTCACCTACACAAGTAGTAACCCTAAAGATGGTTCTTTCTACACATACATAAACAAATAAAGAGAGCAAGCAACTAATTTAGAAGTAGATAATCCCCACATACATAACTGATCCCTTTATCCTTAAATTTATACCAATACACGTTATCCCCATACGCCTCATCCATAATTCATATCAATACTTTAGTTTATTCAAACTTCTTTAAAATATCAACTACGTATATAGAACTAAACTCACGATATTTTGATATCATCATATAGATATAACTCATCCCCATATACATAACTAATCCATTATATAGGTTTTATATACTCAAAATAGTTAATTTCACCAAATATCAAAAAACCTATTTTCGGGCCCATAAAAATCCGTATTTTCCCTCAAATCAATCTTTAACATAACTTCTACGAAATATATCGAAAAGCCATGAAATTTAGCCACAACATAAAATATATGTAGATACATCATACTCACATATTCCTCAACTGCAAAATACATAAATAAATTTAACACTCACACATTCATCAACCCACAAAAATATATATAATTAAACTAACTCACCACATATTTCTCAAATCACAAAATACATAGATAAATTAATCCTCACATATTCTTCAAACCACAAAAATATATAAATACGTTAACTCACTTATTTCTTAAACCCACAAAAATACATAAATACATCAACTCACATATATCTTTAAACCACGAAAATATATAAACAATATAACTCACATATTTCTTAAACCACAAAAATATATAGATAAACTAACTCACATATATCTTTAAACCACAAAAATATATAAATAATATAACTCACCACATTTCGCGAAGATTCGAAGTGTCACCATGCCACCCCACATCCGAAATCGTGAATATATCCTATCACCAAATTTCAAAGCAATTAAACTCAAATAATTCAAACCAATCATAAAAGCTAATAACACTATCCCCAAATATCACACAAGCGTTTACTGAACGCTTGGGATATACACGTGCAATGCACGTGATAATCTAATGCTTACGGTATTTTCATTCCCAATTAATTACTAAAATCACCCCCAAATAATCTAATAGTCCAACTACAATTTCTATTACTATATGAGAATTAATTCATATCCATATAATTCTCTTTTACAAATCCAAAATCCTATTTTACAACCAACTTGCAATCTCTCTAAAAATTCGCTAATTTCTCACATCTACCATTTCCAACATCTCTAAATCTCTCTATCCTAATATTTCCACTCAATAAAAATTAACCCAACTAAATTTTATACAATAAAATAGTTAGGGTTTTACCTTACCGAATCCATTCGAAAATCCGATGCTACCACCATGTAGAGAATCCCTCCATTAGTCTACCCCTCACTTTAATTCGAAAATAACGAAGAAATGGTATGGATTTGAGGTGGGGGGATCGTCGGCCGATGGGTTTGTTGGGTTCTTTCCGATCGGGATGGAGATGGGAAAGGAAGGAGAAGAAGGAGAAAGGAGATGGAGGTCGGGGTTCTTTTCGGTCGGTTGGGGGCAAACGGGAGAAGGAGGAAGGGGGGGTCGGGGTTCTTCTTTTGGGTCGGCATCGAACCAGAAGGGAGAAGAAGAAGGAAGAAGGGAAACCGGAGTGGGGTTCTTTTGGCTGGGGTGAACGGAAGAGGGAGGAAGGGAGGGAGGTCGGGGTTCTCCGGGGCTCGGGATGGGGAAACGAACAGATAAGAAGAAGGAGAAGGAGAGGGAGTTGGGTTTCTTCGTTGGGAGAGAACGGGAGGAGGAAGGGAGGAGGGTCGGGGCTTCTTTTTGGTTGGAAGTGAACGGGAGGAGAAGGGAAGTAGGGGAAGAAGAAGGAGTGGGGGAACCCGGGGGGGGGGGGGGGGGTTGTTTCTGGGTTGGGTTGGAACTGGACGGGAAGAGAAAGAGAAGGAAGAAGAAGGAGAAGGAGAAGGAAGGGGGTTTTTTGAAAAAAAGAATAAATAATAATAGATAGATAAATATCTAAGGGAATGTTTCGTATAAGCCCCCTAGCCTTAATACATTTCAAATAAAGCCCAACTCTCTACTTCATTATTATAAACAATACAAAAATACATTAAACTACTTCGTAGATAATCCGTATAAAATAATTTAATTTTGAAAATAATAATAAAATAAGATAGACAATATATCTTATATTTCTCAATTAAAATAATTATTATCAGAAAAATAAATAATCGCGTGCAATTCTCAATTGTGCACGGATTTCGATGCAAAATAGCCATATGCTATTTTTCGGGTTGTTACATTACTCCCTCCTTAGAGTCGTTCTGTCCTCAGAACGCTGCTAGTGGAGAGGAAGACAACCACAAACATCAATGGTTCACAAGATATTTTCCTGAGCCATCTCTAGTTTCTTGACTGATATTCTTAAAAACTGGTCTTCTACCAAGTTGAACTGTTGTCCTTCAGCCTTTTGGACAGACCCACTATGAATTTAATGTCGACACTCCTCTGCTCCTGCTCTGGAGTAGACAATGGCTGCATTACCTTGCTCTATCCTTGTCTACAAGTGTTGTTGATTTACTCCTTGACTATGACTCCTGTTGGTTGGTGACCACTCCCTCCTTAGAAAGGACGAAGTCACACACTACCGCTTCAGCCCCTGAGCAGCTTCTCTTGGTAACCTTACTAAATTGTTAACACGATTGCCCTCTGCCTGAGCGAGATCTTCTCCTTGACGTGCTCTTAGTGGCTGCTTAATCATAAGCTGATCTTGGAGAACTCTGCTGCTTCAGCACTTCAATCCTTACATTTCCTGCCTAAGCCTTCTGACTTGCTCACTTGGACTCGGTTGCAGCTCCCATCGTGCCAAAATCGAGCTCTAAACTTGAGTAACCACTCTAATACTGGCTTACTTGATCTCATCATCTATCTTCTTGCTTCTTTCACGGTCTTTGGCTGAGGTCAATCCTTCACTTATCTCGATCCCTTGCAGTTCAGTAGCCACTCCCTCCTTAGAATAGGGCATGGCCTACGATCATTACTTCAAACTTCCAGGATTCTCTCCTATAATTTGTTCGAAGCTGATGCTCCAGATGGTGTATTCAAACAAACCAAATCTAGAGTTGCTTCCCGCACACAACTCAACTCTTGAAAAATTGTTCGGACAAAAGAATATGATGAACCACAATTGAACAAAATAGTTGTATGGATTCCATATATATATAAATCCAACTGGTTACGAAAGTGTTTCATCATACCTTACTTCTTAATCCAAAATAAATTTCAAAAAATACAACTTTTAAGTTAGTTGCAGTTCTATAGGCACATACCAGTACTAGCACTCTTGCCTTCTACAGCTTGCTGGTAGTAAGTGCGAACTCTACTCTTGGTGAACAGGATCTTTTCCTTTGTTGTTCATCTTCGAGGTTGATCTGCCGTCCCTCCTGTGAAGCTGGGGGCAATCTGGTTGGATACGACCAATCCTTCCACATTTGTAACATGTACGGGTATCTATCTGAGTGTCCCTCCTCGAACACTAGTTCTTGAGATGACCTTACCCACCACATAGGAACAACATCCTGTCTTGGTGCCTCCAAGTTTGCCCTCCGTTTTCTGAGTCTTCTGCTTCTGACCTTGGTTCTTGAACCCTGATGATGGTGCAGATCTTGTCCCTTGTAGTCGTGGACAAGCTAATTTCTTGTGCCCGACTCTCTCACAAAGATTGCATACTACAACCTTGGTGGTCTCTGGGATTTTCTCCCATTCATTTGTAGTCGTGCCAATCTGGAATCAAGGTGTTCCTGCTCCCTTGCTAGGCCTGCTAATATAGTTCTACAAGCCTTTCTCAGTTGCTTAGCTTAACAACCTTTCTTGATCGCGTACTTCCTCAGCTTCCACATTTCCCGATGTATGCTGGCTGCCGCCACTGTGCATTGATTCACACTTAGTCCTTGCAGTGGCGAAGTCTTGTTGGCTCCTCGCTCAATGTTATCGGATCATCCATCGATATCGGTTCACTCTCTTCCATCAACACCTCCTTGGTTAGGACATCCTCGAACATCATTCATGTGTTTAAAGGATGGTAACACATACACTAGGATTAGTCCAGATATAGAAAAATTATAAAACATAAGTTTAAAGAACCAACAATATGAATTATAACTATCTACAACTAGCTAAAACCCAACTCCTAAAGGCATCCAAGTTTAATTTTCCTACTGTGTCGGACTGTAAATTGAAGTCGGCTCTGATACCATTTGTAACGCCCCGGTCTCCACGTAACTGGAAAACCGTGACACATGCTAAGATCTTTCCTTCAATTAGTCTAGATACACAGAAAAACTGGAAAATTTAAAAACTTTTCTTCAACACAGATTTACTACGCAGTAATTACAAATATCAGTTTGTAATACCAAACTGTAACGCCTGCCCCTTTTCTTTTCTTTTTGACTCCAAAATCAATTCTTCCAATTTTTATATCACTTTAAACATAAACTAAAATAGTTATGTTTTGTTGTGCAATCTAGTTACCTAAATAAACAGATCAACTAGACACAAATTAAAACCTCGCAAGTGTACGAATCGTTTATAGAAGCGTAATGACAAGCAAGGGTCGATCCCACAGAGATTGTAGAAATTAACTTACTAACCAATAAAACAGAAATAAGAATCTTAAAGTTTTGTTCTAAAAGAAATGACTAGATCAAGTAGTTCTGAATCACAAATGACTATTAAGTAGTTGGGCTTTGATTTCCACCTATAGTCAGTAATGCCAAGTTGCCTTCTTCACTACCCTAATTACTCATGTTCGTTCCTTTAAGGGCATGGTATCTACTCCTTAAAGTATTGTTTCCCTAAACCAAGAATTAGGCATGGTATCTACTCGAATTCGTTTCTTTCCTTAAGTATTTAGCATGGTATCTACTAAGTTGCACTTAAAGAAAACATAAGAACAATGGAAACGAACAAACACTCAAAGTTCTAGAAATTGGTATAAGATCTAGATCATTCAAGATGATTAAACCAAGAACCCCTAAAGATTCCTGTGTTACAAGTTACGAGCACGAGATACGGATCGTCTCTATACGCATATAACAGATTCAGATTTATAATATGCAAACTTGATAATCTCAGGTTCTGTATGGCAGTCGACTTGCTGTCACTCTCAGTCGACTGCTCTTAGAACTTCTGAACAAGTTTGTAAATTATAAATCTATACCAATACTCTCAGGTTTAATCAATAAGTAACAGAATAGCATTCAGAAGAATTTAAGCATCACATAACTACGGTTTCAATCTATCCAACTATGAAATTAGTTCCACTTAATAAAACTTTTATTGACTAACAATTTCAAATAAATGATGACAATAAAACTAGAAAGAGAAGAAATAAACTGATGAAGTTTGGTCTGAGAAGTCGACTGCTGTCACTCAGTCGACTGGCTTGTTGCTTCAGTGTACTCGATCTCCTTCTTCTTCGATGCTGATAGAATAATCCTCTTGGTTGATGATTTGATGATTAAGAAATTCTCCCTTCGGTCCTTTCGGTCTCCCAGACTAACGCCTCTTGGTTGATATTTGTAGAACACGGGAAGAGAATTAGGGTTTGCACTTTTTGCAAAAAAGTCATCTTCTTTCATTTATTTCCTTCCTTATTTGATCTGCGTTTTTATTTCTTTCTCTTTTCTTCTTTTCTTCCTTTTCTGCTAACCACGTGCTCTTGCCAATCCCCGGTCTCTAACTTTGATTGTTGGAGACGTTGTTATTCGCAGATACCCTGGGTTTGGATACTTAGTTTTGATTTGGATTTAGATGAGGATGGATCTTCAATTATCTTATCTTTTCACTCCGATGGATGCAGTCGACTGGTGTTGGATTAAGTCGACTGTGCCGAGCAGCTTCAGCCTCTCTGTCCAGTCGACTGTTGAAGAACCAGTCGACTGTTGCTCTGCAGTTCCCTGTGTATCATCCTCTCAGTCTGTATTAGTCTGCAATCTGGTTCGTTTTGCTGCTTTTGGTTGTTTCCTATGGAAAAGAGAAAATAAGAGTAAAATACCACATATAGAGCATTTAAATGTCTAATTGCACTAAGATTATTGCTCCTAAATGTGAAGACCTGTAACAGTAGGGACCTAGGGTAGTCCAGGGACTCCCTAACCCCCAAACACTAAGGGGTTAGCCATTTCTGGTGTGAGTATAATTTACTAAATAAGTAAATAAATTAAACTTACAAGTAAAAACATAACGAACTCACAATTTCCAAGATAAACAAATCTTACTTAACATCTAAATATGTAAACATCATAAATGAGATTTTACATCACATACTCTCTGAGTCATCACCTGTATGTATATCTATACCCGCTCATAACATACTTATATTTAGTAACCATTTGAATAATCACTCTCATAATACAATATTGATTTTACTTCCTCATATCACGTATCACCTCATAGACATATGCCTTCATTCTCATACTACCACATTCCTTCATGTCCAACCTAACATCTCATTGCACCTTACCATTTACTTGCATTTTATCACAATGTACCCCATATCCCAACATAGTTTTGGCAATAACATATCACAAGCCAAGCCGATAGCATGGGTAATAATCACGCACATCACAAGCCCAACTTGGGTAATATCACATCACATCCCAAGCGCATAGCTTGGTTATTAATTTACTTCATTATCACATTTGCAATTCATCTCGAATGGAAAAGACACATGTACATATAATTTTTGCCTGTGTACGTTATGACTTAAACTCTAATGCAAAATTACCAATACAACGATGCTCTTATTCTAATGCAAGATTACTAATGCGATGATGCTGTTATTCTAATGCCAGCAAGTCTCTGAAGCAACATGCAGCCCATACTACATGCGCCCATCTCAAGCCGTTTCTCTATATATAGGGATTTGAACCCGCGTTATGAATTTCTAATTGTACACAACCTGTTCCTGACAGATACTACATGACTGATGAGGTTGCAAACGTGGTCAAGTCCCACCAATGCAGTACGCTCATGGTGTCTATGTTTACAACTACTACCTGGTACACCGGACCTCACTCAAAAACCAGACGAACACAGGGTCTCCCGAGCGTAGTATAGCATAAAGCCTATCCTGTGTCACCCCTAACTCGTAGACCGTGATCTATGGCCTGTTCGCTCTCCCTGGCAAAGGACCCGACGAAGTTCCGGGGTCCATCCCCCCAGCTCCACCCACCTTATCATGGCACTTCAGGAATTAACAGTGTGCGATACGCAACCCGTGCTCCCAACTCGTGAGAAGGCACCGTACGTATCCCTTTGACAGGAAGGTACAACCCAGTAACACCACCTAAGGTCGGCCCCAAGGGCGAGTTGGTCGTAAGGTGCCCCCTACTACCAACTCCTCCTTTCTGGCAAAATGGTTAAGTAAAAGATCTTTATAAGTCACTACCCTAACGATGTCACTAACCCTGAACAATCCTAGGGATGACAATATTATAAACACAACATGCTAGGTCTTAAATTAGACTTCGCAAGATAACTCTACTAGGCTGCTCAACCTAAACTTACCAGAATCCCTCAGGATCCGGTTCACGGCCTATCGATCCAAGACCCCTGGCAATACGAACGTATTCGCATGCTACTATCCTAAACATGGATTTCGTCACACTCCGGTCCGCAATCAACCAACGGTTAAGATCTGACGGCACCCGCGAAGTGACTCGTCCACAGTCCCTTAGGAGTAAGCTAAACACACGTCTTGATGGTCGATAGTCCTAGGGCAATGATATCACCCTAGATGAGCACAACAAACTGCATATTAGCTAAGAAGCTACATACGAGTAACCAAAAATACATACGAGCTAAACAGCTACGTATGGGACCAACAGCTACATACGGGCCAGTCGAGCCGCGTATGAGACAACAACACACATACGAGCCAAATAAGCTGCGTATGAGACCCACAGCTACCTACGGGCCAGTCGAGCCACGTACGCGCAAAACCACATACAAACAACCATACAGGTAATCAAACCTAGAAGCAACCAACTGTGCTTACTAGAAAACTTGATCTTCTATAATTGGAAGTAACAGAAGAATCTACTATAATTAACTTAAGCATGGTATCCTTCTAAAATCAACTCATCATGGCATACCTACTATAATCAACTCAAACATGAGTTCCTCACTATAATCAGCCTACAACAACTCAAGCATGGTATCTTTCTAAAATCAACTCGAGCATGGTAGGTTTTACTGGAATATCACATAGGCATGAATGGGTTCTTCACACGACTCAAGCATGGATTCTTAATATATCACAAGTGTGGGTTCTTTCTTTACAACAATCCAAATCCATAGGATGGGTTCTTTCTACTCACCACTACTAACAACTAAATTGGGTTCTTTTTTGCATACACAAATAATATAGCCATAGGAATAGGTTCTTTCTCAACCTACAACAAGTAATCAACATAAATGTGTGATCTTTTAACATCCTATAACTGACAACATCAAAAGATTGTTTCTTTATCATACTACAACTAACATAACATCAAGTTGGGTTCTCTTAGCGTACACAATTCACTCAACCCTCAAGATGGGTTCTTTCTCGACCTACAACAACTCATACCCAAAAGATGGGTTCTTTTAGCATCCACAATTTACTCAACCCTCAAAATGGATTCTTTTCTTCACCTACACAAGTAGTAACCCTAAAGATGGTTCTTTCTACACATACATAAACAAATAAAGAGAGCAAGCAACTAATTTAGAAGTAGATAATCCCCACATACATAACTAATCCCTTTATCCTTAAATTTATACCAATACACGTTATTCCCATACGCCTCATCCATAATTCATATCAATACTTTAGTTTATTCAAACTTCTTTAAAATATCAACTACGTATATAGAACTAAACTCACCATATTTTGATATCATCATATAGATATAACTCATCTCCATATACATAACTAATCCATTATATAGGTTTTATATACTCAAAATAGTTAATTTCACCAAATATCACAAAACCTATTTTTGGGCCCATAAAAATCCGTATTTTCCCTCAAATCAATCTTTAACATAACTTCTACGAAATATATCGAAAAGCCATGAAATTTAACCACAACATAAAATATATGTAGATACATCATACTCACATATTCCTCAACTGCAAAATACATAAATAAATTTAACACTCACACATTCATCAACCCACAAAAATATATATAATTAAACTAACTCACCACATATTTCTCAAATCACAAAATACATAGATAAATTAATACTCACATATTCTTCAAACCACAAAAATATATAAATAAGTTAACTCACTTATTTCTTAAACCCACAAAAATACATAAATAAATCAACTCACATATATCTTTAAACCACGAAAATATATAAATAATATAACTCACATATTTCTTAAACCACAAAAATATATAGATAAACTAACTCACATATATCTTTAAACCACGAAAATATATAAATAATATAACTCACCACATTTCGCGAAGATTCGAAGCGTCACCATGCCACCCCGCATCCGAAGTCGTGAATATATCCTATCACCAAATTTCAAAGCAATTAAACTCAAATAATTCAAACCAATCATAAAAGCTAATAACACTATCCCCAAATATCACACAAGCGTTTACTGAACGCTTGGGATATACACGTGCGATGCACGTGATAATCTAATGCTTACGGTATTTTCATTCCCAATTAATTACTAAAATCACCCCCAAATAATCTAATAGTCCAACTACAATTTCTATTACTATATGAGAATTAATTCATATCCATATAATTCTCTTTTACAAATCCAAAACCCTATTTTACAACCAACTTGCAATCTCTCTAAAAATTCGCTAATTTCTCACATCTGCCATTTCCAACATCTCTAAATCTCTCTATCCTAATATTTCTACTTAATAAAAATTAACCCAACTAAATTTTATACAATAAAATAGTTAGGGTTTTACCTTCCCGAATCCATTCGAAAATCCGACGCTACCACCATGTAGAGAATCCCTCCATTAGTCTACCCCTCACTTTAATTCGAAAATAACGAAGAAATGGTATGGATTTGAGGTGGGGGGATCGTCGGCCGATGGGTTTGTTGGGTTCTTTCCGATCGGGATGGAGATGGGAAAGGAAGGAGAAGAAGGAGAAAGGAGATGGAGGTTGGGGTTCTTTTCGATCGGTTGGGGGCGAACGGGAGAAGGAGGAAGGGGGGTCGGGGTTCTTCTTTTGGGTCGGCATCGAACAAGAAGGGAGAAGAAGAAGGAAGAAGGGAAACGGGAGTGGCGTTCTTTTGGCTGGGGTGAACGGAAGAGGGAGGAAGGGAGGGAGGTCGGGGTTCTCTGGGGCTCGGGATGGGGAAACGAACGGATCAGAAGAAGGAGAAGGAGTGGGAGTTGGGTTTCTTCGTTGGGAGCGAACGAGGGGAGGAAGGGAGGAGGGTCGGGGCTTCTTTTTGGTTGGAAGTGAACGGGAGGAGAAGGGAAGTAGGGGAAGAAGGAGTTGGGGAACCCGGGGGGGTTGTTTCTGGGTTGGGGTGGAACTGGACGGGAAGAGAAAGAGAAGGAAGAAGAAGGAGAAGGAGAAGGAAGGGGTTTTTTTGAAAAAGTGAATAAATAATAATAGATAGATAAATATCTAAGGGAATGTTTCGTATAAGCCCCCTAGCCTTAATACATTTCAAATAAAGCCCAACTCTCTACTTCAATATTATAAACAATACAAAAATACATTAAACTACTTCGTAGATAATCCGTATAAAATAATTTAATTTTGAAAATAATAATAAAATAAGATAGAAAATATATCTTATATTTCTCAATTAAAATAATTATTATCAGAAAAATACATAATCGTGTGCAATTCTCAATTGTGTACGGCTTTCGATGCAAAATAGCCATATGCTGTTTTTCGGGTTGTTACACCCTGTGAATACTCTCACGTTGTAGCTCCGAGACCCTTATACTCATGTTTTTCTCTTACTTTCATCACATCTTCATTATGTATCTAATCCTTAGTTATTTGAATCATGAATAAAATCAATACCCTGGAGTTAGCACTCCCTCCGTACCAGTCTTAACCATCAATTCAACAATACGATCCAAACATGGTCTTTTCATTTCAATATCTTATCTCAAAAAAATTTATTCAATGCCGGTATAAGGCTTAGCTACACTCTGGCTTTTAATCTCATTTCATGTTTATAGAATTGAATGTTCATACTCATAAAATCTTTTATAATTCAACATGATCTTGTATTTCACTTTCATGTACAATTTCATGCATAAGCAATAAATACGTTTTTCAACTTGTCAAATTCATCATTTATTCTTTCACATAATTTCTCATATTCTCATAGTACCAATACTAAGTTCAAAATCACACATACAAATTTTTCATTACACAAATCTCATTTCAACTCTTTATTAAAATCTTTTAAACAAAAATATTCATTTTTCTTTATCTAATCAATAATCAATATAACAATTTGTATCAAAATCTTTCTTGAAATAGTCTGAAATTCTAATAGGAAATTTCTCATGAAACCTAGACATTATTATAAATTTTCTAGTATTTTTCCTCAATTTTTAATTTAGTTTTAAAAGCTCTTAAAATATTAAAACCCCAAAAACATATTTCTAGTCAAAAAAACCACAGGGTCAGGTTTCGAACCCGCAACCCGAGACCACACCGCGCTACTATAAGCGCACTGTGGCGCCACCGAAGATCACAGAGTCCAAGGTGCCAAGGTGATAAGAGAGGGGCTATAATTCATATAGGTCATTTCTCGCGTCATTTGGATTTAAAAAAATAATAAATAAAAGGTCTCTGCCCAGTTTCGAACCTGCAACCAAAGACCAACCCAGCGCTACAGTAAGCGCTCTAATATGCACCCGAAGACCAGTAGGTCCAAGTGACTCACCGATCATAAAAACGAGTTGGGTTGTTTATGATTCAGTTCTCTGTTTATTACTAATTTTTCATAATTCAAAAACTTTTTAGTTCTTTTCCTTTCTTTTTGTATCAAAGATTTCCAGATTATAAAAAATAGAGATTTACAGTAAAACAATATTTTAATAATCATTATTTGACTTGAAAAACATGAATTCTTAGTTATTTTATGTTCTACGTCAATAATTTTGACATTGAGAACGATCACAATTCTTACAAAATTTATAATCAAAATTTCCACAAAAGACTTTTTTTTTTTACTTGTTATTCTACAATATTTTTAGAACATAAATTCCTCTTTCTACACTAGTATTGCATGTATTTAGACAATAAGGTTTCAATGGTGCATTTAATCAACTAGTCATCTCATAAGCACAATTTTCTCAATTTAGCATGGCTCAAACATATATTTCATGACAACATGATAAATTCTAACATAGTAATCACAATTTTATCAACTAGTAATCAATTTACCAAAGCATTCACTTTATCAACAATTTATCTCTATTTAAACAAACATGTGGTCAATCTACTTAGTTTTTCTTAGCAATTTTATCAATCCAAACCCTAGCATGATGTCTAAAGTAGAAGCATGAGAAATCACCCACCTTTTGGAGAAAAACAAATATAAAGCTCCTAGAAATCCCCTAGAACATACGAATGGATCCTTCTCCTCCTAGATTGTGGCACAAAAAGTGCCTCCTCCTCCTTGTGCTAGATGGAACCTGAGCTCTTCCCCTTGCTCCTTGATGTATGGCCGGCCTCCTCTTGGAAAGAACACACACAAAATCCCTCAATCTTTCACTCACCAAAAACTATCAATCTTTTCTCACACTAATTCTTTTCTTTCTTTCTTTCTTTATCAAATTTTCTAATTTACTACAAGAGAAGAATGAGGGGGGGGGGGGGGGGGTATTTATACTTTTTTGAAAGCAAAATAGATGGCTAGGATTGATCTAGATGGTTAAAGTTTAAGGGCTAAGATGTATTAGGGAGTTGTAGCAACCACCCATGAACACATAACCACCCCATCCACTACACCACTCTCCCATCTCTCTTGCCTCCATCCAGCCAACACCCCCATGCACTAAGGCATGTGCTAGTGCAATTCACGTGTCTCCCATAGTACCCCTAGTTACTAGTTGTACATGATTAATTAATTAATTGTCTATCAAATTAGTCTACACTACATGTTATGACAAATAAAAGATAAGTTAACTAGTCGGCTCAAAATTTTGTGGGCCTTAAACCCATGGGCTATTAACAAAAAATAATTAATTAATTAGGGTGGTCTAGATTAGACAATAAGGCCAAGGCTTTTAAAAATAAAAGAGAAGGATTTAAAATACTTGTTCATGTTATGGGAAGAAATAATTTTCTAAGGAAAAAATGCAAGAGAATTTGTACGTGCAAAACACGTAAAATCAACAAACTCTTATTTAATTATAAATAAAAATTTAGGATGTGAAAACACTTCCTCCTTGGAATAGTTACGTCCCCGGAACTATGCTTAAAGAGTGAGAAAACAGAATAAAAGAAATGAAAAGAAGATACAAATCAAGCAAAGAGCTCAAGATGATCCTTCATCAACCTCTCCTCAGATTCCCAAGTAGCCTCTTCAACCAACCGGTTTCTCCACACTACTTTGACCATCGGTATCGTCTTGTTCATCAAGACTTTCTCCTAACGATTCACAATCTCAACCGGAAGCTCAATGTAACTCAGATCTAACTACAAACCTTCCGGCACTTCGGGCAAACGATGACTCGGATCTGGAATGTAACCTCTCAGCATAGACACATGGAAGATATTGTGCACCTGAGACAACTCATCCGGCAACTCCAACCAGTATGCAGTTTTCCCAATCTGCTTCAATATCTTGTACCGGCCTATGAACTTTGGAGATAACTTCCCACCTCTGCCAAAGTGAATCACACCTTTGCTAGGTCATACCTTCAAAAAGACAAAGTCACCAACCTCGAACTCAAGGTCCCTCCTCCAGTTGTCTGCATAGCTCTTCTGCCTACTTTGAGCTTCCAGCAACCTCTCCTGATCAGATCAATCTTTTCAGAGGTCTGTTGCACAATCTCAGGACAAAACATCTGCTGCTTCCCCACTTCAAACCAACAGACAGGTGTTCTACACTTCCTGCCATACAGAGCTTCATACGGCGCCATCCCGATACTAGTCTGAAAATTATTGTTGTAGGGAAACTCTAACAGAGCTAGATGCCTTTCCCAACTACCTCCAAAATCTAGCACACAACACCGAAGTATATCCTCAAGAGTACGATTGACTCTCTCAGTTTGCCCATTGATCTGAGGATGAAAAGTAATGCTGAAATCCGTCTTGGTACCTAAAGCTATCTGAAGACTCCTCCAGAAATGCGAAGTAAACTGCACATCTCGGTCAGACACAATGGTCAACAGAACACCATGAAGCTGGATGATCTCCCCAACATACAACTCGGCTAACTTCTCCATAGAAGAAGTGAGTTTCGTTGCCAAGAAGTTAGCATATTTAGTTAATCAATCGACTATAACCCAAATTGCATCATTACCCTTTGAACTTTTGGGCAAACCCGTGATGAAATCTATGCAGATCTTATCCCACTTCCACTCCGAAATAGGTAATGGTTGGAGTAAACCTCCGGGTTTCTAATTCTCGACCTTCACCTGCTGACAAATGTCACACCTCGTCACAAATTCAGCCACATCCTGCTTCAAACCTGACCACCAGAAATGCTACTTAATGTCCTTGTACATCTTAGTGCTCCCAAGATGTACCGACAAAAGAATAGCATGTGCCTCCTGAAGAATACTCTCCTTCAAGTCCGACTGATTCGGAACACAGCCTCTCACCAAACCATAACACTCAATTTCTGATCTGAAACTTGGACAACCAACCAGCACCAACCTACCCCTTCATCTTCTGAATCTCTGCATCTTCTCTCTGAGTTGCTATAATCCTTTCGTTTGCTTGGGCTGAAGCCTCAACTGAGCTACGGATGCTCCCAAGCCTTACAGAACAACTTTAATACCATCCCGATCCAACTCCTCTGCAAGATGCCTCTAAGTCGTAATCAAACAAGCTAGACTGCTCTTACGGCTAAGTGCGTCTGCAACAACATTAGCCTTCCCAGGATAGTACTTAATCTCAGGTGTCCTCAAGTACATTCAGCCATCTCCGTTGCCTCAAATTCAGGTCCTTCTGCTGATAAATATACTTCAAGCTCTTATGGTCCATGTACATGTTCAATTTCTCACCATACACGTAATGTCTCCATTGCTTCAAAGCGAAGATAATCACAGCCAACTCCAGATCATGAGTCGGATAATTCTTCTCATGTGGTCATAGTTGCCTAGACCCATATGCGATCACTTTTCCTTCTTGCATTAAGACACAATCAAGCCCACGATGTGAAGCACTGCTGTAGACATCATACTCGACACTTGCTCTAGGCAAAGCCAAATGGGAGCAGTAGTCAGCTTCTCTTTCAACTCCTAAAAGCTTGCCTCGCACATGTAATATCCCGATCGACTATTAATAATATTATTTTATTAGCGTTAGACTACTTGATTATTTTATTTTTCTTTCACCATTGTGTTATCTTTAAGCCATGACAATCTAATGGATAATTAGGAATTGTTGTGTAGCTAAACCTAGGGTTAAAAAGACATAAGGGATTAAGAATTCTTTTAGAACACTCTCTCTTCCACATCACCCTCCACCTCACCAAAAGAACCATACCCTCACCATACCTCCACCTCACCCTCCCCTCCACTAGTAGAAACCGGCCCCAAAAGGGGGAAGGACCTTAGTGCAATTGTATGCATACACATTTGCACTTTCCACCCTTTTTCCCACCTATAAATACCCCCTTCCTCCACCTTTGTCTCATTTTAGAAAGATCAAAAGAAAGAAAGAAAAAGAAAGAGAGAACACCATGCTAACTTTAGAGTTTTTCTTGTAGGTTTAGTAGGAGTTCTAAAAGCTAGGAGGAGGGAGATGTAGCATAGCTAGTTCTTCCTACAAGAGCAACAAGGTGGGGGTTTCTCCCATGTTTGTTTGTTTGTTTATTTGAATGGTTGTTTTGATGTTCTTCTTCTTCTTACCCTCGTTGTTTATTTTTCTTTTTGGTGTGGTTGTTTTGAAGTAGTATGGTTGTATGGGTTTCTTATTTTGAATGTTGTTAGTAGTTATTGTTTGACTCATAAAAGAACTAACTACTTGGACAAAAATGACACATGCATATGAACTTTTACATACAACCACTTGAGGTTGTAGGACTTGAATGTGAACAAATACATAAAGCATATGGACTAAGCATACAACCATCTTGGTTGTAGGACACACATTGACTTGGACAAAAATAGAAGAAGGTATATGTTGGTTGAACCCAAAATGGAAAGGCTCTTACTTATTTTTATTATTGTTAGTTCTTTTATAAGCTTAAGTAAGGAAGAAACCATTGTAGTTATTAGTAAGAAACTTTCTAATCACTAGTTGTAAAAGGATTAAAAAGATCTCTTTTATGTCCACTAGTAATAATAAGAAACATATGCTAACAAAGATTTTTAGTAAGTAATTTAGTTGTAGAAATTTATGTTATATTTTAGTAGAAACTCATGGTAGTAGTAGTAGATATGTATGTTCCAAGAAAGTAGTTGTAGTAGATGTTAAGATAACATAGTTGTAGATATTTATGTTATGGGAAATCTTAGTAGATGATTATTAAATGGATGTTGTGTTTATGTTAAGGCAAATATCATGTTTAGATTAATTTATTTATGCTTAGAATGTTGTAGGATTCATTCTAAAATTCCTACCATGTTTAGATTAATTTATTTATGCTTAGAATGTTGTAGGATTCATTCTAAAATTCTTACCATGTTTAGATTAATTTATTTATGCTTAGAATGTTGTAGGATTCATTCTAAAAATTCCTACCATGTTTAGATTAATTTATTTATGCTTAGAATGTTGTAGGATTCATTCTAAAATTCCTACCATATTTAGATTAATTTATTTATGCTTAGAATGTTGTAGGATTCATTCTAAAATTCCTACCATGTTTAGATTAATTTATTTATGCTTAGAATGTTGTAGGATTCATTCTAAAATTCCTACCATGTTTAGATTAATTTATTTATGCTTAGAATGTTGTAGGATTCATTCTAAAAATTCTTACCATGTTTAGATTAATTTATTTATGCTTAGAATGTTGTAGGATTCATTCTAAAATTCCTACCATGTTTAGATTAATTTATTTATGCTTAGAATGTTGTAGGATTCATTCTAAAATTTCCTACCATGTTTAGATTAATTTATTTATGCTTAGAATGTTGTAGGATTCATTCTAAAATTTCCTACCATGTTTAGATTAATTTATTTATGCTTCGAATGTTGTAGGATTCATTCTAAAATTCCTATCATGTTTTAGGAAGGATATTTATGCTTAGAATGTTGTAGGATTCATTCTAAAATTCCTATCATGTTTTAGGAAGGATATTTATGCTTAGAATGTTGTAGGATTTATTCTAAAAATCCCTACCATACTTAGGAATGATGTATATCATGCTAAGGGTATAAACATGCTTAGAATGTTGTAGGACTTACATTAAAAATACTTACCATGCCTTGGAATGTTGTATGTTCATACTAGTTATATGCCCATGCTTGGGTTGTGATGATTAATCATGATAAGTAGTAAGCATCCATGCTTAAGATTGTTACAAGTGCATGCTAAATCGTATTCATGATTAAGAATGTTGTAAGTTGATAGTTATGTCATATATACCATGTTTTAGTGGTGGTAGGTTGATGCTTACAATTGCATACCATGATTGGATTGCCGTAGGTTAAGTAATAAGAAAGAGCCATGTTGAAATTTTAGTTGTAACTACCTTGTTGTAGTTGATGTTAGTAAGGAACCGTACATGCTTGGACGATATAGTATAGCATCCTAGTTACATGAAGAAATGTACCAATGTTTATGCGGGTTAGGAAGAGAACCCATGGACTCTAGTCGAGTAGGTTCTAACTTAAAATGGAACCATAGTATATGAGCACCCTTCATTCATAGCAATAAGGGTTGAGAAGTTCTAATAGTTGTAGCTTGATAAAAAGCTAGTTTAGGGTTTTCAATTACCCTAAGGGTCATCGACCATCAAGACCACATCCTACCCCCTTAGAGTAAATGGATAGATCTCACCTCGGGCATCGATGGGTCTTAACCATTGTAGGTTGACCGTGGGCCGAGAGTGTTGGTAGAATCCGAGTTAGGGGTAGGGATGAATGAGAGTGATCTCGTTACTCGAGTCTTGGATCGAGGGACCACGAGTTGGACCATGATAATCTAAGTTAGAAATTATGTAAGATTGTATAGGAGTAGTAACATCATTAGGGTAGTGACTTATACAATCATTACTTAACCTTTTGCCCAAAAGAAGGGGAGTTAGTAGAAGGGTGCACCGTACGACCAACCCTTTCTTTGGGGCCGATCTTAGGTGGTGTTATTGGGTTGCGCCTTCCTGTCAAAGGGATACGTACGGTGCCGTCTTACGAGTTGGGAGCACAGGTTGCGTATCTCGCGCTGTTAATTCCTGAAGTACCGTGGCTTAGGGGTGCCACAGGATGCATTGGGCAGTCCTACGCTTGCGAGACCCCAGGGGTGCCACAGGGTAGGCTTCGTGCTACCCTGCGCTTGCGAGACCCTATGATTTGGATTTTGAAATGACGCCCGATGCGTTGGGTTCGTCTAGTTTTGAGTGAGGTCCGATTGGCCGGGTAGCAGTGGCGAACATAGACACCACTGGCGTACTGCATCAGTGGCACATGACCACATCTGCAACCTCATCAGTCACGTGTAGGTGTCAAGAACAGGTTGTGCACAATTAGAAGTTCATAACGCAGGTTCAAATCCCTATATATGGAGAAACGGCTTGAGATGGGGTCGCATGTAGTATGGGCTGCATGTTGCTTCGGAGACTTGCTGACATTAGAATATGAGCATCCTAGTTTAGTTGACAGTGTATTAGTATCCTAGCTTAGTTGACAGTGCATTAGTATTCTAGTTTAGTTGACAGTGCATTAGTATTCTAGTTTAGTTGACAGTGCATTGGTATTCCAGTTTGATTGACATTTATTTGATTCTAATCACTGCACTCACTAACACTTAAACTACACCGACATACTTCACCCTATTTGTATATATTGTTTTGGAGATCCGCTGCTATATGATCAGCCTTTAAGCGTCAGTGAATACTGACGTCCCCACTTCAATAGGTTGTGGACACAAGATCGCGAACCAGAAGGACTCTAGCCGAGGCATGATCTACAAGTGAAAAAGCAATGTTTATCTTTTATTCATGTACACTCTGATGTAACTTATTGTATTAGTGGAAACACTCAGCCTGTAATATTATGTTAATAAAAAGTTTTAAATTTTCCTGTTTCTGTGTATTGTGACTAATTGAATGAAAAGGTCCTGGCTCGTGTCTCGGTTTCCCAGTGTATGGAAAACGGGGCGCTACAGAGTGGTATCAGAGCCGACTTCAATTTATAGTCCAACATAGAAGGAAAATATACTTAGGTACCTTGTAGGACTTAGGCTTCCTTTTAGCTAGTTGTAGATAATTGTAATTCATACTGTTGTTCCTTCAACTTATGTATTATGATGTTCTATATCTATGCTAATTTTCGTGTCCACTCCGTATAGGATGTCGAACAGAGCAGTTCCCCCAGGAATTGGAGGAGCACACGGAGTTGCAGTCGAGGTGGACTCGGACTTGGAGCCCCTCACTGATGGGGACGGGTCACCGGTTGGAGTCGGATTGGCCAATGGAGCCACCGCAGCTGCCGCAGCAGGGGGTGCCCCTGCCAATGGCCAGATCCCAGCACCACCACCACCACCACCACCTCCCCCGCCTAACCCAGTACAACAAGCTTTCGACCAGGTCTTTCAGGATCTTGAGACATGGGGATGGTGTCATGTCTGCCTGGAGAACAGGATGGACTCATGTGAGTTTGTAGCCCTCAACAATGAGAAATAAATAGTGGAGTTAAGGAGGGCAAGGGCAAGGGCAGACCGCAAGATAGTGATCCTAAAGCACTCCCACCGTGGGCAATTTGCGCGCCTGGAGCGCAAATGCACAGAGGTGCAGGCACAAGTCTCACACCTACTTGCACTGGTGGCACCACCACCTGGTGAAGGGGATGGGACCTCTAGTAGTACTGACTAGGCAGCTAGGTGCCCTAGGCTATTTTGTTATTTTGGATATTTTGCTTCCTACTGTATGATATAAATGTAAGGAAGGTAATGCTATGTAAGACCTGGGGTTATGATAGAATGAAGTAGCGTTATGTTTTCTGTGCATGATGAATTGGATGGATATCATTATTATTACTATTTTTGTAACAAATATGATGCCCTGTGTATTCCTCTACTCTCTTCTACCAGATGTCTCGCAGGACCAGGAGTGGTAGGACCGACAATCTGGAAGGCGAGGGCAGTGGGGGCAATGGCACAGGTCTTGATTTGGAGACGGAATTCGCTCGTATGTACCAGGCCTTGGGTGACCTCGCAGAAGCGAGCCGAAACAATGTGCAGCAACCAGGAGCACCCGGAGGTAACCGGGGAGCAGCAGCTACCGACCCCATTAAGATGGTCGAGTCATTCTGAAGGATGAGGCCGCCCATTTTTGACGGCAAGGCAGACCCAACAGCGGCTGATGACTGGATTCGTCAAGTCGAGACAGTGTTTGAAGTGATGTTGACACCAGAGGACAGCAAGGTCAGGTTAGTCGGCGTTCTGCTAGAAAAAGATGCTGAAGTCTGGTGGAAATCAGTAAAGAGAGGCATGGGCGAAGGGCCCATTACCTGGGAGGACTTCCTAGCAGAATTCAGGCAACACTATTTCCCGCTAGACGTGCAAGAGGAGAAAGCCATGGAGTTCCACAACCTAAAGCAGGGAAGCATGACGGTTCGAGAATACGAGACCAAGTTCACCCAGCTTTCCCGCTATGCCCCGGAAATGGTACAAGATGAAGTCAAAAAGACCAAGAGGTTTGAGCAGGGGCTTAGGCCCATACTTAGGACCAAGATGATACCGCTTTGCATCCGGAGGTTCGAGAAGCTAGTCTGTCGAGCAGCTACGACGGAGTTAGACATGAATAAGGGGCCAGAACTGCAAGGAAACACTGGAGGGTGGAACAAGGGAAAGAGGCATGCACCATCGTCAGGATTCAGAAGTCAGGATGGGAACCAAAAATTTCAGAAGAGGGTTAGCAACACCAGCAACATCAAGCCAGGGAGCTGTTTTAAATGTGGCGAGCCAGGGCATTTCAGGAACCAATGCCCCAAAAATAGGAACCCTCAAATAGATGCCCGCGCCTGTTACAATTGCGGAAAGGTTGGCCATATTCAGCCAAACTGTCCCCAACATCACAGGGGCAACGGTGGGCCAGCTCCCAAGGCTAACAGAAAGGGGATAAACCGCCAACGGAAAGTATTTGCGCTCACAGAGGAAGACGCCAATGAAGATGAGGGAGTTATCACCGGTAGGTGAAGGAGTATGGCTAAGCTTTTGTAGTATTTTGAATATTTTGGCATAAGATAGTATTGATGTAACCACTTTTGTAAACTGGTTGGATTAATATAAATGAAATCCAGGCAACTGTTTTATTTGATAGTGGGTCATCTCATTCCTTTGTGTCTGGAGCATTCTCTAAGAAGTTGAAATGCACCCAGGAGGCAACTCCGGAATCAGTTTTGCTAGTAGGTAGCCCGTCTGGAGCAACTCTCCCGGCAAATTCATGTTACAAGGGATGCAATCTCCGGATCAACAAGGAGACCCTGAGTATAGACTTGCTAGAGTTGGGCTTTGTAGGGATAGACGTGATTATCGGGATGGACTGGATGTCCAGGCACAATGCTAGCATCGATTGCAAGAGAAGAGGATAACCATTATCCCATCCGGAGGATCGGAGCTTGTGTTCCAAGGAAGGAAGAAATAGAATGTGGAAATTCTCACAGCTGCGACTAAGGTACCAGTGCCAAGTGAAGTCAAGGCGATACCAATCGTACGAAAATTTCCCCGCGTATTTTTGGAAGAATTACCTGGACTCCCACCACGTAGGGATGTTGAGTTCAGCATTACTATCCAGCCAGGCAGCGCACCAGTGTCAAAAACACCCTATCGGATGGCACCAGTAGAGCAGAAGGAAGTAAAGGAGCAAATTGAAGAACTGCTGGAAAGAGGATTCATCAGGCCAAGTGCTTCACCCTGGGGAGCACCCGTGCTACTAGTCAAGAAGAAGGATGGAACCTCAAGAATGTGCATCGATTATCGAGAGTTGAACAAGGTTACTGTTCGGAATCAGTACCCCATTCCCAGGATCGATGACTTGTTTGATTAGCTTCAGGGAGCGGCTGTATTCTCAAAGATTGACCTGCGTTCAGGCTACCATCAAGTTTGGGTCAGAGAAGAAGATATACCCAAGACTGCGTTCCGGACTCGGCACGGTCATTACGAGTTTTTAGTAATGCCATTCGGGGTGACAAACGCTCCCGCAATCTTCATGGACATGATGAACCGCATGTTGCGGCCATTCATCGATTCATTCGTGGCGGTCTTCCTAGACGATATCTTGGTATATTCAAAAATAGATAAAGAACATGCTGAGCATCTAACTGCAGTATTGATCAAGCTACGAGAGCATCAGCTGTACGACAAACTGACGAAATGCGAATTCTGGAAGTCAGAAGTGGCCTTCTTGGGCCATGTCCTTTCTAAGGAGGGAGTGGCTACAGACCCGCAGAAGATAGAGGCAGTAAAAGATTGGCCTCAGCCGAGAACTGTGAAGGAGGTCAGAAGCTTCTTAGGCATGACAGGGTACTACAGGAAGTTCATCCAGAACTATGCCAGAATTGCCGTACCACTTACTGCCCTGACCAAGAAGAACGTGAGTTTTGATTGGACTGAGAAGTGTGAAGACAGTTTCCAAGAGCTGAAGAACAGACTGATTACTGCACCAATTTTGGTTCTGCCTCAACCAGACAAGGGATACGTAATCTTCAGTGATGCTTCACTTTTGGGGTTCGGATGTGTTCTGATGCAAGAGGGAAGAGTCATAGCATACGGATCAAGGCAACTTCGACCACACGAGAAGAATTACCCGACACATGACTTGGAATTGGCTGCAATAATCTTTGCTCTGAAATTATGGCGGCACTACGTCTATGGATCGAAGGTAGAAATGTTTACCGACCATAAAAGCCTGAAGTATATCTACCAACAAAAGGATCTGAATCTCAGGCAAAGGCGATGGTTGGAGGTTCTGGAAGACATAAGACCAGAAATTTTATATCACCCAGGAAAAGCC
This sequence comes from Hemerocallis citrina, assembly GCA_017893485.1. Lineage (NCBI taxonomy): Eukaryota > Viridiplantae > Streptophyta > Magnoliopsida > Asparagales > Asphodelaceae > Hemerocallis > Hemerocallis citrina. Next base: position 209,231,617 of record CM030362.1, read on the forward strand.
AATGTCGTGGCCGATGCGCTCAGCAAAAAATGAATTGTAGCCATGCTCACTATGATAAGACGAGAGCTAGAGGACGAGATCAGACAAGCCGGTATTGAACTAGTGGTTCAAGATTCAAGCACCATTTTGGCAAATCTGGAATTACATCCGAGTCTGAATGACCAAATCAAGAAGGCTCAATTGAGTGATGCAGAGATTGAAGCACAAAAGCGACTAGTCAACGAAGGAAAAACCTCAGAGTTCAGTATAAGGGAAGGGTCGCTTTGGTTTGAGAGTAGGTTGTGTGTGCCAAAAATCGACAAATTGAGGGAATGTATCATGAAGGAAGCACACTCCACCTTACTTACAGTCCACCCAGGAAGCACAAAGATGTATAAGGATATAAAACAACATTTTTGGTGGGCTGGAATGAAGCGACATGTGGCAGAATTTGTGGCCAAATGCCTTACATGTCAGAAAGTCAAAGCGGAGAACCAGAGACCAGGAGGTTTACTACAGCCACTACCCATTCCGGAGTGGAAATGGGAGAACATCAGCATGGATTTCATCACGGGATTGCCCAGAAGTTCAAAAGGGAACGACTCGATTTGGGTAATAGTGGACCGCTTGACGAAGTCCGCACATTTTCTCCCAGTAAAGACAACTTGGTCGGTAGAAAAGCTAGCAGAGGTCTACATAGAGGGCATTGTGAAGCTACATGGGGTGCCAGTGTCAATCGTTTCCGATCGGGATGCCAGATTTACGTCCCGATTTTGGCAAAGTCTGCAAGGAGCCTTGGGAACGAGACCAGATTTTAGCACGGCTTTCCACCCACAAATGGATGGGTAGACAGAAAGAGTTAACAGAATTCTCGAGGACATGCTGAGGGCGTGCATAATGGACTTCGGAGGGAGCTGGGAACAATATTTAGCATTGGTAGAGTTTGCATATAACAACAGCTATCAAGTAAGTATTGGGATGGCTCCATACGAAGCGTTGTATGGAAGGAGGTGCAGGACCCCTGTGTGCTGGTTTGAAGTAGGTGAAAGACAAATGTTCGGACCTGAAATAGTGCAACAAACAGTCGAAAAGATTGAACTAATCAGAAAAAGGATGCAAGCAGCACAAACCAGACAGAAGAGCTATGCTGACAACCACCGGCGGGACCTAGAATTCGAGGAAGGTGATTCGGTGTTCCTGAAGGTCTCACCTACAAGGGGAGTGATCCGGTTCGGAAAAGGCCGCAAACTAGCACCAAGATATATTGGACCCTACCAAATTTTGAAAAGGATCGGAAAGACGGCATACAAACTAGAGCTACCAGCCAAATTGTCCCGGGTACATAATGTGTTCCACGTTTCAATGCTGAAGAAATATGTACCAGATCCAAGTCACCAGCTGCCAGATGTCCCTGAAGACCTATAAGTGGACCTCACATATAAGGAGCGGCCGGTGAAAATCATCGATCGTCGGGATAAAGTACTGAGAAACAAGACTATTCCGATGGTCAAGGTTCTTTGGAGGAACCAACTCGTGGAAGAAGCCACTTGGGAGACGGAAAGCCAGATGAAGATCTCTTTTCCTGAGTTATTTTGAGTATCGTTGTTTCTCCTCGCCCCACTTAGTACAGTTCTGAGGACAGAACTATTCTAAGGAGGGAGTATTGTAATATCCCGATCGACTATTAATAATATTATTTTATTAGCGTTAGACTACTTGATTATTTAATTTTTCTTTCACCATTGTGTTATCTTTTAGCCATGACAATCTAATGGATAATTAGGAATTGTTGTGTAGCTAAACCTAGGGTTACAAAGACATAAGGGATTAAGAATTCTTCTAGAACACTCTCTCTTCCACATCACCCTCCACCTCACCAAAAGAACCATACCCTCACCATACCTCCACCTCACCCTCCCCACCACTAGTAGAAACCGGCCCCAAAAGGGGGAAGGACCTTAGTGCAATTGTATGCATACACATTTGTACTTTCCACCCTTTTTTCCCACCTATAAATATCCCCTTCCTCCACCTTTGTCTCATTTTAGAAAGATCAAAAGAAAGAAAGGAAAAGAAAGAGAGAACACCATGCTAACTTGAGAGTTTTTCCTGTAGGTTTAGTCGGAGTTCTAAAAGCTAGGAGGAAGAAGAAGTAGCATAGCTAGTTCTTCCTACAAGAGAAACAAGGTGGGGGTTTCTCCAATGTTTGTTTGTTTGTTTGTTTGTTTATTTAAATGGTTGTTTTGATGTTCTTCTTCTTCTTACCCTCCTTGTTTATTTTTCTTTTTGGTGTGGATGTTTTGTAGTAGTATGGTTGTATGGGTTTCTTATTTTGAATGTTGTTAGTAGTTATTGTTTGACTCATAAAAGAACTAACTATACAGGCATATGAACTTTTACATACAACCACTTGAGGTTGTAGGACTTGAATGTGAACAAACACGTAAAGCATATGGACTAAGCATACAACCATCTTGGTTGTAGGACACACATTGACTTGGACAAAAATAGAAGAAGGGATATGTTGGTTGAACCCAAAATGGAAAGGCTCTTACTTATTTTTATTATTGTTAGTTCTTTTATAAGCTTAAGTAAGGAAGAAACCATTGTAGTTATTAGTAAGAAACTTTCTAATCACTAGTTGTAAAAGGATTAAAAAGATCTCTTTTATGTCCACTAGTAATAATAAGAAACATATGCTAACAAAGATTTTTAGTAAGTAATTTAGTTGTAGAAATTTATGTTATATTTTAGTAGAAACTCATGGTAGTAGTAGTAGATATGTATGTTCCAAGAAAGTAGTTGTAGTAGATGTTAAGATAACATAGTTGTAGATATTTATGTTATGGGAAATCTTAGTAGATGATTATTAAATGGATGTTGTGTTTATGTTAAGGTAAATACCATGTTTAGATTAATTTATTTATACTTAGAATTTTGTAGGATTCATTCTAAAATTCCTACCATGTTTAGATTAATTTATTTATGCTTAGAATGTTGTAGGATTCATTCTAAAAATTCCTACCATGTTTAGATTAATTTATTTATGCTTAGAATGTTGTAGGATTCATTCGAAAATTCCTACCATGTTTAGATTAATTTATTTATGCTTAGAATGTTGTAGGGTTCATTCTAAAATTCCTACCATGTTTAGATTAATTTATTTATGCTTAGAATGTTGTAGGATTCATTCTAAAAATTCCTACCATGTTTAGATTAATTTATTTATGCTTAGAATGTTGTAGGATTCATTCTAAAATTCCTACCATGTTTAGATTAATTTATTTATGCTTAGAATGTTGTAGGATTCATTCTAAAATTCCTACCATGTTTAGATTAATTTATTTATGCTTAGAATGTTGTAGGATTCATTCTAAAATTCCTACCATGTTTAGATTAATTTATTTATGCTTAGAATGTTGTAGGATTCATTCTAAAATTCCTACCATGTTTAGATTAATTTATTTATGCTTAGAATATTGTAGGATTCATTCTAAAAATTCCTACCATGTTTAGATTAATTTATTTATGCTTAGAATGTTGTAGGATTCATTCTAAAATTCCTACAATGTTTAGATTAATTTATTTATGCTTAGAATGTCGTAGGATTTATTCTAAAATTTTCTACCATGTTTAGATTAATTTATTTATGCTTAGAATGTTGTAGGATTCATTCAAAAATTCCTATCATGTTTTAGGAAGGATATTTATGCTTAGAATGTTGTAGGATTCATTCTAAAATTCCTATCATGTTTTAGGAAGGATATTTATGTTTAGAATGTTGTAGGATTCATTCTAAAATTTCCTACCATGTTTAGATTAATTTATTTATGCTTAGAATGTTGTAGGATTCATTCTAAAATTCCTAACATGTTTTAGGAAGGATATTTATGCTTAGAATGTTGTAGGATTCATTCTAAAATTCCTATCATGTTTTAGGAAGGATATTTATGCTTAGAAAGTTGTAGGATTTATTCTAAAAATCCCTACCATGCTTAGGAATGATGTATATCATGCTAAGGGTATAAACATGCTTAGAATGTTGTAGGACTTACATTAAAAATACCTACCATGTCTTGGAATGTTGTATGTTCATACTAGTTATATGGCCATGCTTGGGTTGTGATGATTAATCATGATAAGTAGTAAGCATCCATGCTTAATATTGTTACAAGTGCATGCTAAATCGTATTCATGATTAAGAATATTGTAAGTTGATAGTTATGTCATATATACCATGTTTTAGTGGTGGTAGGTTGATGCTTGCAATTGCATACCATGATTGGATTGCCGTAGGTTAAGTAATAAGAAAGAGCCATGTTGAAATTGTAGTTGTAACTACCTTGTTGTAGTTGATGTTAGTAAGGAACCGTACATGCTTGGACGGTATAGTATAGCATCCTAATTACATGAAGAAATGTACCAATGTTTATGCGGGTTAGGAAGAGAACCCATGGACTCTAGTCGAGTAGGTTCTAACTTAAAATGGAACCATAGTATATGAGCACCCTTCATTCATAGCAATAAGGGTTGAGAAGTTCTAATAGTTGTAGCTTGATAAAAAGCTAGTTTAGGGTTTTCAATTACCCTAAGGGTCATCGACCATCAAGACCACATCCTACCCCCTTAGAGTAAATGGATAGATCTCACCTCGGGCATCGATGGGTCTTAACCAATGTAAGTTGACCGTGGGGCCGAGAGTGTTGGTAGAATCCGAGTTAGGGGTAGGGATGAATGAGAGTGATCTTGCTACTCGAGTCTTGGATTGAGGGACCACGAGTTGGACCATGATAATCTAAGTTGGAAATTATGTAAGATTGTATAGGAGTAGTAACATCATTAGGGTAGTGACTTATACAATCAT